>CM076596.1:10361798-11111798 GCA_038430175.1 Ficus hirta
CGGGTCGGGTATTTGAGGGAGGAAAAGTCGGGCGGAGAGTCCGGTTCCGGAGGTGATGACGACGTCCTTTGATCGGACGGCTGTGGTGGAATCGGGAGAGGGAGGGATGATCTCCTCGCCGGCAAAGCGGTCAATACGGCCGTCTTTGTAGATCCGGAAGAAGGGGAACTCGATCGCCACGTCGTCTGTCTGCTCCATTGTTTTGTCGGTCGAGTACGAAATTATTGAGAAATGTTGGAATGCTTCGTCAGAGTTGTTGGCTGTGATAAATAAAGGAAGGAAAGAAATGAAATGGTTTTTTTTTTTTTTTTTCCTAATTTTCTTAGGTAGATGAAGCCCACACTAAAGATTCTAGAAACTCTTTATTTATTTATTTATTTATTTAATTATGTTGAAAGGAAGTGGGTGGGTAGTGGGTACCGTATGGAAACACGTGACTACACAGGCAGTTAAAAAGAATCTTGTAATTGTTAAAAAGAATCACGTAACTGTACAGCAAATCATTGTCGATATCTACTAAAAAAAAGGGTTGTCGTCTGAGTACCAACCGTCCAACCAAACCATCGAGGTATTGCACCTTTAACCATACGAATCTAATCAGGTAAATTCTCCTAGATTTCTTCTTCTTTTTTCAGTACTAGTTTAGACAAGTGCTGTAACACCCCATTATTTAATCCTAGTTTATTGAGATTAAATTAGGAAAAAAAATATATGCATGACACAAATTTAACGATAATTGCACTTATATGATATAAAAATTTGATACCAAATTAATATGACACAAACCAGACACTAATAAAATTAAAATTTATGTCAAGAATGAAGAATTTGTATCATATTAACTAATGAATAAAAAAAAAGGTTATTTAGTTAATTGTTCGTTAAAATTGTTATAAATTCAAATTTATAGTGAAGTTAAGAAAATTTTATATTAGAATTAATATGAAAGCAGAAGGTGTGGTGTTGGCCAAGCTTTTATGTGGTATTTATTTTAGCCTACAATTATATACAAGAGTCTGCCAACCAAACCCAAGGATAAGAACCATTAAGAGAGAATGAATTAGTAGCCAGTAGCCTGATTGAAGTAGAAATAAAACTTTTAGGCTCCGTTTCGTGAAACGGTTTAAGTTGAAACTTTTAAGTTTGAGTTGGTTGACTTTTTAAAAATTAGTTATAATTTTTGTTAACTTTTCAGAAAAAGACAAAAACTGAGATGAAAAATTTGAGTTTAAACTCATTCACCAAACGAGGCATTATTAATGGTTAAGTATGAGGTGGCATCAAAAGCTAGTATATTTAACTCTCGTTTGATGTGTCAACCTGAATTGGAGTTTTCAATATATTTTGATTAGAGTTAAGTTAATATTTTTATCAGGTTATATAGATTACAAGAAGAATAAGCATGTGTTTGGTGCTAAGGTTTGGATTGTAGAATTTGGGTTTGAATTGATTGTATGTTTATTTAAGCATTTGAATTGATGGAGTTAAAAATTGTAAAAACTTGAAATGTGTTTCGAAAAAAAGTATATATCAATATGAAGCTTCTTTCATTCGTTTCAAAATCCTATATAATTTTTTTAAAAAAATCATCTTATTTGGACTTGTCTATGTAAAATTATGGACTTTTAAAGTTTGAGTTATAAAACTGTGTGAATAATAAAACTGAGGGAAAAAAAATAAAAATTGGATTGTAATTGTAGGATTTAAACCCTACAATCAAACATCTCCTAAGAGTGCTCGCAAGAGTTTGTTACCCAAAAAATAATAATAATAATAATAATTGCCAACCATTTCTAGGAAGAGGGATAGAACGTAAAAAAAAAAAAAAAAAAAATTAATGACAATGAAAAGGAAAGTAGATATTTTGAGAACAAATGAGAAATTCATGAGCTATAAAGTAAAAAAAAAAATAATAATTAATTAAATCACATAATTAAATCTGCCATGGGACTGTAGATTGATACAGAGATTGCTTGTGAGTTTGCAAATAATAAAGTTGAGGAAAAGGCTTTAGGTGTTCCACAACCCTATAAATAAAGGCAATTTAGCCTTCTTCTTGTTTATTGTTTTACAAATTGATAGCTTCAATTTATGGAAAAATTAGCTTTCACGAAAGAACAATTCCTTTTAAAGTAGTTCTATATATACTGAATCGGTTGTGTGGATGCCAGAACAGTAAAATCATACGAGGAAGAAATTTAGTGCGCATATTTTGTAGGAATCGAAATTATTGGACAATTTTCATATTAGACAATTATTGGACAATTTTCATATTAGATTTTTTAGATTTATTAGGATAATTTTTTTAAAACATTTTTGTGTATGAAGAAAAAAGAAAGTGTAATATATAAAATAAAAATTTATGAAATTGAATGAAAGTCGTCTTTAGTTTCATCCTCTTCATTACTTTTGAATTGTTGAAATTTGCATCACCAGATTGTTAAGAAAATCAATTGAGGAGATAGCTAATCAAATGTTTCATTGATAATAATCACTTCGACAAAATAATATATTGGAGGATTTTATAACAAAAACATTTAAATAAAAGCATATTTAAAAGAATAATTTGCAGAAAGATATAGTAGAATAATCAGAATAAAAAGGTATTTCAAATGTATATTTGAAAATATTATTTTAGGAGAAAAAAGAGGCAAAAATAATATTAAAAGAAAGAAGTAAAAAAAAAAAACCTTTAAACAAAAAGAGAGAAAGCGAGAAAGCATAAAAACAAAAATTTAAAAAAGAAAAGATATGAAATCTGATCTCGACGAAAATAATGACAATATTACATAATCGCACTTCAGAATTACTCACAAACAAACAATTACTCCGGCAAGTGTAAAATAAAAAAATACAATATATATATATATATAAACAGTTTAGTAAATAAATTCCCGTCGGTGTCGCGATCTCCTCGAGATACCATCGACATCGCAAACTCTTCGTGACGACGACGTCTTCGTCCCCGGCATCACGAACTAGTTGTGAACGCAACGTCTTAGTCCTCGGCGTTGCCAGTCGGAGTGCACAGAAGAGAGAGAAAAGACAAGGGAGAGAGAAATGGATCTGGGGGCAAAAAAGGAATTTCAGCTCCACAAAGAAGTCAATATGCTATTTTTTTTATATTAAAAAGTCAAACCTGCTATAAATTTAAGATGTACAATAAAAATATGATATATTGTGTATTTTCCCTAAAAACTTTGTCAGTAGTAGACTACTTCTAACCAGTGCACATGAATCGTGAGTTACTCATAATTCATGCTAAATAGCACTGTTCTCGACCAAAACCGGCTACAATAGGTAGCATCTCATTTTCATCAACTTCGCCACCTGTCAACCAACTATACCTCACCTCTCTCTTCAACGTCAGCGACGCCCCTTACGGGACATTAGAATTGCTCTCTCTTTCTATATATATATATATATGTATGTATGTATGTATGTATATATATTATATTACATCATGTAATGCATGATTTATATTTACATATATACTTATTTTTATACTAATCGTGGTAACATGAAAGTTGATACATGAGAGGCCGTTGAAATAATCGTAAATTATCATGCACACTTTTTTTTCTTACACTAAGAATATTCGCAGCACGTACTCTTGGTTATCTTTGTTAAATATGAATTATGAGGTCTCTTTCATGAAAAACATAAACAAAAAAGGTCAGGTTCCTTTTAGAGATTTTTTATTGTTGCCGTGTCTTATTCAGTTTTACCTCACAATAATTTTAGGACTGAAAACAAAAGGAAGCTATAAAAAAAAAAAAAAAAATTACAAGGAAAGATAATAATAATAATAATAATAAAGAAGGCCAATAATGCATTGCTCGTGAATGTAACTATGCAAGTACCTACTAGGGTGCATAAAACTCAAAATACTGATAGTGTAATGTGTTTGACAAAAATGCATTTTTTTTTTTAATACTAAAAGTAACGAATGGTGATACTGCAAAACTGAAGAATTACCAAATTCAAAAGAAAAAAAAAATACTACGAGCAATTATATGTTTTGAAAACAGTAAAGGTAAATAAATATAATACTATTTAATAATTAATCTTGTTTTTCCTCTAGAAGTGTAAATAAATTACTACAAAAAATAATAAAAATAAAACTTGTATTGGTTTCCTGGTCAGCTAGCTGCATGCTGCAACCCGTTTGGCAGCACAACAATCCGGCGTAATTTTGCATGTTAATCATCTAGCTAGTAGGAACTCGGTAGTCAGTAAATATTTCCATGTTAATTAAGACATATGCAATCAAAAAAACTTCCGATTGCTATGGTGTTAAACACTACTGGTGTCGTTTTAACATATTTAAAAAAAAACAATACAAATACATAATTCAAATAAAGTTCACATGCCGTTTTTAAAAGTAGAGAAACTTCCCACATTTCCATGAACTCAGGCACCCCGGAAAACACAAGGAGGATGCATATATAGCTGAAATAGGATCTTGCGAAACAGGATTTGATTCTGCAAGCGGTTCGGTACGAACGAGGAAACTTCGAACGAGAAGGATCGGAACTCGCTGATAGGATAGGACGCTGTTTATCGATCGATAGAATGCAACAAATAATGAAATTCTAATTACGCTTGTCTAGTAGTCCAGTATTCAAGAAGGAAACCAGTTTCTTCATCAAAGCAAGAGCCTTTGGAGAAGTCGGGTCAATCAAATGAAAGCAATGCCCTTCTCCTTCAGTCTCCACAATCTCCACATCCCCATCCCATTCACTCTCCTTCAAAGCCTTGTGATAACCCCAACCCCTTTCCCTCAAAAAATCCTTCTCAGCCACAAATATCAGCACCTTCCCACACCCTAGCCTCCCCAAATCCGGATCCTTCTCCGGGCTCAAAATCGGGTCACCCGACTTGATCCGGGTCGGGAAAACGGTGTCCATCAGCATATCGGGCTCGCCGTTGTCGAAATACGGGTGAACCGTAGCCAGCCCGGCGATTCGTATCCCACCAAGCCCATCCACTCCGGCGAGTCTGACGGTGTAGTGGGCCAGGGTGGCTCCGGCGCTGGCTCCGACCACGAAAACCCGACCGAAATCCGCGTGGTCGTTGAGCCAGGCCTCAGGCCCGTTTCCGCCACAATGGGCCGCGGCCCAGCGGAGAGCTTTCCATGCATCGCCGAAGGCGATGGGGAGGAGGTGCTCCGTCGCCCTCCGGTAGTGCACCGACAAAACGACGGCGTTTGCTTCGGCGGCGATGGTGGCCACGTGGTCATGGTAGCGGGTGGCGAAAGGAGAGTAGATGCAGAACGCGCCGCCGTGGAAGAAGACGACGAGGGGGAGTTTCCGGGTCGGGTCGGGTAGTCGAGGCATGAAGATTCTTGCAGAGAGTCCGGTGTTGGGTGAAACGACGACGTCCTTGGATCGGACCCCGGTTTCGGCTTGGGGCGAGGGCGGGACGAAATCTTCGCCAACGAGCCGATCTATTCGGCCGTCGGTGTAGATGCGGAAGTAGGGGCTGTCGATCACCACTTTGACCGTACATTCCTCCATTGTTGGACGTCCAAGAAAATGAGCTTCGTCAATGGTGATCGGTATTTGCAGGCTTCTGTAATATTCTGCATTAAGAATGGCGGAGCTACCTAGGCCAGCTTTGCCTCTCTCCAAAACTTTTCATATTTTGCTTTTAGCCACGGGCGCAGGTGGGATTTTTATTAAAGAAAGGAAATAAAATTGTATATCAATATAATATATTTATATTGAAAGGCTATTGACACCACTTTGAAAATGAGGGAAACTAATAAGACAAAGTAATAAGCAGATTGGATTCAGAATTATATTTTAGTGAGTGTGTATACTAAAATTTATTAAAAAATTTTTTTTCCAGATAAAATAAATTTTAGCGTGTATTATGTTAGAATTTTTAATTTTAATGAGTTTATATGATGATTTTTTATTTTAGTGGGGACAAAATAATAAAAATATAAAACTTTCTTATAGAATTAATTTTAATGAATTATTTGAGAAATTTTTTTTTTATTTTTAGTGGGGGCAAAATAGGGATTGTATGAGAATTTTTATTTTCAATGAGTAAATTGTAAAAATTATAAAAATTTTTGGGATGAAATTAAAAGAACAAAAAATCTTTGGTGTTAGACGAAACGACGACATCCTTGGATCGGACACAGATTTTGACTTGGAGTGAAGGCAGGACGAAATCCTCACCGACGAGCCGATCTATTCGGCCATCGGTGTAGATGCGGAAGTAAGGGATGTCGATCGCCACCTTGACAGTACTCTGCTCCAATTTTGGACGTTGAAAAAAATGAGTTTCGTTAATAGTGATTGGTATTTGCTGGTCGAAATCCGGGTCGGGAAAACGATGTCCATCAACATATCGGGTTCACCGTTGTCGAAATACGGGTGCCAGCCCATTGTCGAAATGGTAGAATTTAAGTGGTTAATTTGTATAAAGTTCCGTAGAATAACAACATATATATTTATACGAAGAATATCAGGAATTTAAGTCAGGTAAGTTTAGATATTAAATTTCTAAATGTCATTTATTTCAGCTAATTAGTAAGTAACCTGAGTTATTGGGTAATGTGTGTGTATGTGGTTTTGGTCATTTAATAAACAGTATACTATTCTTTTTTGATTGGAGAAAACTTTGGAAGGCTGAAAAGAGTGACAAAATTGTTATTTAAAATTTTATAATATAGTTTATTATTACTCTTTTCAAAATTGTTATTTGACTCTTTACCTCAGAATTAAAAAGCATTACTATTACGTTTAGAATATAAAATAAATATATTCGAAATTTAAGGAAAAAATGAGTTGAGATAATTAATTTGATATTAATAAAATTACTAAATCTTATTTCTTTAATGTTACAAGACTTACTTCACGGAGATTTTTTTTTTTTTTTTTCCGGGAAGATCTTACAGTGTCGGAAGGACGCATTTTCTGTAGTTAGCACTGGCCCATTCAACAAATAAAAAAGCAAATACAAGCAGTGAAGCACGTTCCAACGGTTAACAAAAACAACGTTGTCTCATCCTTTAAATGTTTTTTTTTTTTTTTTCAATATCTTTGCTTGATTTTTTTTATTAGATAAAAGAATGTTAAAAATAGCATATTTAATTTTGGCGCTGATTTTTGTAATATTTATTCTAATAATCTGTTTACATTTGGTTAATATCATTATGTTTTTTACTCAAAAAAATATCATTAAGTTTTGAAATTTGTAAAAATAAACTTTTAATATTTAAATCATTTAAAAATGACAAAAATTAGAGAAATTAGATGAAAAAATTGAGATGCCAACAAATACAAATCAAATATGAAATTTAACATTTGTTATATCTGATGGGAAATATGTCATTAAATTCAGTGTATGGAAATTTGATATCAAATACAACACTGAATTGAAGAATACTTTTTTCATCTAAAATAGTAAAATTTATCATTGATATATCAATTTAATTGAAAATGTTTGAGGGTTGCCAGAGTTGGAGTTAGAGTTTTGATCGATCAAAACGGGATTTTGGTTCGTTAGAAGATGGGAGACATGAGAAGAAAGAGGGAGAAAATTAGAAAACAAAAAAAAAGGGGGTCTTTTTATATTGGTCCCACCTCAATTATCATGTGGGAGGGACATTAGATATGTCCCTTAACTTTATTCTTTTAAATATTTTATAAAAGAATCGTCCAACATGTTCAAAATAATAACCATCAATGATTGGCGAACCTGTGGATCCATTTGCAACTCCTTTTAAAATATTGCCTGAATAATATTTTTTTTCCGTTTTTCAAATACTTCGTACAATGCCCAATAAAATTATTGGGTGTTCTTTTAATGGTTTCGGTATCTGCGGGATTATTAACAATACCTTTTTTAGAGAATGTTAATAAATTCGAAAACCCATTTCGTCATCCAGTAGCGACAACTGTCTTTTTGATTGGTACCACAATAGCCCTTTGGTTGGGTATTGGAGCAAGCTTAGGGCCAGAGAGACTTCTTATACTCTAGCCTCAAGTTAAGAAAAATTAAAATTAATTGTTTTATTAGTTTTCCCTAGAAATTTTAAATAGAGATATCTATTCATCTTAATTAAAAAAAAAAACCAATTATACTTCAAGTTTTGACTCTTAAATACTTGTAGTTCGAACTTAAAACATCAAATTATTAAAAAATCAACTATACTATCAGGCAAAGTTATACTCTTTGGATCTTTCAAGGTGAATTAAACTCTATTACAAATTTAGTTTATTAAAAGAAGAACATAACCATATAAATAAATAAATGAAGGTGAAACATAGACAAAGAGTTTAAGAAGAACATAGTTATACTAGTTACGCTGTAATTTTATTTTAAAATTTGATTTAACTCATGCCCTTCTTTAAAAAAATAAAATAAAATCTGATTCTCTGACTTGTCATTGTATCGAAGTAGAAGATAAAATATGAGATATCGATTTCACTTTTTGTTATTTAAAAAAAAAAATCACTTTTTGTGATGGTGCATCAGGATTGTGACCCAATTGGGATTGACAAAAAATTGAAGTAGTGTACTGACAAAGCGACGGCGTTTCCTCCGGCGGTGAGAGCCGCCACGTGGCTGTGGTATTGCGAGGAGAAGGGTGATTGTAAGCAAAAGCCACCGCCGTGGATGTAAAGTAGGAGAGGGAGTTTTCGGGTCGGGTCAGTGATTCGGGGCAGGAACAATCGGGCGGATAACCCGGATTGGGGAGAGAGGATTATGTCCTTGGATTGGATGCCAGTTTGGGGATCGGTGAAAGGAGGGATGGTATCGTCGCCAACAAGTCTGTCTATGCGACCATTTTTGTAAATTCGGAAGAGTGGAGGCATTTCAAAGGCTATTTCATCACCTCTGCTGATTTGATCCATTTGTGAACGAAGAACTAGATAGGCGTTCTCCACGAGAGCCTTTCTTGTGTTTTTATGTAAGAGAAGAACATAGAGATGCAATTATTAAAAAAATAAAAAATAAAAAAATCACCGAGTGATGGTTGGTGAAGACTTTAAACTTTATTTTATTTATTCTTTTTAGGACAGTAGGTGAAAGTGTTATTCATTGAGAGACGGTCGAGATGACATGTTTTATTATTAAAGTCTACCCACAATGCTCAATGGCAGCACATTTAACTTTTGTTTTTGTCTATTATTCAAGTCTACCCAAAAATATAATTGATTTCTTGGAACACATAAAATACTTTTTATTGAAAATATGATAATTATTTTAGAGATCACGACTAATCGGTGATAAATCATCTACATATATTTCTGTTTTGCTGGTGTCAATGTGTGTCCTCATTCAGAGTTTCATTTATCTTTTCTTTTTCCCCCCTTAAAATTTCTTAAAATTTCAATCGTCGTCGAAATTCCAAGCTCAAACCCCTCAAAAAAATAAAAATAAAAAATTCCAACCTCTAAGCTTGATCTTTACGTGCCTTGAGAATATAAATAAGCTAAGAATTTGGACCACATCATTTCTACACTTGGTTTTAAATAATAGCCTCACTATCAGCTCACTGAAAACCCTATAAAAAGAATGAGAAAATTAAGTGAAAAGTCATGTTTTGAATACATCCTTATAATTTTGTCCACTCTAATATTAAAATTGATAATTTTAATATTATAAAATGATAAAATTATTAGCTTTAATATTATGATTGACATAAATATAAGGAAATATCAAATTTATGACATTTTTATATATAACTCTTTTAGAATTAATGTCTATTGTTTCTTGTTGGTTGGTAAGATATTGGTTGATATTATTTTACTAAAAAATAACAATAATAATATAACAGTAATAATAATAAAGATATATATAGATTTCTTCTGAACATAAAAAAAAGAAAAATATCAGAATGACACAAATTTAAAAATCATTACACTAACTTGACATATGAGTTTGACACAATACCAATATGACAATAAACAAAAAAAAAAAAAACTAAATTTGTATCATGCAATCAATAGTGGAAAATTTATGTCATGTCAATACGTCTATTTGGGTAATTTTCTCAAAAGAAGAAGAAGTTTCGTAAGAAAGCTGTAACCCATTGAACTAGTTAGGTAATATTATATTATACATATAGCAACAATAGTTTAATTTTGAGTCTTTTCCAAATTTTTTGTGATGGAAGCACTTCATTCCCCAACCGTCGATAAGTAAACATAAAAGTGATAATAGCATAGACCACAAATGATTATCTATGATTAAATCTATAGTCGTAAAAAATAAACGAACATAATAACAGAAATTAAATAAAAACTCAGCGACACCAATTAAAACCTAACCACAAATTTATGATTATCACGGACTAAACTCATAATCCTAAAATATAAACGAACATAAATATTATCAGAAATCAAATGGAAACCGAGCAACACAGATAAAAACCGATCGAAGAGACTATTGGAGGCTGATGTTGAGTCACCACACCACACTACATTTTTGTGGGGAATCAAGTATTCTTGACAATTAAAAGAAAAAAGCGATTCTCTCTCTCTCTCTCTCTCTCTCTTTATTTTTTATTTATTTTTATAATGGAGTTTCTATTAAATCTTTGAATTTTTAGTAATCTTAAAAGAAAAAAATAATTACATATATAATTTAATAATAATTTCACACCTAAATTAATTATAAAATATAGAGTTCGAGTCATCTCACTTATAAAGTTAGAAAGAAAAAAAAAAACAAAAAACTAAACTTAAGCTATTATGTCACATAATATGTTAGGGACTAAGCTGACTGAAAAAAAAAATAAAAAAAAATAAAAAAAATCCACAATTGTTAAAATGGAATTTGTCCTTCCCTTTAAAAAAAAAAAAAGTTAATCCCTTGATATCAGAATTATAGGCATAGGTAATTATCAAATTTCATTCAGAAGGACTCAAAGGATTAAAGAGGCGGGGGGATAAATTAATTCTCGGTCTCACAACAACTCTTTATAATTAGTTTGTTCCACATTCAGTCTACATGGGTTACAAAATATGTGGTAAAATTCTCAGGAAAAAAAAAAAAAAAAAGAGTATGTGGTAATACCAAATTATAATTTCATTCACAAGATTGGTGTAAAATTACATTATACCAACTTTTAATTATCAAGTCATGTGACGTCTAAAGCTATGCATAGATTCGTTATGGATAATTTATGAATTATCTAAATTTATTCATATCGCGGACTAATCACTACAAAGCACTCATACTACTTAAAGCTACCACCTAAAGTGTACAAAGTAAGAAAACATAACGGTCTAATTAAGGTAAATTTTGTCTGAACAAGGTTCATATTATGATTTATAATGAGAGCAAAATGTAATCTAAGCAATCAAGTCTCATCTTAACACTTATTATGGTTGATACGTGTATTTTTCTGGTTCATTTTTAAACTTTTTCATTAAAAATTTTGAAGAACAAGTACATATTTGTCTTGTCACGTTTTAATTATTCTGAAACAACGTAATTTGGAAAAAAAAAATTGAACTTTTAACCTTCTCTTACACGAAGTTTGTCATACAAATGCACTGGGAATTCAAAACACATCATCGTATGCAAAAAATCTAACTTTGATGTTTTGATAAATGGGCTTTGGTTGAATATGAGAGGCGTTTCGAACAAGCACTCCGGCTGGCGTTTTCTAAATTTTTTTAAAATCTTTTTCCTAAAAAAATAAACTAATTTCATTATTCACATCTTCAAAACTTTTATTTTCATTTCAAAAAACTCAAATTTTAAAAGTTCAAAATTTTCTTAATTCAAGTCGAAATATGATTTTTTTAAAAATAACATAAAATAACGAGAGAAACGAAAGAAATTCCTTATTGTTATTTTTTAAAAATAGAATTCAAGTTTTTATATTATTTTGCTATCACAATTCATTTTTAACAAAACGTACATTTTTAAAAATTAATTTATTTTCAATCAAAATATTTTCAAAACTCCAATTTCTATTGGTGTTCCAAATACCGCCCTAAACTTGAGAGACAGTGAATGAGACTACGAGAGTGACTAAGGAGGAATTGATAAACTTTATTGAAATTGGATCCAACAAAACAAATTTCTTAATATTGAAAATCTTTCTTGAACAAGAAGAAGTCTCAATCAAAGTAGCTCAATATTTTGTCTCATCCTACAACAACCGTGTCCGCCACTTGTCAATGCCGTCAACAACCTTGACAACGAAGAGAGATCAGGGGATTGAGAGAAAATATCGGATAATTTTTCAACAACTACTTTCATAACTGACATAGGATATGTATATACGAGAACTTTCTCGTGCGGTATTGTCAGACCGTCGGATGGGAAAGTTCTCCCTTTCTCTCTTTATCTATATCTCTTTCTCTCTTCAACAGGTTGTACCGTTGTCTTCCTCAGATTTTACCGGTCTCTTATATGGGTTATATCACCGGATGGCCATTCCGTTGGACCGGGGATAATTTCAATATATATATATATTCTAAATAGGGTGATATTATAATGAGTTTTTATTTATTTATTTAAATTTTAAAAAATAAGAATCATTTGGTATTATGTCATTTCTAACTTTCATTAATCATTAATAAAAAAAGAAAGGACACGACCCAATTTTATTTAAACGATTATCTCAATTTTACTTTTACCACCTCAAGTCCAATGTTGTAATTGACCGAGTAAGGACCCTCAGTTGACTCCCACCATTACAAGTTCGATTGTATAATTTATTTATCAGACATGAACTTTTAAAATGGGATCCTAAAATATCAAACCTTAAACTCATTTAGTAAGTAAGAGAAGGAAATAACCGTTGCACCAGCATATTTGTGGTATTTTTAACAAGTTGGGTATGATATTGTGGCATTGGAGTAGATTTCTAATTTGTAGAAGAAGTTACATAGGAGTGAAATTGAAATATTGTGAAGTTTTTAGAATATTTTACCAATTGGCCAATTACATTATCATTGATATAACGATTTTCGTGTTGTATGCTATAATAATAACGTATCAATTATTATTATAATGATTCTAATTTTAGCTAATTGTAAAAGATGTTATTTATTATTATTGTTATTATTTTGTTATACTTCAACATGACTAGGTAAGATTATGTTATATGTCCAATTCGCTCAATTTATATCACGTACAGGTTTAATTCATGGTCTTTATTCCACGCTTTTTTTTTTTGGCTAATAAAAAAAATTAATCGATGTTGTCTTACATCCTGTTCACCTCCCATTTAGAATGTTACGGAAACCACTTATGATACGATATTAAGACTTGACTCATCCTCCCAATTGACTTAGATCTTGTTTGACAACTTTTCTCTAATAATACAATTCCACAAGGTTTTTTCGTCTTTTTTCTTAAAAGTAAACTCAATTTCACTCTTCACATATCTAACTCTCTCTTAAAAAATTCAAAATTTAAAAATCCATAATTTATTATTTTAAGACGAAATGAGATTATTATTATTTTTATTTATATAGAATTTGGAGAGGAACAAATCAAATATCCATATTGCTTAACACATTTCAAGTTTTCACATTATTTAACTTGAAACAGTTTATTTTCAACAAAATACATATTTTTAAAACTTAAACTCAAATTCAAGCGGACCAACCATACCACACGGGAGGTTTAGCTTAGAGTCAGCCAATGCACTGAAAACCTATAATTCTTACAAGAAACATCACTTTGACCTCAAAGGATGCTTAGATCGGGGGAGATCTAAAAACATAATCGATTATCATCATATCACCACCATCGATGGTTTGTTCCACCCGATTTGTTGGGTCAGAACGCTTGCCTGACCCAATAATGTTCCAATGCAACCATATCCTTATTGGCCCATTGTCAGCCATCATCAAGAAGGGATAAAACCATCATTTTCCTCGCCTAAAATGCTGACCTAAATCCAACTCCGTTGTTCCAATCCATCATGCCTGTATACTGGCCCATTGTCAGCCACCATCAATATGGGGTCAAGAGCAACAAAATCAGTCCTTTATAAAAAAAAAAAAAGAGAGAGAGAGAGACAGATAATCCCTGGGATATATTGGGGCCGTAGAGTAGGCCCACACAGATCATGATTTTATCCATTTTCTAAGTTCAATCCGAAATCAATTTCTTTCCATTTTGATTGGTATGTCGTGTTCTTTTGTTTTGAAAATTGGTTGGTAGGTCGTTGGATTACATATATTCCTTACAAAGATTCAAGCTAATACGAAATTAGTAGCTCCCCCACTCCCCCCCAACAAAAAAAAAAAAAAAAAAAAATCTTGAAAGTGAGGGTTCAAACACATCATCTTATAATAAATTAAGACATAAAATTATCGTTAAATTATGTCTATAATCACAATATTAGTAACATCGTTTCCATATACACATAGCAAATTGTATATAATTACTAATTTCAAGTAATTTAAAAATATAATAATAAGCGATAAATAAAAGAGAAAAAAAAACCAAATAGCATATTTAGAGACTCTAATTTAAATTTATAACATAATTTTTAAAAACTAATAACAAAAAACATATTCATATTATTTATACACGAAAATATCAAAATTACTAACTCCTCCCCTCTCTCTATTGCTACTCTCTCTCCTTGACATAAATAGTGTCGGATTATCATAAGAGCCTATTATTATTTATCTGTAAATTTGTTATTTATTTAAAAATATAAAGATTTATTCATAAAAATATATTATAATTTATTATTTTAAAAAACTTTACTATAATTTTCAAAAATTCATATAAAATATAATATATATCATAATTAGCGATATTTTTTTTTGAGTAAATTAGCGATAAATTGAATATAGGCTCAAAATCCCTGAACAACAAATAATTATGAGAAGTTTAATTTAGTAGAAAATCTTAATATACAAAAAAAATAAAAAATAAAAAGAAAAAGAAGGGTATAAATAAAATTATTAAAAAAAAAAGAAAGAAAAAGAAAAGGTCAGCCTTCTATAGCTCCCCACAATAGCAGCATCTTTATGGTCGGGAAACTATGATAACAGGGATCAAATTGTCAACGTGGATGCCGTGAATTTTTGTCGGAAGGGAGGACCAAAACCTCAAAACGACGTCGTAACGACCTCTTCACTTTTCCTTGTCAAAATCTTCACTCTATTGCGGAAAATCTCTGTAGATTTCATGGAAAAAAACTATATATTATATTATTTTTAAAAAATTAAATTAACTTAAAATAAATAAATAAATAAGAGAAGGCAAAGAGAAGACGGTAAGCGTGGCAACGGTCGAAGCATCTAATCATTTTGTTCCTTTTTCAACAGAAGAAGGGTGGGGAAAAAAAAAAGCCCGAAAAAGTTTCTCTTTTTTGGTTTTTGGGGTTTGAGTTTTTCTTTGATTGATCTTATGGGTTAGGATTATACAAAGGAATTAAAAAAAAAAAAGAAAAGAGGAAGCTTTAAGGGAAATAAAGCGGAGAAGAATCCGAGCTGCCCAATGCCTTTTCGTTGGTTTCCTTTTTGAGCTTCAAAAACTATGGCCGACGAACTCTGTTCCTTCACCAAGGTCTGCCCAATTCATTCTTTTTCCTTAACATTGTCGTTTTTCCTTCGTTTTTGTTAAGATTAAGAAATGGGTTTTCTTTTATTTTATCTGTGGAATTTCGTTATAGGATTTCTCTAGGAAAGTATTTTAATGGGTTGCATGTGGAAATTTCCAAGCTGGGTATTGATTTATCAGGTGTTTTATTTAAAATTTTCCATGTTTTTTTGGCTTCCCTTTTCAAGATTTCTTTATTTTTGAATAGTTTGTAAGTGTTTGTTTAGAAATTATTTCATCTTTGTACGGAACCCAAAATGTAGCTATTTTTAGCCAAGACATAAATTTGTACAAGCTTCTGGTTGCCAAAATTGTGTTGAAAATAAGGCCCATGTGATGAACTTTTGGCGTTTGCGGAGCTAAATCAGTGTGAAACCCATATGGGTTTGTTTTGTTGAGCCATTTTTTTTGTGATTTGTTTATTTTATTTATTTATTTATTTATTTATTTTTGGAGAAGCTAAGGTTTAGTAATTACAGGATGTTTATATCATAAAGGTGCCCAAGAAGTCTCCATTGGTGTTGAGGATGATTGTCTTGGTCTTTGCCATGGTCTGTGGTGTTTACATATGCTTGATTTGTCTGAAGCAAGTTAGCACCCGCAAAAAGACCGGATATTTGGATCTCGAGGTAATTGACAGGCCGCTATTCCTGGAACCAAATATTGAGCCGGAGGAAGTTCCTTATGTGCACTACCCGAAACCGGAAACTTATAGCAGGTACATTGCCGGTGATATTTGGTTTTCAGGATTTGGGTTCTTTTGAAATGCGATGACATTATTGTTCTTGTACTGCTAGGGCTGAATGCACGTGCAACCCTGTGCGGTATTTTGCCATTTTGTCGATGCAGAGGTCGGGGAGTGGGTGGTTTGAGACATTATTGAACAATCATACTAACATTAGCTCGAACGGGGAGATTTTCTCTGTTAAAGTTAGGAGAAGTAACATGTCGACGATTGTAGAGACGTTGGATAGAATTTATAATCTAGACTGGTTCAGTAGTGCTTCGAAGAACGAGTGCACGGCTGCAGTTGGCTTGAAGTGGATGCTTAATCAGGCGAGTTCTACTCTCTGAGTTTTTTGTATTTTCAACATATGCTACTTGGTTATGCAGTTATTTTGTTGGTTTCGAGACAAACAGCCTTGCATTTGATTCGTTTCCCTCTAGTTAGAATATGTGCATATCTGATCAGACACTCGTCTTTCTCACCCCTTGCGACATGCATAGCAAGCTTGTTATTAGATAAGTGCATATCTGAATTTGGAGAAAATGGATTACTTCTTTCGGTTCTCTACATGTAATAAGTGAAGAGATTTTGAAAATCTTAGGATATGTGAAATGTTTATGGTGTTCAATTTTTTTGCATAATTAACTGCTCGTCTGTGGTTACTGATAAAGTTTCCCATTACCATATAAGTAAAACTCAGATACTCCAACGACAAATTTGAAATGGTTTACTTTGATCACAAAGTTGACTACGTGCGAACTTTCGAAGAACAAGTACATTGTCTGGCTTGTTATCCAAGCTATGTCGGCAGCCATGTTTGTTGGCCTGGTCTTCTTCCAGCTCCTTCTTTTATACCCCAACGAAGACTTGACCAGTTTATCACAAAAATAGCTGAATCTGATCACATGATGTAATGGGTCCATATTGGGGCGTTTAGATGATATAGAATCAGGGAAAGAAAATCGCAGCAGATTCAGAATTAGCCAAACAACTGTAATTAAGATTTAAGATTTATATGGTCAAAGTTCAAATAATACTGATGACTTGTGTTAGGAATAATACTTAGGCTGCTGTTTTGTGTTTGTTAGATCTGTTATAGATTTGTTATAGGTTGTTATAGATAGTACACGTGGAGGCTTATAATTGGTTTGTGTAATCTATTTATTCTTAGCTGTAACCAACTCTTAGATCAATGAGAACTTTATCTTTCATTCTCAGAAATACTTTTTCTCTCTCTACCTCTCTCTCTCCCTAAAAACTCTTTTCCTAATATGGTATCAGAGCCATTTCCAGCGATGCAGCATTTTCCGGCAACAGAAAACGGAGCTCGAGCTGAAGGTCCTTCAAGGTCGACAACAATGGCGACGGAGGCGAATTTACAGAGGTTTCTTCCCATTTCGTTTTCTCATCCGGTTGGGACAAAGTTGGATCAGAACAATTTTCTGATTTGGCGAAAACAGGTTCTTTCTTTGATCAAAGGCTATCGTCTCCAGAATTTCTTGTTTGGTTCTACTCCTTCGGTGAAATTTCTTTCTGCTGAAGATGAGATTCTTGGACCAGTTACTCATGAGTTCTTGGATTGGGAACAACAGGATCACTTAATCATGTCCTGGTCTATGTCTTCCATGATTGAAGCGATTGTTTCTCGAATGGTGAATTGTGAGTCTTCTGCACAGATCTGGAGAATGATTGAAGTGTATTTTGCCAGCCAAATAAGAGCTAAGGTAACACAGTTCAAAACTCAACTTCAGTCTACCAAGAAGGGATCTTTAACGATCAATGAGTATCTACTCAAGATCAGGGGGTTTATTGATCTTTTAGCCCTAGTAGGTCATGGTATGACTGTAAAGGATCAAATTGATGCAATTTTTGAGGGTTTACCATCAGAATACGATTGTGTTGAACTAGCCATTAGTTCAAGAACAGATAATTACTCTGTGGAGGATGTTGAGGCTTTTCTTCTTGCTTATGAAGTCAAACTTGATAAGAATGCTAAATCGCTTGCCTCAGCTTTGGCTAATGTAGCTACCGCAAATTATGCACAAAGCAAGCGACAGTTCTATCCTAATCCTTCTGATCATGGATTTCCTAGTTCCAGATTTCCTCCTGGTTCTCATTCTTCTTACAATGGTGGTTCTTTCTCTAATAATCGTGGGGGTCCTCCTAGTGGCAGAGGACGTTTTGGTAATGGTGGCAGATTTGCTGGTGGCCGTGGGAATGCTAATTGGAATTTAGGTGGTAATTGGAATCGTGCTAATTCTGGTGTTAAGAAAGTGGTGTGTCAACTGTGTAACAAAGTGGGTCATGAGGTCCTACAGTGCTACTATAGATTTGATCCTTCCTACAAAGGACCAGGGCAATTTTCTAGTCGAGTTCAAGGCAATGTTGCCTTCCTTGGTGAATCTTCTCACAGCCCAGAGGATCCTCAACTCACTGCTATGCTGGCTACTCCTGAAACTGTCTGTGACAACAGTAGGTACCCTGATTCAGGTGCTACCAATCATGTTACTTCTGTAGCTTCCAATCATGTTACTTCTGAAGCTTCCAATCTGATGTCAAGGGCTGAATACAAGGGACCAGAACAACTTTATGTTGGTGATGGTAAGGGTCTAACTATAACTCATGTTGGTCATTCCATGTTTCCTTCTTCTTTAGAGCCTTCTAGATGTCTAGTACTAAAACAGTTACTCCATGTTCCTAAAATCACAAAAAATCTTCTTAGTGTCTCTAAGTTTGCTCATGATAACAATGTGTATTTTGAATTTCATTCCACTGTCTGTTTTGTTAAGGACCAGGCTACTCATACTGTTTTGCTGATAGGGAAGCTTAAGGATGGACTCTATGTGTTTGATAACAATCAGATTCCTCTCTAACATGGTCCTGCCTTTACATCTCAGTCGTCATCAACCTCACAGGAGCACAAACTTACTGTTTTTCCTTCTTCTGCTAATTTTCCTAGTCCTGTGTCCTCTGATGTACCACATACACCTTGTACAACTTTTGATCTATGGCATAATAGACTTGGCCACCCCTTAGATAAGGTTGTAAAAGTTGTTCTTGCCAAATGTAACATTTCCTATTCTAATAAAGTGGTCCCTTCATTGTGTCAAGCGTGTTGTTTAGGTAAATTGCACAAGCTTCCATTTCCTAGTTCTAACACAGAATATACAAAGCCATTGCAATTAATTCACTCTGACTTATGGGATCCTTCACCTACAGTTTCTGCAAATGGATATCGTTATTTTGTTCATTTTGTAGATGCTGCCACCAGGTTTACTTGGATTTACATGCTTAGACAAAAGTCAGATACTCTTCGAACTTTTGAAAATTTTAAAAAGCTTGTGGAGTTGCAACTTGATTCAAAAATTCTTGCTGTCCAAACTGATTGGGGAGGTGAATATAGGCCATTTACTACCTTGTTACAGTCCTTTGGTATTGTTCATAGACATCCTTGTCCTCATACTCATGAACAAAATGGTCTAGCAGAGAGAAAACATAGGACAATTGTTGAACATGGCCTTACTTTGCTTGCAAAAGCCTCTCTGCCTTTAAAGTTTTGGGATGAAGCCTTTAGGGCCTCAGTGTTTGTGTCTAACGGGCTTCCTACTCCTGTTCTTGGAGGTATGTCACCATTAGAAAAACTTTTTCATACTCCCCCTATTTACTCTCAATTAAGAGTTTTTGGGTGCTTGTGTTTTCCAAATCTTAGGCCTTACAGTCACCATAAGTTCAATTTTCACTCCTCTCCATGCACCTTTTTGGGGTATAGCTTGAATCATAAGGGTTATAAGTGTCTAGATTCTTCTGGGAAGATTGTCATTTCTAGAGATGTTCTTTTTGATGAATACACATTTCCTTTTGCTCAAAAAGCTACCAAAGAGTCTCACTCCCCTATTTCCTTGTCTCCTATCTCCCCACTGCCTCAACCTTGTCTTATTCCTTCTCCCAATCCTTCCATTATGTCTCCTGAACTTGTGTCTGTGCCTATCCTTGAACCTGTGTCAAGTACTAATCATGGAATCATGGATGATACAACTGATGATACAACTGTTGTTACATCTGCACCTATTTCTATTGTTTCTGATATATCACAGGTTGCTGCCCAATCAAGAAGAACAGGTGCTGGTAGTACAAGTGCTGGTAGTACTCATTCCATGGTTACTAGAAGTAAGGATGGTACTCGAAGGCCTAAAGTTTTCATGGCTAGCAAAGAACCTGCAGCTGTTACAGATGCCTTGCAGGATCTGAAATGGAAACAGGCAATGGAAGATGAGTATTTGGCTTTGTTGAGAAATGGCACCTGGTCATTAGTTGATCTTCCATTAGGCAGGAAGGCTATTGGCTGTAAGTGGGTCTTCAAAGTAAAAGAAAATCCTGATGGTACAGTGAATAAATATAAGGCTCGGTTAGTACCAAAGGGCTTTCATCAGGTGGCTGGTTTTGATTTTAATGAAACCTTTAGCCCAGTTATTAAGCCTACAACAATCAGAGTTGTGCTTACTGTTGCTCTCTCAAGAAGTTGGACAATTAGACAACTTGATGTCAATAATGCATTTCTTAATGGGAGTCTAATGGAAGAAGTGTATATGGAGCAACCCTCTGGTTTTCAGGATCGTAGCAACCCTCACAAGGTGTGTTGACTCCACAAGTCCCTCTATGGCCTCAAACAAGCACCTCGTGCATGGTTTGAAAAACTCTATGATGCACTGATTTCTTTTGGCTTTGTCTCAGCCAAATCTGATCAGTCTTTGTTTGTTAAGATCACTCCTCAGACAATTCTATTTGTGTTGGTCTATGTGGATGATATTCTGTTGACTGGGAGTGATGTTCATGCAATACGGGGACTCGTGACTCAGTTGAATGGGATGTTTGCACTCGAGGACCTTGGAGAGATAGACTACTTTCTTGGGATTCAGGTTAAACACACTGAATCTGGTTTACACTTGTCTTAGACAAAGTACATTACAGACCTTCTAGCCAGAGCCAAGATGCAGTTTGCCAAATCAGTCTCTGCACCTATGACACATGGGTTGAGATTGACAGCTTATGGGAGTGATCCAGTGCAAAGCCCTCAACTCTACAGAAGCATTGTTGGTGCTCTTCAGTATGTCACCATCACACGGCCAGAGGTAGCTTATAGTGTCAACAGGGTATGCTAATTTATGCATAATCCCTTGGAGGCTCACTGGAAAACTGTAAAAAGGATTATGAGGTATTTAGCTGGAACTTTGGATTATGGCCTTCATCTAAGAAAACCTGATTCTCAAGGTCTAAACCAAGGCCTGAATGTTGTTGGGTTCTGTGATGCTGACTGGGCTTCAGATCTGGATGACAAAAGGTCCACATCGGGCTATTGTGTTTATTTGGGCTTAGCAGCACACAATCTCAAGGTCTTCAACAGAAGCTGAGTTTCGAGCCTTAGCTAATCTAGTAGCAGAAATTACGTGGTTGCAGTCCTTACTAGGGGAACTTCAAGTGCCTCAAGTCAAGAATCCAGTTATTTGGTGTGATAATGTCAGCATAGTGATGTTAGCTGGAAATCCAGTTCTTCATGCTAGAACAAAGCATATTGAACTGGATCTTTACTTTGTCAGAGAAAAGGTTCTGCAGAAGAAATTGGAAATCAGACATGTTCCCTCCCTAGATCAAACAACTGATGTTTTTACTAAGGCCATTTCTAGCTCTCGGTTTGCTGACATGAGATTCAAACTACGAGTTGAACAGTTATCCACTCTTAGTGTGAGGGGGGGTGTTAGGAATAATACATAGGCTGCTGTTTTGTGTTTGTTAGATCTGTTATAGAGTTGTTATAGGTTGTTATAGATTGTACACGTGGAGACTTATAATTGGTCTGTGTAATCTATTTATTCTTAGCTGTAACCAACTCTTAGATCAATGAGAACTTTATGTTTCATTCTCAGAAATACTTTTTCTCTCTCTACCTCTCTCTCTCCCTAAATACTCTTTTCCTAATAACTTGTATGCCGCTTGCTCTTTTTTTTCTTTGAGAATGCATCTTGTTGCTTGAAGAAAATGGATGTCTCTTGATGTATAAACTGGATAGCTTTAATAGATTGGAACTTCCTGAATAGAATAGAACCGAGTGATGTTTGACAGTATAATAGTAACATGTTTTTGATGCTAGTGAATGTTCTGTTTAGCGTAGTGTTTTACCAAAGGAGTCTTTGAATTATGCTATATTCGCCCACAGAATAGAGAAAAGATATTGCTTTTTGCAACAGAAAAGATTCTGACTAATTGAACAACATATGCAGGGTTTGATGCAAAATCACGAAGAAATAGTCAAGTACTTCAAAACTCGAGGCGTTGCTGCTATCTTTCTCTTTCGGCGAAACCTTTTGCGCAGAATGATCTCAATACTTGCGAATTCTTATGATAGAGATTTTAAGCCACTGAACGGGACCCATAAGTCTCACGTGCATTCTCCCCTCGAGGTTTCTCTTTCTCTTAACATATGCAGAAAATCAGAAAATATATTTCGATATTCTAGATCTTTAACTCGTCTTATGGAAATTTCTTCAGGCAGAAACACTAGCAAGATACAAGCCTACCATCAATGCAACATTGTTGATACCAAGTCTGAAGCAAGTAGCAGAAACCACTGCTAAAGCTTTGGAGTACTTCAAGAGCACGCGGCATATCATCCTTTACTACGAGGATATAGTCCAAAACCGCACTGTAAGCAGTCTATACAAAACACAAAGATAAAATTTCCCTTTTATGTTTGCCTTCTGGTAAGCTAACTTTGAGATGAATCGATATGACAAATATCAGTGGTTTTTATTTGCCTCGAAGTAATATTGTTTTATTTGCATGCTTGCAGAAACTAGGAGATGTCCAAGATTTTCTAAAGGTTCCGAGGATGGAACTGAAGAGTCGTCAGGTGAAGATACATAGAGGTTCATTGTCCAATCTGGTTGAGAATTGGGATGATGTTCAAAAGACGCTCACCGGAACACCATATGAAAGCTTCCTCCATGCAGATTGTCAAAGATGAAAAATTAATTAGAAAAAAAAAAAACCTGATTAGTGATGATCATGTACAGTACCAAGTTACCAGACAACGACGAGCCTGATTCATATTAAAAATTTCAGACCGGATTCACGAACCAAACACGTACCAACTGATCATGTTTTCTTCTCTTTAACATCCTTTTCTTTACTCGTTTTCAGCTGCAGGAGCCAATAGGGCTCTTTCCCTGTTGAAATTTTGGTTGCAGCACTTTTTTTTTTGGTTTGGTTTGTTACTTTTTTTTTTTTTTTTTGGTGCCTTTCTATTTATCATTCCATTAATTCTTTTTTTTTTTTTTTTTGGTTATTGTGTTGTATTTCAGCTATCTAATCAATAAAGAAAATTACGGATTTTTTTACCTGATTTGTAGAATTGGTGATATCATTTATTTATTTATATATTAACATTTGAGGTAAATTTCGTTGTAAAAAGACGTTCCAACTTTAAGGGGGTATTTGGTGTGTAAATTTGAATTAAGATTTTTAAATTTAAATAGTAAATTATGTTAATTTTTTAAAAAAAAATAAAAAACTTTTTAAAAAAAGATAAAAATTTTAAAAAATAAAAATAAAAAAAATTTAAAAATATTAATTTAAACTTATCAATCAAATTAATCCTAAGAATTCTTGAAATGACAAGGTTGACCGGTACAAGTTATGTATTTATAAGATGCAGTGAAGATGGCTTCTTTAGGACTAAATCAAACACGTGTTGGTCAAAGTTTTATTGATGGACCTAAATAATAATTGTAACCTTCCTAGTGCGATACACAAGCTTTAATTTCTCTTAAATTGGAAAATAAAACCATTTGCACTCGTGATCCTTGTGCGGAATTAGCTTTGTATGTCCCGGGAAAAATAAAAAAATAATAAAAAGAAAGAATAAATTTCTTCAAAGAAAAGTCAATGAAATTTTGAACAAAATATCTTGATGAAATGAAAGAGGTAAATAACTGAAGGCAAGAAATTTTGGAAAATACCTTGAAAAAAAAAAAATTTGGTAAGGATAGGGGACCTTTTCAGCATTGCTATTCATAAAAAGGTGTAGCAAACGCGTTGTGTTGAAAACTATTTTTTGTCTTCTTTAAAAAAAAAAAACAAGAAGAAGAAGAAGAATAAGCCCTAACATATTACCTTCTAAAACTATTTTCAACAACGTTTTTTCAAGTCAGAGAAGGAAAAAAAAAAAAACCCCCCCACAACAACAGCGTTATTTTAAAATCTACCACTTCCTTTTATCAACAAAAAGAATTGTTTTCACTCAAAGGAGAAAGAGGATGATTTCAGAAGCCGGAGAATAAATACAAGAAATATATATATATATATATATATATGTAGATATATTAACCCTCTCACATTGTTACGTAAACTTTAATTTAAGTTTCCTTATGATGATGAAAAATAATATATATATATATATATAATATCCTTAGTTTAACATTTGGCTCAAGTAATGTAAACGAGTACATTTTCCTCCTTCCCCTTGCTATTATCTTATTGCATTTCTACGTATTTTCATCCGTTTAAAGTTTTTTTAAACCATGAAAAGAGAATTTTACCATCAATCCATCCACGAAGGCTCTAAAAATTGTAGCACATGAAAAAAGGAAAAAAAAAAAAAAAACCCAAACCCAAGGATTTGAATGCAAGTGAATTACAAATTAAGATATAATCTTCTTTTTTAATAATTTTGGTTGTCATAACATTTTTATATATTTTTTAACAAAATAATTTAGGATAAAGAGGCGCGTATATCAGTGACACGTGATCTTCAGCTAATTTAAACTGAGTACATGATGAAATCCTATATAAAATCCACGTGAATTTCACAGGATAAAACTCTACATAAAATCTACGTGAATCTCACATGTCCGTTTTTGGAGATAATGAAGTTACCACTTAAGGGTACATCTTCTTAAATATGAAACATCCATTTCAAGATAATACAACCGTAAATGTTATTCACTTTTTCAGATTCGTCCGAACAAACACTAAAAACCGTAAAATAAAATTCACGTGACAATATGATAAAATCCTACAAAAAAATCTCACCTGACATATTAATAGATCTCATATGTATATTTCATATTATGAGATCCATCTTATATTAATATATTAATATATTAATAGATGATATTCAATATCATGGGAACCCTTTAACATTAACATTGTTCTTTTATTCACAAGATCCTAGAACATTTATTTTAATTTTTTGTTGTGAGTGCAAAAGAAAAAGTGAGATACATAAAAATAAACATATAAAAATGGATTAAAAAAAAAAAAAAGAGCAAGTTGAAACATTATTGTGAGGGGCTATAAATAGCATAACGGATGCAAATGTGCAAGTAGTCAAGTGACCTAGCTAGCCAGGGGGTCCCACAGAAAAAAGTTCACGGACGGCAAAACCAAGGTTTAAAAATCTAATAAAACTCCTCAAAAATCAAAAGTGAAAGAAAGAGAGGAGAGTCGTTGTAAACGAGGTCGTAATAGTACTAGTACTGGCACTAGCAAATAAAAATCAAAACAGGCAAATAGTCAAATACAATACAGCTAATTTATATATATTTATATTATATTATATATATTTACACAATACAATAATAATACACCCAACAAATGAAAAATAAATAAATAAATAAATAAACCAAGATCTAACGCCTCCCTTTAAAACCCATTCTTTAACCCATTTTAGCCTCCCTCTTTCTCCCCTCCTCCAACTCCTCCTCCTACAGACTCAAGCTCAGCCCATCTCTCTCCAAACACTTCTAGAGAGAGAGAGAGAGAGAGAGAGAGAGAAAGAGGGAGGGGGTGACTGCCAACTGGGTTATATATATATATAAATAACACATATCTATACATCTTTACATATCTTTTATAAAATATATATGGCGCAGCAGGCGACGAGCAACGGAGGAGGCGATCTGAATCGGCAGCAGCAGCAGCAGCCACAGCAGCAGTGGCAGCAGCAGCAGCAGCAGTGGATGGGAGGGATGCAGTACCCGGCGACGGCGATGGTGATGATGCAGCAGCAGATGATGATGTACCCGCAGCATTACATGGCCGCCGCCGCCGCCGCCGCAGCCTACAACCACCACCCCGGGCAGTAT
Source organism: Ficus hirta (assembly GCA_038430175.1). NCBI lineage: Eukaryota > Viridiplantae > Streptophyta > Magnoliopsida > Rosales > Moraceae > Ficus > Ficus hirta. Next base: position 10,388,217 of record CM076596.1, read on the forward strand.
CACCAGGCTCCGCCGCCTCCGCCGCAGTCGTACCAGCAGTACCACCCGAAGCAGCAGCAGCAGCAGCTGGTGGCGGCTCAGTCCCTCCACCATAAACAGGACGAGATCAGGACCATCTGGGCCGGCGACCTCTTCCACTGGATGGACGAGTCTTACCTCCACTCCTGTTTTGCTCACACTGGACAGGTTTCTTTTTCTCTTTTTTGTTTTTTGTTTCCTTCTGTTTGAATTTGGATTTGGAATTTTCGTTTTAGTTCTTGTTGTTTCGTATGTTATAACTTAGATCGTTTTTTGGGTGTTTGTTTGAATGTCGAGAAGTGCAGAACATGTTTGAGTGGAGCTTGTAATATTGATCTTTTCAATGCCTAAATTAACATTAACTGAATCGAACTTGTTTAGTTCAGATTGTTAGTTAGTTCATCTTAGATTTAGATTCATTTTATTTAGTTTATGATTTTCTCCTCAAATTTTCATGGGAAAAATCCGGTTTCGAGTACCGTTTTGGACTTCAATTTTATCGTCTGAATGTTTTTATGTAAATCCGAGGTCGTTAATGGTAGTTTGTCTTCTGTTGCCTTTCTCATCTGAGGTATTTTTCAGTTGGTTGCTAGCTCTTATAAGTTAGAATCTTATGCTCAAAGCAGGTGATTTTTAGGTTTCTTTGCACGGCCGAAACTATGTCGAAGGATGGAAAATATATCCTTCTTAACTTCTCTTTGTAGTCAGCTTTGTTTTGAGCCATTTCCACCTTTCATTTCTGTTTTAAATATGAACAGAAAACAAAAGTGCAACCAAGCAGGCTCGAACTAATGGCATTTATCTTACGGTTTTTTCCCCTCTTTTCTCTTCTTAGAATCAGCTGTTTTTCCCGCACCTTGTGTTTATTTTGGCTTTAGACTATTGTGTCAAAATTCTTGCAGGTTCTCTCGGTGAAAGTTATCCGCAATAAACAAACTGGTCAGTCAGAAGGATATGGATTTATCGAGTTTTATTCACGTGGAGCAGCTGAGAAAGTTTTGCAGAGCTTTAACGGTACACTGATGCCAAACACAGAGCAGCCCTTCCGTTTAAATTGGGCGACTTTCAGTACGGGTGAAAAGCGATCAGAGTCTGGTTCTGATATATCCATATTTGTAGGAGATTTGGCTGCAGACGTGACTGATGCAGTGTTGCAAGAGACTTTTTCTAGTAGATTTTCTTCTGTTAAAGCTGCTAAAGTTGTTATTGATTCAAATACCGGCCGTTCAAAAGGCTACGGTTTTGTTAGATTTAGTGATGAAAATGAGAGGTCTAGGGCCATATCCGAAATGAATGGAGTGTACTGCTCGAGCAGACCCATGCGCGTAGGTGTTGCAACCCCCAAAAAGTCACCTGGGTATCTGCAACAGTATAATTCACAAGGTATGTTAACTATCCTCCTAGCCTTTTGTTTTGAAAATCGGAGACCTCATAAGAATGTTTATTCATAAGTGAGGATATGCTAGCATCTGTGATGTTGTTTGAATGAATTTTGTCGAGTGTTGATTGTAGTATTCTTGGATCAGTCCATTGGCTAGTGTAATGTCCAAACTTGTTTGCTAGTGGTTCTTATGTTCTGCACTCGTTTTTATAACTCTGACTTACGTTCCCCTCTCTCTTCTTGAGAACTTGTCAAGGAGAAGAAGAAGAAGAAACTATATGAAGTGTTTTATCCTATTTGTTTTGCTTTTTATTACATCTATTTTTGCATTCTTATACCTTTTTCTATTTCTTACTTGATAACCTTAGTTGTCTTATTTGTTCAGTTAACCTATCTCGTTTAATCATCTTAAGGGAGTAACCTCCACTTGTTGATGGTTTAACTGATTCTATGTGTTTTCATACATCATCTGGACTGTACCGAGCAAATTTTCTTTTTTCTTTTCTTTTCTTTTTTTAAACCCAAAAGTGCATTAAAGTACCAATGACCAGAATTTGTTGAATCTACGGATAACTCTATTTCTATGATAAAAAGAAGACACTTAGATCTTTAAGTGGTTTTTTCTCTCTCCTTTTTTTTTTTTTTTCAAATTGAAAATTCTCCACCCCAATTTTAAAGAAACAATCTAACTGCTCAAACTGTTTTTTAACTTACTGAAGTTATCACTGCAAAGGTTTTCTATTTTTAATACTTTATTTGTACTGTAAGCTCATTTTTCCTTTTTTTCCCCCTAGCTCTGGTGTTGGCTGGTGGACACGGTTCAAATGGTGCTGTGGCCCAAGGTCAGCCTGACAGCGAGTCGAATAACACAACTGTGAGTTCAAGTCCTTCATATTTTTCATCTAATACATACACCCATGTACTTTTATATACATGCACATATATATAAATGATTTGCTAACCTTTTATTTATATCAGATTTTTGTTGGAGGGCTGGATTCTGATGTGGTTGATGAGGATCTGAGGCAACCCTTTTCTCAGTTTGGTGAAATTGTCTCTGTGAAAATACCAGCTGGAAAAGCATGTGGTTTTGTACAGTTTGCCAACAGGTACCATTGTTGTTATGCAATCATTGAAACCATGATTAAATTTCTGCTGAAGCCCATAGAGAGCAAGCTAACTAAATTGAATGTCTCTGGACTGAACCCCATTATGTTGTCTCTACTCGCAGAAAGAGTGCTGAAAATGCAATCCAGACTCTGAATGGGACAGTAATCGGTAAGCAAACAGTTCGTCTTTCATGGGGTCGCACGCCAGGGAACAAGCAGGTAAAAAAATTGCTTTGTGCATATTGTTAGTTGATAAATTTAATAATTTTCCTTGAACTGCCTGATTCGGGAGAACAGTTGTTTTTTTTTCTCGATATTAGTATGTCTTATTTTGGTTTGAGTTGTCATAACTGAATATCGTGGAAACTACTAAAACGTTAAGCGTTAGTCTAACTCTAACAGGCATACATAATACATAGTCAACCCATTTTATTTATTTATTTTTCCATGAACCTCCTAAATTCATCTAGTTTGCATCTACTAGCTTCTCATTGAATCTGTTCGATATTTCGCGGTATCTTACTACTACTTGTGGTCGGAATCAACAGTTGAAGTAGTAGTTCTCATGATACTAGGATCCCTAAGCATTCTCTCTCTTGCTATGACTGATTCTAGTTTGTTGATTTCTTGTAATTACTTGGAATTGAACAGTGGAGAGGAGATTCAGGTAACCAGTGGAACGGGGCACATCATGGAGGTTATGGTGGATATGGATATGCCGTGCCGCAGCATGCTGCAGCTGTGGCCAATGGGGCTTCTTAACTGGAATATGGCGCGGTTAACAACAGCGTGTAAAATGAAACTTTACAAAGAGAGGCTTTCTTAGATTATAGTTATCAATATCGTGATTGGATTAGGGTGGTGGGTTTTGCTTCTGTTTTAGCTAAACTGTAGTTGTCATGAATTTTTGTAGCTGGATTGAATTTGGTATCTCTAGTCTGTGTCTTTGTGATCGTAATTATATTATTGCTTAAAGAGTTTTGGTCTGGGGAAAAGATTTTTTTTTTTTTTTTTTTTTTTTGATGGACGGCAAATTTTGTTTGCTTTCTCTAATTTTTTTTTAAAAAAAATTCCTTTCTCTGTTTTTTTATTTGTTTTGTTTTGTTTGTTTGTTTGTTTTGTTTGGTTGAGAGTATACATAAATTCGGGATTAAGCTCAATGGAAACATTGAAAGTAATTTTGATAATATATTTGGTATGTGGTATATTTTTTATGATGTTCCATCTCATATCTTGTTGGTTGATTCGTTTCTATGTGAGAATCTCGAACTTCTGTTCGTTTTTATCAGCAACTGAGCCTCTCTGCGGGGCAGTGTTTCATACCAAAAAAAAATGTACGCTGAAATCACTCCATATATAGTGTGATTGTTTAGATTCAGTGAAAATCCTGTGTTTTAGTTGTGAGTTGCGAGACCCTATTCCGGTAGGTTTAGCAATCCACCACCTTATGCGAGTTGCGGTCAGAGACCTCTGGTTTGTATGGAGGAATTAGAACTGTTTTACACACCTGAGGAGGTTTTGGAGAATGCTGGTCTTTGGTTGGCTGAATTTCAGGCTTTCCGGAGCCTCAAAATGACCAAGGAAACAGTCTCGGAGAGAGTAGTAACATGCCGGACGGCATCTCCTGCAGGAAACCCGAAGGTAAACGTTGATGTTTCTGTAATTCCTGTCACTGACTTGAGATGATACCGGTGATGTAATGGGGGTGAATGCGCATAGTCCTTTTGATGTTTTGCTTGTTCTGCGTTCGAAGATATCAGGATACTGATGAATGAAGTTGGTGGTGGCTCGTGTTGTTACATTCCTCGTCAGATTAATGTAGCAGTTCACTCATCGACGAAATATGTGTTCCCTTTCTGTTTATGGTCGTTATCGGTAACATTGGGGTCAGGAAATTTTTTCAGTGGAGGCGTAATGAGAAAACTTATAAAAATAATGTTTTTTTTTTTTTTTATAAATTAAGACGTTACAATGTATTTTAATTATTGAGTTTAGACATAATGAAAATTTTCTAATAAAGTGTGAGCATAACTTTAAATTCTGATAAAGTTTAGTTGTAAAACTTAAAAAGTATCAAAATTGAAGTGGGAATTCAGTTGTATTTTTTCTTATAAAATGAAGGCACAAATTTTAAGGTTAAAAATCAATTTCTCAAAACATGAATGGAGCGCTTGTCTCCATTCACTTGTTTGTGACTCCGTCACTATTTTTTAGAAGAAAATTACTAGTTGTATATTATCTTATGTAAGTGCGGACATGACTTTTGAGTAATAATACAATAGTTCCTCATTTCGTTAAAAAAAAAAAAAAAAAAAGCTTGTAAATACTATATGTCTTTGTTTGGTTTTTACCATATAGATTTTTTATTTTCTTTTTTAAAAGAGGTGTCTGTCCATACCACAAGAAAACATAAGTGTGTGTGTTTCTTTTTTACTCCCCTTTTTTTTGTCGTTTTCTCCTTGTTGTTTTTGAAGTACCTGTCGTTTTTCGAGATTATTGTTAGTTTTTTCTACTCGGTACTATGTAGCTCATATTGTTGTGTTTATTGGGTTATTCTCGTCTTCTTGTAAATTTATGTTCATCTCATTTTTCTAGTTTGGGTTGCTTTCCAATTGTTAGACTTTTTTAGCTCATTTTTCACCATTTTAAGGAGAACCTATGTTTAGAACAAAAGTCTTTTTCAACAAAATAAAAAATATATATATCTAAATTGATCTGAATTTAACTTACCAGAATCATTTTTTTTCTTTCCCAAACACCCATCCTAAAATATTCTTAATTTGAAATTAACTTTTTTGAAAACAATCGAAACTTATGTTCTAAAATGAGTTTTGTACTGTTGCAAAGAAAAGTCTAATATAGATGTATTTTTTGTTTTCATTTTTTAATTTTTTAATGATGAAAATAGGTTATTGTCTAATCGGGTAAATGGGATACCTCGTGAGTATCTGAACCGTCAACGGAAAAACCCATCATGTTTTCACCAATTTAAACGGGTTATAGAATGGATATGTGAAGTGTTTAATTTTATTCTCGAGATGAATTAATGAGAAGACTATCCCATCTCAAATAGACCCCATTATCATACCTATATATCCTGCGTATGAGGCTTTAGCATCCAAGAAAAGAATAAAAATAAAAATCATTGTTCTATTAAAATACAAGCAGAGCAGGTCATTTTCAGATAAAAATAAAATAAATAAATAATAATAAAAAACAAGCAGATCAAAGTCAAAACGCTCGTCGTTATTCCAGTATCCCAGCTCTCGTTGTCCTATTTGTTTTATTTTGTTACGTTATCCACATGTCCCTTTTCTACTTGCTGTCATTTTTTTCCCTGAGATTTTCGTAGTTTTATAAATTTTTGTCGTTGTCTAGGTTGTTGTCGTTTTCCACTGATACCGTTTTCATCAGGCTGTTGATGTTTTCTTGTCGTTTCTCTTGATTTTTATTTATTTATTTTTTGATAACCTCGTTTCTTTTCTTTTTATTTTTTTATTTTTTTGAAAGCATAACTTGTTATCGTATTACAGCTAATGTCGCTTTCAAAACTGTCGTCGTATTCCAATTTAAGTCCGTTCTTAGGTTGATGTCGTTTTCTTGATGTCATCATTCATTATCACGTTGTTGACCTTTTCTTGCAGTTTCTATTCTTTCTAGTTGGTTTCGTTTAAGTTAATGTGCTTTGTGAGAATTGTGATGCTTTCCTCATGTTGTCGTTTTGAGGTTTTTTTGGTTTTGTTTTCATTAGTTACTGTAGTGTCGTATTTTTAAATTGTCGTTTGCTATACTATGACGTCGTTGTTTGTTTATTTGTTATATCAACTTCATATTCTGGTTGGTTATATCGTTTTGAGGTAATTGTTGTTTCTTGTTGGTGTCATTTTAAGTTAACGTTGTCTTGGCATTTTTGTTGCTTTTCATTATTTTTTCACTTTGAGGTTGTAATGCTGTTTCATGTTGTTATTTGTTGTATATTGTTAATAACGTCGTTTGTTATGTCGAAGCCGTTTTATTTTCATTTTTATTCATTTTTTTCTAGTTGAGTTGGTGTGGTTTTATAGTTGGTATCAGTTTTTCAGTTAATAAAAGTTTTTCAGTTAATTCTATGGACTTAACGACCTAGAAACACCAAATTTAATAAGAAATTGACATCCACAATGACGATGATGAATGAGAAATTTAGCATATGTAAGGGCGCACACAATAAATTTAAGGTAAAATTGGCTCAATGTAGGATTTTTCTTAGATTGATCAAAACGATGTAAGAGTTTGAGAGGATTAGAATAGGTAACTGGGTATATGTTTTAAGGTTCCAAAAGCTTCATACAAGGTTGTAAAACGACCTTTTATCCTCCAATGGCTTCTTTTTCTAATGGCTAGAAAAAGAAGCCATTGGAAGATGATCGACGACCAGTCTAAATAGGATAATCATACAAATATATGTATAACATATATGAACATAAAATCTTATGATCAAAATACCCGAGATCATGTAATTTTGTTATTTTAGTCGACCAGCCTCTATTGTCACTTTTCTCAGTTTTTCATAAAGATCAGTTTTTGGTAGAATGAAAGAAAATTCCAACGCTAAATTAACTTCATTATTGCTAAAAATGTGGCTTTAAACTTCAGAGCACTTCCAATAGATTGCAAAAATATTTTCAACATTTACTGTATAATTTTTATTACATGGTTCAAAAACAGAGATTGACATCTCAGATAAAATATTCAAAACTTGATCAGCCTATAAATCTTGAAATAAAATAACCCTATGCATGCTGTAACATTATACATTATTAAGCTTGCGTTTGATTCACCGGTTGGAGATGAAATTTTTAAGTTGGAGTTGGTTGACTTTTCAAAAACTAGTTATAAAATTTTGATGACTTTTCAGAAAAAGATAAAAACTAAGATGAAAAAGTACAGTTTAGTAAACAAAGTCTAAGGGGGTGTTTGGTGAATGAGTTGAGTTTGAGTTGAGTTGAAATTTTTAAATTTGAATAGTATTAACTTTTAAAAAAGTAGTTATAAATTTTGTTGACTTTTCAGAAAAAGACAAAAATTGAGATAAAAAAAATACAGTTTAGTTGGAGTGGAACTTGTGTTCCAAACAAACTCTAAGAATATATATTTTAACCTATTTTTCAAAGTCTTTTTTGATGTTCACCTTTGAAATGCTCATTCTGATAATATCTATCTTTACGCAAGAAAGTTGTGAGCACTTTCTCGAGTTTCTCTTTCAATATCTAAAAATATTTGACAAGATTTAAGCTTCACACTCATATATTTATTAAAAAATCTCAATCAAAAAGTTTGTTATCTTCAAAACAACATTGATTTAATGAAATCTTAGGGCCATTTCCAGAATCTATTTGGTTTTCAAATGATTGATCTATAAAAATTAAGCTGGCAAAACCAAAGGTTTCGTTGAAAAGTTTCTTCGTCCAAATATATCAACAAACAAAAATTGACCATAACATTACGGCTCAATTAATTAATTGCGATCGAGTGCATGCACATGAAAAAAAAAAAGAAAAAAAAAAGAAAAAGAAAATCAGCATTCGAGCAAGAAGACCAAAATCAGTCACGTGTTTAATATGCATGTATACTCATAAATGTAATACACATATATGTATAAGCTAGACACACTCATATATATAGGGATGGTTATTCTATATATAGTGACATATATATATATATATATATATTATATGTATAGACACATGATACGGCTATATATATCCACGGGGTCCGACAGAAAGGATGAAACTGACATATAAATTTATAACATTTTGTGGCAATGTATTTGTTTTTTAGCAACCTCAAAATTGGACTAATTCAAGTAAACTGATTATTAATTATGTTAAAGAGGCTATTCTCACCAAAAAAAAAAAAAGCCATTTTGGAAAGTCAAAGAGAATGAACTTATCGGGAAGAGGGAAACAATAAGATATACATACATCCATATATATATATATATATATGTTATATATAATATTTATATTTTGGTTGAATACTTGCGTGGGAAACATATGGTTGGTTTGGGATTACAGTGTACGATTACGTCGACATCGTTTTTTTCTTTTCCCATTAAACCACTTTAATTAGCTTTCTTTTTGTTAGCTAGTGTTAGGGCTAAAAGAATACTAAATTTATACACATGTCGTATACATCAAGAACATATATATAAATATATCCAATTCACATATGTTTCATTCTCTGTCAATAATTGGGTACTCATCATTTTATAAGTTTAACGTTTACAAGCAGTTGTATAACTTGTATTACTGTAACTCTTTTAAATCTTTAATATATATATAAAAGCCTTTAAGATATATAAGAGGGGAGCTTTCAAGTTTAAAAAAAAAAAAAAAAACTGTCAATTATAGACTATGATAATTGGTATATGTTTTTAATTATTAGATACAATCAAAATCACATCAAAATAATATTAAAAAAGTATGAAAAAATAAACAAAACCTCATAAATTTTGTCGGTAGTTTTTTTTAAAAAAAAATTATTTATACTCTATCGTAGTATTCTCATATCACAAAACACTGCTATTTCTATAATAGGCTTTGAAAAAATGCACCAACAATTGGTAGGGTTATGTTTTTTAGTCATCAGAATTGTATCATTAACTATTTATTCTGCATATTTTGACATGATTTTGACTAGATTTAACAATTAGAAACATGCATTATCAATATAAGGCTCTATTATTAAAAGATCTAGAAAATATATGGATAAATTTAAAGACTAAATTTTTATTATATGGATACCAACCAGTAGTGTATGTTTTCGAGAGTAGAATCTTATAAAAATTGAAGGCACTGAATAAAAATTCTCCCTAACAGAATCTGAAGTAAGCAAAGAAAATTAGCTAACTAAAAATAAAAAAAAAAAAAAAAAAAAACTTTAATGAGAGAATGGTACTTTAATGAGACAAGAGAGAAGTATTCGTTAGAGGCCGAATTGAAAGACTTTCGCCGCCAATTAGAGAGCCTGAAGTGCGTATCGAAAAATAGGTCATTGATAGCGATTTTCAAAAATCAAATAAAAGGCAAAAGAGGGGTTAACGTTAGAAATTTCCACTTTACATATTTCACACATCCCTATGCTTGCTCATCAAAGACAAAGACAAATCCAAATCTTCATCTTTTGTGCACTTTTACTTCTAGATGTCAAGCAGAGATTTTGGCCACAACTTTTGTTGTTGTTTTTTTTTTATTATTTTTTTATTTTTTTAATAAATGTTCTAGAGGCTGTCAAAGCAATACGCATCATGGTATAATTCTTAGCAAATTGTGTTAAATTGATTAGGAAAACTTTATGATAAGAACATAATTTTTGTCGTATTAGGAGATTGTATTGTTTTAATTATCGTATTAACTTTTTAACATACAGTTTGACATATGAGTGCCTATGTCATATAATTTTATATTGAGATACAGAAAATTACTTAATCAGATTATTGAAAAGTTAATTCAATAGATTAAATGGTAATATTTAATGATAAGATAAAAAAAATTATTTTTTATACCATAAGTTTTCCAAATTATTAAGGGATAATTTACATGAGATAAGAGACGAGTTTCTATCAACGTTGATAATCATACCATCTCTAACTTATGATGTAACATTACATCAACATTATTGAGGAAAAGTATGAAGCTTACACTATTATTTTGTTTTTATATCAAGATGGAAAATTAATTGATTAAAATATGAGCCTTAATTTCCTAAAAAACAAATGAAACTCAATTAACCATTCAAGTTTATTAGATACGATTACGTAAAAAGATTAGCCATATGATGTTCTATTAAATTTTATACTCTTTCAACTTTATTTTTTTGTTTCTTTAATCTATTTAGATATATTTTCCTACAATTATTTTATGAGTAGCAATAATTTAAAAACGTTTACCATTCTCATTATCCAAATTATCAAACTACCCAAACTAGTATCCCTTCGTGACCACATTGTTTGCATGTTATTCAATAGAGAGATAAAGAAATAGGAATGATTACGAAAGCCACAAAAAGTCAATATCTTTGTTTCCTTAAAAAAACAAAAAAACAAAAAAAAAAAGGAAAACAAAAACAAATATATGTCTCTTTGTGCTTGGGGAAAATCCTGCTGAAAAACCTAGAATTCTATTTATTCTAATTAAGCTGCGGGAAAAGACAGAAGAAACAAATAATAATAACAACTTGCGGGTAAAAGAAAAAAAAAAAAAACCATTTTCCCAAATATCAATTCCAAATACTTGATTTTTCAAAAATTATAAATGCTTTGGTGTACTGGTCTATACACATATATATATATATATATATAACTCTCTAGATGTTTTGATTTTTCTTTTTAAAAGTTTTCGTAGTCGATCTACCTCATAAGAGAATGTGAGTATATTTGCTTGGGTTTATCAAAAAAAACCCTCTAGACGCTTTGGAGGTCATATTTGGAATAAACTCCCCAAGGTTATATTTTTACACTTATTTTATGATGGGAGATTTTTTTAATAAGGTAACCAAAGAGATATTTTATTTTATTTCTTATTTTCGCAATTAGTTTAGGATTGTCCTATCAAATTGAAATCATAAAAATTTATAATAATAGAGTATGCGAATTTAACAGAATTTAATAAAATCCTAACTATCATGTACATATATATATATGTATATATATATATATATATATATATTTATGTGTATAGGTGGAGTGCATGTCATGTGTTTCTAGATCTATGTTTAATTAAGGCTCCATTAATTATGACTCTAGAAAATTAGGTTAGTTTTTTAAAGAGCGTGTATGGGTTTCAATTCTCGTAGTTGCATGCATGTCGATTGCATGATTGTATAGACCCATCTTATTTTTATGGTTTTTGGATTTCTCTACAAATGCAAATATTATTCTTGGGGAGTTTTCTCTTTTAAAGCATTATTATTAAGGGGGGGCATTTGAGCACCCGAGTACAGCTGAGATAAATAAATTATTTTAGAAAAGGTTTTTAGGGGAGCATTGAACAAAAGTTATGATGGAAAGAGTGAAATCTTTTTTTTTTTTTTTTTTTTTTTTTTTTGAGTGGGAGAGAGAAATCAATTTAGAACTTCCGAACAATAATTATATGATTAATTAGAGATGATAACTAGATTAGGTGCGTTTTTATTTTTCATTAATATTACGTGTTTGGAGATAATGGGGTTGTACTTGCCTATTAAAAATAAGAGAAATACGTGGAAACGGTTTCATAAATACACTTGGTATGTTTTTTTGCCCTTCGTTAATATTTGTTTGAAATTTTTACCTTTCATATTTATTTAATTGAAAGAAAGAAAAAAGTGAAACTAATAAAATGGGAAAATATTCTAAAAAAGCACTTTTTGAGGGGCACTATAAGTCACCCTAATTTTTTTTTAAAAAACCCATGTTTTAGCTTATTTTCATTTTTTTTTTTAAATTTCTTTTCTTATCTGTACTTTGGCCTGGTTGTTATGTTATGGGTCTTTAAGGAGAGAGGCCCTCCCTACCCTTCCATAAGTTGGACATTTTTGTTCACTTTCTTTTGGGAAAAAGGGATAACAATAATTTTCAATAAATAATTAAAGTAAATAATAGGTCTTTAAAATATTAAGTAGATAGTAATTGATATAAAATTTATTAAGTAGATGATAAATTTACTTTATAAATTTTACAAACCTGTTATTTATTTTAATAATTTTTTAAAACTATTATTTTTTATAATTCTCCGTTTTTTTTTTTTTTTGTAAAGCCATGAGTTAGACTTTCGAATTAAAGAGGATACGGATCATATTCAACCACCAAGATGTTCTTCCTTAGGCAGCAGGGGGAAAAACAAAAGATGTACTAAGCTTATGAACATTAAATCTAATTAAAATACACTATAAAAGAAATTGAAAAAGGAAAAAAAGAATTATTATAGTCTCCAAAGCTGCATATTGAGTCACATGAAATGTCCTAAACTTATTTTACTTGCCGTTTCCACCAACCAAACTCATGAAATTGATTTAAACATGGCTGTTTTAATTTATGTGAAATGGCATATATAAATAAAACAATTTTTTAAAGAGTAAAAACAATCTCTCTCTCTCTCTCTCTCTCTTTTTTTTTTTTTTTTTTTAAATAGCAGATAAATAAAACAATCCTACTCCTCAAAAGATATTCCCTAAACAGCTTCAAAAGCAGAATAACAAAACGGTATAATGGAGTCGTTTTATTTTATTTATAAAAAAAAAAAAAAGAAAAAGAAAAAGAAAAAGAAAAAAAGAATTAAAGAGACAAAACGGGTATAATTGAAGCACCCAGTTTGCCGCCCAAATCTCATTTCTTCATAAAAGACAAGCCCCATGCCATATTTCTATGCACGCTTTTCCCTCTTTATGCCTTTTAGTCTAATCCTTTGCAGGCTTTTGTTTCACCCAGATGCAATGTGCCGTTACAAAATTTTGTAGTTTCAAGAAATATGAGAGAACACGTATATACTTTTTCATTATGTAAAAGTAAAACATTAACCAAATGGCACGAACACACTTGATCAAAAGAAACATAATAATAATAATAATAATAATTTTATTGAGGGATTTAGAGGTAATTAATAGCCTGTTTTAAACAAGTTTTTTAACACATAATCAAAATTTTATAAAATCAGTTAAAAGGTATTTTTTTAAAACTTTCTTAAATAATCAATCAATCATTGATCACGTAATATTATTAATTTTATAAATCAATAATTGATCATAATTAATTATTAATTAATCATAACGTAAATCATTAATTTTCAAGTCAATCATTCACAATTAATTAGTAATTCACTAATATAACAAAGAAATATATATATATATATATATATACCAAACAATCATTTTTTTAAATAAAAAAATTTAGATTATGTATCAAAATTAGATGACCAGACCACCCAATTTAATTTTTTTAATAATAATAAAATAATAATCACAATATCAACAATAAACAAATATAAGATGAAAAAAGACAGGGGGGGGAAGTGGGTATCAAGCATTAACGAAGGCGGCTCATCTATTAAGACCAAACTTCCCTTCTGGTCAATCACTCCTCTTCTTCCTCTCTCCTTCCTCTGTTCTTCTTTCTCTCTCCTCTTCCTCTCTCTCTCTCTCTCTCGCTCTCTATATTAATCACTGTTCCACCATTGCAGTCCAAACTCCTCCAACCACCAGCGACACAGACAGAGAGAGCAAGAAATCAGCCTTAGCAGCAATGGAGCTGGAAGTGGCGGTTCCTGTCCCGCCCGTCGACTTCAACTTCGACAGCGCCTGCTCCTCTCCCTACATGACAGCTCCGTCGAGTCCCCAGCGCTTCGGTAACTTCTTCTTCTCCGCTCCGGCCAGCCCCTCCCGCGTCTCCTCCTTCTACCGCGACCTCTCCGTCCCCTTCCGCTGGGAGGAGAAGCCCGGCGTCCCCAAACCAACCTCCGACTCTACCACCAACCGCGACGGCGACGGCGACAACGAGGATTTCGAGTTCGATTTCAGCGGCCAATTGGACAGGCCTTCTCTCTCCGCCGCCGACGAGCTTTTCGACGGCGGCAAGATTCGGCCTCTGAAGCCGCCGCCGAGATTACAGACCACAGCCGGCGGCGGCGCTTTCGGCGGAGATTATGTTCCAGGAGCTTCTAATTCAGCTTCTCCGAGATCGCCAAGATCGCCGAAATCGAGGATTTCTCAGGGGAAGAGAATGGTCCAGGAAGCGCTTGCAATGTCGCCGAGACGGAGAAAGGATTATGAAATCGATCCTTTCACCGCCGCCATTGAAGAGACTCGCAAGAAGGAGGAGAATCAGAATCTCAACCGGGGAAGAGAAATTAGGGCTAATAATTCATCGAGTTTCGGTCGTAAAGGAACCAGGTCTCTGTCTCCGATGAGAATCTCGGACGTCGTCTTCGAGCCGGAGGATATCTCGGCGCAAACGACGGCGACGATCACTTCGAAGGCGTCGAATTCCAATTCGGCGTACTCGTCGATCCTGTCGGCGATCTCCTTCGCGACGGACTACAAGAAGTGGAAACTGAAGGACTTGTTGCTGTTCCGGAGCGCGTCAGAGGGCCGAGCACCGAGAAACGACGACGTTCTGTCGCGGTCGTCCAAGTACGCCGTGCTGTCCTCCAGAAGGAGCACGGCGAGCAGCGAAGACGTGCGGAACTCGAGCTTCCGGTCGACTGATAGCGTCGGGTCGGTCAGCTCGAGGCGGAGAGGGGTTCCAGTGTCGGCACACGAGGTGCATTACACGATGAACCGGGCGGTGTCGGAGGAGATGAAGAAGAAGACTTTCTTGCCGTACAAGCAAGGCCTCTTGGGGTGCTTGGGGTTCAACCCTGGTGTGCATGACATTTCTCGCAGGGTTGGTTCTTTGTCACGCACTCGATGACCCGACCCTGAATCAAACCCGACTCCGATCCTCATCTGGATTAATTACTTTAATTAATCCGGGTTGATCCCTGTTGATTCATCAATATATACAGTAGATTTTTTTTTTTTGAATTTTTTTTAAATTTTCTATAGTAAATGATTCGTTTTATGGTGGTTTCTCTATCACAAATAGAAATATTGAAATGAGTATATCAATGACAAAAGGACATTCTTTAGTTTGCAAATTACAAAACAGTGCGTCATGTTTATGTTTTGGTGAAAGCTGTGTTTGGCTGGATATAGTTGAAAGTCTTAAAAATGTACCATAAATATGAAATGTTTAACTTCTCTCTCTAACTTAATTTGTGTTGGATTTTCTTTATTACGGTTGAAAATTGCTTCTCTCTATCTTTCAAAGAACATTAATTTGATCCAAAATTTTGTCCAAAATTTATCGAATTGCGGGAATAAAGGAAAGGGACATTTATTTGAAGGTATTCAGCTATAACAGAGGCGAGTTGTTTTGTATCAAAAGTGAGAGGGGAAAAGAGCAAAAGAACAAAGAACAAAGAACTAAGAATAAAGATGTCTTATATATATTACATATTTTTTTAAAATAAAAAAATAAAGATGTCGGCTAATTATATGACACGTAGAGTTGGGTTCTAACTTTTATCAACTTTCAAAACGTAATTGGAAAAAAGAGATGAAAAGATAAACATGGGTTTTTAGTGACTTTTCAATGGTGTATATGATCACAGAAATTTTATATGACAATAAACATTCATATATCAGATTGTTAAAAAACTAATCTTATAGTTAAAGAGTAATTATTGTCAATAGTGTATGATAAGAATTTCTTTCATAAAAGCTCTTGAAATTGATAAATTTTACTGATACAAAATACTTTACTTTCCATTTTTTCTTTTTTATTGGGAAACAAAGCAATATTCCTTTTGATCTATATTTTGGATTTGTAGCCAGAATTTATAGCAAACCGAGCTATACAGGGACAGGTACATTTGGGAATGATATCACAACATGGCTTAATCAAAAGAAAAAGCAAAGGCAAGAGATCATGAGGGGTTAGATCACACATGGGGTGGTATAATATTTCTAAAATCATAATCATTAGGTTTTTGATAATCACGTTAGTGATGTTATATTGCATCGTACTACATATATCAACATATATATATATATATATATATCTTTAATTGGGTTTTCCAATAGTCAAACAAAAGGTGAATTAGTAAATTGATATTTTTTTTTTTAAACTTGAAAAAGAAATCAACCGAAAGATGAAAGAGGAAAAAAGATTATAAAAAAAAAAAAAAGAAAAAAAAAAGACAACTAACAAAACCAATTCCTTTACTTTTCCAATAATAAGTGGCCATCATTTAGCTTAGCTACGCATCACCTCCAATCTGCTGCAATGATGAAATAGTGACAAAGGTGGGGCTCTCTAGTTACTTTCAAACGCTGGCATGCTTATTTATAACTTCTACTTTCTTGCACAAAACTATAAATAAAGAGTGTGCAACGAACTGTAATTTCGTAGAATAAATAAAAATAAACATATATATATATATATATATAAAAGCCGGTTCTCTTATCCGGTACTCTATTTTTATCGGACAAAAATAGCCGCTCTTTTTAAGGTTGTTGAATTAATAAAAAAGAAAATATACTATAATACAACTTCTTATGTTGTTTCATCTTTTTCTGTTGAGGTCTGATGCTCTTGAATAACATATTCATCATATATATATATATATATATTTGTTAAGGGAATTCCAGTAAGATAATGTGTACAAAATGTACTGCAGAAGCAGATCCCAACAATTGGACCTGTATTACGAAAACTTTAATCATGAAGTATACAACGTACTTCTGTTGGCAAAATGAAAATAAGAGAAGGGTGTTAGGCATTTTATTGGACCATTGAATTTTTGACAATTTTGCAAGTTGCAATTTAAACTTTTATTTTGATAAATTACCTAATGAATTTAATAAAATGTTTCAGAAGGTTCCAAATCCATGACAACCATTAAAATTTAGATGGAAACATGAAGTCTCATACACATCATGTAAACCCGTTTGAAAGACGAAAGACTAAATATTTTTTGTTTTTTTTTTAATGATGATGGCAGATATCATTTTACTTATATATATATATGCGTTTACTTTCAAATATTTTAACATATTTCCTTGAGGGTATTTGATAGTGTTTTATTTAATTCAATAATAAGTAATAATACAAGTGACAATTTGTCAATTCGCTAAAAATTTTGAGACCAAAAACTCCAAAATCCTCGAAGAAAAATAGAGTTAATTCTAGAAATGGACCTCGGCTGGCTATATATTAATTATAACGAATGACGTTAATATATATTAAATTCAGAAGGCGATGAACTGAACCTAACTAAGATTTTTGGTTCCTGAGTGAATCATGATCATTTTAACAAAAGAATTATATCATCAACTTTACAGATGAAAAAGAGGATGAATACACACACACACACACACATATATATATATATATATATATATATATGTGTTATATTCGTGTAGGGAAAAGAAGGACACAACCGGTCATGCATGCAATTAGCCTACTTTATGTTGAAAGTCTAGCTATGTCGATTATGGGAGAGACCCACACAAAGTCCTCTAATTATAATTTATTTATTTTTCCTTTGCTCCCTTTATTCCTTGTAGAGGTTGTTAGAGTGGAAAAGTGGAGGAAAAAAATAAATAAATATGATGGCTATGTACAAGGTTCATCACACACACACACACACACACACACACACACATATATATATAACACTAATATATATGTATATATATATCTATAATATGGCAATATCTATATATACATAATTCTATGAAGGAAGAAAATTGTCTCATTCATTCGCATTAATGACGATGATATTGGGTGATGATGTTGCAAAAGGGGTCCCTTGAATATAGCTGGTTTTTTTTTTATTTTTTTATTTTTTGAAGAATTTATGTCTATATATATGGCCACATTGCATTGTTGTTGGCAACAATGATGGTAGATCTTGATTGTATAATGAGTGCATAGAGAAAATATACTTATTAAGAGAAATCTTATTTTATTTGATTTCAAAATTTATGTTCACATATATAATGCTTTCATGATCTTTGATTGTTCGAATGTGGAATCAAGAACTTGAAATGTCTATTATGAATGTGCGTGCGTTATTTTTCCATCTTATATATATATATATATATATATATATCTTCGGAATATATTTATAATTAGAGTCTTATGATTATAATAAAATCGATTAGTTGTTATAATAATATACAAAACTAATTACATATCCAATTGTGAGACAAGAGAATATATATGTATATATTTATCTCTCCATCAAATTTAGTTATTGATTCCTGTCTTTTTGCTTGAAACAAGCTAATCTTGTTTTGCTTTTACTAACTAGTTTCCCCTATCAAGTTCTACTGATCAACCACTTTCACGTACGTCACAAGCTTGGAAAATGAAAGTTTTGACTGATTCTTCCTGAAGTTTTCTTTGTAGGAATATACACTGAATTGCGACTACACTATATATATATATATATATATATATATATATATGGCACTTAAGTAGTTTATCTTTAGGTTGAATTGCATTTATAACACGAAAGGGATAAATACTTTTTGGAAAAAAGTTAAAAAGACGAGTCAAAAGTGATTGAATTTTGTATATATAAAAGGAGACAACAAACAAAAATATTTATTAAAAAGAAAAGAAAAAAAAGAGAGAGACACCGCGTGTTTTCTACTTTGTGGGATTGGTAAAACAGTTTTTTTTTTTTTAATAAATTAATTTGTTGCAAGAATTTTAGCCAAACAAGTAACGCAAGCAAATATAGTCCTCTTTAATGATGAGGGCAGTGTAGGTCTGAATGGATAAGTGAGAGAAATTGACACAACC
Organism: Ficus hirta; assembly: GCA_038430175.1. Classification (NCBI taxonomy): domain Eukaryota; kingdom Viridiplantae; phylum Streptophyta; class Magnoliopsida; order Rosales; family Moraceae; genus Ficus; species Ficus hirta. The sequence goes on from CM076596.1 coordinate 10,407,094, forward strand.
TAATTCTGTTAGACTTAGGATCTGTTTGGTTGGAGGGAGAGATGGAAAGAGGGAGAAGGCAAATCTCTTGTTTGGTTAGAGGGAGGAGATGAAGAAAGGGAGGGATGGAGGGAGGTGCTCTCCTCTTGGGTCCACAAAACTGGATCCTTCCACTGATGGAAAGATTCTTGAAATCCCTCCCTTTAAGTTTGAAATGTCTATTTATCGTTTTAAAAAAAAATAGTTAATTGACAATAAAATGAATAAAATAGTAATTCTACAATAATTATTTATTTATCCTTTCAATTCTCCATCCTTCTTACCAAACAAGGATTCCTACATTTATCTCCATCATTCACTCTCTCCATCCCTCATACCAAACATAGCCTTAGGAAAGTGTTCTTTCTTATGAGACTGAAAAACCTGAAAATGATGGGGTTACCACCATATCTTTTTGTTTAAAAAAAAAAAAAGTAGTCCTCTTCAATATTTTTTTTGTTGGAATAATTCTCTTTATTTATTACCATAATGTAAATGTTTGGTGTCACAATCCAAACCTAAAATACAATCCACTTTTTGTCTATTCATACAGTTTTGTAACTCAAACTTTAAAACTCCATAACTTTGTATAAACAAGTCCAAATGATATTATTTTTTAAAAAATTGCATAGAATTTCGAGACAAACGAAACAAACTCCATGTTAATATTTTTTTGAACAAATTACAAGTTTTTATACTTTTTTAGCAATTCAAACACTTCGATAAACGCACGATCAATTCAAATCCAAATTCTACAATCTAAACTTTAACACCAAATACATGCTAAGATGTGATAAGATGAAAAAATTGTAAATAAAACTTTCATAGAAACCAAGAAGGAATAAAGCACCGAAGAGAAGAAGGTCGCGTTGTTACACTACAGCTTGGACCAAAGGCCATGAGATATGTCCAAGGAAAGCACTACACTTGGAGTTGGACGTGTGGAAAACAAAAGGAGTCCTTTAAATACCTTAATAATAATAATATATATATATATATATATATTTTACATTGTCAGATTTTGTCTTTGTTTGACATCCCATTCTAAACTCATTTAAAAAAAATTTAAACAATATTTTCTTTTATAAAAATTTAAATTTATTGTTTAAATCATGAGTTAAAACCTATAATCCAAATAGACCCTAAATTCTTTCAACTTTACATACATTTATATATATATATATATTCTGAGTGATAGATATATATATATATATATATATGATTTTAATCAGATTTAAAATTTATAAAAACACATTATCAGAGGATACTTCCACCATAGGAACTTCCTTAAAAACTTTCTTTTGTATGTTACGAAACTAGTAGCGTATTGTTGTAAATCATCACATATTTCAAATTCTATTTGTTTTATATGCTCTATCTTAATGTGATTTTTGATCAAATTTAATATTCGAAAACTCATACTAATAATATATCTTTACGATTTTAATCAAATTTAATATTTAGAAAAAACACATTATTAGTAGGACATTTCCACCATAGGAACCTCTTTAAAAAATAAACTTTCTTTTGTTCGGTATGAAACTAGTAGGGTAATGTTGTAAACCATCACATACATCAGGTTCGAGAATTTTACCTAAATAATCACCTTTTTTCATTCATTAATCAGCATGATACAAATTCTCCATTCTCGATCAGCATGATACGAACTTTAGTTTTATTAATATTTAATTTGTGTTATATTGGTCAAGTATTAAATTTTTATATTATATTAGTGTGAAATTTATATCATATAGATACTTTTCTTTTTGTTTTATATACTATATTTTAACGTGATTTTAATCAGATTTAATTTTTAGAAACTCGCACTTATGATATTAAAAAAAAAAAAAAAAAAACGAAGAAAACCAGAACAAAAGGAACCCTACCACAAGTAGCCCACGTGAAGTCACGAAGAGTATAGTCTACAAGCATTCATTGATTCCTTTCACTTACATATTTGTTGAGGCTTCAGAGTAAGTCTGGGCCGAAAATGTTGACTTATTCAAAGTCAAAAAGATGGGCCAATCAGAACCACCCAAGTCAACATTAGTAAACGGAGAAAATATGTAAAAATAAGTGTACTAGCTCTGAGATTAGATCAGGGCCGTCGATCTTTCCCTACTCTGCAAAGTAGTAAACCATGTGCAGCTTGTGGTTGGTCCTCCTTAAATATTAAATGAGTTTTCTGTCTACTAAGAATTCAACACCTAATTGCATGGCATAGATTTGCTTTGCTTCTTCTTTTCAAAGATTCAATAAATAACAAATGGGAACATGTCTTTGTTTTTATTTCTTTTGAAGGGCGTGAAAAATGTTCCACTTTTGTTCAACGAAGTATGACGTACGCTTATTTTGGGTGTAGTTCTGAAATTTTTTCTACTTAAGAGTTATGATTATGCATTGAGAAACTAGCATTGGTAAATATTTTCAGTGTTCATATTGAAACTTTTATTAGGGATTAAAGTTTTTTTTGGCTTTAATCTTGGAGTGTGTTTGGTAGGAGAGAAAAGTGGAAATAAAGAAAGAAATGGTGGGATTAGTGAAAGGATTTTGACATTTATAATTATTTGGTAGCAAATAAAGAGTAAGAAAGGGATTAGGAAATGTACTCCAATTTTGATTTCTGTTAATTGAAGAGATTATTTGAGAGTTTTTGTACCAAATACCATAAAAGAAATAACATCTCCCTCATTTCTTATTTCTTTCACCGAACTAGATCACCTAGTGAGTGAAATAGGAAAGGGAGGAGTTTCCCTTATACTGTATGGTATGAAATCTCTCTACTTATTTCTCCAGTTTATGACAGATCAAAACTGGAGTACTTTGAACGTTTTAGAGTACAACCCTTAATATATTCATTCCTTCTTTTGTTCCTACCAAATAACCATGACCGTCAAAATCCTTCCACTAAACCCTCCACCTCTCTCCGTTCTACTTTTCTCTTCTAGCAAACACACTCCAAGATATATAAGTTGATGCATATAAAATGCTTTATGTTATCCATTATCGAAATGAATTTATTCATTGTCCTTTTTCCCCGTAAGTTCTAATTTTGTTGACTCTACTCACTGTGATGGTTAATTCGATTTGAAGCATGAAGCCTAGCTTACTTCAGGTTGATTTAATAGGTCTGGCTTTAAGAGTCTCTACTACTACGGAAATAAACAGCGATTCTATTTACCTCTCGGAACTTGTTAAATGTCCAAAAGTAACAAGTAGAACATGAGGCAATGAGCATGATGCCGTGGTTCCGAGAGGATCATTGGAAAAGAAAACTAAACAAATTCAACCGGGTGACCCCAAAATTCATGTTTCACCAGACTTAACAGAAAATTAAAAAAAAAAAAAAAAAATCATCCAATGCTTCGGTGACTTTATCTCCAGATCTGAAAGAGATTACTAAGAAATCATACAAACAAGTTTACTACAAAACACAAGTTTCGGCCCACATTTTCCTTGTTAGGAAGGTTACCTAGCACTATAAACTAGTTCCATCATCCATGCTCCTATTGCAGATCATGTAAACCAAAATTTTACATTCAAAAACCAATACATGAGCTATGAAGCTACTTCCATCCTAATTCTAGGCTTCCACATTCGTTTCAAAAGCCGTCAATCGATAAGATCACAGCTCCGCAGACAAGGTGTACCAGTTTCCAAAAACCTGCATGCTTTGGATCCAACTTTGCCAATTATGCGTGTGGTTGCATCTCCACTTTTCATGAAATGCAAAACAAATTCCAAAAGCATGCATCAATATTCTTTAAAAAATGTTCGTAAAGCTATCAACTTGTTTGACTCTTAACTTTGGTAGTTGATAATCTTCCCCCCCCCCCCCCCCCCCCCCCCTCCCCTCCTTCTCTTCTCTCACCCTTAAATAAAAAAATTAAAAAAAAAAAAAAAATCCTCTACAATATGGATGTAATATTGGCCAATTCACATCCTACAACACAGAGTTGGTAACACCAAAACCTAAACTATGTTCATCATTCCCATCATTTCTTAACATATTTTGGTCTTGAGTTTGACAAACTGATTTAAAGCACACAAGCCCTTTCAATAAATTATAAGATTCCCTTCGCTTATACCTATTAAATTAAGCTTTTAGTGAAGGAATGGTAACGTTTGTTTATTTACATGCTAAAGAAAGTCGAAAGCAACAATCATAAGCCTTTTTAGAGTAGTCTAAAGCCCAAATTGTCTGCTCAATAAAAAGGTGTCAATTCAATATTCCCTCCGATATTTATCACGAAATCAGAAAAATGTAGGCGAATTAATAAAAGTGTGTTAAAGAAGAGTGAGAGAGATTGAAAAAACTTTTTAAGAGTGATATAGCTTTATAGCAATCATTCAAGCTACTATGCAGACTATGCACCTTATCCACCGAGAATTATGAAACCAAAAGCAATTAGCTAAGAAAAATGCAAAGCATACTTGGTAAATTCCTCAGGCAGTCAAATCAATGTCTGTAAAGGCCATGCAATGACTTCTCTCTCTCTTCAACTCTTTTCTTCGCAGCCTCCCTTGCTTTAAGTGCAGCTGCTTCTTCTTTGGATACAACCTTCGGCTTCTCATCCAGCCTCTTTCTCTTGCCAACAGTAAGTGACGAAGAAGCACCTTTAACAGATCTCATGGGGTTTAACGAACCGGAAACAACTAGCCCAGGTGCAGCCCCGCCCTGACCTTTAGAAGCAGTTTTGTTTTCTTTAACTAGTCCTGAATCCGAAGCTGACACTGGCTTTTTCAAAGTTTTTTCTTTATGTCCAGAATTTGATGAAAACTGAGGTGTCGCGTAGGCCTCTTCCTGGGTCACCCACTTGCCTGTAAAGCATTTAAGCAAACTGCCATTACAACACATTCTATAAGGATATCGTAAAGAAAAGGAATTTAAGGTAAATAATTAGAAACTAACCCAACGATTTTTCAGTCTGTACCTATAGTATCGGAATAGTAGAATCCTGAACTTGAATCGTAGTAAAAACCATTGGTCTGATTGTAGTAATAACCTGAAGTGCTGTCATATTCCCACTCTGTCATCATTCAGAGCTGTTTCAGTTTAAACAGTAACAGAATCAAAATGAAACCATTCTTATTTAAGTTGCTATAACATTGTAAAACCTTTTTTTTTTTTTTTTCCAAACGCATTTCCAGATTGTAGACTTACTGTCTTGGCCGTCAACATCCAATGCATGAGAATCTCGGGCCTCCTTAAGGTTTGCCATGTCCTTCTGATAGCTGCGCTTGGCTTTCTATAGACATTCAGCATAAGGAAAGTGATCAGCATTCAGAAATTAGGTATCAACATTATGTGCATGGGTTTACGATTTTCACAATGTTTGACCAAGGAAAATTTCCAGCATCTGGATTGCAAATAAGTAGTAACCAAAAAATTGCATTTGACTCACATGCCGAACTATCTTTTGTACTAGCTTTATCAATCCTTCCAACGGTCAGAACATAAGATTACAAAATAACTTTGTCAACTATTTGAAGATCATTGTCCCAACTCGGTAAAGAAAAATGTTCCTTAAACCCTAGTTTCCTTGAACACTTAAGTGATCTTGGTTACATGCCTAGCTAATAGACATATGATGTTTTTCACTTTATTCGACATATAAAACAATCTCAGCCCTGGTTATGATCTCCTTGTTAAATTGCCTAAATCTTTTCACTAATGTGCAAACTAATGAAAAAAGGCCACAATTTCTTAAGCTTTCCTCACCAGGAAACAACAAGAATTGTATCAACCAATACCATTTTCAAAATTACACCGAACTGCTACTCACAACGAATAACCAAAATTACCACCTTAAAATGCTCAATAACAGCCGTGAACAAGCCAAATGGTTTGGATACTCACTACTTCGATTTGCTCAAGGAGTCGCGCGGCTTCTTTTTCTTCCTTCTCCTTAGCAGCCTTCTCTTTTCGCATATCGGCAAGCCTCTTTGCCACATTATCTTTGTGCCGCTGACCGAGCTCATGATTCTTAATGCTAGCAGGATTATTTGACAAGTAGATCTTGCAGAAGTCACACCATTTGTTACCCTGGCTAACCCAATACTGCAGCAAACAGACAACCCGAAAAATTCAAAATTCGATAACTAGAAAAGCAATTCACTCACTAGTATTACTGATTAAACACATTTAAATCCATCATTTCCAAATTCCAATGAACAAATTGCAAAACTTTCTTGAGGAAACAAAAAATACTAATACAGAATTGAAATTTCCTTGGCTAATAATTTCTGATTTGAAACATAGCAAATCTAATTTCCCCCAAAATAAGTAAACTTGAATTTCAACCCAATTCATCTTTTTTCTCAACAAACAACATGAATTGACTAGGTTTAGCTACTTCAAGAGCAAAAACAAGAAAAAAGGGGAAATCTTTACGAAACGATTCAAAGTCGGAATATACCTCAGTCATGGTTGCAAGAAATCGGACCGTTAACGAGGAGCTTGCAAAGCAAGTAATTGGAAGCTGGGTCGATGTGTTGTTGACTGGGCTTGGCCTTGCCACACGCAGCCCACCGATCAGGTCAGGTCAGGTCAGGTCCTGATTTTGGAAAGCTTCTGATTCGGAAACGGTATTACTTGTGTGGGGATCGGAAACCTCTGAGATTCCGGTTGACAAACCTCGAGCGCGGAGGAGACGACGGCGTAACGGCGGTGCTGGTCAAGCGCGTCGCGGCCGGTGGCCCTTGCAACGTTGGTATTTTTAGGGGGGATGTATTTGCTTTTCTTGTTCTTTGAACAAATACTTTGGTCAATAAAACGACATGTTCTTTGGTTCTTTAAAGAAAGAGGAGAAAAAGTGTCGTTTCTTGATTTCTTGACGATTAAACATTTTATTGCTCCCAAAATTTATCTTGTTATGGTGATTTACCCGCATACCTTTTCATTTCTTTAGTTTACCCCCTTAATTTATTAAAGTGTTACAACATTGAACGTTTAGCGTCCATTTGGTGCATCAGTTTGAAATGAAATTTTTAGATTAAAATTGAGTTGACTTTTCAAAAACTAGTTATAATTTTAATTGACTTTTCAGAAAAAGACAAAAACTGATATTAAAAACTTAACTTCAAACTGGTTGGCCAAACGTATGCTTAATTACACTGCTACAATGATAACGGAAAATGAGATGAACTATATCGTTCAAATAAATAATATTTTCATCTCATTTTTAAAATTAGATTCGTTACTTATGAACCAAACAGGCTTCACATGTGCGTTACGTGGGTTCCCACGAATAACAATTCATATTCCAAACCAAATTTAGAGCAATATCTATTCCAATTCAAACCCACAAATCTCTCAACATCATGAATCTCAACCCTAAAATCCGTGCCAAATTCAGAGCAAAACCTTGGACCTTGTTGACTTTATAGTTCCCAGAACACATGAGAGGATGGATGATTGTAAACCCTTTGAACAACTACCATTGCCACTAGAACTAAACCACCACCACCACCACCACCACTCACGCAATCACATGGAGATCAAAAGGCCAAGGTCGCAGTTAGTTCATTGCAACAGCCATCGTCGCAGCAACATATTGCACCATTCGAAGCAACTATTACTTGAAGTACTTGAAGTCTTGACCCAACTATTACTCTCTTTAATGGACATAACACATTTCTTCTCCACTTTTTTTCCCTACTTATGAGAAACTCCAAGGACTTTTATTTTCTGAGTAATGACGCTCAAAAATTAATTCTTTTAAGGGGAATGACATTCATTAAATCATGAAATGTTAGTAATTCCATCTAAAATTTAAACAAAAACAAACAAATAAAATATTTTGACACAGATGTTATTTATCTGGGTGCAACAGATATATTTTTCAATATATTGAACATGTTTGCACTAGTGACATAACTATGAGGAAATTCATAATTTTTTTCCCTAAGAAATTAAGCTTATGTTTGGTTCAACCATTGGAGTTGAAAAATTCCAACTCATTTTTGTCTTTTATAAAAAGCCAACTTAGCTTCACTAATCATAGATCTAATTATAACTCAAACTTTTAAAAGTCGATAACTTTATTATTCAAAGTCCAAATGAGAAGATTAAAAAAAGAAATAAAGAATCCGTATAGAATTTCAAAACGAACAAAAACAAGATCCATATTAATATTTTTTTTTCGAATACATTTTAAGTTTTTATACTTTTCAACTCCAATGTATCAAACGCATAATTGTAAAACTCAACTCAAATTCAATAAAATAACTCCAAATTTTCAATTCAAGTGGACTAACCAAACTCGTGCTATTGCTTAACTTTGTTAAGCTAAATCGGGGTCAATTTTGAAACATTACTAATAAAAGGGGGTCAAAGTGATTGTGTTGTAAAGTTTGGAGACTCATTTTTAAGAGATCAACCCAAAAGAAAATGTAGGTGTATCCGGCGGCGAAGATCGGGAAGTACACACATCCCTAACCCCCACTGCGCTAAAATCCCCTCTCCACCGGCGGCTTCCCGAACCGCAAACCAAACCCAAAAAAGTCCCTCTTTGTTTCAGATCAAACAATTCCCCAACAACAACAACAACAACAAATTCCTCATCTGGATTCAAAACCCACCTGAGAAAACACCAAAGAAAATCCAAGAAGTCCTAAAAAGATGGACCCATGGTTTCTACTGATGCTCTCCAACCTCCTCCATCTCCAAAACTCCCTCGACCCCACCACCTCCCTCCTCTCCGACACCCTCTCGTCCTCCGCCGCCTCCGCCGCCACCTCCTCCTTCTCCTCCGCCGCCGCCTCCTCCCCCACCTCCCTCCTCACCTCCTCCTCCGCCGCCCCCCTCCTTTTCTTCACCATCGCCTCCGTCCTCTCCTACATCGCCTCCTCCTCCTCCTCCAAACCCGCCTCCTCCAAATCCTCCTCCTCCGCCGCTACCGCCGCCTCTGACTACTCCGTCGCCGCCTTCCGCGCCCTCTCCACCGAGCACATCTGGTCCCTCGAAGCCCCACTCCGCGACGCCCAGTGGCGCTCCCTCTACGGCCTCTCCTACCCCGTCTTCACCACCGTCGTCGACAAGCTCAAGCCCCACATCGCCCTCTCCAACCTCTCCCTCCCCACCGACTACGCCGTCGCCATGGTCCTCTCCCGCCTCTCCCATGGCCTCTCCTCCAAAACCCTCGCCTCCCGCTACTCCCTCGAGCCCTACCTCGTCTCCAAGATCACCAACATGGTCACCCGCCTCCTCGCCACCAAGCTCTACTCCGAGTTCATCAAGATCCCCGTCGGCCGCCGCCGCCTCCTCGAGACCACCCAGGCTTTCGAGGAGCTCACTTCCCTCCCCCACATGTGTGGTGCCATTGACGGGACTCCGATCAAGCTCCACAAGCTTCCGAACGACTTGAGTAGGAATTCCAGTTACAAATGCCGATTCGGGTTCAATTCGGTTCAGCTCCAGGTTGTCTCGGACCAGAAGAAGATCTTCTGGGACGTCTGCGTAAAGGCCCCTGGCGGGACCGACGACGCCGTGCATTTCCGCGACAGCTTTTTATACAACCGGCTCGTCTCCGGCGACGTCGGGTGGGACAAGGTGATCAATGTGAGGGGCAATCCGGTGAGGCCGTACATTGTTGGTGACTGGTGCTATCCCCTGATGCCTTTCCTGCTCACTCCGTTCTCCACCAATGGGGGCGGGACGCCCGCGCAGAACCTGTTCGACGGAATGCTTATGAAAGGGAGGTTGGTTGTGGTCGAGGCAATCGGGCTGCTGAAAGGGAGGTGGAGGATTCTCCAGGACTTGAATGTGGGCCTCAACCACGCGCCGCAGACAATAGTAGCGTGCTGCGTGCTGCACAATCTGTGTCAGATTGCGAAGGAGCCGGAGCCGGAGGTGTGGAAGGATCCCGAGGAGCAGGGGAGCCCGCCGCGGGTGTTGGAGGGGGAGAAGTCGTTTTATTACTTCGGGGAGAGCTTGAGGCAGGCCTTGGCTGATGACTTGCACCAGAGGCTTTCTTCGAGATAATAATGACGTCGATGAGATGGTTTCTGGTGAGAAGTAGATGGCTTTTGAAACGTCTGATTTGCTGTAAGAACTAAGAATGGATATATTCTGGTCTAGTGGTTATTAGAAGTAGAGTTGAGGAGAAGTTTTAACTTTGGAATGACTGGTATGTAGTTTGTGTAACCAACTAACGTGGAAATGGGAAAGAGTTGAAGTTTCTTTATCAAAATCATATTTGCTTTTTGTCTCTGTTATGTTTGTTTGTTAACTATCAAGTTGTATTTTTTTCCTATTTAATGGCAAAAGAAGATTCCTGCGAGGTTGAAATTGGCTAAACAATTATGCAGAATTTGGCTCCATGTCCGTTTATAGGGGAATTCATAAACCTGGTGGATAAGTGAGAACAACAGTATGTTTTTATATATATATTTGTTACAACCTTGCTCTATATGCTTCTGGTTTTTTTTGGCTTATGGTTACCAATTATCACTTGTGTTCTTGAGAATCTGAGATGACTACAAAACTAAAGCAATTTTGTCTAGCTGAAGATGAAAGAGTTTATACAAAACTTCAAATGCCAAAATTTTTCAGCTAAAAGGGAAAGTAGTACAGAGAACAATTTGCTGCTTAAGTGAAAAGGACCATAAAAGCTTTTGATTTCATCCATTTTCGTTTTTTGAGTCAATACATGGAATCAAAAGGTAGCATCTGAGAGAACCGAGACAGCATGGCAATATCTCAGCGGGTGCAACTTCAAGGCTGCATTCTCAGCTTTCCCCATTTGAACAGAGAAAACTGACTGGTTTTGTAAATTGAGAAGGCAACAAAAAAAAAAAAAAAAGGAGCGCAATATCCAGCTTGATTCTTCTGATCAAATTTCTTGGCAGGATTAACTCGCGTCCTTTCGCATGACTGGCACCTTCTTAATCATGATTCGACAACAAGAGAATTGATGCTAGCCACAGCAGCCATTTAACATATACACGTATGAGATACAATTCCTGAATTCATCAAGCCTTACCGGCAAGCAAAACCAAGTACAACAACGAATAACGAGTCACCATCAAATGTTTCAGACTACTGCTCGCACAAGTGACATGGTAATGTGCGTTCACATTGCTGCCAAAGTATCAGCAAAGAACCGTCTCAGTCGGGTTGAGGCGAAGGGAATCATGGACCTCAGCCAAACAATTTCATCGTCACCTTAGTCAGTCAAAACTGATACTCCATTTTAACCAACAATTTTATAGGTTTTAAATTAACCTCCGGCGGGAGCAGTCATTCCACTATTTGGAAGAAGGCCATCCTTGGCCATTTCCGAAAGCACATTAAAAACTACATCCATGTTTCCTTCTTTATGGTTGATTTCAACTAGTACTTTCGCAAGCTCAGCATCAGTAAGCCGACAGCTTCTCAGTGTGTTGCGTATGACTTGACTCAGTTCATCATTCATTTCTTCCGTGAAAAGAGCTTTGATCAGTGCTAATACACTTACTGTGTGAGGAACAAAACCGGAGTTCAACATCTCCTCGTACAGATTATATGCCTTCCGCACATTGCCACCCCGACAATGACCATGTATGATAACATTGTAAACCGACTGATCAGGCTTGTAGTTCCTTTTAAGCATTGTCTCAAAAACCTGATCTGCTTCTTTCATCAAACCCTTCATACAGAATCCCTTAACAAGAGCTACCACGCTCTTAAATTCTATACTGCAGCAGTTCTCTATCAAAGTATTGTATGTAATGTCAGTTGGAACAGACTCGTCATAGAACAACTTAAGCAACAGCCTCTTTGCTTCCTTTGTCCGAGCTTGTTTATTAAGTCCGTTGATAAGGACACTGTAGGTAACCACATCAGGTAGAAAGCCTTTCTCAATCATTTCGTCGTGTAGTTGAAGAGCTCTATTCAGATCTCCTTCCACACAATAAGCATTGATCAATGTTGTGTAAGCAAATTCATCGGGAGGCAAACCCATACTAATCATCTCCTGGAAGAGATCGCAAGCTTCATCAAGTCTCCTCTGCTGACAAAGACCCTGAATAAGTGACGAATAAGTGACGGAATCAGGAGATACACCCCTCTCAATCATCTCCGATTTCATTTGAAACGCCTTCTCCAGCTCCTGATGCCTGCAAAACCCAGTTATAATGGTACTATGACTCACCACATCTGGGTTCAATCCCTTCTCCACCATATCTTGTACAATTCCCATCGCCTCTTCCATCTTTCCCAAATTGCAGTGACCATTGATAAGGGCGTTATAAGTCACAATCGAGGGTGAGAATCCAACCGAAGTCATCTCATTCAGAAACCTGTAAGCCTCGTGTAATAACCCTTGCTGGGAGAACCCATCGATCAATGTTGTATATGTCCTCTCATTTGGATGAAGACCCCTAACAAGCATCTGATTGAAAAATTCAACTGCTCGATTTAAGTTCCTCGCCTTACACATACTATTGATCAATGCAGTATAAGTAACCACATTTGGAGACAATCCATTCCTGACCATCTCGGTGTGCAAAATAAGGGCTTGGTGAAAATTATCATCTTTACAATACCCACTAATGAGCGTATTATAAGTAACCTCGTCAGGAACAAAGCCCTTTCTCTTCATCTCCTCAAGAACATCCCCCGTCTCCTTCATCCTCCCTTCTCTACACAACCCATTGATCACCACATTATACGAAATCAAATTCGGCTGTAACCCCTTAGACGCCATCGACCTCAACAAACCGACCGCCTCTTCAACCCTCCTCAACTTACAATAGGCGTCCATCAACGTGTTATACGTAACCACATTCGGCAAACACTCCTTCCTCTCCATCTCGGCGAAAAAACACAAACCCATCTCCAGATTCCCCGCCGCACAGAGACCCCGAATCAGAATGTTGTAAGTAAACACATTTGGCGAGACCCCACTCTTGAGCATTTCATCGAACACCTGCTGTGCAAACTTGACCGACCCATTGGACCTGATTATGGCGTCTAAAATGGCGTTATACGACAACACACCAGGCATATAACCACGAAATTTGGCTAAATTAACAATGTTGAGAGCCTTGGAAACGAGTTTCAAGTGGGAGTAGGACTTTACCACCAAGTCGAAAACGGCGGAGCTGGAGCGGCAGAGATCGAAGGTTTCGCTGAGGGATTCGAAGACCAAATTGCCCTCGTCGTCGGGGGTATTTACGGCGACGTCCTCGGCGAGGGATTGGGCGGTTTTGTAGAGCTTGAAGCGGGTGAGGATGTGAAGGGCGAGGCATTTGCATCGGAAGGTGAAGAAGTCACGGCGGCGAGCCCAGGCGACGAAGTCGGCGATCAGGGCTTTGTCGGACTGGGACTTGAGGAGTAAATAGGAGGCGGCGTCGGGGGTAAAATCGGGAGAGAGAGAGTTGAGGAGGTGAGGGTGGCGCCGGAGATACACGGCTGCTTTGTCGGCGAGCTGAGCGGAGGAGGGGGAGAAGCCATGCGTGGCATTTTGGAGAATTCTTGGTCTCGGGAGGGGCATTTCGGGAATTGCTCAGGTCTCCGGTGTACTGGTAACCGGTTTCAGTTTCTCTTTCATCAGGAAACGAGAGGGAAACGAAGAAGATTTAGTTGTTTAATTTGGAGTTGAAATATAACAAAGTTATGGGGTCACAAAAAGAAATATTACAAAGTTGTAGGGTCGCAAAAAGAAATAAAATAAAGTTTCTAAAAATTTTTTAGGTACTTGTATCAAATTTTTTGAATTTGCTGTATAAGTCTAATTTGACCCTTTAATTAACGAAGATTACATCGACTCTTATCCATGTTTTATTGTTCTTCTTTTATTAACTTTATGGATTTATTTTATATTATTTCTCTCTCTGTTTTTTTTTTTTTTTTTTTTAGTATTTTCATATTCGCACAATGATATATGATTATAAAAAAGATGTGTGATTTTGATAATCAAAAATCAAGAAATAATGACAAATAATGACATGAATACATTAATGATCTCAACTTAGAGAAAAAATAAAAATAAAAAGGTTTTAGAAATTAGAATACTCGTTATACAATGGCATGAGTATAATGAAAAAAAGGAACATGCAATAACATGAAGTCCATATACAACAATAACATCAATCAATATATAGCGATAAGTATAACAAGAGCATTGAATCAAACTATAATGACAAGGATCTCAAAGTTCAATGACTTGTGATCAACATACTATGGCAAATATAACAATGGAATTAAGTCATATTACAATGATAATATTGCAAAGTAAAATGGCTTGGTTTTAATGACAAACACAAGGACAATTATATAATGGTGATCAGAATGTTCTTAGATGACATGAAATCAAAAAATAATAAAATATTATAATGACATTAAATCAAATGAAATAACAATGATAAGATCTTAAAGTTCGATGACACGATTCTAATTATAAATACGATGATAAGTTTACAACAATAACAATGATGTTATTATAATCAGTAACAACTATAGGCCTGGGCAAGTGGGGGCTGTAACCTCCATTGAAATTTTTTTTCTTTTAATTTTACTCCAAAAATTTTATGATTTTTAGATAGACTTTTCAATTGCGAGCCACCATTATGAGCTCAAAATATGAAAGTGTTATTCCGTAAGCCCCCATTAAAAAATTTTTTCTTTCTAATTTTACTCCAAAAATGTTATCATTTTCTCACTGAAAATTAAAAATCTCTATATAACACCCACTAAAACTTTATCCTTTAATTTTTTATATTGATGTTATATATTTTACATCCCTACTAAAACTTTTGTCTTTGTCAATGTTTACAATGATATGAAATAAATATACAATGACAACTATGGAAATGACATTAACTCAAACTACAATGACAATAACCCAAGTACAATGACATGGCATGTATTTTTATCCAAAAAAAAAAAATGAAATGGCATGTAGTTAAATTGGGGAATCTCAAAATATCAATGTCAATAAAGTTTGGGATTTCAAGATATTTTGATGAGATAATTGAGAGGGATTTTTAGGGAAACATATAAATGTATCGTAATTTTGATGTAATTTGATTAGTAGAACGATAAATATGTATCTAAGGATAGTCATGTCTTTTGCTATAAATTTTGTTGATAGAATTAAAATTTAGAAAATTATAAGGGTAATTATGTTATTATGAGGGGAAGGTCAGAACTCGAGAGATGCAGAAATTTCTACCTTTTTTTTTTTCCCTTCTCTTTCTAGATTTGATAATTTTTCTACTTGTATTCACTTTGATATATTTATTTATTTTTTGCTTAAAAATAGTCTAGAAAAGGGACGATTAATGTTAACATACTCTTTAAACGTTATTAAAAGAACTCTTCAGATACTGACAGGAATATGTGTATATATATATATATATATATATATATATATTTTATGAAAGGGGAAATGTTTGATCTTGAGTATATATGAAACACGTTTCTTCTTGTCAACACAGAAATCCACCTTTTTTTCTTCAGTTTTTGCCCTATGGGAGATTTGGGAAATTGAGAAAGTAATATTTGTCTTTCTGTTTTAGCAAACCAACGTTAATAACGCTGCTAACAATCACTCAAAATCTGTCGTTTACATTGCCAGAGAGCATTGTTAAGCAACTCCAAGCAAATATGGCAATAACAAAACTAGATTAAATATATAGGAATTGTATCTCGTCCGAAAATTATAAGTGTCATTTTATAAAAATATCGGATATAAGACTATGGGTAAATATATATATATATATATATATAGATTTCTAGAAGTAGGTGAATCATTGGAGAGTAACATGTATAGAAGAATATATTATATTATAGAAAATAGCCCCATTCAGGCAAAAACTGGCTACAACTATACACTGGGAAACGTGAAAAGAGCTTTCATTGCTTTATTAAATCAACCAAAGGACCAAGCCTGCAGTTTTTGGAGGATTGAACAAATCCCTCTCAGAGAATTGGTGTAACGGTGAAGGCTCAATGGTTTGCTCGAGTGGGTTTTAGTGGAAATTTACGCACCATGCATCCCAACCTCCGAATACGAATTGATTGGTGCTGCGTCTCAATCAAACATCTAGCACGTACCATTTCGCTAATATGCATATAGAAAACTCGGGCACTATTTTCTTTGAGCTCTAGATATCATTTTCTTCTCACTGTGCCTTCACAAAGGTACGGCTGGACACGCCATGCAACAATTTGACAAATCCGAGGAAGCTTAGCTTCCCATCCGTGTGCCTTATCCAGTCGTGGAGAACGACATGAAGTGGGATCGAAGGACCAAGCCCGAGTTCCTGAACCGTAATTCAAGTGTATACGAACTGTAAGTCCAGTTTGTCCCAATAGTAATGATCTACTTCTATTCCTATTTGGCGGTCTCATGAGCATATTCATGGCATTCTCAACTCTTGACAGCAAATACAACCACATGCAATATCGAGAAAGTTCCAATAAATTGAAATATCGACTTACTGAGGCAAGTTCTTCAATAACAATAGCCCTGTTACCATCCTTCTCAAAAAGTTCATAAGCGCATCGAGCATGCTGCTCCCAACGATCAAGTGCTTCCAGCTGATGAACGCTTAAAGCAGCTGCGCAAAACTCTTCAAAATCCATTCTTCTGTATTGCAGTGAACTTAACTGTCATGGGAGAACAATTAAACAGTATGAAACTTCAAAAGCGATGAGAGGATGATCATGAAAAATGCATGAAGGATTCAAAAGAAAACAAATAAAAACGAAAGCGTGAACATAACCAGAAAAGAAATAGGGCATCAGGTAAATACCGATGCAATAAAATCAGGGATGCGAGAATCCTTCATTGCATCTGTTGCATTTTTCATCAGGGCCTGGTCCAGGAGACACATTTAAATTTAAAAGATATAATCTAGGTTTCAGCAGCAATTAACCCAACAATATAAATTGATAGAAGAAGCTAACCATTTTAATATTGTCCAACGATATAGTGCCATTTTTGTTTGGCTCCAAGAGAGCAAATTGCTCCTTCAGATAAAAGAGTTCGTCCACAGTCAGCGTCCTGGATAAGGCCTGTAAGGAACATGATACAAAATATAGTGGTGAAAGGTAATTAGAAGATTTGCAACATATTTTCTTGGATTAAGGGCGTTGAAGCAGAACTTAACAATACACTAATAAATTTAATCCCAGGAAAAAAAAAATGACAATATAATATCTACTCCAAGCTTGGCAATCAACAATACTTAATTGGCAAACCATGATTTCTATTTACATTTCGAGTTTTAGCATCCAAATCCCCAACATAATTTGAATACTTAAAAAGAGGGGAGGATAATTAAGCGTCTTAGGGATTACATGTACGTCGCATGAGAATTAGAGACATCTGAACTGAAGAAATATTGGATGCAGCACAAAGAGCCCTGGAAAGATCCAACACAAGTTTTAAAGTGTTTTGTATTTAAGTTAAAATGCACGATCTAATTAGTCAATCAGTGCTTTGTATTTAAGTTAAAATGCACGACCTAATTAATAAAAAATTGAAAAAACAAATTCGATCAGCCTTTTGTCTTCTAAAGAATATTATATCAGCAACCAAGAAAGCTAACAAAACCATCTGGAACTAAGCAAAAGTCAGTCTCATAAAACTAACAAAACCATTTGGATTTAAACAGAGTCCTCGGGATAAAATTTTCATTCAGCATTTCAGCAAGGGCAGAATTTAAAAAAATAAAATCACTTAGTTTCACTAGTCTAGAAAAAACTCACAAAAACGCACCCTTAAAGCAGCCTTTCGCAAGGATGATGACCGCAAATAAGCTTTCATGAGCCTAAAAATTAGAATATCAAGCGGCACTTTCACATCAGTGTAGTTCCTGATCCAAGGATGGCCTGATAATAAAAGGATTATTTCCAATAAGATAATGATAGGGAAAACAGACAACCAACAAATATTTCAGCAAATGCTGAACTCACTTAGAGCCTGAGCAGCTGTCATTCGTTTACGTGGGTCCTTATTCAGAAGTCGCTTGACAAAGTCCTTTGCTTCTAAAGATAACAAAGGCCAAGGTTGTTCATCAAAACTTGGATCAGCTTTCAAGACTGCTCGGAAAATCCCAGACTCGGTCCGGGCCCAAAACGGACGACTACCGCATAATAGAATATATGCTATTACACCCACACTCCACACATCAGCCTCTGTACTATAAGCCCTATGTAGAACTTCAGGTGCCACGTAATATGCACTTCCCACGATATCATTTAGCTTTTCATCTGTCAAACACTGCAAGTGTTACAAGCTGATGCAAACTCCTAAGAATGAGGAATTGACAATGGGGAGAGAGCTAATGGGTCGTAGTCAAAAGGACAAACCTGGTTTTACATAATCTGATAAGCCGAAGTCAATAGCTTTCAACATAGAATTCTCATCCTTTGAAGTATATAGAAAGTTCTGATACAAAGAAAAGCTATCTTTAGTTTAATATGTTAAAAACGACACAGAAAGCATAAGATGAGGCACATTGAAACCAACTAAAAAGATTCTACAATTCGACCGAAAATTTTATGAAGCCTGTAAGGCCAGACTAAATATCTCAATTCTTTGGCTTTGCAAAATTTATCTAGTTACATTGTCACTCGGGACAAAATTTACCTAATTCTCCACAAATGACAATGGAAACCAACTATTAACTCAATCACTGAGATTGACTTAAAATTATACTTGGTTTGTTTACATCCTATCAGGCAAGTTGGCACTTCCCTTTGGCGTCTAAAGTTTGACATCGTGGAGAGATTATCAGCAGTTTTACAATGCACCCAGCTCTTAGTAACTGTTACAGCAGGTATATGGCAGCCTACGTACATAAAAAGGAATGTAAAGGAATATGTCTCACCTCTGGTTTAAGATCTCGATGCACCACACCCTGAAGATGACAAAACGCAACTACTTTTAGTATCTGTACCATGACCGCCTTCGCATCATCTTCTGTGTACTTCCCACCCCTAGAGATGTATTACATATTAAATCAGCGGTCACAGTTATGCACCTAACAATTGCCAATAAACATTTACAACAAATTCTGACAATATATGTATATATATATATCAGTACATTTAATGAATCACCTTGCAAGTATTCTATCTAGAAGTTCTCCTCCTTCACATAACCTGAAATGTCCATAATACCTCGTCAGACACCATCTAGTCAGAGACATGCAACAATAAACAACCAGCTGAAATCATGTGTATACTTAATTAACAACCATAGGAAGCAAAACTCCAATGAAGCACCGAAATAATACACGACTTCTGCATTCCAGTAATGGCTATCATTGTGTAGTTCAACAGTTAAATGGGAGAAAATGTAAACTTAGTTTTCAAGCTTACTCCATTACTATGTAGACATTATCACTGTCTTCAAAAGCTTCATAGAATTGCACAAGATTGCTATGTCCTGTCAAAGCACGCAATATCTTCACCTCCCTTCTCACATCCTCAATTGCTATAGCTGTGGTCATCTGATAGTAAGGCATAAACAAAACAATAAGTAATTTATGACTAACAAGACATACACTTTCCTTTTCCTTTTAATTTCATATATCATATCCATGTAATTAAATATAAGATACAAAAAAGAAAAAAAACAAGCACAAGAATAAACAAAAAATTAAATTACAGTCTGTTAAATAATCAGAGATCTCAGCTTCAATTAGAAAGACAATTAGGAATATAATTGGTTCGGTCTGGGTGGGGTGGAGTTGGCAGAGTTAAAAAGTAGCAATTTCTCATGGCTAACAATGTGTATACATGTTTTTGGAGAGAGAGACATTTGTGCAACCAATCACACATACACAGACATGTATCAATTAACATTTACTCGTCCATTGTCCAATTCATGAAAGTTGTAAATGTCATTCTATCAAGGAAAGTTAGGTTTAAAAAAATAATGATACTAATAAGAAGAAGACAGAAAGTGTAACTAGGACTTATGACGTACACTAAGACTTATGACACCACCAATAAAAAAAAAAATAACTAGAAAATAAAATAAATAGACTCAAGCTTGTCTTGTATGGACCACTCGTTGTAACAACAAAATAATTTGTTTCTTAAAGGGCAAAAATGAATTTGTATTTTAAGTACAACAAGAAATAATAAGATGCTTTGTTGGGTAATCTTGAACCTCAAGCCTTTTCTTCCTTTTTCTTTTTCCTTTTATTGAGAGGGTGATTAAGTGCCCTCTGCGCTCAATATGAAGTAGAAATCACTCCAAGAAGCGGTGCATAAACAGGTATGAAGTGAAAATTATTCTGAATTGGAGGACGCATGGGAGGATAAGCTGGATCTTTTGGCAAACAAATCTTTTTCTTCTTTCTCTTCCTCTTTTTCCACTTTTCCATTTGGACCCGAACATAAGGTTCTCGTCCCCTTACCTGACTCGCGTAGTCTTGGCAGCCACTTCATCACAACATTCTCCAATTGTGGTCAATACCCCTTGTTCCATGTCAACAACAACACAAAAGGTAGCAAAATCATATGCGCTGCACAATATTTCGTCCTTTTGTAGAAGGTTCACCGACTGAGGGACCTGATCGCTAACCATGCATCTAATCCAGATTTGAAACGTGACTGGCCTACAAGCTTTGGTCTATTAGGAATGGCCGTAAGTGCAGGCTGGTCCTGGCCATTACTCAACTGTCCTTGCATACGACACAGTTCAATCATAGGCCCCCATCGAGACCAAGACCCCTCTCGGGACTATGATTCTTCTCAATGATTAGGTCCACTAACAATAAACCAATGGACAATCGGCTTTCTCGATCCTGTAGTTGGAACCATCACATCTTCTACTTTGACAAATTGTTATTAAGAAACCCTTAAAAAAAGAGTAAAATAATAAGTCTGATTACTATTCACACTTTATGCCTTTAAATTCCAAACCACACAAAGTTGGTTTTGCAAATCGTATTTGTTTAACCACAAATTAGATTTTAAAAAACTTATATATGCACATATAAATATATAAAGAAAACAGTTGTTCTAACAACAGCAACAAATCATTCAGGTGGGGCAGGGAAAGTAAGAGATCAGTTCCAATCGTTGACTAAAAAAGCAATAAAAAAACAAGTAGGTCACTTTAGACGTCCCCCCACAAAAATAGTTCCAACACTTGTAGCGTAAAGTCTCAAAACTATTGCTTTGATATAATTCTACATCTAGAAGGACATCAAAAGATGAGTTAGCTTGCATAAACTTACCAAAAGACCTACCATTATATAAAAATATCTTCCTCGTGATGTTTTCAACTTTAGTCTCAATTTGACCCAACACAAACCCACATTACCAAAAGGGTGTATATAACATACATATATATATATATATACATATAATATACACACAGATATACACACACACACACAACAACAACAACAATAATATCAATAAGACTAATAATAACTAATTGACCTTCATACTCCACCCCCGGGCCGTACCAAAGAGAAGCCATGATTGTTAATAATGAAAATAATGATTTTTTTTTTTTAAATTACAATGGTAATAAAACAAGGGCAGTTATCAGGGGAATATATTATTTAAAAATATGTATATGTATGTACGTATGTTACAACAAAAAGGGGTCTGAACTCTGATGAATCTGAAAAGATTTGTTAAGTTTTCAATTTGCAAAACAGACAGGCAAAGAATGAGAAAAAAAAGTAACTAAAAACCAAAGATTAAAAAAGTTGATATCTTCATTTTAATTTAATCCAGCTAGATTAAGTAGAGATTATACGAACAAGACAAATCAGAATACCAAATAATCCTCATATTTAACCAGAACTATCCCATCATTTTACAATAATTAATATTATTAAATCCAGTAACAATAATTAATCCGCCATTGTTGCAGAGATGGAGAGAGAAAAGAGCAAACCTTGGATTTAGGGATGACCTTAACAGCCACATGCTGGCCCTTCCTATCGCCCTTCTTGAACCTGGCGGAGCAAGTATACCCAAAATGCCCACGGCCGACCTCGTCGCCGACCTCCAACCGGCTCGTGAACTCCTTCGAGAACCCAAACCTCTTATCCAGCTCAACGCCGTTCTCCTCCTCGTCGCCTTCCTCGGGAATCGCCGCCGTCGCCGAAGCCGAAGCCGCCTTCTTGCCGTGGCGCCGGGCGAGCACGGCGCGGATGTGCTTAGCCGGAGACGGCGGAGGGAACGGCCGGCGGAAGAACCGGCGCGGCGTGGAGCTGGTGCTGCGGCTCCTGTCGGCGGAGGCCGGCGCCGGGGACTTCTTGAGGTAGTGGGCGGGGCTGGGGCTGTAGAAGGGAAAGAAAGGCGACTGCTTGGCCGCGGCGACGGCGTGGTCATGGTGGTGGTGCGGCGTGATGGAAGGGAGGGATTTGGGGGTCTGGGAAGGGTCGGAGGGGTCGTCTCGGGAGGAGAAAGGGTTTGGTCTGGATGGCTTGGAAGTGCAGGTTCCCATGGCGGATGAAAATGGAGAATCTTCGTCTGGTGAAAATGCAATGCTAGTGAGTGAGGGTTTTTCCGAGAGAGATCGGAGAGATATAGAGAGAGAAAGTCAGAGAGAGAGAAAGTGATTTTGCTGTTGTTGTTGTTGTTCTTGTTGTTCACGGTTAGAGAGAGAGAGAGAGAGGAGAGAGAGAGAGGGTGGGCTTTGGGTATGGAGGGTAAGTAATGAAAAGGGTGGGAAAACGAGTTAAATGCAAAAATGAGAGATTATGCAGAGGAGAGAGAAAGAGAGGGGAGAGAGAGAGAGGGAGAGAGAGTGGAGTGGGGGGGAAGCAGAGAAGAAGGGAAGGGAATGGGGAAGTGAGCTGTACGACCTCACTCGCCACGTGTCATGCACGTGAGCATTTGAGTTTTACCGCTTGTTTGGACTGAGATATTCAATTTTTGGAAATTGAAATATTTTTGTAAAAGAATGATTTTCTCAGAGTAATCCTATTTAACCCCGCCGGGTCCCACCCGGTCCGAGTGTCCTATAAGCCACGAAACCCATTTGTGCAGCTCACATCCCACGTGGCAATACCTGTTTAACTCTTTTTTTTTTAATTAATCTTTTTTTTAAACTAAACTTGTGCACCAAACAGGTCCTAAAAAAAAAAACATAGGATCCGTTTGGTGAATGAGTTTAAGTTGAAAAAGTACAGTTTGAGTTGAAAATTTTTGTTGACTTTTTAGAAAAGATAAACTTTTTCAGAAAAAAACAAAAACTGAGATGAAAAAGTACAGTTTGAGTTCGAACGTCAAACGAGGTTATAATCTTTGTTTGACTTTTAAGTTTAATTCCAACTAAACTGTACATCTCAATTTTTATTTTTTCTTAAAATATTAATAATATTTATAACTAATTTTTGAAAAATCAAGTAATTTCAACTTAAAATTTTCATATCTAACCGATGAACCAAACGCTAGATTTTGAAATGTCAGTGGGGCGCACAATAATAAAATGCTTCCACGTAGGATAGGGTGAGAACTCTTTTTCAAACTTTTTTTTATTGTAATCCTAGGATGATTACTCTTTTTCCCAATTGGTTTTTTTTTTTTTCTCTTTTATCTGATATAAAATCTCTTCAATAATCTTTCTAATTTATAAAACATCAAAATTGAGGTGTTTGGAAGGATAGTCCCTCCTCTTATCCCTTCATACCTCCTTTCTCTCTTTATCAAACAATTATGAATGACAAAATTCTTCTACTAATCCCTTCACCCTTCTCCTCTTTTCTACTTTTCTCTCCTATCAAACACTGCAAAATTTATTATTTATTTTAATTATTTACTGTAAAATGTTATTTACTTATTTCTCCCTTGTAATAGAAAATAACATTATTTGCATTAGCTGTTCCATTTCCATTTTCTACACTATAGAAATATAAAAATACTGAAGATATGCAAAGTTATTCAAGTTTTAAAGATTATATAATAGGGTAAAAATAAAGGAAAAAACACCTGAATGACATAAATTTAGAGATCATTACATCAATATGATTCAAAAAATTAACACTAAATCAATGTGACACAAAATTAAACTAAAATTAATTAAAATTTACATCATATTAGTTAACAATAGAGAATTTGTGTCATGTTAATCAATAAATGAAAAAAAAAATTTAGTTATTTAAGTAATTTTCTCCAAAATAAACTTGTAATAATTTGAGTGTTTAATTGATACTGAGAAACTTGTAAAAAATACTTTCAAGACATTGTTTGTCGTAAGAAAGATAATACTTTTTTGGAAATAAAAAAAAATTTACTAAGTGTACATTATATCACGTGATAATGGACAAATGAGTTAGTTTGATTATTAGCAAAAGGAACAAAGCAAGGCAAATAAAACAATATTTACTTTTTTCTTATTTTAAAAAATAGTTTGATTAGCAAAAAAAACCAGAATGGAAGATGAAATTAACTTAAAATAAATAATTAAAAAAAAAACAAAAAGTTTCATGAAAGAATCCGTTATTATTTTATTTTTTATTTTTTAGGGAAAAAAATCCACTACTATTAATTGGTAGGTAAAATTCTCTAAACTTTTTTTTTTTTTTTAAGAAAAAAATATAGAAGCGAGGAATCCGATCTCTATAAACTATAGTGAAATCAAATATATAATTATAACTTGATTATGTTTACTATTATCTTCTTGTAGTGCACATGGGTATTAATTTAAAAGAGTGACTAAAGAAAGTGTTAGTTTCATGGCTTTAATGTCCCTTCTTTCAATTCATATCCAAAGCAAATTGAACTCTAGTGGTCCTTGTGAAACAGACATTTTGCCATCGACGTGTATTCTTGAAAAGTATTATTAGCTTTTTTTTTTTCTTTTTTTTTTTTTGTTTCTATTTTCTTTTCCACAAACGATAAAAGTATATATAGTCATTTTCTTTAACCTTAGGAGATTTTCTAATCCAGAATTAGAGCATTTTCAATATAGGACCAAACGTTTATGTTAACTCTAAGTGTAACCTTTATTCTCCAATGTAATATCATATCAAAAGTGAAAATATGTTATATGTTGTGACTAGGGTGTACTATGATAGACTTGAACTATTTTTTTTATATATAAAATATTAAAGATAGGCAAATGATGAAGGTGTAAGGAAGTGTCAATCTAGTTAGAATATTTCAGTATACCTACCGATTTCTGTTCCCAATAATCTTATTAAAAAAAATAAAAAAAAAATGTAACAACAAGTATAACAAATGTCAAATTAATTTAACAGTTAATTGTTATTGATTGATTCCATTTTTTTTTAACTTAATAACCATTTTTTTATGTAAAATAATAATTGTTAGATAATATAAAAACTAGAGTTTGTTTTTGTAAGTACTAAAATTATCTATGAATAAAATAAAATATTAAAATATACAATTTCTACTCTCTCTCTCTCTCTCTCTCTCTCTCTTAAATTCATCCTTCGTTGTGATTGGTTATATTTGTTTTTATCTACAAACCCATTTTGTACGTAGGCTCATGCACGGCTTGTAACTTTATACGTTTTTACGTGCATGGGAAACCGCGAATGAGACTTGACCTAAAGATGACTTTTACAATAATTGATTTACTAGCCAGAAAATACAAGCGTAACAGTACAAATATCTTGATAAGAAAATTTTATGGTAGGAATGATAAACAAGTTTTTTAAACTACCGAATTAAAGTTTGAATAATCGGATCTACAAGTGTTTACGTACGTTAGCATAATAGAATACAACATAAAAGTACTCTTTTTATATAAATGATTGACAGTTAAAGTTTAATCTAATAATAAAAAAAAACTTGTTCAATTGATAGAGTAAAAGCATATACTGAAATCTAACAACGGAAACTGAATAGACACCAAATTTCGAACACATATAGTTATTTTAACAATGCCTTTGTAATCAGTGAAAGCTTCTAATCGATAAAAACAAGAAATCCATAGACTAATAAGGCCACTCACTACCCTGGGCAAAGCCACATGCATGTGAGAGGGGGTATGTACGCCCCCACTCACATTTTGAAAAGTTTGATTTTTTTCCCTAATTTCTGGATTAATTTTCAGTTGTGCCCCCTATTTATCTTAGTTGTGTCCTTATTTTATAAGAAAAATTATTATAGTACCCTCATTTAAAATTTAGAATTTAAATGTTATTCATTAGCTCCAGGTCAAGGTGATCACATACTTCGTTTTCTAATAAGTAATTATACTTAATATGAACATTGTTCCTCAACATAATAAGAGTCTTTCCAATAACACACCAAAAATATATATAATTGATCGTTTTATTTCAGATTTAGTATTCACAACAAAATGATCATTCAATATTTATGTGTATAGGCTTTGTTTGGTGATTTGGTCCATTTTAAATTAAAATATAATTTTTTATCTCAATTTTTGTCTTTTTCTGAAAAAGTTTTTGTCCTCTTCTGAAAAAGTTTTTGTCTTTTCTAAAAAGTCAACAAAAATTTTCAACTCAAACTTAAAATTTTCAAACTCAACTCATTCACCAAACGAACATATATTTACATGTCTTTGGTGTTTATATATGTCATAATTTTTTTATTGGCGCATGGATTTACTACTAAGATCTTGATTTTTTTTTCTTGGTGAATAAGATCTCGATTGGTATAATAATTAAGGCACAATTATTGAGAAATGCATAAAACAGGGTTGTAGGTAACTTGATCGAATTATATATTATACTAGCCTGATTCACGTGCCTTAGGCATGTGGAGTATGAATTTTTTTCCTTAAAAATATAACAAAATTTTACATTAAAAGTAGGGAAAGCTCAATCAAAATAATAGTAATAATTTTTATTAGACTATGTCAAATACCCAATCTTTAATTTTAGTTTAATTTAATTGTTTTCTAGGGGAGTTTATTTTTATTAAAACACATAAAAATAACTATAAGATTTTTAAAAAATAAAACTTTAGACTCATTTGGAATAGTTATTGTCATGTGATAATGTGATACATATATTAAATTGATATTTGATAAAATAATATTTTAGTGGATCATTGCGTGAAAAATTTTAATTACAGATGTATATATGATAAGATAATTTTTTCAGAAGAAGTATATATTAAATACAGATGTATATATGATAAAATGAAATATTTGGAAGGAGTCTATGTATATATATTATAGATTATGTGCAAGGTGTGAGGTATAAGAGAATTAAAAAAAGCATTTAAACCAAGTAAAAAGGAATAAATAAGAACCCCATTGAATCGTAAAGGTTGAAACACAAAACTTTAAAAGCTATTCTCATTTCTGTATTATATTATGAACATTATTACAATGACGAAAGATACGTATTCCTTTTTGCTTTATTTAGTCAATCATGATCTCGTTGATCTATGCGATCTAAAACAATTATTAATTAAGCATTCGTATAAACTATTAACAATATTGAGTTCTACAATTTTGAATAACAATATAAACACTTTTGTTTCTTTCTTTCTTTTTTTTTTTTTTTCCCCGAAGTAAAAGTATATATTAATTAAAAAAAGCTGCGCCAGGGAGGACAACATGATATGCATGGTCAACATGATCTAATTAAATATTCAATCCCTATGACTAAGAGCATATTGGACCACACTCTTTCACACGAGCAAAGATCTTAAGTCCCTATGATTAACTGCCTAATTTTCATTCTGAAAAAAAAAAAATAAAACTGTTTACTTAATTAATTTAGAAAGAATGGAATCTGTATAGAGAGTTTGAATCCCCATCAATTAACCCACATCTAAATTTCAAAAAAAAAAAATAAAAGGTAGATTTTATATATATATATATATATATATGAACTTTTACAATAGGACATCTTAAGTTACATTTTTAAAGAGAATTATTTTTAATCATTAGACTAATTTTTAATAGTTTAATTGATGAGTGTACACGATACAAAACTTTTTACTTGGGCAATTTTGAAAAAATGAAGTTAGTATGGAATTTGAATTCCTACACAGATCCAAACCCAAAATTAAGAGAGAGATTTTATATATGTATATAAACTTTTACAGTAGGACCTTCTATCTTAAATTTTTTATAAAATTGATTTTTTACCGTTCGATTTCGTTTTAACAGTTTAATTGACGAATGTTTACGTTAAAAAAATTTACGGTAAATACGATACATGATACAAAATTATTTTCAGCTATTGATTATTCTTTTTTTAATATTGGTTGTTGGATCCTTATGGTAAATTAGCTAGGCTGATGACCAAAAGCAAATAATGTCAAGGGTCAATAAAAGATCGACCTGAAAATAAGGACATTTAATGAATTAAAGAGCTGGCACCAACTTATTCAACAGCACTGCTATTCTTATTGTCTTTGTTTTTGGCAATTAGGAAATGAGCACTGCACTTCCATAGAAACATATTGTCATCCACTACCACGACATGCATAATGTTACGCCAAAATATCTCTACAACCAAACAAACAAATCCATCTAAATTGCTTAATCCAAATCCAACCCCATTCTTTTTTTCCCTACTCTTATTGGTTTACTTTGTTTTAACAAAAATGCATAATGGGTAAAATTGGGATAGAATTGTTTTACGGTTTTACGATTTTTGTAATTGAAAATTTTATTCATATTAAGTGAGCGTCATTACAGGTTTTATCATCTGAGATTATATTTTAATAGAATTCACCTCTCCTCTTAATCTGAATCGATTAAAAAATGAATAAATTTATTCTTCTAAAACTACCTAAACAAACCAAACCATTCATTGTACACACAAACCACCTGACTATGTGATGGAAGTTGTAAAATTAAGTCCGTTTATTGTAGATCATGACGGAGTTAGGATTTTATTTTTATTTTTTTTAGTGGAGGAGTGAATCAAACCAAAATTTTATACACAATGCAACAAATCTATTACCTTACTTTATCTAGAGTTTAATTTCGTATTCAAAGTTACGGTAAAATATATATATATATTTATATATATATATTTATATATATATATATATAAACAGTGATGTAGTTGATTTCTAGTAATTTACTTTAGATTTTAAGTTTGAAATATAAAAGTCAAGACTTAAGGTATCATTGAGGTTTTTTTTTTTTAAATTATAAAGATGTGAAAAAAAGAAAAATTTTCAGGGGTGACAAGTAACAAAAATAAAAAATAAAAAATAAAAAATAAAAAAAAAATTTTGTGGACATAATTTAAGGAGTCTTTGGCCGAGTTGGGGCAGCCCTAAAGGTAGACCACTTACAACAGCAACAACAACAATTTAAAAAAAATAATAAAAAAAAAAAAAAAAAAAAAAAACAGAACAGCAGAACATGGTAAGTCTATACCTCAGTGAAATACAAAATGCTTCACACTCTCCTTCTTGCTTGCGTACCTAGCTCGTCTTAGTGACTCTTCTCTTAAATAAAGTTTGAAAATAATATATATTTTTCATTTATGAAATGAATGATGTTAAATTGTAAAGTCTAATTAGTATCTTGATAACAAAGAAACAGTATGCGAATCAAATTGTTTTTTCAAGGGTAGTTTCATTTCATTGATGGTATTACTAGTTTAGGGATTTCACATATGTAATTAATTTTGGTTGTCATAGTTTTTCTTTATAAAGAAAGGACGTCGTCCTTAGAATTAATTATGTGATCGGAGGTTAGAGGGAAAAAAAAAGAGTTTGAAGGTGTATGCGGTTTTTCTCTTATAAATTTTTTGATCGATCATGGTGAATTATCATAATAGCTGAAAGAAGACGTAGTTCATATATTGAGACTAATAAACTTTTTTAGATCCTACATGTTCATGATGTTTGTTCATTTTCTTATATGTAATTTTTATAGCTCTCGATAATATAGAATTAAGTTGTCTAACTCTTAAAAAACCGACTCATTTCTACTCCTATTTTCTCATTATTTTTAGTGGTAGTTTCGTAGTAAGCATAAAGGGTTTGGATAATCCAAGTACGTAAATCATGTGTAAACATCTAATTACTCTAATCATCGTTACCCTTCAAAAATGTAAAATAAAACAAAACCCTAAA
Source organism: Ficus hirta (assembly GCA_038430175.1). Classification (NCBI taxonomy): domain Eukaryota; kingdom Viridiplantae; phylum Streptophyta; class Magnoliopsida; order Rosales; family Moraceae; genus Ficus; species Ficus hirta. The sequence continues at coordinate 10,437,074 of CM076596.1, forward strand.
AAACAATCACATAAGTTATGATTCTGTTTTATCTCAAGGTGGATCATCTCTATTATAAACCCATTCACTTATATACACACACACACACGCTACCTCCATTAATATATATATATATATATATATGCACACACTGGGCAAAAAGTTCAGATATTTCATTAGCATAATTTTCTGATAGTATCCCAATTACTTTTACTAGGGTGTTTCTTAAAGAGTCCTCAAAATCAAAACTGTTTTTCTTTCCAAGTTGAAGAAATGATTGAATTTTATTTGCTCACAATGATATTTAATAAGTGGGTTCCCCACTAGTGGTCATTGTAAGTGAATAAACAAGCAAAAACTTTCATTTCTCTTTCTCATCAATATGTTTTTTGAATTGGAACACAAAATTTGACCACCCTTACACTAAACCATTTTGCGCGCTTAATCAAAACACTTAATTAAAAAAAAAAAAAAAAAAAAAAAAAAAAGATGAAAAAGCGGTCACCTACTTTCAGGTAAAAATTTAAGGGGTCCCACTTAGCTCTCTTTAATAAGTATCACTTTTTCTTTCCCATTTTACCAACTAGGATTCTTATCTCCTTTCAAAAAGAGAGAGAGAAAAAAAAAAAAAAAAAATCCCACCTAATGACTATAACCGATTTTAACGCATTGATTTCTTTGATTTCTTTAAAAGCATCATTTTTTGACCAACGTAAAAGAGATAATATGTTTTCTCAATATAAATTTCCTTTATGTTGTACTGAACATAAGTAGTTTTTTTTTTTTTTTTTCCTTTTATATTGTTGGTTTCATATGAAGATTGATAATTATTATTGTTCTCACCATTCATGTCACTTTGATAATCTATTAAGACTAGAAATGTGATAAAAAAAAATGGATAAGTTCACGCTCTCACTAGGTTTTATCAACAATTTCTAAGCATGTTGTCTCACTATTTTAGACGATAAAGTACTAATGCAAAAAACTAAAATCTCTAACAAATGTGAAAGTAAACCATAAAATTATCGTCTCTACCCCTAAATAACAAATTGTTGTGACATTTTATTTATTGCTTAACCAAAGTAGATAGGTGTCTTTTTTGTGATAATAAAAATGTTGAAAATGCATCCTATTATTTAAATTAGACGCATATACTAATCCTTAATACAAATTAATCCGATAAGAACAAGAGTTCATAATGTTCAACTTTTAACGGCGCAAGAAGTGTGGAAAAGAAAATATCACAAAAGAGTCTTCAAATTGACATTGATTTTATCAAAAAATATATATATATATATATATTGATTTGCAATATATATTCATACACATGTTTAGATAAAATTGATAAATATTATGTCTCAATTTGGAACATTAAAAGAGTTGTTGAAATTCTGTTACAGTCAGGTCAGTTGGAGCATTTAAAGACATGTTGAAAATTCTAATATACCAGTAGGTAATATTTAGAGTACTGGCATAATAATTATGATTCTCTTAACCAACTTAATTTAACTCTCTACCTTCTTCATTTCTTGTTCAGTTCAATTATATTGAATTAATAAGAATAAGCTGAAAATCAGATTGAGACTTTAATTTATATGGAAGTAATGGAAAGAAAAAGAAAGGGGTAGGGAGATATGATGTTTCTTCAAACCTATACCTAATCTTAATATTAGAAATAAAAAGGCCACCTAACGGAAGATACTGATCTAGCATTAATGAAATCAAAGGGCGTTGAGGATAATAGTACTATATATGTGTGTGTATATATATGTGTGTGTGTGTGTGTGTATATATATATATATGTAATGATCAATTCATTCTCAACCCCACATTAGTTTTGAGTCCACATATTTTTGATAAGGAAACGTTTGCTCAAACCTTATCGGGATAGGGTGAGTGGGGTTCTCTCTCAAAGTATAGATCCTAATGGGAGTATAGATCCTAAACGGGTTTAAACATCAGTACTGTTTAAAGTATCACTGATATTGACCATTACAAATCAATAGAGAGTGGTTCTTACATATTTAGGACCTATTGTCTACTAACGTGCAACGTAAGATATGATTAGGAATGATTTTACGAAGTTGGATTGAGTCGAGTTTGCTCACAAAGTATAGATCTTGACAAGTTTAAATATAAATACTACTTGAAATATTATTGATGTTCGTAACTAATAAAGAGTGGTTTATATATATATATATATATGAGATTAATTGATTATTAATGTGTGATGTCAGATATCGTTAGCAATGCTTTGTTCGTTTTATAGACATTTAAATTCATTATTATACATAAAGTACTGGCTCCCACCACCATATAAGTATTTGCATATGTGTAATCCACAAAGCTGCCACATAGATTACACTCACAATTGCAGAGTACTCCAACAATGACCCCCTCACGCCCAAAATGATTTGCTGCGGAAAATAGTGCGTGCAGTCGATTAGGGTGATTATCATCTCTCTCCTTTATATATCTATATATCTCTATGTATTCGTGTATATATATATGTGTGTGTGTGTATGTATACTATACACATAATTGTATCTCTGCTCTTTTTAACAAGTCCAAATTCATCATTTAAGTCGTACAATTTCCTAATAATTCTGCTATGAGATGATGGCCATTGCAAACACAATAGCGATTCTATTATATTCGATCCAAAAAAAAGTCAAAAGAAAATAAAAATAAAAAAAGTTAAAAAACAAGTAAATAGGATCCACTATCTCTCTTGCAAAATTACAGAGGCCCACAGTTTTTTTTTTTTTTTTAGGTGGTGGGGGACATGAAGGTTTAGTCCCATGAACAAAACCTAGGAATAGTCTACACGCATGAATATATGGCTTAATAGTTCGTTTAGATCATATACTCATTTTATATTATATTCTAATGTAATAAATGTATTGCAATTGTGTTTGGATATTCTCTTAAACATTGCGTCCAAATAAAATATGTATTTGGATTGTCATTTTAATATGGATTAGTAAGAGATAGAATATGTGACATGATTAATAAAAATAGATACACCATTCAAATAGAGTTGCATTAAAATACAATATATGAAGTACCAAATACATATTCTACTATATTAGAATATAATGTAATATGAGTATGTGATCCAGACACGTCATTATTTCACTCGACTTTTTATGTGGTTATTTATGAATTTCAAAGATTGACATGTAAATCTATCACTTAATTTTTCTTTTAATAAATCTAACTCTTTCATATTAGACCTAAATAAACACTTATTGATGTTGATTTTTAATGATTAATAAACAGATCCCACATAAAATATAGATTTATTATGATATGAGATTTTATAAACACCCACATTAGCACTTTAAAAGAAAACCTCTTAAATTTTAAACTGAGATCTAAGATTGTGGACCCTATTCCTGCCTGCTGATCTAGTCCGACGCAACCATGTAAATAACTTACACTAGCATTTTTTTTTTTTCCTTCCAAAAATTTCTCCAATTTTTTTTTTCCACGGAAAAGTAAAAAAGTGATGTGTCTTGGTAGGTCTTTAAATTAGGAGCTCATGTTGCGTCACGACATGTGACTGAAAGCTATAACTACAGAATTGGAGGGTACTGTATGTATTGTTTTTACCTCTGTTTCCATTCATCACAAATCAGAAATGGTCCATGCGAATAAGCCTCTTATATATATATATATACATATACATATATGTGTGATGGCTATATATATATATATGTGAAAATATATTTATGGATTTAACCCTTGGAATGTAATGTATTTACATAAATGGACAAAAGAAGACGTATTGTTTTGAATGCGATTGTACACTCTCTCTGTTGTCATTGTTGCAAAAACACTTTTCTTTCAATCTCTTTCTTTTTCTGAATCTTCTGCTTAGTTGTTCTTTTATCAGCAAACGGAACAAGACACTTGTCCTTTCACATTCTTTCTATATATTTCCTTTTATTTTATTTTATTTTTTCCCTTTTCTTTTCATCCAAACAAAAGGAAAAAAGAGGACAACAAGGAAAGAATGGGGGAAACCTTCTTTCCTATACATTGCACTTTTTTTTCCCCCCCTTCTACTTTTCTTTTTCCCGTTTGGTGAGGGTATCATAACTAATCATTGAAAAATCCACATATGGACGGATTGATATTTTCTTCTTCTTCTTCTTCTTCTTCTTTTTTTTTTTTTTTTTTTTCTGCCTCCTTTTTTATTGTGTGGGATTTACATGTTGAATAATTATTCATGATTTTGTTTTTATCCCTATTTAGATATGTCTACATTTTCTAGGCTAAAACGTATCTTTTTTTTTTTTTTTTTCAACTTAAAATCGAGGGTTAAATATTGGTTTTGGGTTGAAATAAGACTATACTAACTTTTTTTTTTCTTTTTCTTGAATTACTTATATTGTTGTGTATGTATTCTATAGAATAAAAAGACTTGATGTTATTATTTAATTAGGATTTCCCTTTTTCTCTCTCCCCCTTTTTCATATGTCTCATTAGGGTTTCTCTTTGAGTGTGACTTCCATTGCCGTCGCCGTCGTGATTGGTCAGAGTGATCGGCGGTTCGATAGAATCGATGAGGATGAAGTTGGATGGTCCTAGTTAGGAGTTTCTTGACCAGATCTAACCCGATGAGTTTCCGACGGTTTAGGATCCAGCGAGGCCTTGGTGATCAAATGGTTGATGCGTGATCTCTTACATCTAATTGAGCCAATTGATTTCCCTTGAGTTGTGACATGCGGCAAAGTAGTTGTTTCACGTGGGGCGAGAATTTTGTGGTTGATATTTATATTCATGCTTTGTTTTTGAGTTTTTATTTTAATTTTCTAATAAAGGAGGTAGTTCCCTCACCTCCGGTTTGTTTTTGTGTGTGTGATCCGCTAGAGTTGTTTTATAGCGGTATATGTCTAATAGTTCCGTTAGTACTATGGTTGGGCGGAGTTTGTTGCAGTCTTTGTTCTGCGAGTAACTGTCTCTCAATCGATCAGAATATTTCATCGATTATAGATGTTTTTTCAAAAAGAACTTTGTACGTGCTCGATTAAAGAATTGTCGAGGAATTCATGAAAGTTTTCCATTATTGGGTCTCGGCTTATGTCCTCCTCACTGAGCTTCATCAGATTTTACTGATGAAATCGGTCTTATTTAAGGGTTGTATCTCTTATACCACAAGGTTGTTTTATCTCTAGTATTGGTGTTTATATCCAGTTTTAATTTAAATGATAATTTTCCTTTCAAAAAATAAAAAAAATAAAAATACTTGATGGCACTATCAATATTGAGAATCACAATTAATAAAACTAGTCCCAAGTTTTTTTTTTATTTATTTTTAAAACCATATGAAACTTATCAAATTCGAGTTTAAGAGCTCATACTCAAATCGCTCACAACATGGTTTAAAACGTGGACTCCGTTTATCAGCACTACTGATGCCTTCGACATTGTTCTATCAAAAATATGCAACATGTGATTACACAAAAGAATGTGCTTTTTATGTTTCTAATTCCACAATTCGTCTGTGGGCAAATATATAAAATTTCCACAGATTGAAACGTAAAAAGATTACTGGGCCTTTTGGGCTATTGAGTTAGACCATAAAGACTCTTATGGGCAATGTGGGGTTGCTTCTTCCAGTGAGTACAAGGTTCATTTCACGTGGGATTTATTTCTTATTTTTCATTTCTTACAAACAATTAAAAGGATGAATGCACCCTTCCTTCTGGATCATCACGCGACGGTCTAACTATCTGTTTCATGACAGTCCAGTGATCTATTATGTAGATTTGATTATTATTATTATTATTTGTTTTGTTTTTGTTTTTATTTTCTTATTTATTATGCGCGTGCGACGGTCTAACTATCTGTCTCATGACAATCCAGTAACCTATTATGTAGATTTGATTATTATTATTATTATTTGTTTTGTTTTCGTTTTTACTTTCTTAATTATTATGCGCGTGCTTATCAACTAGTCTAATTAAAAAAAGGGTTAAACTTCTCCAAGATCCTCCAAGGTACTTACTATACGAGACGTGCAGTGTTATAATTAGACATTTGAGCCTGCAAAAAAAAAAAAAAAAAAGTAGACTTTCTTCACTCCCAATCAAGTCAATAGATCATTTCTGAACAACATAACAAATAACATTTATTCATAAATGTTATTACAATTGCATTCATATAATTAAGCTCACATCTAAAGTTGAAGCTTCATGAATAACGTCAAACATTATATAAAAACGTCGGTAATCCTGAATGCTACTTCCTAAAGGATAACCCTGAATGCCAAAGTCTTGACCACAAATTGAGCGTAACAAAACGTCGGTAACACCACAAGTCTTTCACATACTGACAGTCATTGCCATGAATTGTCAGCTTAGACAGACATTCGGATCCTCTTCATCGGAGTCAAACTCAACCTGCAACAAGAAAATTGATATAACCCAATAAGTTTCTAGTTCTACTCAATATGTTCCCCGATTTTCAGCACACAAATCCACCACAATGTCACTTCGATTCATAAAAAAGAAGACTCACATTCGGATCTTGATACCAGTTTCCATGACAATCTCGCTTCCACCCTGCAGCCGTGAACTTAAGCTCTCTCTCTCGGCGCTCCCGGTAATCCATATAACGCTGCGCGACTTCCTTGTCCGACGCTTCTGCAGCAGGAAATGAACTACTCACAACATTCAATTGACAATCAGTACTAGTCCCACTAATACCATGACTTGCACCAAAATTGTCACCATCACTCATTTTGTTTCTGGAATCCCTCATAGGAGTTCTGTTTCCGAGGGTTTCGCAGGCAGCTTTTCGCCCCTGCCCAATCACCGTCCTCTCATCAGGGGACTTAAATTTTTTGTTGTAAGTTGCAGACTTGGAATTGCCGGCAATAGAGTCTCCTAAGGCTACTCTCTTATTCATTTCCTCTTGTCTGGCTAATTCTCTTTCCTTTAGCCTAGACTCTGCCGCTCGGTGGCGAGATCCTCTACAATGTGTCTATGAACAAAAACAAGTTATCATCCATCAGCAAATGTTAAGCCAGGTTAAAAAGTTGTTTTTTTTTTTTTTTTTTTTTAATTAACAAGTTATATTTTAGAACTTGTTACATGAATCAAAATCAAATTGAAATATTTATTTATTTATTTAAAATCCGCAACACATTCATTTTTCTCTCTGGCAAACACCATATTGCATTCCCAATTCGAATTGGATTTTTCCGGTTCGAGCCCATTATTTTTGTATCATGAAACTATTTTTCAGGATTATCATTTTTTTCTATGGAAAATTCTTAAGAACAAAATAAGAAGACCTAGAGAAAATACCTTATACATGAATAAGATTAATTTCTTAAAAATCCAAACCTTAAAAACAACATATTTAGAGAAAGAGAGAGAAAGCAGGAGAGAGAGAGAGAGAGAAAAAAAAAAAGGAACATACGGAGAGCATGAGAGGGGTATCGAGGACGGGAGTTTGGGGGCAAAGGAGACAGGCGTACTTGCCATTGGAGAGCTTCTTGTAGGAAGTCTGGTCCACCGATTCCGACACCAGATTTTCCACTCTCCTCTTCCTGTACTGCGCTTCTCTTCCCCAGCTATCGCCTCCGAACACGCTCATCTCTCTCTCTCTCTCTCTCTCTTCAGAACCTGGATTTGAGCCACGATAGTTCGTTTATGGACATGTTTTTGTCGTTTCTGTACTTTTGCTTTCGTTTTCAGTTTGTGTCGTTTTTTGGGTTTTGTTGTCGCCGTCGTTTTATTGGTTGTTGCTGTTTTTAAGGTTTTGATTGTTACACATAAAGAAACTTAAATAAGAAAATATAAGATAACAGAGAACACAAAGATTTAATTATGGACTTAGAAAAGAGAGAACATTTGCTAGTGAGAAGAACTATAAATGTTCTTTATTATATATATAAACCTAATCAGATCTTTAAAAATCAGATAAATAACTATATTAGATGGAAGTTTAAATTACTATATTAGATTGTTGCAAATACATTCAAATTTTTAAGTACTAACGATCATAAAATTTTACTTTTCTTATCAAATTTGTCATTTGTCATTTTAGGTTATTGTTGTTTTTTACTTTGTGTCATCTCTAAGATGTTGATTTATATATTTATTTTTTATGTATTTAATGTCCTTTTGTTGTTTCTATTAGGTTCTCTTTTTTCCCTTTTCTTAGCTTGTGTCGTTTTTCTGGTTGATGTCGGTTTCTTAGATCAATGTCGTTCTTTCAGTCAATGCATTGTTGTCGTTTTGCTAACAATGTCGTTTTAGTGTTATCGTCGTTTTTTCCTTTCATTATTGGGTCTCTCTCACTTTGGATTTTTTTTATTACTCCAGATCCTGACTAGAAGTGCAACAATATATGATCGTGGAACGACAACATTAGGGCTAGTTCCTATAAACGAAAATAGTATTTAAACAAAATTTATTCCCTTAAAGCACCAATTTCAAACATTCACCAACTTTTCTCGTATAAATAGTCAAGTTTAAGACACAAAACATGAACATATAGCGCAGGACTGGTTTATATATATATGTATATAACACACCATGAGAAACTTAGGGCAAAATTCAGAGCGAAAAAAAAAAACTTAGGGCGAAAAAAAAAAAAAAAAAAAAAAAAGGGACTTGACTTCTTGATCTTCTTAATAAGTCTTAATTATCTATTTACGCCAGACGCGAGGGATTGGGAAGACGGAGAACTTCATGAGGCCAAGATTGCAGTGAATGCCGTTGCTCTCGCCGCAGGCAAAGTAGTGAGTCTTCCGGATCTTGAGCTTGAACTCGTAGCCATATCGGCCGCCGCCTTGTGTTCCGTTTGCCACCTTCCTAGCCCGTCTCAAGTCGCAGTTCTTGAAGCTCCAGATGTCCGGTAGCACGTACACGCTATGGGGATTCGCCCCTTTACTTGGTGGATCATACATGAAGACTGCAACATTAAACCAAAAAAAAAAAAAAATCCATTATTCTCAAGAAAAAAAAAAAATTTATCTAAGTGATCTTATTGTGTTATGTCCAAGTGTAGTATTTTTTATAGAAGGAAATATGGATACTTCTGACTTCTTGCGCCTTTATTTTTCACCGCGATACAACATGAAGGCACTTTATATATATATATATATAAACACACAGAAGCAAAGAATAAACACATAGTTTACATTCAGATTGACCACAAGATCTTCAACAAAAAGTGACACTGTGACCCATTAGTACACTGCATTAAGTGACTATATTTAGGCAATTGTTAGTTTGGAAGGGACTTGCGGTACCACAAAGGCACCTCATGACAAGAGGGTATTTTTGCAAAGACAAAAGCTCCGCTTATTCATACTCACAATTCAAACAATGAATTTAAATTTTTGTGAGAGTAGAAGGCACTGTTAAAATTTTTTTTTTTTTTTTGAAAAGTTAGTTAAAATAGAATATCAAATGGAAGTTAAACCTACGTTTGGTTCGCCGGTTAGAGATAAAATTTTTAAGTTGGAGTTGGTTGACTTTCCAAAAATTAATCATAAATTTTGTTGATTTTTCAGAAAAAGACAAAAACTGATATGAAAAAATACAATTTAATTAGAGTTGAACTTAAACGACAAACAAAGCCTAAGATTTGAAAAATATGAGTTTGGATGACTCAACGCACCTAGAACATCGTTGATGTAAAAGGGACCGTTTTTGAGAGCCCAATTGGTGTAGTTAAAGCCGAAGTGCCACTTTTCTGAGCCACCCACAATGATCTTCCTGGGTGCTGCAGGGATGCTCGCCGCGGCGCAGCTTCCCGCAAAGGCGGAAGCAATCAGCAGTGCTATGGCACACTGTGCAAATGTTGAACCCATTTTTTTCTCAAGTGCAACTTTTTAATTAAAGGGAAAGAAAGAGATATTAAGATTGGTTTGTGAGAAGATGAGTGATTGATGATAGGTTCTTATATAGAGAAGAGGAAGGGTACTGACGAAAATTTGCCGAATTGACTTTTTTTTTTTCATAGGTATGAATTGGGGTTTTGTTTTGTTTTGTTTTTTTTGGATAAATGGTATGAATGGGGTTGGTAACATAAAGATGGAGAATGTTGTTCGTGAGCTCCACTATTTATGAAGTTGAATATCCTTCTCAAAAGTCAATCTTATCAAACGTATATAACCTAATCGACTTTATATGTAGATAGGTACTATCTAAGAAAATATACGACTGATAATCATCATGTCTATCTGAGACATGTTTCATATATATATATATTTATATATACATATTTTTTCATAGTTTTGCTAAATATGTACAACGATCAGAAATGTACACAAACGAACGTCTCAAATCCTACTTCAAAATAGACCCAGCAAAAATAATATGCAAGCACGACTAGGTCAACCCTAAGGGCTTTGTGAGAGAGAAAGAGAGGGATGTTGAATTTTTTTTGTTAAATCAATTAAACGAGCAAGAAACAGTCTATAGAATTGAAGGGCAACGGCTGCGAGGGGTTAGTGAGGATATTATATTGGCGAAGATGAGGTCAACACCAGCCCATATGGTATTAGTTTCTTCATGATTTCCCTTAAAAAAAAATTGTAAATTTATGAGCTTTATTGGTGTTGGTTAATATATTGCAAATTTCTTCCGGATAGTGTTTTTTAAAAGTTGTTGTTGGCTTTTTCTAAAAACTGTATTTGAAATTATTTGAATGATATACCAAAAGTAATTATCTTCAGTAGAGCTCCGCAGTCAAATCTATAAACTGTGGCTATAAAAAAATGTTTTTCTGAATAGACTTTGAAATTTGCATTAGAGTCAGTAAGACATTATATTCTGACATTTCTATTGATGGTTAGAAAATTTGGAACACATTATAGCTCTTTTAAATTAATGTAAAGTTAAACTTCTATACGTTAATATCCTTGGGATCATGAAAATTTAATTGCATATGTTTGCACTAAAGGTCCAATTCAATCCAAATCCAAAAAACTCAATTCATTTTTATCTTTTTTTTTTTTGAAAAGTCAACCTCAATTTTACTATTTATAGTTTTTATAACTCAAATTTTAAAAGTCCGTAACTTTGTATATCTAAGTCTAAATGAGATGAATTTTTTTAAATTGCATAAAATTTCGAAACGAATGAAACAAGCTTTATAGTGATACTTTTTTCTGAGCATATTTCAAGATTTTACACTTTTTAGTTTCGACAATTCAAACGTCTCATCAAACGCACATTCAATTCAACTCAATTCCAACTTAAAAAATTCAGTTTCAACCCGTGCACCAAACACATGCTTAATCGGGATATTATTTAATCGATAAATCAATTATTTATTAATTTACACATTAATTAATAAAAAATAAATTTATCAAGGTATTCTTTTTTTTTTTTGTCCAAAACATTTAATATAATCAGTTTCAACCTGTGCACCAAACACATGTTTAATCGAGATATTATTTAATCGATAAATCAATTATTTATTAATTTACACATTAATTAATAAAAAATAAATTTATCAAGGTATTCTTTTTTTTATTTTTGTCCAAAACATTTAATTTAGTGTTGTGTATTGTGATAATATGGATATATATTTTATTAAACGACAAAGAAGATGAAGTTGAAGACAATAGTTCTGTATTGGAGCCTGTCTCGCGCAAAGATGCACTCAAAAAAACAATCACATTGCATAATTTTTTTCTTGCGCTACGAGTACACTACACCAGAGCTTCTTAATGCACTAAGAAAAATTAGAGATGACGTCCATAGAAGCATCAATATCAAGAGAAAACAAGTAACATTGAAGTCATATTTTACAAAGGCCTCTTAATTGCGTCATGTATGTATATAATTTTGATGTATAAGGAGATTGTATTAATTTATATGTTAAGAGGGACTTATGTGTTTTTATTTTTTTTTATTTTTTTAATTGTAGTACTTTATAAATTTAGCGAATTAAAAATTTACCACATTGATCTCAAATTAAGACATGTCAAAAATATTATTTGATCGAGATTATTAATTTATTGAGTATTAATTTATCAAGATTATATTATAATTTCAATCACTTATTACAAAATTACAGCTTTTTTACATCTCTTATTCTACAAACTAAAAAGCAAAATCATACTAAAACTTTTGAGCTTCAATATTATATTAGTTTAATGGTGGTTGGGACTTGCTTGATTTTCTTTACTACTTATAATGTCATTTAATACAAATAAAAAGTTTATCATAAATATTAATATTTTCTCCCCGCTAATGTAAAATTAACAAAGGAAATCCCCACATGCACCAATTTCAACCATTCACCAACTTTTCTCATAGAAATAGTCAATTTTCAGACACATACATGAACACATATATAGCACTGGACTAGTATATAAATGTAAGTATATGTATACGTATTAAAACACGCCTTGAGAAACTTAGGGCAAAATTCAGACGGAAAAAAAAAAAAAAAAACTTAGGGCAAAAAAACAAAACAAAAAAAAAAACATTTTGGGTTAACTTGACTTCTTGATCTCCCGTATTAATTCTTAATTATCTATTTATGCCAGTCACGAGGGATTGGGAAGACGGAGAACTTCATGAGGCCGAGATTGCAGTGAATGCCGTTGCTTTCGCCGCAGGCAAAGTAGTGAGTCTTCCGGATCTTGAGCTTGAACTCGTAGCCATATTCACCGCCTTGTGTTCCATTTGCCACCTTCCTGGCCCTACTCAGGTCGCAGTTCTTGAAGCTCCAGAAGTCTGGTAGCAGGTACACGCTGTGGGGACGTGCCCCGTTACTTGGTGGATCATATTTGAAGACTGCAAATTGCAAAAGACAATTAGTACATCATTTCTCAAATTAAAAAAAAAAAAAATTTATCTAAGTGATTTTTATGTGTCATGTACAACTATAGTTATTTGCTACAAGAAAATGGATACCACTGGCTTCTCGTGGCACTTTTTGTTTTTTGTTTTTTGTTTTTTTTTTCCCTGATAAATATACTGAAATAAAGAATATACTCATAATTTATAAACAGATCGACCATAAGATCTTTAGAAAAAAAAGTGACACCGTGACTTAATTGGTGTATTGCACTAAGTGACTCTATCCAGATAGTTGTTAGTTGTAAGGGACTCGTGGGCAGTTAAATACCCCGAGTGAACAATGGGGTATTTTTGCGAAGACACAGATATAAAAAATATGAATATGGATGACTCAACGCACCTAGAACATCATTAATGTAAAAGGGACCGTGCTTGAGAGCCCAATCCGTGTAGTTGAAGCCGAAGTGCCACTTTTCAGAGCCACCCACAATGATCTTGTTGGGTGCAGCTCCATGTGTCTTGTTAGGCCGATTCCACCAGCTTTGACCATGCTTGAGTTGCGAATTGGTGTTGTTGAAGGGACAATCCCCGGACGCCGCACAGCTTCCGGCGAAGGTGAGAGCAATCACCAATGCTATGACACAATGTGCAAATGTTGAACCCATTTTTTTAGAGCAACTTACTAATTAAAGGGAAAGAAAGAGATTGTAAGATTGGATGGTGAGGAGATGAGTGATCAAGAGAGGTTCTTATACAGAGAAGAAAGGGTACTAGTAAAAAATTGCCAAATTGACTCCTTTTGTTTTTGTTTTTGTTTTTTGTTTTTCTTGGTATAAATTGGGTTGGTAAAAATATTAAAGATGGAAAATGTTGTACGTGAGCTCCACTATTTATGAAGTTGAATATCCTTTTCAAAAGTCAATCTCATCAAACATGGGACCTTTTCGCCGTATGGAACCGACTTTGTGTAAGTAAATAGTTAATTAAGTGCACACTAATTTATATAAAAGTGGATATTTCCAAGGTACTGTCTGAAAAATAATACTAGTTGTAGGGTTTTATTTCTCAACCGTCGATCTATAAAATGTATGTCATATTTATCTTTATTTTCATATAATTTTTTTTTTCTAGATATATACAATGCTCAGAAAATGTACACTAACGGACGTACATCAGACCCTACTTCAAAAATGACTCAACAAACTTATCATGTATCCTAGGTCAACCCCAGGCTTTATGACTTTGTAAAATTGTTTTGGAGAAACAACGAATATGTTTATATACATTTAGGGATGTTGAATTTTCAGCTAAATCAATTAAACAAGTAAGAAAGAGTCCTTCCACTAAGGGTCTTTACTAGATATAGAGTCGAAGGGATGCGAGGGGTTAGTGAGGATATTATATTGACAAAAATGAGGTCAACACCTGTACATATCAGCGCAATAGAAATTCCTGAAAAATTAGACATTTATGTATTGTTAAGATCATTTATTATTTCTTAAAACTCGATCTCTCCCTTGAATGAATCATATAGCCAAGAGAAATCATGAACCAAAATAGAAGAGTTTTGCCCTGTCCATGAGTAATTATTTATTGTAACCTTATTAGACCGTACATTTTCTTTCTTGATATATCCAGATAATTAGATAGAAACATAAACTGAAACATATTGGAGTTATAAAGATAGTAATTAAATCGTTAGTATCACATAAACATTCCTCCTAGGATTTTCCCATAAAAATAATTTAAATTATTTTGAGCTTTGACGGTTGGTGTTAGTAATGTTAGTACAATATTTTAGCTTTAATTTTATGTTATTTTAATGGGGCGATGGTTAGGTTGACTTCTTGATTTTCTTCTCTTTTTATTTTTGTCCTATTATTAAATATAAAATGAAAGATTATCTTAATTAATATTTGTTCCCCATTAATATACTAATAGGTGAGAGAGAGGGATTCAGTGTCTTAGATTTCAAATTCAAAATTTGAAAGATTTTCTTTAAAATTAATAAAGTGAGTGCTCATAGGACGTGCTCACTAATGTAAATTTAAAAAAACTTACGATAGATATTATTTTTAACCCTATCAGTAGGTACTCTTATTTTAACTGTTTGTTCAACTTTTCAATAATTAGATCATGATAAGAAGCTGTTTTACATGTTAGTGTGTATTTTTTTTTTAACATGAACGCTTTCATATCATATTGTTGAAAACTTATTCTAATGATTAAAATAACAATACCTATTCATAAATAAATTTACATGTCATCTTTTCATTAATAGAAGCAATCAATTAATGTGGTAATATTTTAACCATTTACCAATAAAATAATGACAACTCATATGTCACATAAATTGATACTCAAAAATTGATATTAGAGTTGATGTCCTTAATATTTCAATGATTGCCTGTCCTAAACGGCTAAATTTTGCCGATAAATTTTTGGATTCTTGACTTGCCGCCATTTGGAATAAATTTGCAATGGCCGATTGGTTTTATATCATTTAGCATTTCGAAGGTATCTTCCCATCTAAGAAAAGTTCAATTGTGGCTAGTGGCGGATACAGGGGGACTGAAATTTTGTGTTTTATTGTTTTTAAAATTTATCCTTTCTGAAATTAAAAAATTCTCATATAATTCTCACGAAACTTAATTTTATAAGAAAAAAAGTTTATACTTCTACTACTTTGTCCCACTAAAATTACAAATTATCACATAAACCCTCTAAAATTTAAAATTCTCACATAGCCAAGAATTTTTGGTAGATGCCCCCACTTAAATAGTTTTCTGGCTCCGCCCTGATTGTGGCCTTAAGTTTTCAAGCAAAAAAACAAAAAAATGTGGCGTTAAGTTTCGTCTTTTTACTTTCTAGTCCCTCTCTCCTTTTTTTTTTTTTTTTTTTGGAAATATGGATGAGTTTTAAATGCAGTCTGTCCTTATTATCTTCAGCAGGAAAAAAAAAAAAAAAAAAAAACCAACACTAATGAATCATAAATTGACATGGTTTATTCATCCAAATTATTACAATCATATTAATATAAAAAAAAAAAAATTCGAATTACAATCACACACACAAAAGTACCCAACATTAATTACTTCAAGGAAAACAAGAAGAATAAGATCACTGCGATATGACTCACAGCTGATCAGACAAACTTATTGACTAGTTGAACTTGAAAAAGTCTTATTGAAACAACTATCACAAACTTAAAGAAAATAAGGAAATCAAACTCTGGTCTTTATTTCTAGTTGTTGATCATGATCACGCCTGTGATCATCAGCCGAACCGAGCTCGAAGCGTTGGCATGACGGAGAACTTCATGTGTCCAACATCACAATGGACGCCATTACTTGCGCCACAAGCAAAGTAGTATGGCTGCCGTTTCTCGAGCACAAACTCGAACCCCTCACCGGCACCTTGTGTCGCATTTGCAATCTCCTTGGCTTTGCTCAAATCGCATTTCATCAAGCTTTTAAGGTTTGGCAGCAGGTATACATTGTGCGGATGCGAGTTGTTGTCAACAGGCGGGTCATACTTGAAAACTGCCAACATTTCATGCCAAAAACATGTCAAGATTGGCATTAAAATAAGTAGTTATGTATTAAAGTGTGGTTTACCTAATCAAATTCTAAAATCCAGTTCGGACACATTAATTCTTTGCATTAAAAATTTATCACTCGAATATTTTAGTAGAAACATCATCGCTAACTCAATCGTTTTAACAGTTAAAATGAGACGTTATTAGGATTAAATTTTATAATTTTTTTGACACAATTTGATTTCTTTTTTTTTGTTTTTTTGATGACCTTTTTATAAAGAGATCAAAATAGCCGAATAGGTTAACTTACCAAGAGTGTCATTCACGTAAAATGGTCCGTGCTTGAAAGCCCAGTCAGCGTAGCTGAAGTTAAAGCGCCAGTTCTCGGAGCCACCCACAATAATTTTGTTGGGAAGTTCCTGTGTCTTGTTGGGGTGGTGGCGATTCCATGAGCCGCGATTTCTGAGACGCCAATCTGTCGAGTTAAACCCGAATATCCCATCTCTGTTGGCCATACACCCTGCCAACATTGAGGCAAACAGCAACACAGCAAGTGCCTTTGCCAAAGAATTAGTACTAGAATATTGTCCCATCTCTCTCTCTCTCTCTCTCTCTCTCTCTCTTTACAATTGCTTAATCTAGGAATTAAGAAAGATGAGACACAAAAGAGATATGGTCTATAAGATAAGATTTTTTTTGTTTTTGTTGTTGTGGTGCTTGATGTGGTGAGTGAATTGTGGTTTTTATAGAGGGGACAAGAGGCAGATCGGTAGTGAAAAACGGCCAAATTCGCGCTTTGTTGAATGTCGTTTTTCTCTTGATTCATGAAACATGGTTTGGTAATTGGTAAGATGATAGACGAAAAAATGGAATTGAGGCTCCACTTTAATGTTGAATAATATTAATCCTCTAGGTCTATCTCCACTTGTGTCGTTTTTTTTTATCTTCAGTCTCCACCAAGAGTCAAATAAGTACAAAGGTGAGATTTTCCCTCCTCAAGGAGGGAGTTTTCCCATTGCTTTTCTTTAAAGTCGTGTGTTTATTTGAAATTAAACATCTCAAGTTGTAATTAGATATTTTTTTAATATACTCGGATTGTCGTTAGGTTATACACTAATATATATATCTATTTTTTGAATTTGAGGTTGGAAAATTTAAAATATATGATAAAATCAAATGTATATAATTTATCGTTAATTTGTATATGCAACAACCAATAAATGGTAGTTAACGTTTGTAAATTTTAACATCCATTTATACAAGTTATTGCCTTGTCATTAATAAAGTAAATTTGGCCGCAAGACTATTATTATTGATTTATACAGCAAACAAATACACCTAATTTTTCTTCTTCTGATGACTTTTTTCCCTTATTTTCTTTCTCTCATGATTTTTTTATTATTTATTTTTGCTGCAATTTCTTCCGCAAGGCCCAAAAGTGTGAGGTAGGAAAGATGGACCTTCTGTGTGTTCCAACTATTACTTAATATTTGGGACATCTTATTTGAATGAGCCATTTAAAATAGATGTTTGAGAACGAAACATTTGAAATGTCCTTTAAATAATATTTCAAACTTCCCATTTGGCCATTTACAAAGAAAAACGGAATGCTGCGCTCCTAAAGGCTCCATTTAAGTATTTATAAAATAGTAACATTTGTGTTCTCTTTTATCATCAAAATTTATTTTCTCTCCTATTTAAATTTTAAAATATCATATCTTTCTTTTTTCAAATCCAATTGAGACGAGTACTTTTTCTATATGTTCAAGTTGAAAAGAGGAACAAAACCCATCCACATACCTATCAAAATTTTAGATTGACATTTTTTTATAAGATTTGTTATAGTTGTTTTTAATATTTATTCAAACACATATTTAAATGCGCCGAATATTTTGTTCATATTGTAAAATCTAAATATCATTTTAAATGACGATTCAAATATTTTCATCTCAAATGTTATCATTCGGATGATTGCTCAAATAAAGCTGTAACGTATGTCAATCAAAATGGGCAAACAACTAAATTGTACTTCCACTACAAACAGACAAGAACACACATTTCCCACGGATAGATTAACCAAGGGCCTTTAAGTATAAGAGGAGAGACCAAGTGGACTCCACTAAGTTCTTTCAAGCAATATTTATTGACTGAAAGAGAACTTGTGGGGCATTTATATGCCACTCAAAGTCCTCACTCCCCATCAATGTGAGACTCACCAAGTGGTTACTATTTTTTTTTTGTTTATAAAACACACAGACAAGAACACATATTTTTTACGGACAAATCGACCAAAAGGATATTCGGGAAGAGGAACAAAGTGAATGCATAAGTGGACGCCATTAAATTATTTGAAATATACAATACTTATTGAAACAATATTATATACTTATGGTATTATATTATATATATACAAGTTGCTGCAATATGGGTTAGTGAGAAGGACGGAGGAAAATAAGGGGTCAACTATGGTGTAATCCCAGTCGCTTCACGATTTCTTCTTATATGTTTGGAAGTTATAAACATAAAGAAAATAAAAAGCCAACTGCTAATCATGTCAAAGTAAACCCTTTGCCAAAAGTTGCTGTTTTATCTGAAATTCTGACCAGAAACCGAGTGGGAAAAGGCTTACGAATTGTCTGTGTTTAATGACACGCTGCTGAGTGACCAGGAAAATTGTCTGTTAGTTAATATAAATGTACACGATCGGATGACATAGTTATGACGTACATTTTAATTGCTAAATTAATACATAGTTATGACGTATGTTTTAATTACCAAATTATTATCCACGTAATTATGACGTATTATCACTATTACTTAATACTATAACTCAAATTCAAAATCTAAATTTCACTTCTTAAAAAACCGTACCACAAATTTTTTTTTTTTTTTTTTTCTATTTTCACAATTACACTATTCAAATGTGCACTACCTTAGTATTATGTTTGGTATAATGAAAAAGAGGAATGAAGGAAATAGATGAAGGGATAACTTAATGGAAAATGAAAAGTGGTTTCTTTGGTAATAAGGAAGAAATGAGGGAAACCAAAAATAAATCAACCATATTGGATGGATTTTTATCTAATGTGGAATAAAAATTTAAGTGAGACCCATCAATTTTTGTTTCCTCTATATTGGGTGGAAAACTTATATTGGATAAATTAGATCGCTTGTTTGAGTTTGTTGGACTCTAATATTATGTGAAGATTTAGAGAGAAGAAGTTGAATTTGAGATTGTTAAGGGATTGAGTTTTCATCGTAAAGGGCCAACTTGTTGAACAGAGTGATCAAATACCCTTATATGTCTATTATTGTTGTTGTATTTATTACGAGTGATCCAAGACCCTTACATATCTATTATTGTTGTTATATATATTACGATGTGGGACTTGGTTTTTTTTTTTTTAATGATTTGATATTTGAGTTTCTTTTTACCCTTTGTGAATTAATTGGGAAAAGAGGAGAAAACTTGAAGTGGTTAGGCTTTGTTTGGTAATGTAACTGGTGTTCTGTTCTTTTTAAATTTATGAAATTTTTATGTATTTGGTGATGATGTGTAAATATTTGATTGAGAGGATAATATTTGGGACAACATATTTAGACTCATAATGATTTTTTTACAAGAAAAAAGTATACTTGAAACGTATTTTAAAGAGAATGACCCTCATCTAATTAAGAAAAAAGAAAACCAGAAAAAAATTTATTAAAATTAAAATTACATCTAAATGCCGATATTTTTGTATCTTTGTATTTTTTTTATATTTTTTTAATATTTTCAAAACTTTTTACAAATTGCTAAACACACCAAGATTGATATTTGAACCAATATTTTCTTATATTTCACCAAAATTCTTACCAGAAAAAAAAATACATCTGAAACTATTTTGATACCTTTAAAAGAAATTTGGTGAAATTTTTGCCCGTATGCTTAAACTTAAAAGTGTCATTCGATTTACATACATTGATTCTTTATATTCGGAGTGGAAATGTTACACTCGATTAGTACGTAGGAAAAAAAAAAAAAAAAACCTAACTAAATTAAGCTAATAGAAATTACAATATATATATGAGAACTCTTCCGTAAGGCACCATTGGACGGCCGGACCGCCAGACGGGAGAGTTCTCCCTATTTCTCTCTAGTTCTCTCTCTCTAGTGGGTTGTATCTCACTTTTCCCTGAGTTGTGCCAATCTCCATCATGGGTTGTACCGTCAGATGACTGTTCCGCCGGACGGGTGAGTATTCTTATATATATATATATATATATATATATATTATCAGTTGCAAGAACTCTATTATTATGAGCCAGTATAAGTGATATATAGTTTCAGCTCTTTCAAGGTCCATCTTTTGAGCGTGAATTAATTTTGATTTCTTTTTTAAAAGAAAACCAAGCATGACATAACTGTTTTTCTGTTTAATTTGGTAATGGAATAACTGAAATCTAGTTTTCTTTGTTTTTTTTTTTTTGAAGAACAGAAATCTTGTTTTTGTCTTTTCAATTAAAAACTTTTTTTTAAGGAGTGAATGCTCTTTTTGTTTATTCGTTTTCCCCCGAATTAACGCACATGCTCTTATCACATATGAGACTTCCATTTTAGTACACGTTTTTTTTTTTAATTTGCAATTATTTTTTATTTTTTGAATTTAAAGATGAGAAATTCGAACTTTTCATCTTACGATGAAATTATATGTAAAATTACGGTTAGAGTATATGTATATAATTATTCTTTATGTGTACGGTACATGATTAACTCCGATAATCAGATCTTAATTGTCGAGTGTCAACATAAAGCATTATGGAGTACATATGGAATGCTGACCATAGCGCACTGGATATGAAAACGAACATAGAGCGACAAATAATATATATATATATATATATATATATATTTATATATATATAGAAGAATTTTTAATGGTTATCATTTTTTATAATTATAAATGATTATGGATAAAATTATTAAGATAAATATATGTTTTAATTATATTTAATAATGTGTTTTATATGGTTTGTTATAACAAGTTAAGCAACAGATATTAACCATGCATTTTATAAAACGACAAATAATATCTAAAATGATTATAATAAGATAAGGGATAAAGTAATTTAGAAGAATGCATAAGATAAAACGAAAAAGAAATGTTTGTGATCGAGATTTGTCTTTCTTTTTTTTTTTTTTTTAAGAGTTTTTTTTTCATTTTGATAAGGTCTATTTTTTTAGCATATATAAAAGATGGTTATTTAAAAAAAAAAAAAAAAAAAGATGGTTAAACAATCACGCAAAATTACATGATTTAATTAATTATTCACTTCTGCGTCCAAACAATCACAAAAATTACATTACGAAGAAACAAAAAGATTTCAGGTACAACTCGCTACGGGCTAGACAAAGTTATTGACTATAAGACTTGAACAACAACTTATTGAAACAACGACCTTCAGACTTGAAAATAGAATTTAAAAAAAAAAAAAGGCAGGAAATAATCAAAACAATGATCAGATCAGTTCTGATCATCTATTAACTATACTTATTATTTTGTTGTTCCCGCCATTTAATGGTTTAAAATGGTTATGTACGGCAGGCACGAAGCATAGGTATGACAAAGAACTTCATACGTCCGACGTTGCAATGGAAGCCGTTGCCTGCGCCACAAGCAAAGTAGTAAGGCTGCCACTTGTCCAACACGAACTCGAAACCGTCACCGGAGCCTTGCGTCTCGTTGGCGAGCTGTTTTGCGTTGCTCAAATCGCAGTTCACGAAGCTCTTGATGTCCGGCAGCAGGTATACGCTGTGTGGATGCGAGTTGCTATCAACTGGTGGGTCGTACTTGAAAACTGCCATACATGCAAATTACGACATATTTATTAACGAAAAGAAAAGGAGTGAGAACTTTTAGTAGGGTACTTTATCGATGAGATTTTGTTTTATATTTAACTTTTTAAAATATATATATATATATATATATGTATTTGATCAGATATAACATTCAAAATGATCATCGTAGATCGAAGTTTAACAAAAAAATGATAGGACTAGTTGTACATCAAAACATACCTAGAGTGTCATTAAGGTAAAATGGTCCATGCTTGAGAGCCCAGTCGGTGTAGCTGAAGTTGAAGCGCCAGTTTTCGGAGCCACCGACGACGATCTTGTTGGGAAGTAGTTCTTGCGTTTTGTTAGGGAGGTGGTGGCGATACCACCAGCCGCCGTGGTGCTTGAGACGCCAATCGGTGTAGTTAAACCCGAATCGCCAATCTCTGCTGGCCATACACCCTGCCAACATTGAAGCAAATAGCACCACTGCAAGTGCCTTTGCCAATGAATTACCACTTGAATATTGCCCCATCTCAGCAACTAAGTAGTACTTAATCTTAACAAAGATGAGAAATTACTAAAGAGTCTGTATGATTAAAAGAAAGAAAAGAAAATTTTGTAGAAGTTGTTGGTGTTTAGGGGAAGGGTAAATGGTGTGTATATATAGGGGAAGAAAAGGAGGTGCAGGACCAGGTCGATTAGTGCAAAATGGCCAAAATCGACCCCTTTATTTATTTATTTATTTATTTATTTTTCTAAATTGGGTTGGTATAATAGGGACAGAATATATGTCATAAAATATAATAGTAAGTCAATCATCCACTAATTTACTCGTTTTTTCTAAGCTCATGATTAGTTCTCTCCAAGAGTCAAACCGGCGTGTGGCACCAATCTCCCATTTTTGTTTGAGCAAAAAAGAGTCAAACCGGCTTGTTTATCCTTTTTTCTTTTTCTCTCTCTTTTTTATTTTTTATTTTTTATATTTACATTTTACAGGTTAAAATATGTTCAAAAACTGTAGTAAATAGAGTTTTATAAGATAAATATAAATTATCTATTTATTCAATAAAATTTGTTATTTATTGTGAAAATAATATTTGCTTCTTCCTTCTAAATATGTTGCGTGGTATTGAGCTTTCTCAATTCTAAAAGCTAGTTTAAGAGCTGAAACTTTTCATCATATTTTAAAATTATCACCAATCCTTTCATAATCAATGTAGTATTATCTTAATAATCTCCCCAATCACACATCGGATTTTGAGTTGAACGGCTCAATTCTTCTGACTGAGATTTATTGGCTAATCTACCTTTGATACCAATATTAATTAGGCAGTATTAAGCTTTCTCAACTCCAAAAGTGGTTTTTGTTGGTATATCTTGGATGTCGCTTTTCCGCAACTTCTTCGAAAAGTGAAAGTTTGAAAATATATACAAATGGTGTAAAAACAGAAAGTAAGTCAAATCTAGTATGTGGAGCATAATAATGAATAAGGAAGAAAGGGCGTAATTCACCAAAAAAAAAAAAGGGGATAAATGGTGTACTGACTGAATTAGAAAAAGCGTTCTCACATGCCTAATATATAACTTGAATTAGTCTGTTTAACAACATACGAATGCATTACGAAGTTCTGACGCGTAGTCGCTTGCCAAAAAAAAAAATCAATTTACAATTCACAGCATATCAAAGCATATACATTATCATATTTACAGAAATAATTTAATGACAATTTTATATTTGACTTTATCAAAATATTATATAGAGTTTGAATCACCAATCTATTCAAAGAAAAAAAAATCTACATTATCCTTTATTAATTAAACCGATATTATTATTTCAAATTTACATTAGCCTAGTAATTAAAAAAATGTTTACATCTGCCAAGTAATTCAGTTCAATAATAATGAGATAATTAATTCATAGTTCCACGTTCTTGAGCGAAAGTACTCTTTTTTTGACGTGGTACAATAATGTTTATATATTTTCAAATTTTTATTTTCTTAGACTTTGGGTCGTCCATAGTAATATATGCATATCTATAGTTAAATATGATTGGATTTTATTTGAAATACAATCATATAGATAAAATATCAATTTAGAATACAATGAGAATTTTTCATGACTGATTGAGTAAATTAGGGTATTTGCTCTCTGTCAACTAATTAGGGATGGTATTTTTCACGTGACGTAAAATCACCCAAAGGCTCCTCTTTCTTTCTCTCTCTTCTTGTCTTCCACAGGGATTCTTGAGTTGTGGATTTTCGGGATTGTTCGTATTACATATCGTGAATAATAAAGGATGAAATTATGATCATGTTCATGATGGGTCGTGCTTTGGAGGAAGAAAATAATATTCGTCATCATGTTAGAGTAGCGTGAGTCTGACAAATCTTAAAACAACGTAGATTGTGAATTGAATTTAAACAGACAAAAAAACAATATGCATGCGTACCGGGTATATTTTCCCTTTTGATTATCTAATATTCTAAACATTTTTTTTGCCTTCAAATATATAGAAAAAAAATTCGTTTTGAAGCTTGGTATTTTACCTTAAATTAACAATGGATTTTAAAATTTAATGAAGTTATTTATATGCCCATCATGCGATAACTTGAAATTCTATAGAAACATTAGGAAAATATTTTCTTCCGTATTCCCCTTAAAATTCCTTAACAGATCGAAAATTACGCTCTTAATAATTTTTTTTCATAAAATTTGAAATTATCATGCAATGAGCATTTGATTATCTTCTCAAATCCTAAATTTCATCGTTTATCATAGAGTTCAAGAACAAAAATTGTAATATATATTATTTATTGATGAAGAAAATGATTAAAAAAAATGTTGAGACCAAATCACCATTATATTAATAGTTTAGGGACCAACCAAATCAGTCTCTAAACTATTCTTAGTAATTGACATATCAAACATTAATTGACTCATGATAGGTGACCTTCTATTGAAGGCAGCCAAGGTTTTTTTTGCTCGAATTGGATCTATATGATCAAAACTCCATTCGATTAGTCCAAGGATAACCAGCCTACAAGTGAAGGAGTCTTGTTCTTATAAAGTCCAATTCGAGTATTTAAAAAAAATAAAAATATAAAATATAAAACCTAGATTGTCCTCAATAATAGGTCACGTGTGAGTCATATGCAAGAAAATTATCAAGATATTTAACCACGTTTTAGTGCGATTCACATGTAACATCTTTTGAAATTTGAAGGGTTAATTACCAATATTTTTAGTTTAGAGACTAATTTACGAAACCTAAAAAAGTTTAGGGGAAATCATGCCAAAAAAAAAAAAAAAAGCTTTTTCTATTTTTCAAATTAAAAAAGTCGTTTTTTCCATGTTTAGTTCCAAGAATTCCATTGTCGTTTAAACTCCAAGAATTTCATTATCGTTTTTAATTCGTCTTGTCCTCCTCCATTTTTTTTCCTTGTGTTTTATGGCCTTTTTGGTTTGGTTGTCTTTTTTTCATCGCAAATTTGTTATATATATATATATATATATGTAAGTATATATAAATATATATGAAAGAAGATTATTGTTATCATTCTGCCTTCATCCCCTGCCACTTTTCGCTGTTTATCCAAACTCGTCGTTTCATTTTTTCGACGTCGTCCTAATTTGTCGTAGCTTTTTTGGTCATCGTGGTTTATCCTTTATTTGTTGTTGTTTTTTTTTTTATTATTATTATTATAGTTGCCTTTCTTAAGTTGTCCTTGTCTACTTACGTTTAATGTCGGTTTTTTTTTTCCTTCATATTTATCGTTTTCAATAATGTCTTAAAAAAAGAAAGAAAAGGAAATAACCATATTTCCTTACTTGTCGTTTCTATTTTCTTGTCGTATTTCCCAGTTTTATCGTTAGTACCTCATCATTGCCTTTTTTGATTTTTGTTTGTTACTCTCAACGTCGTTTACTATTTAATTGTCTTTTTTTTCTTCTTTGTCGTTTCTGCGCTGACTGATCATTTTCAATTTTCCTTTCATAATCGTAAAATAACTCTTTTTTCTATTTTAGCCTATAAATTTTATAAAATATACATATAGTCCCCCAATCCCCCCTCAAATTTTTATTTTTCTTCTTTATTTTTTATTTTTTTTCCTTTCAGCCTATATATTTTGTATAAATTTACATGTCGCCCCCTTTCTCTAAAAGATTAAGATACAAAAAAACTTAAATTAAAGGTTAACAAATATCTCACTTAATAGTGTGATCAAATATACTATTTTTGCAATTTTTTGTGCAAAAATTAATAGTATCGACGAGAATGAATTTATCTTTTGTAAAATAGTAAGATTGGATAAGATAAGAGTTAGATTTGCTAGGGAAAAAAATAATGAATACACATAAATTTATCAATTTCAAGTTTTCAACTATCAAGATAATTATAATATGTAATAATAAAATAATAATTATAATTAGCTTGACTAAAATAATTCCTGACTTCATCACTCTAGATAATATCTTTCTTCTTTTGGACTAGGTTTCTATGTCATGTAACTTGGCATTTCGGCAAGATTTTGTTCCAATTTCTTATTCATCACCTTTTCCCAACATTAGTGTCTGTTTGAATCATAAGTTTTATTTGGCCTTAAATGTCAATGGTTTCAAGTTTTTTTTTTTTTTTTTTTTAATGAAATACAGTACTGAGTATGAATTGCACAGTTACTAATAATTAAATTACTTGTTAATTAATTCCAAAGAATCCCAAACATTCTCTACACAGTTTACCGACCAAGACCAATTACTTCAAAGGACACAAGAACACATGATGTAGTCATTGTTGGAACAACTTTTTATTGAAAAACGAGCTCTAATTTTTATGTAAGTATAAGGAAAATCAGGACTTTCAATTATTAGTTTGCTTCTCATTTGCTCAGCAGCTTTGAAATCCACTCTTTTAAGTTATGGGCGCCAGGCACGGAGCATCGGCATGACGAAGAACTTCATTTGTCCGACGTTGCAATGGAAGCCGTTGCCTGCACCACAAGCAAAGTAGTAAGGCTGCCACTTGTCCAACACGAACTCGAAACCGTCGCCGGCGCCTTGCGTCCCGTTGGCGAGCTGCTTGGCGTTGCTCAAATCGCAGTTCACGAAGCTCTTAAGGTCCGGCAGCAGGTATACACTGTGTGGATGCGAGTTGCTATCGACTGGTGGATCATACTTGAAAACTGCAATACATGTCAATAAAACTTGTTTAGAGTAAAAAGTAAATACATAAATAAATAGCATCATTTTTACATATTACGACATATTTATAACAAAAAGAAAAAGAGAGATAATTCTATTGTAGAATACTTTATCGAAAAGATTCTGCCATAAAATTGTCGATTATGTATATCTAATTTCTTTTTAAATATTTTTTGATGTGATTCAAATCAGATATAATGTTCAAAATAATCATCGTAGATCGAAGTTTAAAAAAAATGATAGAACTAGTTGTATATCACAACATACCTAGAGTGTCATTAAGGTAAAATGGTCCATGCTTGAGAGCCCAGTCTGTGTAGCTGAAGTTGAAGCGCCAGTTTTCGGAGCCACCGACGACGATCTTGTTGGGAAGTAGTTCTTGCGTTTTGTTAGGGAGGTGGTGGCGATACCACCAGCCACCGCGGTGCTTGAGACGCCAATCGGTGTAGTTAAACCCGAATCGCCAATCTCTGTTGGCCAGACACCCTGCCAACATTGAAGCAAATAGCACCACTGCAAGTGCCTTTGCCAATGAATTACTACTAGAATATTGCCCCATCTCAGCAACTAAGTAGTACTTAATCTTAACAAAGATGAGAAATTACTAAAGAATCTGTCCGATTAAAAGAAAGAAAAGAAAATTTTGTAGAAGTTGTTGGTGTTTAGGGGAAGGGTAAATGGTGTGTATGTGTATATATAGGGGAAGAAAAGGAGGTGCACGACCAGGTCGACTAGTGCAAAATGGCCAAAATCGACCCCCTTTTTTTTTTCTTTTTTAAGATTGGGTTGGTATAATAGGGACAGAATCTATGCCATAAAATATAATAATTAGTCAATCATCCACTTATTTACTCGTTTTTTTTTTCTAAGCTCATAATTACTTCTCTCCAAGAGTCAAACCGGCGTGTAGCACCAATCCCCCATTTTTGTTTGAGCAAAAAAGAGTCAAACCGGCTTGTTTATCCTTTTTTCATTCTCTCTCTCTCTCTCTCTCTCTCTCTCTCTCTCTCTCTCTCTCTCTCTCTTTTATTTTAATATTCACATTTTACAGGTTAAAATATGTTCAAAAACTGTAGTAAATTGAGTTTTATAAGATAAATATAAATTATCTATTTATTCAATAAAATTTGTTATTTATTGTGAAAATAATGTTTGCTTCTTCTTCTAAATATGTTGCGTGATATTGAGCTTTTTCAATTCGAAAAGTTAGTTTAAGAGCTGAAACTTTTCATCACATTTTAAAATTATCACCAATTCTTTCATAATCAATGTAGTATTATCTTAATAATCTCCCCAATTACACATCAGATTTTGAGTTGAACGACTCAATTCTTCTGACTGAGATTTATTGGTTAATCTACCTTTGATACCAATATCAATTAGGCAGTATTAGGCTTTCTCAACTCCAAAAGTGGTTTTTGTTGGTATATATTGGATGTCGCTTTTCCGCAACTTCTTCGAAAAGTGAAAGTTTGAAAATATATACAAATGGTGTAAAAAAAGAAAGTAAGTCAAATCTAGTATGTGGAGCATAATAAATAAGGAAGAAAGGGCGTAATTCACCAAAAAAAAAAAGGGGGGGGATAAATGGTGTATTGACTGAATTAGAAAAGCGTTCTCACACGCCTAATAACTTGAATTAGTCTGTTTAACAACATACGAATGCATTACGAGGTTCTGACGCGTAGTCGCTTGCCAAACAAAAAAAAAAGTAAGTAAATAAATCAATTTACAATTCACAACATATCAAAGCATATACATTATCGTATTTACAAATATAATTTAACGGTAATTTCATATTTAACTTTACTAAAATATCATATAGAGTTTGAATCACCAATCTATTCAAAGAAAAAAAAATGTTTACATTATCCTTTATTAATTAAACCGAAATTATTATTTCAAATTTACATTAGCCAAGTAATTAAAAAAAATGTTTACATTAGCCAAGTAATTCAGTTCAATAATAATGAGATAATTAATTCATAGTTCCTCGATCTTGAGCAAAAGTACTCTTTTTTTGACGTATATGGTTCATATATTTTCAAATTTTCATTTTGTTAGACTTTGGGTCGTCCATAGTGATATATGCACGATCCATAGTTAAATATGATTGGATTTTATGTGAAATACAATCATATAGATAAAATATCAATTTGGAATTTTATGAGAATTTTTCTTGGTTGATTGAGTAAATTAGGGTATTTGCTCTCTGTCAACTAATGAGGGATGGTATTTTTCATCCAGATACGTCCCTCCTTCATAGAAGTGACTTTATATATATATATATATATATATATAAATAGAAAAGATAAATTAGGGAGTTGGATTTCACGTAACGTAAGATCATCCAAAGACTCCTCTTTCCTTCTCTCTCTCCTAGTCTTCCATAGGGGTTCTTGAGTTATGAATTTTCAGGATTATTCGTATTTATACTTCGTAATAATTGCATACCTTGAACGATAAGGACAGAATCATGATCATGTTCATGACGGGTCGTACTTTGGAGGAAGAAAATCATATTCGTCGTCACGTTAGAGTAGCATAAGTCTATCGTCGACAAATCTTAAAACAATGGAGATTGTGAATTGAATTTAAATAGAAAAAAACATTATGCATGCGTACGGGGTATATTTTCCCCTCGTGTTTAATCGAAGTGAGGTAGATCAATTAAGTAGCAATATTCTTTGCAAAAACATGTTCATTTCTTCTCAATTTATATTATATATAGTCTATCCTCCTTTTGTCAAACTTGATTATCTAATATTCTAAACATTTTTTTTGCCTTCAAATATATAGAAAAAAAATTTGTTTTGAAGCTTGGTCTTTTACCTTAAATTAACAATGGATTTTAAAATTTAATGAAGTTATTTATATGCCCATCATGCGATAACTTGAAATTCTATAGAAACATTAGGAAAATATTTTCTTCCGTATTCCCCTTAAAATTCCTTAACAGATCGAACATTACGCTCTTAATAATTTTTTTTCATAAAATTTGAAATTATCATGCAATGAGCATTTGATTATCTTCTTAAATCCTAAATTTCATCGTTTATCTAAAGTTCAAGAACAAAAATTGTAATATATATTATTTATTGATGAAGAAAATGATTAAAAAAAATGTTGAGACCAAATCACCATTATATTAATAGTTTAGGGACCAACCAAATCAGTCTCTAAACTATTCTTAGTAATTGACATATCAAACATTAATTGACTCATGATAGGTGACCTTCTATTGAAGGCAGCCAAGGTTTTTTTTGCTCGAATTGGATCTATATGATCAAAACTCCATTCAATTAGTCCAAGAATAACCAGCCTACAAGTGAAGGAATCTTGTTCTTATAAAGTCCAATTCGAGTATTTAAAAAAAATAAAAAAATAAAAAATAAAAAAAGATCTAGATTGTCCTCAATAATAGGTCACGTGTGAGTTATATGCAAGAAAATTATCAAGATATTTAACCTCGTTTCTAGTGCGATTCACATGTAACATCTTTTGAAATTTGAAGGGTTAATTACCAATATTTTTAGTTTAGAGACTAATTTATGAAACCTAAAAAAGTTTAGGGGAAATCATGCCAAAAAAAAAAAAAAAAAAGCTTTTTCTATTTTTCAATTTCAAAAAGTCGTTTTTTCCAAATTTAGTTCCAAGAATTCCATTGTCGTTTAAACTCCAAGAATTTCATTATCGTTTTTAATTCGTCTTGTCCTCCTCCATTTTTTTTCCTTGTGTTTTATGGCCTTTTTGGTTTGGTTGTCGTTTTTTCATCGCAAATTTGTTATATATATAAATATATATGAAAGAAGATTATTGTTATCATTCTGCCTTCATCCCCTGCCACTTTTCGCTGTTTATCCAAACTCGTCGTTTCATTTTTTCGTCGTCGTCCTAATTTGTCGTAGCTTTTTTGGTCACCGTGGTTTATCCTTTATTTGTTGTTGTTGTTTTTTTTTTTTTATTATTATTATAGTTGCCTTTCTTAAGTTGTCCTTGTCTACTTACGTTTAATGTCGGTTTTTTTTTTTTCCTTCATATTTATCGTTTTCAATAATGTCTTAAAAAAAGAAAGAAAAGGAAATAACCATATTTCCTTACTTGTCGTTTCTATTTTCTTGTCGTATTTCCCAGTTTTATCGTTAGGACCTCATCATTGCCTTTTTTGATTTTTGTTTGTTACTCTCAACGTCGTTTACTATTTAATTGTCTTTTTTTTCTTCTTTGTCGTTTCTGCGCTGACTGATCATTTTCAATTTTCCTTTCATAATCGTAAAATAACTCTTTTTTCTATTTTAGCCTATAAATTTTATAAAATATACATATAGTCCCCCAATCCCCCCTCAAATTTTTATTTTTCTTCTTTATTTTTTATTTTTTTTCCTTTCAGCCTATATATTTTGTATAAATTTACATGTCGCCCCCTTTCTCTAAAAGATTAAGATACAAAAAAACTTAAATTAAAGGTTAACAAATATCTCACTTAATAGTGTGATCAACTATACTATTTTTGCAATTTTTTGTGCAAAAATTAATAGCATCGACGAGAATGAATTTATCTTTTGTAAAATAGTAAGATTGGATAAGGTAAGAGTTAGATTTGCTAGGGAAAAAAAATAATGAATACACATAAATTTATCAATTTCAACTATCAAGATAATTATAATATGTAATAATAAAATAATAATTATAATTAGCTTGTCTAAAATAATTCCTGACTTCATCACTCTAGATAATATCTTTCTTCTTTTGGACTTGGTTTCTATGTCATGTAACTTGGCATTTCGACAATATTTTGTTCCAATTTCTTATTCATCACCATTTCCCAACATTAGAGTCTGTTTGAATCATAAGTTGTATTTGGCCTTAAATGTCAATGGTTTCAAGTTTTTTTTTTTTTTTTTTTTAATGAAATACAGTACTGAGTATGAATTGCACAGTTACTAATAATTAAATTACTTGTTAATTAATTCCAAAGAATCCCAAAAATTCTCTACACAGTTTACCGACCAAGATCAATTACTTCAAAGGACACAAGAACACATGATGTAGTCATTGTTGGAACAACTTTTTATTGAAAAACGAGCTGTAATTTTTATGTAAGTATAAGGAAAATCAGGACTTTCAATTATTAGTTTGCTTCTCATTTGCTCAGCAGCTTTGAAATCCATTCTTTTAAGTTATGGGCGCCAGGCACGGAGCATCGGCATGACGAAGAACTTCATTTGTCCGACGTTGCAATGGAAGCCGTTGCCTGCACCACAAGCAAAGTAGTAAGGCTGCCACTTGTCCAACACGAACTCGAAACCGTCGCCGGAGCCTTGAGTCCCGTTGGCGAGCTGCTTGGCGTTGCTCAAATCGCAGTTCACGAAGCTCTTAAGGTCCGGCAGCAGGTATACACTGTGTGGATGCGAGTTGCTATCGACTGGTGGATCATACTTGAAAACTGCAATACATGTCAATAAAACTTGTTTAGGGTCCGTTTGGCATTCAATCTCAAACCAAAATTTTCATCTCAGTTTTTGTCTTTTTCTAAAAAAGTTTTTATCTTTTTCTGAAAAAGTTGTCTTTTCTGAAAAGTCAACAAAAATTACTATTGAAACTTAAAATTTCCAACTCAAACTTATTCACCAAACGGACCATTAGAGTAAAAAAGTAAATACATAAATAAATAGCATTATTTTTACATATTACGGCATATTTATAACAAAAAGAAAAAGAGAGAGAACTCTATTGTAGAATTCTTTATCGAAAAGATACTGCCCATAAAACTGTCGATTTTATATATCTAATTTCTTTTTGAATATTTTTCGATGTGATTCAGATCAGATATAACATTCAAAATGATCATCGTAGATCAAAGTTTAAAAAAAATGATAGAACTAGTTGTATATCATAACATACCTAGAGTGTCATTAAGGTAAAATGGTCCATGCTTGAGGGCCCAATCAGTGTAGCTGAAGTTGAAGCGCCAGTTTTCGGAGCCACCGACGACGATCTTGTCGGGAAGTAGTTCTTGCGTTTTGTTAGGGTGGTGGTGGCGATATCACCAGCCGCCGCGGTGCTTGAGACGCCAATCGGTGTAGTTAAACCCGAATCGCCAATCTCTGTTGGCCATACACCCTGCCAACATTGAAGCAAATAGCACCACTGCAAGTGCCTTTGCCAATGAATTACTACTAGAATATTGCCCCATCTCAGCAACTAAGTAGTACTTAATCTTAACAAAGATGAGAAATTACTAAAGAATCTGTCTGATTAAAAGAAAGAAAAGAAAATTTTGTAGAAGTTGTTGGTGTTAAGGGGAAGGGTAAATGGTGTGTATATATAAGGGAAGAAAAGGAGGTGCAGGACCAGGTCGATTAGTGCAAAATGGCCAAAATCGACCCCTTTTTTTCCTTGGATTGGGTTGGTATAAGAGGGACATAATATATGTCGTAAAATATCATAAAATGAGTCGAATTTTTAAGTCTCCCTAAATCAGCCATCCACTAATTCACAAGTTTTTTCTCAGCTCATAATTACTTTTCTCCAAGAGTCAAACCTGTTAGTTTTTCCCTTTTCCATTTTCTATCTTTTTGTGGATCAAATTTTGCCAATTAATTGACTACGCGCGTATGGAGATATGAACACAAACATATGGATTTCTAGTAACTTTTTTTCTTGAGTACTTATATTTATTTTTAGGACTTTAATCCCCTCAAGTTATATCAACGTTTAATAGGTTAAAATATGTTGGGTGATATTGGACCTTCTCAAACTCAAAAACTCGTTCAAGAGATGACTTTCTCCATTCTTATAAACTAACCATATCCCTTTTGCAACAGATGTAGTATAGTCCGATAATTATCTACTCATTTTTTTTAGATTCGGTTGAGACTTGTTGGTTAACCTGGTTTTGATACTAATTTAGGTAATATTATGCCTATTCAACTCCAAAAACTAGTTGAAGATGTGATATTTTCCCTTATATTTATAAACTAATCACCAACCCCTTCCCCAAATGTGGGATTATCTCAATAAAATTTGTACTTTTTTGATAAATTTTTTTTAAAAGAAAATATGGAATTAACAGACAATTTTTAACTTATTTAAAGTGGGTGGATATTGTATTGAAATGGCCAATTTGTTGCTGAATTGTGTGTGCGTGTGTGGTTTGGTTTTTTTTTTTTTTTTTTTTTTTTTTGAGTAAAATTAATGGTCGATCGCTATATGTCCTTCACTTTACATTCGTAGAAGTACTTAATATCAAGCAAGGCTTGGTCTACAAATTAACTTACCTGTAATTATTTATTAAAGCCAAATTAAAACAGGTTTTTGGGGTTCTTATCTTTTTAGTTGATAGAAAATTAGAAAAAATAATTTGTAATAACCACCCAATAAGATCGTGATTAATTATTCACCTGAAAGATGGTTTTTGCTGGCACTGGACATCGCTTCAGGGCAACTTCTGCGAAGACTGAAAGTTGAAAATATACAACTTTTTTTTAAAATTTTTTTAAAAGTCAAATGTAGTATGTGGAGTATATATATTATTATTTAATAAAAAAGGAAAGAAATGGTGTATTAACTGAATCACGCCTACTTACTTTTTATTCTGTATGACAACATACGAACGCATTACGACGTTATGACGTTCACTTGAAAATAAAATAAAATAAGAAATAAATAAATTTACTATTCACGGCATATCAAAGTATATACGCTATTGTGGTTGCAAATATAAGATCTAGCAGTAATTTAATACTTAATTTTATCAAAAAAATGTTAAGTTTGAATCTTCTAATCTGTAAAAAAAACCATATTTACATTATATAAAAAACCAAAATTCATATTTTAAAGTACACTTTTTTTTTTTTTTTGGCGTAGTACAATATTGTCTATATATTTCTGAATTTCAATTTAATCGGAGGAAGCTAAGTAGATCGATCAAGTAGCAATATTCTTTGTAAAAGGTTCATATAAAAAAAAAAAAATCTTTGTAAAAGCTAGCATGTTTATTTCTTCTCAGTTTATTTTATTTATAGTCTCATCCTCCTTTTGTCAAACTTGATCAAAAATTGTAAACATTTTTTTCCCTTCGAATATACAGCAACGATTCGTTTTAAAGCTTGCTCTTTTAACTTAAATTAATAATGAAAGTTAAAGTGAGGGTATTTAAATGTCATCATGTAGCATTATGTATAAAATATTTTCTTTTATATTCCCCGTAAAATTCGTTCAAAAAAAAAAAGGAAAAACATTACGCTCTTAATATAACTCTTTTTATAAAATTTGATATTGAATACCTTCTTAAATCCTAAATTTCATAGTTGATTTTAGAGTTAAGAACCAAAATTGTAATACACACACACACACACTACATACCCATTTATGTATGAAATTTTTTTTTTTTTATCAATTCATGAAAAATAATCAAAGAAAAAAATTTTGAGACCAAACCATCACAATGTTAATAGTTTAGGAACTAACCATATGCTTAAAAGAAAAAAAAAAAAAAAAAAGTCTTTGTTATCTTGTTGGCTTATTTGTATGGATGCCACCTAAATTTTTCGTATTTTTACAAATCAGTCTTTAAACTAAAATATTTGTAATTGACACTAAACTTAAAAATCAGTTGCATTCAACTCCAAACGAAAACAACGTTGAACTCTTTTTTTTTTTTTTTTTTTTAATTTTATTGCATATGACTCTTATATGGCCTTCTACTGAAGGTATTCAAGGTCTTCTTGCTCAAATCGGATCTCACATGAACCAAACTCCCTTCGATTAATTCAAGGATATCCAGCCTACAAATAAAGGAGACTTGTTCTTATGAAGTCCAGTTCAAGTAAAAAAAGACTTAGGTTGTCCCCCAGTTGTAGGTCAGCGGTGAGTCCCATGCAAGAAAATTATCAAAATATTTAACCTTGTTTTTATTGGGGTAAAAATGAAACATATTTTGAAATTTGAAGGGCCAATTACCAATATTTTTACTTTGGAGACTAATTTACTAAACCTAAAAAGTTAGGGGAAATCATGCAAATATATATATATATATATGTATATATATTTTACATTTTCAAAAAGTCGTTTTTCCAAGTTTAGCTCCAAGAATTTCATTGTCCTTTTAATTCGTTGTCGTCCTCCTCAATTTTTACATTGTGTATTATCGCCTTTTATGCTTTGGTTGTTTTAATGCGAATTTGTCGTGTTATATCTATACTTATATTCTTTAAAAAAACCAATGACTCTTTAATTTGGTTACTCTTTTCTGTTTGTTATGTAATAACAGCTGCCACATGGTTATTACATCATCGTCAGGTGTATATTTTTTTTCACTTTATTTATCTATTCTGCACACATACAATTAGTGTGTGTGTATATATATATAGATATATATGAAAGAATATATATTGGTATGATTCTGCCCTCATCCCCTATCAGATTTCGCTGTTGATCCAAACTTGTCGTTTCATTTTGTCGCCGTCGTCCTAATTTGTTGTAGCTTTTTAGATCATGGTTTATGCTTTATTTGTTGTTTCTTATTATAGATGCCGTTCTTAAGTTGTCGTCGTTTATACTTTAATGTTGTTTTTCTCATATTCATTGTTTTTTTTTTTTTTTTTACTTATCATATTTATTGTTTCCAATGTAGTAGACTTTCAAAAAACAAAAAAAAAAAAACAAAAACAAAAAAAGAAGAAGAAGAAGAGGGAGAGAGAGAGCCGCGTGGGGGGGGGGGGGGGGGGGGGGGGGGTGGGCGGGTGAGGGGGGTGGGGAGTGGGGAGGGGGTGGGCCGGGGGAAATAACCTTTTCTCCTTACTTTGTCGTTCCTATTTTGCTGTCGTATTATCCAGTTTTGTCGTTAAAATCTCATCGCTACCTTTTGCTTTACCTATCGCTTCTTATTGTGAACGTTGCTTTTTCTTTTTCTTTCTTTCTTTGTGTTTTTTTTTTTTTTTTTCCTTTTCTTTTTCCGGTTTAAGCTTTGAATAGTGTTTATTACGCTTAACGTCGTTTACAATTCAATTGTTTTTTTTTTTTTCTGTTGTTTTTGAATTGGCTGATCATTTTAAATTTTCATTTCATAATCGTAAATTAATCTCTTTTTTTTTTTGTTTAAATTGGAAACCTTGGATAGTAAGTTTCTTCTCTTTGTTCCAACTTCTACTTCACCGCCATAAACCAACTTTAGTGTCGGTTTGGATCACAGGTTGGAGTTTGATTTTAAATGTCAATGCGTATACGCAATATGTTTTCTTTTTTCCTTTGGCAACGAAATGCAGTACTGAGATTGAATTGCATAGTTACTAATTAATTAAAAAGATTTCATTAAATTCAAATAATTCCAAAAAATCTCTTAAAGGACACAATACACAAATAGTAGTCATTGTTGATAGTTGAAACAACTTATTATTGACTGTCTAGAACCCAAAAAAAAAAATTGTAAAAACGAGCTGTAAACTTTAAAATAAAAGTAGGAAATCAGGACTTCCAATTATTAATTTGCTAATTAATGATATATTATAGACTAATCAAAAGGGCTTGTCATTGGCTTGGTAGTTTTGAAATCTTCCATAAGTTATGTGCGCCAGGCACGGAGCATCGGCGTGACGAAGAACTTCATTTGTCCGACGCTGCAATGGAAGCCGTTGCTTGCACCACAAGCAAAGTAGTAAGGCTGCCACTTATCCAACACGAACTCGAAACCATCACCGGAGCCTTGAGTCCCGTTGGCGAGCTGCTTGGCGTTGCTCAAATCGCAGTTCACGAAGCTCTTAAGGTCCGGCAGCAGGTATACGCTGTGTGGATGCGAGTTGCTATCAACCGGAGTATCGTACTTGAAAACTGCCAAAACATATATCGCAAAACATGTCAAGAATAAATTAATCATCCAAAAAAAAAAACAACATGTCGAGAATAAATTAAGCTTATGTTTAGTGTATAAATTCGAGTTAAATTTTTTAGGTTGAAATTATTATTTAGCTTTTCAAAAACTAGTTAAAATTTTTTGTTAATTTTTCAGAAAAAGACAAAAATATTTAGTTGAAATATTTTAGTTTGAACCTGATTATCAAGCAGAGGTTAATTATAAAAAAAAAAAAAAAAAAAAAAAAAAACAGGTTAAGAATATGGATGAATATAGTTGTCATACAAAACCATGCACACGCATATATTTCTATGTAAACAATAGAAGTAAATGTTGTACAAAACAACATTCTTTTTTCTAAGCATGAAATTTGTCATTTTTAACACTTTTTGTGTCGAAATTAATATTGGCATTTTTCGTCTTAACGGCACTACAATACAATATTGCATAAATTTAGCATGAAGAGATTAAAAATAGCCTAATAAGTAACTTAATTACCTAGAGTGTCGTTCAGGTAAAATGGTCCATGCTTGAGAGCCCAATCAGTGTAGCTGAAGTTGAAGCGCCAGTTTTCGGAGCCACCGACGACGATCTTGTTGGGAAGCAGTTCCTGCGTTTTGTTAGGGAGGTGGTGGCGATACCACCAGCCGCCGCGGTGCTTGAGACGCCAATCGGTGTAGTTAAATCCGAATCGCCAATCTCTGTTGGCCATACACCCTGCCAACATTGAAGCAAATAGCACAACGGCTAGTGCCTTTGCCAATGAATTACCACTTGAATATCGTCCCATCTTTGCTATTGCTTAATAACACCTAGGAATATTATTAATTCAGAACTTAAGAAAGATGAGAAAATACAAAAAAAGGTGTAATATAATTAGAGTACTTGTTGGATATGTATATGGTGGTTTGGTGTGGGGAGGAGTAAATGAGTTCTTCTTATATAGGGAAAAAGAGAGGATTAGTAGAGGACCAAAAGCTTTTATTTTTATTTTTATTTTTATTTTTATTTTTTTAAGGGTAGAGGACCAAGTTGATTAGTGCAAAATGGCCAAAGTTGACTTTAATTTTTTTTTTTTTTCTAAATTGGGTTGGTGTCGAATTTGTTGTAAAGAAACACAAGCACTACTTTGAGTTGAATTTATTTCTACCTAAGACATGCCTTCTAAAAGTGAAGAAAAATTATAGGAAATATCAGTGATGTTCAATATCACCTGATAGAGAAGTGGACATACTGGTCAGCTCTATATTTTGAGATCTACCCTCTATTAGTGAGTAATGTTAAACATCACTGATATTTCCTAATATTGCTCAAAGTCAAAACATACTGTGTGTATTTATTCATTTTTTTTAATAGTCTTTTCATTTTTTTTTCATAAATGAAATTTATATGTATATATATATATATATATATATATACCTCATGTTATAATTTGGAAGAGCCCCCATTAGTATCTCGTACTGAACTCATGAAAAATCGGTTTTACAATTTTGTTGCCTTGGATCTCTTTTTTGCAACTTCTTCGAAGATTGAAATTTGTAAAAAAAAATAATAATAAAATAATAATAATAATAAGTAAATAAATGGTCAAAAAAGACGTGGTCAAAATTGTCTAAATAAATAAATACAAAGTATGTGTTGCATATGATGCAATGGAAGAATTAATGGTGAATTAACTAACAAAAATTAGTTGAAAAAGAGAGAGAGAGAGACAGAGAGATATTAAAAAGCTCGTGGGAATGAAGAGCATAAGACGCCTACTCCTAACTATGTGTGGAAAATAACAATACAATTACAAACTGATTACGCGTTTATGACGTTCGTTTGTCATTCACTATATATATAGATATATATATATATATATATATATATATATATATAACACGAGGAATGTTATCTTCTGTGAAACACATGTATTCTCTATTCCTAAGTCATGGACCCCTAACCCCGGATTCTCCTTCTGATATATATATCCGATCGACAATCTGGATCCTATTTTCGACGAGGAGAAGTTGAAAACAAACGTCGTACAATATAATACAACATGTTAACAAAACCAAATAATGTACTTTATAATATCACAATATAATATGATGTAAATACCATATATCAAATATATCCTTGAACAGTATATATATATATATATATATATATCACATTTCTATTCAAACCAAGGAGAAACAGATCGATTTTGGCTTTGTTTTGTTTCTTAATATTCATTTAAAAGTATAAGGGAATCGATCCAATTATTCAAGCCTCTCAGTTTCCTAAGACCCATTTGAAGGAGATTTTAAAGATGTAGTTTTGGATTGAAAATGAAATATTATTTTGGAAATATGTATTTGGAGGAAAAAAAATTGTTTAGAGTGAAAAGGTCTTAAAATTTGTTTGGAAAAAAATATATATCAATATGGATTTTGTTTCGATTCTCTCAAAATTTTATGTAGTTTATATATGATTAAAAAAATATCTCATTTGAACTTTAAATAATATAGATATGGACTTTTAAAGTTTGAGTTTACTGTAAATATTTAGAATTGTGAATAGTAAAAGTAGTTTTGAGTTGAAGAAAAATATTTTTTTTAAAAAAATTTGAAATCAAATACCAAATGTGCCTCCAAAGAGGCCTAATTTTGTCAGATTAATTTGATCTTGATATAAACATGGTTTTGTTGTTATTCGTTTTTTGAGGGATCTTTTTTTATGTGAGAATAACTGTTTTTCTTTTTCTTTTTTTTTTTTAAAAAAAATTTGTAATCATTTCGTAATGTTTAGTGCCATTTTTTTTCTGTGCATATATTTTCTTAAGTTTGCCTTTGTTATTTGTGTTGTTTTTTTATTGTCGTTTTTACTTTTGTCGTCTTACATTGTTTTTTTAGTTGTCAATTTTAAGTTACTGTCGTTTTAACTTTATTGTCGTTTTCATTGTTGTCCATTGTTTGTGCGCCCCTTCTTGTCGTTTCCCCCATTTCTCGCGGTTTCTATTTCGTCGTCGTTCTAAACTCTATTCTCTTAACACCTCTCATTAATGGACTAAAATTGTTTAAATATTTTACTATTTCATAACAATTCAAGTCAAATTCAAATCAATATTTTTATATTTTAGAAATATTTACTACACTTATTTTTCTACTTTTATAATAATTAAAATATTTAACAAAAACTATCCAAATACATAATAAATTCTACCATTGAGTGTAAATATTTAATTTGAATAAACATTCAAATACAATCTATAAACCAAACAAGT
Source organism: Ficus hirta (assembly GCA_038430175.1). Taxonomy (NCBI): domain Eukaryota; kingdom Viridiplantae; phylum Streptophyta; class Magnoliopsida; order Rosales; family Moraceae; genus Ficus; species Ficus hirta. Next base: position 10,478,496 of record CM076596.1, read on the forward strand.
CATAAATTGTTACTGCATTGACTTTTGATTTTTTTTTTTTTTTTTTTAAGTGTACATACCGTTTGTTGTTTGTTTTTATCATCATCACTCTTTTTGCCCTTCCTTGCCAAGTCCATTCATAAATGGGCTCCATATTTGCTCTGTGTCAGTCTCAATAGTATTTTCTACAGTCGATTCGATAACTCATCAGTTTACTTGAAAATTTTTAGTACTTTATATTTTCTATCTTGCTAAATTTTTAAATTAAGATGATAAGAATTAGGACATAATGATGTTGTTGGAATAATTAATAAGACAGAAAATTCAGAATAACAGATCTCAACATATCCACAAATGGGCCGACTGTATTGGGCGACGGGTCGGGGCTCCATCCATTGGGCTGTAAGATCCATTACGTCCCTCTCTCTCTCTCTCTCTCTCTCTTGTTTCAAATTAAACGCTCTCAATTGAGTGTTGAGTTCTCTTCAGCTCTCTTTTCTCTCACTCTCTCCTCTTCTTCGTTACTCTGTCTGTCTCTTCCAGTAACCGCCGTGAATCTCATCCTCACTCGTTCACAAACACCCGTAGAATCAATCCGACGGCGCACAGCCAGAGATGGGCCCACCGAAGAATGCGGTCCGTTCGATCTCTCAGAAGGCCTTCGACGAGCTCGTCAAGGAGAACATCGACGACCTCGGAATGGAACTGGCCGAGGCTCTCCACGACGCCATCGAAACCCTAACCCTCCAGGGCGTCGATCTCTCCGGTATATGTCTTCCTCCCAACCTCCGCCTGCTTTTCCCGCATTTTCTTGGCATCCAAACGCAGTCCGTTTTGCTAGAATTCAGATCCGTAAGAATGTTTCTATGAAACTAATTTGCGTAAATTTCTTTATTTTCTGCGGCAGGGATTGTTACTTGTGTACCAGGAGAGGGTGGTGTAAAGGATAATCCTGTTGTACAGTGTTTGGATGGATTGAAGGAATTTGATGGCGGTTCGGAGGATCGGAATTTGGATTCGATGGCAGAATTGTTCGAAAAGCTCGCCGAGCTGTGTAGTGCAGAAGGATCTGGAAATGCAGCGGTAGCGACGAGGAACGGAGCGGTGGAATTGGTGTGTTCTTTGAGTTCCAAGATTGGTGCTGACCATGGACGAGTTCTTGTTTCGGCATTGAAGGCAATGGCTGCGTTGCTTCATGGTATGGCATCAATAATTAATGAATTTTCTTGTTTGTAATTGTTATTGACAAAACTCCACAACGATAACTAAACTTGTTTCTAGGAAAACATGTTGGATTTCAAATTAGGAAGAAAGTTGGAATGATTTCAAGCATGAAAGTATGAAATGTTAGATTTTAAAACCGAAGATCTTTTGTAGACTATGTTAAATATAAAGGTAGTTGTTTGTTAATATCGTCATTCTTTCAGTTTGATCATCGTATCGTCACTCTTGACTTTTATAGAACATGGCATATAAAAGTCTTGCCGGTGCTGTATATAAGATTTGTATCCTCGTCAATTTCAGATCTACAAAGCACGGAAACGTTTCGGAGCAGTGGTGGACCATTAATTCTGATTGGTTTCTTGAATGGTGGTAGCGAAAATTTAGACATCTTGAATAGTGGTTTTGCTGTAGTTGCTGCAGCTGCGACTGGAAATGAGGTTCTAAAAGAATTGTTTATGGAGTTGAAAATTGATGAACTTATTCTTCAAACACTCCATAAAGAGAATGGTGGCAGCATTCAAAGTTTGTATGATGCTATACGTGTTCTCCTAACACCTGATGATACTCGTGTCGTAGCTTCACAAGTAAGTATTCGATATCTCAGTTTGTCGGAAGATGTACTTCTGAACTTGTTCTTGCTATGTTTTGGTTTTACTATGGTATGTTTTCTTCTTTTTTTCCCCCAGCAAAAAATAACTGTTACGTGCGCCAACTTCAGGTTTATGGCTATGCAAGAAAATTTGCCAGGATTGGAATTGCAGGAGTTCTGGTGGGTTCATTGCAGGCTGGGCTGAGCTCGCCTAGTCTAGTTTCAGCGAGCATTGCTTTGAAGGCTGTTGCTGTTAATGTAAGTGCATTCTCATCCTATAAAATGTCGATGGTATATGGTTGTGGTTAGGTTTTCTTTTCTTTTTTTTTTTTTTAAAGTTGGTTCTTACTGCTTAGTAGTTGCAATAACAACATTTGAACCAAACATGTCTTCACTTATGATCTTTTGACACGCGGGCTTTCTTTTCCCGCAGGACGAAATATGCAAATCCATTGCTGAAAATGGTGGTATTGATGCAGTGCTTCGATGCATTGATGAAAGTAGTGAACAAGGCAACAAAACTGTAGCTAGAGTTTGCTGTTCTCTGCTCTCTAAGGTATATATAGTCTACAATCATCGTTCAATGATCTTCTACAGCATTGAAAATCTTTGGCAAATTTCCTGGTTTTCGTTTGTCCAACTTTTGTTGCGTGAAATTTTTTTTTCCACAAGTGGTTACTTTTCTTATCTGCTTCTTTTCCTGATAAAATGGAAATAAGCTTGAATATGATGATGGAAAATAGAATGTGTTAAATCCTGGATGAGTAGATAGCTGTATGTGTGTGCGTGTGTGTGTGTGTGTGTGTGTTTTTAATTTTAGTTATACCAGATTTCGTCATTTTCATGGGAAACTAAGCTATTGGATGAGCAAATGGCTGGAATTTGTTTTGATCCTAATTATCAAAAAGGGTGCAAGCTATTTTCTCCAATATATTATCTGTGTTCTTAGAATGCATGCAGGACATGGGAGATAATTTACTCCAAACAAATCAAGTTCTTTATATTTATTATTTTGTCGATGCCCCCTATCACTGATTTGCTATTATAGTTTTGTCTTTGCTTTTTTTAGTTCCAATGTTGCTGTTTTTCTGAATCAGCCGACTTCTCTTATGTTTGTTACCAATGATTAGCTGGCAGGAAGTGACGCAAACAAAAATGCTATTGTTGAGAAGGGAGGCTTGGACACGCTAATCAAACTCTCAGCCAGATTTTCTGATGACCCTTTTGTTCTACAAGAGGTAAGAACCAAGCAATTCTTACATTTCGTGGAAAAAGTTTTTCTATCATCACGTTGGCTACACAAGTCTGTGATGTCACATAACGGTTGTGCTTTCATTCTGTGACAGATCATGGCAATTATCTCCGTACTCTGCTTGAGACTGCCAGAAAATGCGGCACGTGCCATGGAAGCTGGGGCTGGAGACCTGGCCATCCAAGCCATGCAGAAGTTTCCTGCAGCACAGCTAATGCAGAGGAACGCCTGTTTCATGATCCGAAATCTTGTTGTCAGGAACCCCGAAAACAGGTAACACACTAACATTTGTCAAGCTTGTTACATAAACCTCATTCCATCATATCCCCCATAACTCCTTTTATGGTACCCATCTTTTGAGCGCATACAGTGCAATTCAGTGTCATTCTGAACTAATAGGGTGTTTGGTGAATGAGTTGAGTTTGAGTTGAGTTGAAATTTTTAAGTTTGAGTTGAATTGACTTTTTAAAAAGTAGTTATAAACTTTGTTGACTTTTCAAAAAAAGATAAAAATTGAGATGAAAAAGTACAGTTTAGTTGGAGTGAACCTTTGTTACCAAACAAACTATAAATTTCTTTTGGCTTCTTCGACTCGATTATGTGGGTCAAGCTGTTGCTGCTAATGCTTTGATTGTAGCTCTGTAACTTGTATCTGAAACCGAAACTTGCCATTGCAGAACTCTTCTACTAAATAATGGTGTGGAAAAACACATAAGGCAGGCCAAACGAAACCATGAGAGCTGTAAGGTGGCTGCTACGGACGCTTTAAGGGATTTGGGACTTGATAACTACGACTCATAACCTCAAGCTGTCTAAGTTGAACCGAAATTCAAAAACTCCCATTTTCTTTTCCTCTTTTTTCCTAATTCTTTTTGGCTTCTGGTTGAGGGTGGCTATGGCAATTTTTGTGTGTCGAGATCTTCTTTGTTTTTCCCTTTGTTTTTTTTAAGCTAGAACGTATTTCATCGTAATACTAGTCTGTATACAAGTATGAGAACGTAATCTTCCCTTATTACAAAACGAGAATGAAAAGGAAAGTATTTTCGTTGTGTTCATTTGGTGAAAATATTAGTCGCCTAAGACCAGTTGGTCCCGTGGCACCGAGAGGGTTCGGATGGGATGAGTGTGGTGGGATTTTGAGAAGAGGTTGCGGTTCAATCCTGAAGGAGACAGTTCTACCATTTGGGATCGGATCGATCAATGGTAGTGATTGAATATGTAGCTCGGCTTTTTTATGATTAAAGTACGCTTTTTTCCCCCGTATGATTGAAGTACTTGTTCAAAGTTTCCTTTTCCCCAACAAAACAAAGGCATTCGGACCTTACAGTCACAAGTCAAGTTGTATAACTGGCAAAGATAACATTTACACATCAATTCTGACAAGACACGATAAAAGCTGCATGTGGTTAAGCATTGGCCTTCAATAACAAACGAAAATGCAACAAGGCAAACCACCAACGTCGTGGCGGTTTCCAAATAACCACTCGTAAACATGCAACAAAATTTTGTAGCTGTAAAATTTCGCATTTTATACCAACAATCTTTCCCCTACGGAATATGACAAAATTCTTCGAGTTATATTAGTAATCCAGTAACAATTCATGAGTTTGCAAGGTTCTAAACTACAAGAGAAAAGAGGAACAAAAAGGAAATAAAACTATACTTAGGTTTGGTTCAAGCCTCAACTTTTTACAGTCATAATCCTCGGAGGGATCGGCTTCTTCTTTAATATTGGACAGCCTACAAAAATATAGAAGAAAGCACTAGTAAGTGACATGAATACAAGAAACGCTAGCCGGAATATGGTTAATAATAATGAAAATTAAGTTTTAACAATTTGTTACCTAAATCTCCCTCCGGAAAATCAGAGATGATAACCAAAAAAAAAACAAGACTGAACCAGTTGACTCTAACTATGAATACGTTTGTGAAATCTGAGGCGTTTGTTTTGTGAATTTATGGGCAGCCTGCATTGCAAAAAGTGCGTTAAGGACTCATTCTAGACATTAAGATAAAAGTTGTAAAGTGACGACAATAGGTGGTAGCGGAAATACCAGTTGACTTCCGAAGTGCTATTGGAACATTTTGCGATACGCTTTTCTCTCCTGATCACGTCTATCCGCAATCTGTAGCAAAAATGATCCTTTAAGACCAGAGTAGAAGATAATTGTTGTCACCACTAAACCATCACAAAGTTTGGTTAAATCAACAAACCTTCTTCTTAGCAGCCGCAAGCTCTTTTTTAATTCCAGCTGCAATCACCAGATACAAGGAAGCATTAGCAAGGTTGATGAATTTGATCGAAACGCGTTGTAGTCCAACAATTAAACGTCAAATCAAACTTCAGATGCTATTATTACTTATGTTCTCAGGTTAACGAGAAAAGCATGGCCAAGATATAAATGTCTAAAACTTTCACTAACCATCATTGGGCTCCAAATCCAATGCCTTTTTGAAGCTTTCAACTGCAGCATCAATGTCATTGAGGGCCATGTATGCCTGACGGAAAAAGTACCCGATAGTTAGGGCTTGAACAAACTACAATGTAAACAATAATAGCACTTTTCCAAATGCATATGAAATCACAGGAGTAACTAATGCAGCAAATGTGAGAAAACAATTTACCGAGCTACTTTGAAGAATTAAAAAATTAGACTAAATATTGAAAAGAAAGAACCTTAACTAGGCATATGAGAAGACTTCATTGACCATATATGAGTGGCTCGGAAAGAAATTTACTGAAATTTACTGTTATCTCAGCAATAAATGGAAGACACCAACCTGACCTTGGCGAAACAAAGCTTTCACATTGTTTTCTCCATCACGCATTGCGAAGTCCGTGTCTAACAATGCTCCTTTCAGATCTCCTAATTTCAGCTTACAAGCCTATAAACAACTTACCAAACATGAGTTATGATTAAGAGAAAGCAACAGTTCAACACATCTATATAGAGCAGCTACATAATAATATTACAGGGAGAAAAAAAAAAAAAAGCGAAAATGACTTCAAAACTAATATGGCAATTTACATATGTTCTACTCACGAGCATATATTTATTGCCAGACGAAAAATTACAGAATTTGACTGATAGATCAAGTCTAGAGAATTAAACCCATTTCGAGAAAAAGAACTCACAGAGCTGTTTGTGAAAATCTGCGACTTTGTCTTTCTCAAACATGAACTCTTCTCTGTGTAGAATGAGGACGAAAGGTATACAATGAGAAGACACTTGTGCAAAGTGAATTCATGATGCAGTATTTAATTCAATAAATAATTTAAAAGTATAAAATTAAGTTACCTTCATCGATACCATCTTTCTCCCAGCAAATATCCAGATAGCGTAAAGCCTTTCGATACTTTCTAAGAGCCATCTTATAGTCTTGTTTCTGTGACCATTCAACAACAGCATGAAAATTGAATGTTCAAAGGAAAATTTTCTTATACAACATTAAATCATAATATCAAAATCAAATACGAATGTAATAAGAGGAAAATAAAACTAAGATTATTATTACCTTGTAACTTTCGTTACCAAAAGCCTTAATCGAGTCCACAGAAATCATCCACCAAGAGATTTCATTAGGACTCTCTTCAAGATCAGCTGGCCAATCAGGATAAACATCACCATCTTTGAAAAAATTCGAGATCCCATCATCTGCCCCCTCAGGAATCTCCCCACAATCCGCAATAGTGACATCCACAGTTGGACAATCACCTTCACCGGTTGTTGCGTGCTCAATTGATCGAACGACTCCCATTCCTTTAACTACCTTCCCGAAAACAACATGTTTGCCATCTAAATGAGAAGTTCGAGTTGTTGTGATGAAAAATTGAGACCCATTTGTGTTTGGACCAGAGTTAGCCATTGACAACATCCCTTTCCTTTCATGTTTCAATTCAAAATTCTCATCCTCAAATTTCAAACCGTAAATAGATTCTCCCCCAGTACCATCACCAGCAGAAATGTCCCCGCCTTGAACCATAAAGCCCTTGATAACACGATGAAAACGGACTCCCTATATCAAACAATAACATAAGAGTAGAATCAGAAGAAGTACCTAGTAATCAATGCTACCAAATTGCAAGAACATCAGGAAACAAAATGGCAAACAAGAAAAACTCACTAAACCATCCTACAATTCCACACAACCATCAACAGAGAAACCAACCCGATTTGTTTTCTGAGTATGATTTCAGTACAAGACACGCATCGCCATATTCCTTTTACCTTTGCACATCCTAGCTAACGCTTTTGCCAGGCCAAGAGCAAAACATTAAGAAATTGAAATCATGTTCATTACATCCATATGATTTGGCGAAAAACCCAATTTGCACTGGCATTTTCTAGCTAGCTAAACCAGCATCATCTCATTTTGGATAAAAGTAGAAAATGCCACTAACTGCATTGTCGTCGTGTCTTGTTCTAAACTACTTTTCAGCGAAGAAATATCCATAGAATCAGACAACCAAAACAAACCCGGAATTATTTTCAAGCTCAATATCTGTAGAATTTTTGTTTGGATCACAAGCAGTTAAAAAAATAAAGAAAAATAAAATAATAGATATATATATATATACATATATATATATCCAATGAAACAAGAAAATGGTATCAGATTCTAACAATTCCCTACAAAGAAACTCAACTTTCTTCACTGGCACCTTCCATGGGAAACCACTCAACATCAAAATATACAATTGAAAATCAAAAGCCAATACAAATGACAAAGGTCAATTCACAATCAAGGGCACCACCGTCTTTTCCTCGCTTGAACCGAACAAAAAAAAAAAAAAAAAAGAAGAAGAAGAAGAGGAACATAAAACAAAAACATTAAAAAACATAAAAGAACCAACTCCAATCCAAAATCCGTGTGCATATCCGTACACAATGAACAATCAATTCAATACCGAAAACCAACGAAAGTTTTGAGCTTTTACCACGACAAACAAAATGAGAAATCATGGATTTTCATTTTCATTTTCATTTTCTCTTCCGATCAAGAACAAGAAAAAACAACCCAGATGCATATTTTGTATGAAAAATACATATATATACACACAAAAGGAAGATTGAAAAAGAACCTTGTAGTGGAGAGGAACACCGGTGTTGGGACCAATGCCCTTCTCGCCGGTACAAAGAGCCCTGAAATTGTCGGCGGTCTTCGGAACGACGTCGTTGTAAAGCTCCACAACTATCCTCCCTTCCAGCTCTTCTCCGATGCTAATGTCCAGAAAACACCTTGGCCTCCCCATTGTTTCTCTCTCTCTGTCTCTTGACCCTTTCTCTCTCAGTCTCTCTCTCTCTATATATATATAAATATATGTGTGTGTGTGTGTGTGTCCGTGTGTGTTAAGTGTGTGAGTGTGGATATGTTGTCGTTCTAGAGTCTTCTTGAGCTCCTTCAGTTAAATGGGAGGAAGAGTAAATTAAAACCCTATTTAGTTCGAAAAACCTCTCCCTCTCCCTCTCCCTCTCCCTCCTCTCTCTCTCTCTCCTCTGTTTCTCTCTCATCTGCCATTTTTTCAAACGCCTACCAAATCTGAGCCGTACATCGGGGTCCGTATACGGCTTTGTTTTTTCATTTTTATTTTCCTGCCCCTGGCTTTTTCTTTTTTTTTATTGCTTGTTTAGTCCCTAAACTTTTAAATTTATATAATTTTGATCTATGCTCTTTATTTATAGCTTGAATGACTCTAAACGATCAAAATGTTACTAAAACAATTGTTTATGTTAATTTTTGAACGAAAATAAGTCAATAATTTAGTCATAAAGTGATGTTAACTTATAGATTCTGTTAAAAAATTAACAAAAATGACTATTATAACAATGTTTTTAATAATTTAAGGATTACTCCAGCTATAAAAAAAACTAGGACCAAAATTATATGAATTTAAAAATTTAAGAACCAACTAAACAATTACTCTTCTTACTTTTGCTGATGTGAAGTTAACACCTTCCTTTGGAGTAAGCTAAGTTAGCACTTAGCATGACTCTTTTTGTCTTTTTTATTTTTGTCCCTGACTCTTAAATGTTGAGATTTTATGTAATTGATTATTTATCTAGTTATCATTTTATGATTATTTCATAATTTAGATGTGAACAGAATAATTAGATTTATTATCAGATTGTCTATTAGATGTCAATTAGGTATAATAGGTTTCCTTTTATTTTTTTTTTCCTTTTATTGTTTTTCTCTACATGTTTTTATAAACCTAGCATTGTACTATTTCAGTTTGTGAATAAAAATTATTCCAATCCCAAATTTTAAGTTTTAATACTATCATGACATGTCAATAGAAAATATTATTTTTAATTACCATATATATTATATTGTATCAATAAAAAGGTCATATTAATTAAATACGCGTTACGGTATTATTAAAGAGATACGAATGGGACTACAATGGATTTATCAACCAAATCCCTTATGATGTATGAACCTTATGAATTCAACTCTAATGTCCCATTTATTTATGTTCATTTTCTACTCTTCCAATAAAATCATAACACGTCGATTAAAAGTTTCATTTCAACTAAAAAAGTCATATTGCATCAACTAAAATATCATATTAGTGAAATGATTATAATATAATGAAAGTACACAGAATGAGACAAGAATCAAATTCTTAACTTATATTGAAATTAGAATGTACAAATTTGATTTTTTTTTTTTCCCATTTACCAAGGGTCCGTTGTGATTAAAAAAAAAAACACACATAACGGGCCATTATAATAATTTTCTTTTCCAAATTTAACCATGAGAAATTGACTATTATCCAAATTTATCATATAGTCTCAATTTTAGACGTTTCTGCACCGAGGATTACACTTGTTACCAATCCAAGAGATAGAGCTTTGTAGCTTGTTTCATTCCCATTCCCACACCTTGAGAAAAGTCTTATGCTAGAAATGTCCATCGCTATTAGGATAATTTTAAAAATCATGTTGACCTTGTAAGCTCTTTGATTTCAAACAATAACTAAAAAGTCATATAGTTTAACTTTTCTTTTTTCTATGGACTAAAAATAAAAGCAAAAACTCTGGCAAATATGTCCAAACTCAAGTTTGGGATTGCTTTCAAAACTTGACGCCTTTGTTTGGTAGGTACAAAAGGTAGATAAAGGAAATTGGAAGAGGAATTTTGGAGAGGAAAATGAAATCTTGATTGTTTGATAGAGAGAAAATCAGGAAGAATGAAAATTAAAAATTCACAAGGCCCCCAACTTTTAATCTCCCCAACTTTTGGGGAAAAAAAAAGGTGAATGAAAAATTTTAACAAAACAAATGTGGGTAAAATAATTATTTTGACATTAATCTCCATTATTTTCAAATTTATATCCAGTTATAATTGTAAAATGTATCTTATTAGACATTTTCTTTCATGTTTTCTCTCTTCTTCCAAACAATATAATGAAAAACCTCCCTCCTTACCAGTGACGAAGTCAGACATTTTCATTAGGGGGGCTAATACTACGTAACAAATAATTAGAGGAGATTATATGTAAGTTTTCATTTTTAGGAGGGGTTTTTATGAAATTTTCTTCAAAATAATAGGGTATTTTTTGAAGAAAAATAAAAGTTGAGGGGGGGCTTAGGTTTAACCCCCCCTAGGCCTTCTCTAGCTACATCCCTACTCCTTACATTCTATTTCCATCGCCTAAGAATTTTACTCTTTTTTCCCTTTTTTAATTATATTTTCCAACCCTCTTATCAAATATATGCTGGAAAGCACTTTGTAAATAGAAGTATAAATTCATAATATTTGATGAAAGTGTATCAAAGTACTTTACATATACATAAATACAATTTATTATTTATTTCAACAAGTTAGATTTTGATATTATTAAATTTTGCTTCTACTTTTACTTTTGATTTAAGTTTGAAAAAAATAGTGCTTCTATTGAAAGCACCAAGAAATGTCTTGAAGATGATAAAATCATAGATTGGGCCTGAATTTTGAGAGTAAATCCGTACCAGGGATTTGACTTTCCTAGTTACTTCATAATTATTCAAAATCATTTACTTTACAGTGCGTGCAATGATTTTCGATTTCTTTTTTATTGTACTCAGATGCTTTACTTTATTTATTAACAGAAGGAGAAATTATTTGAAGCTTGAATGCAAATAATGTTGACAAGGAAAGGTGTGGATGAGACTCTTTAGGACAAATCTATATTTCTACATCACTTTAATAATTTACTAATGCAATAATGGACTACAATTTGAAATGAATAGTTGATAGGACCATAATCATTATATACTGATTATAAATTAAAAAAAGTTAGGTGTAGAGTCATGTTTTGAATACCTTCTTATAATTTTATCTACTCTAATATTAAAATTAAAAATTTTAATGTTATGATAAAATTATTAACTTTATAATTATTATTAACATAAATATAAAAAGTTGTCAAATTTATAATATTCTTGTATATAACCCTTATAAAAGCAACTCCAATCGAGCTAATTGATTGTTATTAATTGTTGCATGTACTTTTAATTTAAGTTATAAAGTTATCATTTCCAAATTATTTTAGATACTAAAAAATTTGCTTTGCCAAATTTTATATCTCAATGGCAATAACAAAAAGATAAATATACTATTAGAATAACATTATACAATGGAGTAAAAAGTTAGCCAATTGTTATCTTATCAGTAGGGTAAAAATATAGTTTTTACTGTAAATTTTTCCTCAAAAGATAATTCTAAGCTGAAAGTAGACTTAAAAAAGAACATTACATCCTTCAAAATAAAGAAAAAAGAAAAATTACATTAAAGTTAGAAGATCTATAGCGCGTTTGATACACTTTCTATTACTTCCCAATAAATGCAATGTGTGTGAGTATTTCATATATTCTATTATAGTACAAATATATTTAAACAGCACATCAATTCATTTTATTATTCATCTATTATTTTTTCTCTCTATTTTTATCAATTATATCATATGCTTTCTCTCTCTCTCAAGGCTTATCGATATACATTAGAATGATTATTCAAGTGTAAATAATAAAAAAAACATACATTATATATGAATACAATAAATAAAGGGGACATCCAAATGCATATTTTATTCTTTTTTTTTTTAACTTGAGAATGGGAGGATTTTAACTCTACATATTTTTGGTAGAGTTAGGTGTGGTATCACCGTTAGACTATACATACAACTACAAATACATATTGTGTTCTATATGTTACATTTAAATACACTACAAAATGATGTGTCTGCCAAACAGACCACTAATGCTTTGATTATTTCGTTTTAAGAAAAAAAAATTTTGTTTGGACTAATTTAGGTTTATTTTCGCTAGAAAGGAGGGAAAAAAAAGAAAAGATTTAATTAGAGGGGCTTCTCTTTGAAAACATGGAAAAACAAGGATCGCCATGCAAATACATGACAATTAAGAGCCCGCATTGAAAAAAAAAAAAAAAAAACTGATTAAAAAGCCCGCTAAACACGGCGCGTGGGAGATGAGGACAAAGCACTGGTTGGGCATCGTCGAATGGGAGGTGTTTGACAGCTTGCAGGGGACACGCGTCAGTACATAATTGAATAAGAGGAACCATATTTGGTGGGCAAGACAGTAGCAAAGATTTTAGGCAGATTGTTTTATTGATTTATTATTTATTATAATTATCGATATTTACGTTGAAACAATTTACAATTAAATTTAGGGGTGGGTGCGCATTGCGCCAATAGTCCGTTAAACCTGCGCCGAGGGGGAGGGAGAGGGGGGGGGGGGGGGGGGGGGTGTGGTCCTGGTGCAGGGCTGTGGTTTGTCTTGAAGCTGTGGGTCTGACCGCCTGAAGAAGACCCTGAACTAAAACAAACAAACAAACAAACTGAAACCAAGTTGTGGGATTGAGATAAGTTTTTTGTCCACCGTCGGTTACGTCAATTTTGAGGATACGATACTCTGATTTGCAAACAAAAGCTTGTCCTCTTTTTTGTCCAACCCACTAGAAAATATGGAAGTTATCCAATATATATTTTGTTAGTTTGACAGGGTTTATTAGAAGTTATTTTTGGTTTTCTAAGTTCAAGAATTGTTTCTAGAAGTATTTGAATGTTATGTTTCTCGTCTATGGAATAACATTTTATTAAAGTCTGAAAATATGACTTCCAAAGAAAATATTCTAAATAGACTTAAAAACCTTGAATAAGAGTTATCGGTAGACATTATAAACTTTATTTTTACATTTTTGTTATTTATTACAAAACTTTGAAATAATTTCAATTTCATAAGCTTTTTTTAAAATGTAATTCACAAACATTTATTAAAAAAGAATACTTTTTGTTTCTCTTATTTTATTGACTAAAAACAAAAGTAAAAATTCCGCCAAACAAGTCAATATTATTTTTTTGTGATCCTCTAGTGGAAGGACGGAAGGTCCTCTACTAGAAGGAAGAAACATTAAATAAGACGTAATAATAATATAAGAAAAACTTAGCATAACATAGCACATGAGAAACCTGAAAGGTCTGTTTTGCGTGTTAATGCATACTAAATATGGTTTCTATTAAAATGAGTCGAGCTAGAAGGATCAACCAGATACCCTACCTGCATAAAAACAACTGAAGCATGCTAACATATTAAGTCCATGGGGCTCAACCTGTATTGAAAATTTTATTGGTAGAGAAAAGTAAATAGCATTTTTATTTTAAATAATTGAAATAAATAACATGTTTTAAAAATATACGGAGTAAATAGAAAATTTATTAAATAAATTTTTATATATTTTTTAATAAATATACTTTTTACCTTATAAATTTATTATTTACTTTAAATATTTAAATGATGCTTTTTACTTCCTTTAATTTCTTAAAAATTTTATTTACTGTGGTTTCCGTAATTGGAATATATTTTATTGATTCCTACCGCATAGACCAAGCTGCCATATTTACAACTCTATTTATATTATAATTATAATGATAAAAAAGAAAAAGAAAAAATTATGGAAACAACCACTTAAATAGACATGTCTATTTTTTATCCTTTCTTAATGCTTGTTTAAATTTTTGACCGTTATGCTTACCTAATTAGAGATTAAAAAAACTAAAAAAACTAAAACTATTATCACTAGGACAATCATCCATAAATGTGCTTTTTCGAGGTAATCCTACGAATCACCCATAAAACAAGTACCCTGTTGGGAGGAGCTCTTGTGGTCACCAACACATTATTTAATCTTCAATTAATAAGGTTATATTTTTTTTTATTTTTTTATTTAGGAATAAGAGGTTTTATTAAGTAAAACAATCATGGGTTTAACCCCAAAAAAAAAAAAAAAAGGTGTAAAAGGACTACTAAGTTGTTTACTTGTTTAATATATCTAGACAGCTATGTGATGTGATAATTAATTGACTATAATACAATTAACAAAGAATATTCAAATTAAGGCTCATGGTGGAACAAATTTTCTTTTTTTTTTTTTGAGTTTTAAAATAACTGATGAAGGTTTTCCCATACTTAAGAGGATTTCTCTAGTCATAATAAAGCACGGCAAATATTACAAAATAAGGCCTTGTAAATTTTATGTAAACCAATTGGAAATTGATAAGTACTTCATTGTATAGTAAGAGAATACAATAAAAATTTAAAAACCAACATATTTATCTCTCCAAGAAAAAAAAAAAAAAAAAAAAAACCAACATATATCCAATCCAAACCCGATCCACACTAGACAAAGTGTGATATAGTAAGACATATGTTATAATAGTCATCACTACAACATCTTTTTAATGTTTTTATTAAGGGGAAGCACCACTATAAATAAATCAGAATTAAAGAGGACAGAGTCAATAGCTTGGGTGGTTCCTCAACCTTCAAAATGAAAGAGGTTTATTTTATTTTGATCCTTGAATTATAGGTTTAATCCTATTTTAATATCTGAGTTGTAAAACGTCATAAAATTAGTCCTCAAACTACTAATATGTCACATTAATCGTTATATCCAAAAGATTGTTAAAAAATATATCTGTGGTTATCAGAAGTGTGTTTTAGTCGGGGTTAATTTCATTATTTTCAAGTCCCATAACATTTTGTAAAATTTATATTTCAAATTTTGAAAGCTCTAAATTCTCAAAATGCACGTAATCTTGACACATGTACATATTGGCATTAACTATTGCTCCTTTTTTGACAGTGTTATTGTGAGACAAATGGATAGTTTAAAGATTGATTCGAAACGTTTTAAAATTTGGTGACAAAAATGATATTGGATCTATAATTTAGGATCAAAAATCAAATTAATCCAAAAAGAAATATAAACCATTGGTTCCTATAAATATTAAAAATTTATGGGGTGTTTGGTGTATAAGTTGAGTTTGAGTTGAGTTGAGATTTTTAAGGGTTAGTTTGGTGTATGAGTTTGAGTTAAGATTTGTAAGTTTAAATAATAATTTTGGTTGATTTTTTCAGAAAAGACAAAAAACTTTTGGGGAAAAATACAAAAAACATGATGAAAAAAGTACAATTTAACTTAAAATGAACTATCAAACAAACAAGCCTTAAGTTTGAATAATAATTTTTGTTGACTTTTTCAGAAAAGATAAAAAAATTTTAAAAAAAAAGATAAAAATTATAATTTAATTTAAATCAAACTTACCAACCAAACCGACTTTTAGAGTATTCAAACTTCATATTTTATGGAGTGCGAAATTACATGCAAATTACGTACGTAACCGTCAAATATACAAATGTACTTAATCACCAAATAGTACATATTAATTATTACTATTACTTTGGAAAGACACATCTTTGAGTCAATGGAAAGAAGATTCGGTCCAAGTTCCTCCTCAATTTTAGCAAAAAATTGGCATGTCACTCCAACAAATAACAAGCTCTTCTCGAATTTTCATTAATTAATTGGCAGTCATTTAGTTAGGCTAACAGTAGCCCTTAAATTTTTAGCTTTGACATTATTTGTAAATGCCATTATTTGAGAATTGGTCATTTTGCAAATATAGCTTTAACTTTCTTCTTCAATAGCTGAGCTGATCTCCTTTTCCAGCTTGCCGTCTTGGAAAAAACAACAATAAAACATACGAGAACTCCAAATAAGGCAGTAAGATTAATCGTTTTCTTTATAAGATCTTTAATTTAATTATTTTCATTACGGTGATTGAAATTTTTAAATTTTTTCGTTTCTTATTTAAGGATTCACCTTATTATCGAGATTATCACAATATGTCATCATCTATCTTTATAATTTTTAAAATATATATATATATCGAGGACAAAAATAAAAAATTCCTATCTTCATCTTCGATCTTCAATCTTCGATTTATTGTATTAGGTGGGTCCGCTGTACTACCTTCTGTGACAAAGATAAGGCATCACTTTCTGTAAATGGAGACAACACACTAGTATTGTTTAACCCAAAATGCAAAGGTGCCAATTACTCGCATGTCCTTGATGGAATTAAATTTCCTAGGAAAATGTTTGTATACGTAATTTAATTCATGACTGAAAATTGACCACTAAATATGCACTTGAATAATATGCCATTAAGAGTAGAGAGATAATGTTTGCCTAAGCTTGGATAGCATTAGTGGACACCACCACTTGCAAGAGACCACTAAAAATAGCCCTGCATATTTTTTGTATGCAAATTGAGTCCACGTAAACATGACTTGTGTATAGTTATGTTTAGTGGGCATGTGGGGTACTAGCTAAGTGCCTCATCATAAATGTAATTGGCAAAGGTTTTTTTTTTTTTTTTTTTTTTAAATGTGTATTCTGAAGAGATCTGAATCCTACCAAACTTCTTAAAGCAATAGACAAGGACGTTGAATATTTATTTTTTATTAGTAAGGATGCATATTCAAGCCCAACCTTTTTTTTTTTTTGGCTGCCAAGTAAAATCTAATTAAGGACCGGTTATATAACAATGTAGTAAGGTTGTTCATTCTAATAAAATCTTGAATTCGAGTCAATCTTATTAATAATCGTCTACTTTATTAGGGTCTACTTTATTAGGGATCTATTTACGAAACATGATGTTTTGTCTTTTCAATATTATCTGGACATACATCACCCTCAATTTTATAGTCTCTTTTATTATTGAAAAAAATAAGAGTAAAATTTCATTGAATTGGAGTATAGTATAACCCTAGAGTGATATGATGGACAAATAAGATGAGGATCATCATGGGTTGGTATAACATGTTGAGAATATTTTGTATTGGTTGAATAATTTATGCAATTCTTTTCTTGAAAAAATGAATTATTGGTGTGATTCAGTTTCTATTTTATTCGGTCTATTATTATTACGCAATTACAAAGTGTGGCCTTGGACACTTAATTAAGATGCATAAATAATATTATAGTAGCAATCTCAAGTACTTGAGTAATTTACATAGTATTTCTCTATTAATTTGGCTTGTAATAAAACTCTTTATATATCTATATTATGTTTCGGCATATATATATATATATATGTACACACACACGCAAACTACATACCATAAACGAAAAGGACCACATACCATATCTTTCCATTTTTCTCCCATGTTGTTTGTCTCCCCCTCTCTTTGTCAACAAAGACATCCAATGTTTAGTCCTTTGTTTGTGACTTGGCGTGTATTATTGTACTAAATCACTTTTTTTAATGTTCTGCTTGACCCACTTTATGTTAATTACATCAGCCGTGGAAATTGGAAACAAAGAGATAACGTTGATAATTAAGGCAACACTCCTTCCTTTTTGACTTTGAATAGCCTCTAAATTCCTTTTAAATGTACAATTATACCAAATTGACCTCAAATAAAAAACATTTCCTTTTCTTGATTCCAACAACCGCCCCGCAACGGTAAAGCTAACAAACACCAATGCGGACGGACAGATCTGGCTAGCTCGCCTCGCAAGGCCGAGGGTGCCTCGCGAGGTTGCAGCCGCATGATCATGATCCATATGAAAGGAGGACGAGTTGATCGCATCTACAAGAGTAATATTGGCAAATCACATCAAAATCAAAATTTTATGGATTCTGTAAAACCGAAAAAACTATTTTGTGCGCTTTTTTTCATTGTTAATAAGTAAATACTACAGTTTTTACATACGTAATAAAGCTTTTTTTCCATAGAGTGTGCTTTTTTTTCTTTCCTTTTTTTTTTTTTTTTTGCCTATCTCTAATTATTGCAAGTAAATGTAATTTACTCTTCAACCAAAAAAAAATTGTAATTTGCTCGAGAAAATTGGTGTTATTCCCATGCAGTCCGTGGCCCAAAAAAACAGCACATATTAATGTAGTTGCTGCTGTTATACAACTTGGCCCATGAATGATGTTTTTTTCTGGTTTTTGATGGGTCCATCCATCTTTGGAGTAAACCGTAAAAAATCAAAAACCATGGCCCAGTTTGGTACTGGTTTCGGAACATTTTGAAAAGAAATCTCACTATTTTCAAAATAATATTTTGAAAATAGTTTTAAAAGAACGTTTGTTTTGTTCAATGTTCAAAAACAAAAACGAAAATAAAAAATCGTTTTCATATTTTGTTAACGAATGAGAAAATAAAATAGAGCTATTTTCTCATTTTCGTTTTCATTTTCTTAAGACTTATACAATCAATAAAATTTTTCAGAAACATACCTATATATATATATATATTGTATGCAAACCAATTTCTCTAAAAATAAAATTAAAAACAATTTCAAAAATATCTCAAAGTTATCATTCTCATTTTATTTCATATCCAAAACAAAATCATTTCTAAATTGATACTTCACCAAACAGGACTCAGTAATTCCTAAATTGACTGTCACGGTGGATTATGTTTTAATTTTTTAAAATTTATCAAGTAAAGACTTGAATTTGGCCTTTTTGTAAAATGAAATTCTGAATTGGGCTTTTTTTTTTTTTTTTTTTTTCTTTCTTTCTTCAGAGGCAAGTTGAAAATAGTAATATTGGAAATACAGATAAGAACAAATAGACGTTAGTGAAATCAAGAGCATGACTAAGCTGAGGGGTTGAGGCCATATTTTAAGGAAGAATGGAGTTAATATTGGTATGGATAACTAACCTTATGATACTTCCTAAAAAGGGGGAAAAAAAAAAAAAAAAACTTATGATACCTTTTTTCAAGTTCAATATAAACCCCATTTATTCAAGAAATGATTACAACCTCATTTTGTTTACAAAAATCCAAAACAGTTTGAACAGGTAAGGGGAAAATAGAGTCTTAGTTGCCGTTTGGGATGAGAATTGGAGTTCGAGTTTTAAAAATATTTGATTGAAAATAAGTTTGAGTTTTGAAAATGTGTTTTTGATTGAAAATAAACTGTTTGGAATTAAAATATAAAATTTGAAATGTGTTTAGAAAAAATATCAAATTGTTAAAAAAAATAGCTTATTTTAATTTGAAATAAGAAAATTATGAACTTTAAAAGTTTGAGTTTTTTGAAAATGAAAAAAAAATATATTTGAATATAGTAAAATTGGTTTATTTTTAGAGAAAAAGATAACTTTTGAAAAACTCCGTGAAGTTGTTGTCCCAAACGAGCCCTTACTCTTACTGACTGTAACCTCCCCTCCTCTCACAACACAATTTTGGTGCATCGGGCTATTTAGAATTGCTATTTAATTTATAAGCAGTTGATTTTATTCTTTTTTTTCTTTTTTGGCAGAATTATAATATAGTTAGAAATTTCCTATGATGAGGAAGTTTATTTTAACCGTTAGATTAGCTTTTTAGTAATTGGGTTTATGAATGAGAGTATTTCTGCAATATTCAGTTTATTTTTAACATAAATTCACATAAATTGAACTGTTGAAAAATTATCAAATGATAAAAAGATCATTTTTCTACTATAAAAAAAGGAAAAAAAAAAAACCAAAAATTTTGTTTAATATTTAATCCAACTCTAAAATTAGAAATACAAAAAATCCAGGTTTGGACAGAAAGATTTTTTGAGTTTTTTCTGACAAAGAGAATCAAAAAGCCCGGATGCTTTAAAGGTGGTGTCTTTAGTTTGTTTGCAAGTATAAAATGGGTCAGCTTTGTTTACGCTCTGCTTTGCTTTGCTTTTGTGGTGCTGTTGGCGGCTCAGACTCAGACAAAAGCTGCTCTCCTCACATGGAATTTCTTTTTCTTTTTCTTTTTTAATTTTTTTAATTTTTTTAATTTTATTTTTTCCCTATGGTACCAGCAATCAAAGAATTAGAATTTCAATAAAAATAAATAAATAAAACTACCTAAAAACGTACCATATTAATAAAAATAATGATCATATCAACTCATTTTACACAGAAAAAAACCGTATAAATTTAATAAAATTTGATGCACTGTATATTCTCCATCAAATAATTTCATCTTCAAAATATATATAGAAAAATATCTCATATCCGACAATAATTTATAATATTTTATTTTGAATATTAAAATTATTAGTTGAATTATATGTAATTTTTTACTTATATTATTATAATATATTATTATACAAAATTAAACATAAAAATATGAATATTACTGAAAATGTTATATTAAAATCAACAATTATTATAATAAGGTGCAAACAAAGTTATAAATACCATTTAATAAAGATATCATATAAGAACATTCATAAGGGTGGATGGGCTGATAAAAGGTTATGATACATTTTTTAGGCATTTTTCCTTCGTTCATCCGGGTTCGAGTCTTATTACATCCCTTTTAGATTTCATTCCAACTTCGACTGTTAATATTTGGGTTTTGATGGCATGATAGGCATCGGGTGAACGATTGAGAGAAACTAGTATAAAAGATCTGATTCTGTCATATCAAAGAAGTGTTATGTCCATCAGACTGAAAAATCTAAAAATAATAAGACCACCATTACAGTACAAGATCTTTTTTTTTTTATATTTATTTTCAGCAAAAATAAAGATATCAAACAAGAGAACATGGTACATACATATATAAATTTGCGAACAAGATCAAAATGTAATGTTCAGAACCACGTGATTTGGCCGTCCAAAGCACAGAATATAGTTGGTCAATATGGCAATTATGATCTTCCTTTCCCCTTCAACATTGCAATTTTCAACACATGGGCTGTACGATATACGACCCCATTTTCGAGTACCCACTTTTGCATCTTTTTGGTTCATAAAAAATAATAATGAGTTTTCTTTTCAGAATTTCTGCTGTCTTGGGCCCAAGTGCTTCCATTACTCTCTTGATCTCCAAAACTTTTTTTTTTTCTTTTTTCTAAAGCAATTTTTCCTTTTGTTTTCCCTCCTTAAATTTTTTAAATTGCAGTTTTCATATTTTTTTTATTTAGAAAAAATTATTTAATATGCTTATGTTTCATCCATTCTTATGTATTTCTATTATACTCTATTTTGGCTTTGAAGTATAAACACATTCGATCTTAAAATCCAAAATCAAGAAAGAATCAACCACATTACTATATGAGTTCATAGTTTTCAGCTTAAAAAAAAAAAAAAAATTATTCGATCCACTACAAATAGAAACAATCTTTCTTATGAAGAGACATAATTAACCTTTTGTTTCGCCAATGAGTGTAAATACCTAATTCCCTAAAAAATGTCACACTGCATTTTGTGTAAATACCTAATTCCCCAAAAAATGTCACGCTGCATTTTTTTTTTTAAATTAATAAAAGAATGTCCTCTAAATGCTATGCGAGTCTGGTCTTGTGGTTTTCTGTAGAACTTCTTAAAGATACGATGACGATTTCCGTCGGAGGTGAATTCTAATGTTGGATCTTATAGCTTTTTTCTGAGCCGTCCTGCCGAGCCCTTCAAAATCGAAGTCGAAAAGCTTAAAAACTTTTTTGGCAAACCAACTCCAACAACTCAACTCAAAATTTTTTTTGTCTTTTTTCCAAAAAGTTTTTGTCTTTTTCTCAAAAAGTTTTTTGTCTTTTTTGAAAATTCAAAAAAATTTACTATTGAAACTTAAAAATCTCAACTCAAACTACTCCACCAAACGGGCCCTAAATGCTACTTAACATGGAGTCTTGTTTTAACGTCTAGAAATAACCAGCAGGTCTCTCTTTTTGAAAAGCAATGTTAAGACTTCCGTGGTGTGCGTGGGCATTTTTGGTTCATCAAAGAGCTATCTTTTGCGCCTTTTTGGCTTTTGATTCTTTTTTTTTTTTTTTTTGCCCCCTTTACAAAGTGAAAAGGGAAGCACTTGAGCTTGGAATATTCACTGTGGCACGTCCAAACAGAGAGACATAATACAAACTTTCTGCGCCGTATTGAGGTGATTGGTCTCCCACACTTGGGCATCCAAGGAGAAGTTCTCATGACATCTTTATTTGAAGCTTAACCGTATGTGTTTTCGAACGTTAAATACGATTAAAGTCACATTAAAAAGATACATATATAAAACTAACCCGACATGATAAAAATCCGACAATTATAAGACGTTACCAAAGAGACAAACTTCTTTAGTCTTTCTTAAAAAAAAAAAAAAATCAAATTCTAAAACTAAAAAGTAAGTAGTATTTGAGGGGGGGAAAAAAAAAAAAAAAAAAAAAACCTGATCTGACCCGACCTTTATGACTGGCGAGCATGGGGATGGATGGAAGCGGATGGGACTCTTAGATCTCGGTGCTCGGATACGTTAGCAAGAAAGCTGGGTTGACTCACATATCGTCTTTATTTTGTTTGAAATTATTTTCTTTAAATTATTAAACTTTATTTCTAATTAATTTAAATGTATGAGGCAATGTTTATAAAGTAACGAGTTTAACAAGGAAACATTGTCTCCACCAATTTGCTCAACACCAAATAGAAGAGTCAACTTTTTTTTTTTTTTGGTTTGTTTCCCACTTCTTTTTTACTTGAGATATGAACCCTAGTAAGTTAAAGTAAAATAAGACAGAATTAGAGGGAAAAAGACACGACTAAGTGGCAGCTCATAAGAGCATTCTGTAGGCGAACCATTTTCCTTAATATTTTCAACAGATGAGGACAAAAAACTTTTCATTTCATTTCTCTTTTTTTTTTTTTTTGGGGGGGGGGGGGGTGGTTTATTACTACGGTTTTCAACGGCCTTATAGTACACATGCATTTTTAAAAAAAAAAAAAAAAATTGCTGAATCAAATTAAAATCACATAAAGTAAACAAAAGGTTTTATAAAGTAGATAGTTTTTAACATGAACTTAAGGAAAGAAGAACATAATGTTATTGATAATGCATTTTTGTTATGAATTTAAGGACCATTTTTAAATCCGACCGTAGAAATGTTTATTATTATTACTATTATTTTGCCTTATAATTGGTTTATAATTAATTGGTAGCTTTATATCTCAATCTGCCTGGGGAGGCTCGCCATAAATATTCCTGAAAGGGCATAAAAACGCTGAACCATACCATAGTTCTCTCTCTCTCTCTCTCTCTCTCACCCCCAACAAAGGAATGTTTTCTTTTATTTATTTATTTGTTTTTCTTCACGACTTTGCAGTAATTCAGATTGACAATAATAAGAGAATCCAAAGAGAAGAGCTTAAGGATAGAAAAAATCAATAAGAGGCAAATAATTAATTAGATGTATTCGAAAATGGATGCACATAAGCCATAGAGCCAACCACTTATAGACTCTATTTTAAGCCAGTCATCAATGCAAAAAATGTAATTAGTGAAATTATATGTTTGTTTTCAATTCAAACATGGTTGTCGTATGGAATAGATTAAACTTTTTTCCAAAACAAAATGTTGTTAAAAAAAGTACACTATTCTAGAATAAAGTTCTTAATTAGAGAATTGTCTATTTTTGTTCATTTATCGAACTTTTCTTACTTTGACAGAATGAGTATATTTCTTTTTCTTTTTATTTTTTTTCGATAAGTAAGAGAGACATAATGAGTATATTATCATATCCTATTACATAATACTCTCTTTATTTAATTTACATTTCTTTCTCTAAAATAATATCTTTTACCCAAAAATAAAATAAAATAAAATAAAAAAGAAGAAGAAATTATGTGAGTGAGGAAAAAAAAGAAAGAAAGAAAGAAAGAAAGAGATAACCTCAAATGAACAATGGAATGAACTTACAATTAACCAACAAAATATAATCTAACCAACCAAATGTATATCAAAGAGAGAGAGAGAGAGAGAGAGATCAAGATAAATAAACCCAATACCATTAAAAATTAATCAACCCATTTTAACCCTTAATTAATTATTTAATTTTTGGTCCAGACTCACTAGTACTTGCATGTGATTTATGTTGCTGACGTCTCTGCTGTTGTTGCTGTGTTTGGGTTTGCTCTTCTTCCTCTTCCTCTTCTTCCTCTTCTTCCTTCGCCTCTTGCGGCTGCTCCGCCGGCATCTCCACAGGAACTTCCGCCGGAGCCGCCGTGGGCGGCGGCGGAGGAGGACGAGGGTCGACGGTGCCGTCGAGACACGTGGAGCATTTCCTCTCGACCCAGTCTTCGAAGTCGTAGTACTGGCCGTGACCCATGACCCGACGGCCGGAGCAGAGCCGTCCGATCATCCCGGCGATGACTCCGAGGACGGCGATCACCGCCAGCACGCCGATGACGGGCCCCACCGAGCCGTGACCCGAATGGGCCGTGTAGGCCTGTTGAACGACTGCCATCGGCGGTGGCAGTTGCTCCACTATTGGTGTCGTAGACATGCCAAACTCTGTCGTTTTTACTCTTTCCACACCCCCCCCCCCCCCCCCCCCCCTCCCTCTTTGGTCTTTTTAGGGGCTTTTTGGGAAATGGGTTTTTGATTTTGTGTTTTGCAAAAACACACGAAAAAAAAAAAAAAAAGAAGTGGGGTAGGACTTGGGAGTGAGAACTAGAAGTGGGTATGTCTTAAATCTTTCGTTTTTGCAAGTTTGAATCCAAAAAGTGGAGAGATTTTCATGGTTTTTGAGGGGTTTAGTGAGGAGAAGAAAGGAAAGGAATAGAGAGAGAGAGAGATTTTTTTTTTCTTTTTTTTTTTTTGTGGGTTTTCAGCTTTCTTGGAGGAGGAAGAATCTGATAGATGTATGTGGGAAAAGAGAGGAGGGAAAGAAAATGTGGTGGGAAAGTGAAGGAAAAAAAGTGGGAATGTAGTATGAGTAGATTAAGGGGCAACAAAGCCCAAGGAAGACCATTTTTTTGAAATTGGTGGAAAGCTTTTTTCAGGGACCCTTTTTCCACTTTCTAGTACTGGATGGATGGAGGACTAATTTGAAAGGAAAAAAAAAAAAAGAAATGGTCAAGGAAACTTGATAGTTATGTACTCATGTCATGTGCTTTTGAGACCTCGCATGAGAGAGAGAGATGGAGAGAGAAACAGAGAGAAAGATGAGACTCTTGTTACATCCCTAGATCTTCCTAAAATTTTTGGCAACATCTGAGATGTTTTTTTATTTTATTGAATGTCCCACATTTTGATTTACACATCATTTGATAGTTCATAGAGATACATACGTTGGCAGTTTGTTTCATAGGTTTAAACAAAAATTTTCAGTAAAATTCAAATTTTTTTATAAAATCAAAGTATTTAAGGGGGTGTTTGGTTGGTTAGCTCAAACCAATATTTTCAAATTTTTTTTTGTCTTTTTTCAAAAAAGTTTTTGTCTTTTTCTCAAAAAGTTTTTTGTCTTTTTTGAAAATTCAAAAAAAATTTATTATTGAAACTTAAAAATTTCAACTCAAACTCAATCACCAAACAAACCTTTAGAGTCCGTTTGAGAGAGATTTTGGATACGTAGTTTTGGAGATATTGAATTAGAGTTTCATAAATGTATTTTTGGTTGAAAAAACTGTTTTGGAATATAAAAGTCTTAAAATTTAAATGTGTTCAGAAAAAATATCAATTGGATCTTATTTTGTTTATCTTGAAATTTTATGTAATATTATGAAATTTACTTTGAAAATTTAGAAATGTAAATAGTGAAAAGTAATTTGAAAATTTACAAATGTAAATAGTGAAAAGTAATTTTTACGAGGGGAAAAGACAAAAATGACAAAAAAGCGAAAAAACAAAAATCTGGAAAACCAGATGATAGACATCCTCAAATGGCCCTTAAATTCTTGGCGGTGGTTAAGCAAAATGGGGGCCGATTTGTTTAAACAAAGTCCAGATTTTTTTTGTTTTTTGTTTTTTAGTTCAAAATACGAGAAGGTTAATTTTGATAAAGTAAAATCGACAATATTCCGTTCCATTATATTTGTAAGATTCTAACCAAACAAATAATCAACAATTCTTTTCATTTTATTCCATTGCCATTGTTATTACCATTGTCCTTATCATTCCAGCACTGTAACGCACGCACTTTAAAAGTTTATTATACTTGAGATAGATATCAAATTCTCTATCAACGAAGATTTATGAGAGGAAATACTTCAAAGTCAATAATTCTATATTAAAAACAAATAGAGTTTAAATTGAAGAGGAAAAAAAAAAAAGTATTTAGAATAAAAAAGAAAGAGAACTTTATTCAGTTTTGAGGATCAAGGAGAGAAACCACTCAAGCAAGTAGTAGACCCAAGTGCTCTAACTTCCTCTTTTTAAGTTGTGCTGTTATAACTTTACAACAAGTTAAGGTTTACACAGTTTTATAACATTTTGAATGGTGGTCTAAGATAACACTTGGATTGGACACTTGCTACGAGGGACGGAGCCAACGACGGCTTAGGTGGGACTTAAGCCCCCCTCAACTTTCTAATTTTTTTTTTATTTTTTATTTTAGCCTATATATTGTTTTATAAATTTACATATAGTTCCCTCCAAACTTTTCTCCCCTTCCGATCTTTTTCTTTTTCTTTTTATTCTTTATGTTTTTATATAAATTTACATATAATTTCTCTCATAATAATTTATGACTTCGTCACTGTTTGTTAAGAGTGTGCAATATCACCGCTTAATCACAAAAACCATCTAAGTCATACAACTGATACCACATCGCAGACCGTACGATTTCCTTTTTCTTTTTTCTTTTTTGTGATTTGTTTTAGGATCTGATTAATACTTACCTGTGCAGTACAGTTTGACATGCGGTTCCAAATTTGAACCACAATTAATCAAACTGCCCCACGTTTTGTTTATTAACGTTGACTAAGAAAGGAAAATTTCTGTCAATATCCCCTTTATTTTGGATTTATCAAGAAACTAATATCATTTATTTTGACCATGTTATATCGCGACATTTTAAGCATGTATTAAGATTATATCAAAGTAGTCAACATTCAAATTTGACTAAAAACTGATGAAATACCCTCAAAGAGGGGGGAAAAAAAAAACTCACAAATCTAAATCACACAAAAACAAAGGAAAAGGTCTTTTTACCAAAAAACAAAAAAATTACAGTATTTTTAGTCATTTTACTAGTGAAAATTGAATGATGACTTCTCCACTATATGAATTTAATGTACACTAAAAATAAATAGTATATTTTCTAAATAAATTTTTTTTAGGTAAATTATTTATTTAGTCCTTAAACTTCTAAATTTATTTAATTCATGATTTTTTTTAATAGTTGGAATGTCTCTAAACTACTAAAATATTGTGACAATAATTCTTTCATTAAATTTTACTCAGAATCCATTAGTAATTTAATTAAAAACTGATGTTAACTAATGGATTCCGTTCAAAAATAAACAGAAAGTACTATTATAACAACATTTTTAATAATTTATGGTCATTCTAGTTAAAAAAAAAAAAAGGAACAATGATCAAAGTTGCAAAACTAAAAAGTTTAATGACCAATTTAGCAGTTTACCCTTTCTATTTCTAAAGTATTTATTACATGATTTTAAAAGTTAGAAATTAGAGGATGAAGTTTGAATGGGGATTATATTATATGAATAAAGTAGGAAAACTAAAAAGTTTTTTAGTTCGTTTGGTGTTTGGGTTGAGTTTGAGATGAGATGAAATTTTTAAGTTTGAATTGATTAACTTTTTAAAAAATAGTTATAAATTTTGTTGACTTTTCTGAAAAAAAAAATTGAGATAAAAAAATACAGTTTAATTGGAGTTAAACCTGGATGTCAAACATGGGCTTAAAATAAATTTAAGAGGGAGAAAAAAAAATTTCAATGGAAACTACCGTCTTTGTTCACACTTACCAAGCTATCACGTCGTGTTTTCAATACTCATTGTGCGTGCTCTTCAATTGGTGTCTTGTATAAGCACCGAACAGAGCCTAATCCGATCAAGCTGCTGAGCTTGAGGAGGCAAAATTGTGGGGTCATCTTGAAATTTAATTAAATAAATTTAAAGGTGTTAATTTGGAGGTTATAGTACGTCCTGGATAAGATCACTTTTTTTTGGTAAAGGGTCAAAAAGTCCAAACGTTTGAAAAAAGAAAATGAAAGTTGAAATTACGTCCAAAAAAAGATACAAGGCCTTTGGACCACTTGGGATTTTGTTAATTTGTTAATTTTATCTTTTTCTTGGTTCTTTTGCCATCCCTTTCGGCCTATCTCTCCAATTATTCGCTAAACAACAAAGCTGATCTGTCATCCTCATTTGACGTGCATGAGGAAATGCCAAATCCTAAAGATTCATACCTCAAAAGATTAAAAGAATTTCTAACCCCCAAAAGAAGAGAGAAGACAATTCTAAAGTGAAGCAGAATGCATGCGCTTCTAAGGTGGAGGTCCGTTTTGTATATTTTTTTTTTGTTTTTATTTAATAATAAAACAAGAGTAAAATTTTTTTTTTTTGTAAAATATTTGGAACCTTATTTTTAAAAAAATGTAGTAGAATTTCTATTAAAAACTGACCCGGAAAAAAAAAGTTCAGACTAATTTAAAGTGTAAGGGACAAATGTAAGGGACAAATATGCTTATTGTCACGTATTAACACAATGCACCTGATAAAGTCTACATTTCATTTCATGCACAAAATAATATTCTTGTGCTACATGATCACAAGGTTATTTTTGTCTTTCGATAGATGGGAAAGGTCGAGTGTTTCTTTTTCTTTTTATTTTTATTTTATTTTTCTTTATATATTTTTAAAAAAGGTAGTATAGTAGGTGACGAAGGAAAAATAATTGTCAATGTCACGAATTTATTTACCAAAAAAAAAATATGAAAATATCACGAATTTACCAAAATATCTAAAATGGTGTGAAATTACTATTTCTAATACTAAACATTTACTTTCATATATTAAACTCATTCAATTAATCCACAAAATTTGTTTTTTTTTTTTAATGTTTGAATAAATAGAGAGGAAGAAGAAAAATTTATTCAACCTTAACAGCAAACCAAACAAAAAAAAAAAAAAAAAGAAACAACACGCAATAAAAGGCAAACCAAATGAAACTAAATTTGAATTCTTCTATACATCTTGAAACTCTTTTTTTTTTTTTTTTAACACAAAATTTATAAACACTTGTCTTTTCTGAATATATGGTTTAATCTCTGTCTGCATGTAATAAATTTACAAAATATTTCGTACCTAATCCTGTTTGGGCCTCTATATTACCCTGCTTCTGTTCATCTCAAACATCATGAGTTAGCTAGGACTACTGCAAACGTACATAAATCTCTCAGCAACCTTATTTATGTCAAGAAATTTTTAAATGTCACCACCAACACTTCTTAATGAATATTCAAAAACGCCTATCTTCTTTTTGACACGCTCTTATCTGTTCTTGGAATTTGAGATTGAGATCTATGTCTGAATCCAATCAGAGACGGAGTCATAAATTTTTTTAAAATGGTTACTGACTTGGTGAAGGAAGCGTACACAAACAGAATGGTGTAGAGTAAGCAAAAGAATCTTGTCCGAATTGGGAGAGAATATTATGTTTCTGAGTGATAAAGATTGTTCATGTTCATATGGAAATATTTTTGGCAGATCCAACTAATAAGAAAGGCTTTCTTTGAGAGGGAGAGATAACAAATGGTGTTTTGAGAGAGAGATAGAGAAAGGACAGAGATCTCAGTGTCGTTGTACATAGGTTAGTCAGGCATCAACCAGCTTTCCTTTTTCTTTTTTTTTTTTTTTTTTTTAAATTGTTATTTATTTATTTAATTTAATTTAAATTTTTTTTAGAAAAGAGAAACGATTTGAGGATTTGCAGCAGGTTGACTCCGCATGATCCGAGTGCTCAATCCCATCATTGAAACCAGCCGCGGAGGTATTCATGAACGAGTGAGGAACCGAGTCCCCACTAGTTTTTCTCTTTAAAAATAGTTTTAAGTTTGATAATTTTTTTATTTCGTCCATACTTAAAATCAGTTATTTCATGTCAACTCCGATACTCCGACTTAAAATCAGTTATTTCACGTCAACTCCGATTATAATCTCTATTATTAATATCAAAAACTCATTAGTCATATGCAAGAGGACAAACAAGCCTTAAAAAAAAAAAAAATTAAAGTACACCCCCGTTGAATTAAAAGGCGGGTTCCGCCGTTGATCGGAACCCACCTTCTAGCATCTATGAAAAGCCTTGCGAAGCCCCAAACCGGAGCCCAGCTGCAGGTGAAAAGATCAAAAAAAAAAAAAAAAAAAAGACAAAAAAAAGGGTATTGCTTGTAGTCTTCCTTCCGTGCCAATGTTCCATATCTGAGCCACCAAAAAAAAAAAAAACAAAGCTTTCTTTTTGGAATTCAAATGATTAGATCCTCTGTCCCTTCTTATACCACTTTGAAAGTGGAAAGCAAAGGATGATAAAAATAGGAAATGTAAATACTCTGAAACTATGCCATTTTTATAAACTATGATGAGATCTTTGCAAAGTTATATTAGTTTTGTATACTCTTTTGTTTTGATATGATACGAGTGAGACATAAAATTCAGAAACATGTCAACTGGCCTCATGTGCAATACGAAAATCAATTATTTTTTTTAGAAAACATTGGACCACCCCATACTAACAAAGGGGATCCATGATGTTGGAAAATATTTATTCTTACCTATTACCTAATAACATAAGCAACAACATTTTATGGGCCAACATTTCTATTTGTGCAGGGAAAGTATCTGAGTGATAAAAATTTGAAGATTAGTACACTAATATGATATCAAAAAATAATATTAGATTAATACGACACAAAATTAAATTAAAATAAACTACAATTTGTGTCATATTGATTAAAATAAGAAAATTTATGTTATGTTAGTTAATAGATAAAAAAATGATTATTTGGATAATTTTCTTTGTTCGCTTTTCGCTTTTCTCTTTTCTTCTCTCTCTTTTCTTTCTTCTCATTTCTTCTCCTCTTTCTTCTTTTCTTCTCTTCCCCTTTTCCCCAAAGGGGTTATAACCCATTCAGACATGGCAAAATGTCAGAAGCTAAAAATACTTATTTATTATTATTATTTTTTTGAACTTTTCATAAGAGAAACCGAGATTTATAACTAGATGTCAATTTAAAAAGAGCAGGTTTTAAATAGGATTATATAGGATTATATATATATATATGAAATATTTGGCAATTATGACTAGAAACCCCCACAAGTAGAAATCAAAACAATGCAAAGGGACAAAACAAGGCTCATTATTTATAAGTACACAAGGATGTATATCTATATATATATAGCTCCACTAACACTATAACACACCTTAAAACTAAGAATATCACATATAAAAATTACATAAAATCAAAGGAGATCTGATATTACAAACTTTTTAGTAGTTGACAGACCCACATTTCTGTCTGATTTCCCCATCTTGGCCGGTAAGAATTCCGAGATTACCAAGCCTGACCATGGAAGCTGCAAAGTCCCTGGAGAAGAGAAAAGGGTTCTCACTGTAGGAGCTCACCAGTGCAGCTGCTCTCGGGTCATCCAACAACGCCTGATCAGACTCCAAAAGCCCTGCCTTGTTCATCACATTCCCAAAGTAGCTGTTGTCAAACCTGTTGCTGCTCTGCGAATCAAGAGGCGCAAGTTTCGTGTTCGAAGACTTCGTGTTTGGACACACTGCTTGCAAGCTTGTGAGGACTGAAGTGTCCAGTTCTGGGTCTGGATTGCCTGTCCCTTTGTAGTTGAAGAGCCTTCCCTTGAATGTGAAGCACTGGGCAAAACCTATGGTGTGCCCTCCTAATAATTTTATCGTGAAATTCAACGGAACGTATCAGATTAAGATCCTGAAGGTTCATAACTATGTCACACTGATACGGTGAAGTATGATTTAACCAAACTTTATTTAGATCCTAACGGTTGTTAACTGTGCTTTATTGATATGGTCAAGTATGGCAGGATCTTAACGGAACTTGATTAAGATCCTTCTCACTCACGGTTCATAATTGTGTCTCATTGATATAGTAAAATATGATTTAACCAAACTTGATTAAAATCCTAACGGTTCTTAGTTGTGAGTTATTGATATGGTAAAGTGACAAGAATTTAACAGAACTTAATTAAGATCTTAACGGTTCATAACTGTGAGTTACTGATATTATAAAATTTGATAAAAATATAACGGAACTTGATACTGAGCTGAATTACCTGAGAGGGCTACAACATCTTTCAAGTCAAGACCCTTTGCTGTGAATTTGGCAGTGATAGCCTTTAGAGATTCAGAAGGAAACGGAATTTGTTGCAATACCGATTGCTTATTCGCCGTTGTGCCATCTCGCCGGCCTAACAAGACAGGCCAAAAAGGCCCTCCGGACTAAACGAGAAGATTTAGACTTTGACTGGAAAAGAACAGATCAATTAAAAATAACATTCTGGTAATTGAGGTAAGAAATTATTACCAGACCAACTGCTTCTCTACTTGCCAGAGTGAGAATGTCAACACATGAAACAGTTTGTGGAATACAATATTTTTCAACGTCCGCTTTTATGTTGTCGATGACATCGTATCCTCGAAGTGAATTTAGATTTGGAAGAGCGCTCTTTTCGCCTTCGAAATCTTCTGTGTCATCAAGAAGCACCGATGCATCACATCCCTGTGAGGGTTATGGTTGTATTAGTATTTCACAACAACTTTTAAGAGCAAATTAAAAAAAAATTAAAAATTTTATTCATCATTTAAAATCATATGAAGAAAATCTCAATTGGGTCTTGTTTGTTTGGGAGAATGGTTTGCATATGATATGAAATTCTCTCTCAAACCATCTGATTTTCCACTTGGGAAGTCAACCTACTCCCTATGACCATTTTATTTGCAAGAAAGCATGGTTCAAATACTATAGAACTTTTCACAATTGTTCTGTTTATATATATATATATATATATATTTGGACACACACACATATACATATATTGGCAATGACATTACTAGAAAGGGTATGTTTAAAAGAAGAGTTACATTTACAATGCAGTCATGGAAGAACAACCGAAGGAGGGATGCAGCCATTCTGGTGTCGTTCTGCATAGCTGCCCAGACATGATGCCGAACGATCATTGGCAAGCGCGGGCACGACTGCTCGTAGAAACGGTAATCGAGCTGGCTACGAGCCTGCACGGGAAACGTTTGAACATAGGGAAAGAGGAACAGGAACACATAGAAAGGAATGGTGAAACTAAAGTAAGTGACATTTTTGTTAGCCATATTGGGTTGTGAGTTGTGAAAAAGGCCTTTTCTTGTAGTACTAATTCTGAGGACACTTTGTGGGAGTTTTGTGATGATTTATAGGCAAAAAAAAAAAAAAAAAAAAAAACAATATGGAAAAATCTAAGTGAATCTCTTGGTTATGCTTAGAGTGGTAATGCCATTATGGTTTGGGACTAGCTAATGGGCAACTATATAACTAAAATATTCATGTGTGTATAAGTGATGTAGAGGAGATAAGTACACATGATGGCATCAATTTACTTTTATCTTATAGTTTATTGTGAGGATTAAGAAAGTTAAGAGTGAGTGAAACTAATTTGCTTCTATTGGAGTTAATGTACACTGTGATTGCATTAACATCAAGGATTTATATATTAAGTGTACTTTTATGGTTGGGTACATTGTTTTGCCATATTGAGGGCTCGAGCACTCCAAAGTCCAAATTTCATTTTAATTTTCTTTTTTCAAATCGTAACTATTTTTCACTAACCTCAAATTTTAAAAGTCCATAATTTTTTTATTTCAGATTGAAATAAGATAATTTTTTTTTTATTTTCATAGAATTTCGAGAGTAACGAAACAAGATATATGTTGTTATTTTTTTTTTTCTAAACATAGTTAAGATTTTACACTTTTCCACTCTAAATATTTTTTTAACCAAACACATATTTCTAAAAACTCAATTCACTCTAATAAAAATATCTTCAAAACTCTGTTTCCAATTGTCCCCAGATGGCCCTTTTTTTTTTTTTTTTTTTTAACTATCAAATTGAATTTTTGACAGTGGATTTTATGAGTGTACGTTTAAAAAATTGCTTCATGTAAAATAAAAGTACTTTCACTCATTAATCTGAGTATTAAAAATTTAATATAATCTTATCTTATTATTACATTACAAATATAAATATCTTGATGTATGCATGGTCCGATCGGTTAGAAACTGTTTTTTTTTTTTTTTTTTCCTTTTCCTTTTTCTTTTTGGTTTTGTTTTGTTTTGTTTTGCCTTTTAATTTTTCTTTCATAATTGACCCTTATTAATTTTTTCCCTTTTTTTTTTCTCTTAAATTTTTCTCTCTTTTCTTTTAAAATTTTAATCTAATAAGTAAATTAATTTTTTTAAAAAAAATTAAAACACATTAGAAAAACTCAAAAAAAAAAAAGAAAAGAAAAAAAGAAAAGGAGCTATACATAATTTCCTTTATTAAATTTCAACGTGAGGAGCACGTTTCTATAATCAGTAACTAAAAAAAAAAAAAAATTGTTCCACCACGAAATAGCCACATAATTAAAGAAAACTCAAACGTGTAATATAAGATAACTAGATATAGCACTATAGAAAAGTAGCAGTAGCTCTAGACAGGATATTTGGTGCTTGAACATGATACAAAAGTTAAAAGTACCTTTTCTTTTAGGAGTTCTTAATGGGCAATCTTTTAGTTTTAACCCAAAAAAATAAAATAAAAAATAAAAAATAAAAACCTTATTGCGCAAACCACAGGCATGCGCATTGTGAACTATTTCTTACACTTCAGATTGTTCCCCAATACCTCTGCTCCATATATTAGATTATGATTTTACAAGGATTTGAGTTTCCCGAGGATTATCCTGAAAAGAGCACATCTATAAAATATCGCCTCATTTATAATGGTTTTAAGATTTTTACCCTCTTATAATGTCAAATAAAAAGTGATTAATAAGACAAAAATTCGAACTAAAAATTAAGTGCAAAAATCCTAAACATATACACTAAAGAGGCTATTTCCATAATTTCTTCATGATTTTTACTCTTTTTGTGTCCGCTCAACTATAAGATCATCTCTTTTTCCCTTCATTTTTAAATTTTAAAAATTCATATTTTTCCCTTCGAATATATTGAATTACTCCCCTTAACCCCTTTTGTTATAATTTATAGTAAAAACATATGATATAAAAAAGAGGTAGTACAGTCAAGTGGATTTTATGTTAGAATTTTTGTTAAAAACTAACAAAAATAGACTATTAGATCTGAAGGTTTAATTTGTGAAATGATCCTTACTTTACTGAAGGTTTCAGCAGTTGAAACATTTAATTATCAGTAAGATATTAAAAAATGACTCAAACACTTTCTTTAAAAAAAAAAAAAAAACTAAGAAATACTGAGTAGAAATAGAGGGGCAATTTATATATATATATATATTCATCTTATATTATTCGTGTGTCAGTCTCGTATTATTGAAGTTGCCTCTCATTATAATCGATTAATTTGTTAAAAATTCCAAAAAGACTCTTTTGCGATTGAGGCTGCCCTTGAAATCCACAATCTTTCTCACCCTAGGAATTTACATATAAATAGAACACCGAAAGACACACACATATATATCTTACATTGGGATCAAATATTATTCGATATTTGTAATTTTATATTTAGAAATTTATAACAACTAACTGATTTACTTTCAGTTTAAAATATTATCATATGATATTATTTAAAAATTAATATAAATGATAAATATAATTAAAAATTATGACATTAGAATCACCAAATTAACATAATATATAAATTTAAAAAAAATAATTGGCGTATAAAGAAGGTGTCGGATAAAAGCCCCTCCTTGTATATATTTATATGTATAAATGTATAAACACACGTGATATAAAGAATATATATATATATATATATATATATATATACATATCCAAATATTGGTGCATAGGTTTTGGTCACATCGAAAGGGCATGCAAGCAACTATCAAGTTTGTCAAATTGTAGGGATAAGCTGCCCCCAAAATTCATAAATAAGTTCAATATTCTTTTACCAGTGGTGGAAGTACAACTGTACTCACTGGAAAAATTATTAGGGCTACGAAAAGATATAATTCCAAAATATTTCATATTACAAGCATGATAACACTTTGAATGGTAGCCTCCACTAAACAACAAAATTGCAAACCAAGTTATGAAAGCAAAAGGAAACCCTGTCTTTACTATTGGCTAACTCTTATTATTATTATTGTCAAAATTATTGTTATTATTATTATCATTGTCATTTTTTGAATCCGACGATTAGGCAATAAAACAAGAACATGGGAGGTTAATTAGTTATTTTACTTTGGTGATTTGATCAGGTTTAGAGTTGGATCGAGTCTCACTGTCTCATTACGTATTATTAGATTGGAAAACAGACAATAGATGCATACATCGTTTCGAACGGATAGATTAATATGTTTAATGTATCGTTTGAGAGATTTATACACTACGAAATGACATAAATCATCTCAATATTATCTTGATACCCCACCTTAGTCCCCTTATTATTCAGCGAAATTAAAAAATTTAAGCATATTTTATTTCGTCAAGCTAGCATGTGGGTTTATTATTTGAGAGATTTATGTACCACAAGATGATATATTTGATCCTGATATTATCTCGACCCACTACCTTCAATCCCTTTTTTATTCAACAAATTAAAAAAATATAAGCTTTTTTTTTTTTTGGAAATTAAAATATAAGCATTTTTAATTTCATCAAGATAGCAAATCAGCTTGAGTTTATGTGCATGTGA
Source organism: Ficus hirta (assembly GCA_038430175.1). Classification (NCBI taxonomy): domain Eukaryota; kingdom Viridiplantae; phylum Streptophyta; class Magnoliopsida; order Rosales; family Moraceae; genus Ficus; species Ficus hirta. The sequence continues at coordinate 10,515,509 of CM076596.1, forward strand.
ACCTTTATATATCACCTTGTACTTTAAGCCTTGGTGATGCTGAGTCAAGAGAAGTAAAGAAGAAATAGAAGACTTTTCAGAGTAATTCATTTTCATGTCCTGATAAAAAAAAAAAAAAAAGTTAGTTATCATCATATACTTCTCAAGAAGTATAACAGGATCTTAAGAAAAAGAATAAGATACATTTCTCTGCTTTTTATGTTTCAAGTAGACACTGAATTCAACTTTGAATATATGAATATATATATATATATATATATATATATATTTATACATTTATACAATGCATATCGATGATATATAAAGTATAATACAAAACTTATGATTTAAGTTATATTTTTACTCAATCGATATGTATTACTATTTTAATTGTTAAAATTTGGATTAATTTTTTAACAACATAATATGTGAATATCTACTTTAAAAATTTATGGTATGATATGTAATATTGTTTTCAGTTATAAATCAAACTATTTAAAAGTTAATTCAACACTAAAACAGCAAATATCTAATGGTAAAATAAAAGTACAGTTATTAGTATAAGTTTTTCCATAAAACATTGATCGAAGTCGACTAGAAAACTATTCCATGAAGAAAAACACAATGAACAGATTATAAGATAGATGAAAATAAATGAAACCGTTGAAAAGGAAATCTAAAGTACCTAAAGATACAAGTACAGTAACTCGTACTTAAGTACTCCACTTTCAAAAGATAATGCGATATCCTCTTCAATATATATGCATGGAATTGTTGTCGTTTGCGAAAACAAAAATAAAAGATAATGCGATAACCCTCTTCAATAAATAAGCGTGGAATTGTTGTCGTTTGGAAAAACAAAAATAGTATGACAGTTGGCCCATGCAGGTCTCGAACCTGCGACCTTCGCGTTATTAGCACGACGCTCTAACCAACTGAGCTAATAGGCCTTTCGGCTTTCCATTTTCTGATTTTAAATTAATTTGTTTAAACCTATTATCTACCTCTAAATGTTTTTTTGCTCTCTGGTCTTATTTTTATTTTTATTTATTTATTTTGAAAGAAATCCTTTCCCTTTGGTCGTTGAGTAGTTAACTTGAAAAGCTACCAAATTCTAAATGGACGTTAAATTAAAAAAAAAAAAAAGATAAAAAAAAGGGGAAGAGGGGGGGGGGGGGAGGAAAAGTTTTTTTTCTACCAAATTAATACAATAAAACATCTATAAATTAACAATCTTGAAAACAAAGAAAATTACTAAAAATATATAAACTATAAATCTATCAAGGTATTCTTTAATTAATTTATTTTTCATCATTCCATTTAATGAACTAGAATATTTTATAAATTTGATTTCACCAAGCAAAATTCATGAATGTACTTCGTTTTTCGAAATACATAGTTTCTTAGTATTTCGTTTACAAACTATAGCTATATTCTATGTATTTTGTTTACCTAAACACAAATTTAAATCTACTCATTTTCTTAAAATAGTATTTATATATTACACAGAATACAACATTACAAAGTTGAAGATGATAATTCTATTATAGAGCCCGTCTCACACCTAGAAGCACTCAAAGCGACAATGACTTTGAATAGTTTCTTGTTGCAATACGAAGATGCCACACTAAAATTTCTTACCGTGTTACATAAAATTAGAGGTGAGATTTAAGACATGAATTTCAAGAAAAAAAACAATAACAATAATATATATATATATATATTTTTTTTAACAAAAACCTTCAAGTTTGGTTATTTTACTTATAGAATTCTAGTACATTAGGAAATTATTAATTTGTATATTCATTGAGTCCTATAGGATGTTTTAATAATGTATTATCTTATAAATTGATCAAATTATTAATCTCCCACTTGGTTCCAGCGAGATTGACGGAAAATGTATTATTAATATAGGTTACTAATTCATTGGGTATTAATTTATCAATTTCATACAGTTACTTGATAATTTGGCATAAAAAAAGAATACGATAATTTTATTTTATCATCTGGACAATTGGATTCCAATAAATGTTGTGAATTAAGGAAGGATACAAGAAGAAGAGTAAAAAAATGTTTATGATTACAGTATGTATGTTGCTATGTATGACATACCATAGTATCTTATAGCTATACAAAAATTACAAATACAATACAATATTTCAAATTATTAATAAAACATTTTAAAATATGTCTTACTTAGGCAAATTTTTCTCTTCCTCTCCCAAGTTTCTTAGGAGAGATGGAACATTTACTAGTGACTATTATCATAGCAAAAACAAAATAAGGCCATCAACCTTGACATTAAAGTAAAATAAGTTGGCAGCAATTTTGGTGCTAGAGCTTAGGTTCTTAGTGGCTTTCCTCTTCCCACGGCAAAACCCCTTGTTCCGTCCGGCATTCTTGGACCCTTGGAACTCTGTTTGGGAGACATAGTCTCGCCCTGGATGCCGTTGCTTGATTGTGGAGATGGGGCAAGCAACCCTCGTCCGGTGTGGATTGGAGCCCGTCCCCTTCCCCGTCCCTTACCCCGCCCCCGTCCCCATCCGTTCTTCGATCCCGCTGAACTCTCTTCACCCTAAAAAAGAGTAGTCATGTTAGAAAAATGTTCTTAGTTTTTTTAAAATTAACTATAGAAGTACATTGGTGCTTTTATAACGCATTTTAGTGCACCTTTTTTTAATGTAACATACTTCTATGTTGTAAAATACTTTTATGAACTTCAAAAGCAATCCTAAATTGAACCAACTCTAAAAAGGAATTTTGGGCAATTTAAAACATTCATTAAATAAAGCATGAAAATTCTTACATTAATCTCCGTGATGGAATCTGCATGATGGCTTGGATGAAATGTGTCTTCAGTGGATTCAGATGAGGGCGCCTCGTCGTCGTCTAAGATGCCATCGAATTCCGACCTCTGGTTCTTCAAAACAGACTTTGGCTACACAAATTTTTCCAATGACAGTAATGAGCATTTCTCATTAAAAATTGATCTCTCAAATTAGAAGCATATGACACATTTCCTTAAAGGAAGTGAATCTAATTCGCATACCGAACATCGTAGCAGCAATCTTACTCGGAGACCTTTCCTCCAGTTCCTTTCATCATTTAACTTCTCCACCTGAAAAAAAGAAAATACTAAATGTATGTACTTAAACGTTTGTTTATGAATCAAAAGAGAGAGTTCGAAATTCTAATTCTTTCGGAACGAACATACCGCTTTCTCAGCGGTTTCTGTTGTCTCGTACTCCACAAGCGCATGTAGCTTTGAAGACGGAAAAAAAAAAAAAAAAAAAGAGGAGAAAATCATGAAGTAAAAGAATTCATTGTAGTGATCTGACTAGCTGAAAATTTTGGAGGACAAAAGGGGTTTGTAATTTGATAATGTACCTTGTTGCTGACAAAAAAATCGCCTTTAGAACGGGAAGAATTTGGTTCTTGAGGATGGCATACTCGGACAGTTTTCACCCTGTTGATGACAGTTTGAAATCAGTATTGATACGCAGTAACGGTTTTCTCTAAATTATCACATCAGGTATCCGATCTGCGTGTCCTAATTCATGTCCAACCAACGTATTTACGCTGTATCATCTTAAAATTTGAATTTACTATAGTAGGATAACGTGACATAAATAAATTTGTTAGACATGAATCGAGACATTAAAAGAAATGGAAGAAAGATACAGGGCTAATGCGTCGAAGATCAAACCTTCCCGCGACGCGAAATATCTTCTCGAGGTTCTGATGAGAGTGATCTTCAGGCAAATGCTCCACAACAACAGTACGGGACTGCAAAACAAGCAAAGCAATTCTTTATCAACATCGATTCCAAACAAACACTTGATGAATTATTTGAATCATTAATTTTTTTTTTTTTTTTGGGTACCTGCAATTCCTCTCTATCTTTCTCGGTGAAAGGGTGCTTCCGTTTAACCTTCTTCCCATCATCGCTTACCGCCTTCAAAACACGATCACCAAACAAAAGTATAAGCTTATGGACTTAATCCAAGATCAAGCATTTAACTAGACAACTTACGAGCTTCGACGAGGATCGGAGCGCTTGAGCGAGTATATTTTTGTTTGTGATAAGAGACTTGATCTTTTTTGTGGCAGCAACAACAGATATTGGAACTGTTACGAACCCAACACACATGAGTAAAAATATTTCCAACAAGGAAAAAAAAATATATATATATATATATATTGAAGATTTCATTAAGAACTTACCATAACCTTCAGGATCTTTACTAATTTGTTTGACCAAAGTTTCATTTGCAAGCAAACTTATGTCACTGAATTGGTATTCCACCTGTTTCATACAGAGACTTTTATATATAGGAATATATAAGGAACATTTATATATATATATATATATATATGAATATTATACATAGATGTATAATCACCTGTTTAATGATCTTATGCAGAAGGTCATCAGGGAGGACATTTTTCTTGGGGGAGTTATTAGGCAAGGAAGAATTATTATTATTATTATTATTATTATTATTATTGGAGAGCCAAAAAGAAGGTGGTTCAATATGGTCTTCAACAAAAAACCAGTCAGGGGAATCAGCAGAACCTCCAAGAATATGGAGGCAAGGGTAGAAATAGCCCGAAACCGGCATCTGGGTTTTCGTTCTCGGCACGAATTCGGGCGCTTGGGCATTGAATCTGAACCGTCCATTATTCGTTTCTTCGTTCATCATGATCTCCATCACTTCTGTGGCCTCTTTTTCTTCTTCTTCTTTGGAGGGCCTCTTAGGCTGTTCTTGTGCCATGTTTTTTTTTTTTTTTTTTTTTCCTGTCTTTTATTCTGTCTCAGATAAGGTTTTGTTTCACTATCTTAATTTTGTGTTTTATTTTTGTAAATTTTCTGTTTTATTATTATTTTTTTGGGTCCTGTTTTTGCTCTTTCTCCTGAAGTTTTTTAGTAAAAACTAAGATGTGATATTGAATCCACGTTTGGCGCCAAAATAGGGGCGTTTATGTCTCAATTGGGGGGGCTAGTTTTGGACACATGACATTTTCTGGTGGATTCAATTTTAACCCCTTTTTTTTTTCATTTTTGTTTTTGTTTTTTTGTTTTTTGTTTTTTGTTTTTTGTTTTTATTGTTTTTTATTGTTTCTTTTTGGTTTTTGGGGTATTTTTTGAGGTTGGAATTCTTCCTTCCCTTTTTCCCTACCTCGTCTCAAGTCTCCAACATTCATTCCCTACAAACGTGGCCAAAAGAATAAAACGGTATGCCTTTAATGTAATTTTCTGATTAAAAGCTCTATCTCATGGATAAAGTGTTTTGACATGCCGTACCATTGTACAACCTCATAAGTGTACTAGTTCTTTTAAAATTTTACGTTGTTAATCTAATTAAAAAAAAAAAACTAATATGATAGGACATGTTGTTTTGTCTTATCATTACAATAAATTTTGATAGTAGTCGGATTAAATTTTTAACGATTGATATCTATGAGTATCCACGTTCAGACAATAAATTATACGATATAAAATGCTCTTATTCATAAATCCAATAGTTAAAATTTAATTAGTAAAAAAGCTTGCTCCATCAACAGGGGGGGGGGGGGGGAAGAGGAGGGGAAGAATACTCCTCTATAGAAATACTTATCGTAAGAAGTTTAGGTTGATAAAAGGTGGAGTGATAATACTACTTACAATGTAATAGATAGCATGTAGCTGATTTAAAGTCGGATTGTCGAATTAAGGGTTTGGTTGATATAATTTTTTCTTTTGATTTGATTTTGCAAATGTATAAGGGGAAAGTACATAATTGACACAAATTTAAATACCATTATATTAATATGACATAAAAATTTAATATTAGTTAATAACAAAACTTAATTGTGTATCATGTTAATTAAGAGGTATGAATTTGTGTCATGTTGGTTGTAAGGAAAAAAAAAAAAAAAAAAAAAAAAAAAAACTGACTATATTTTTCTCAATGGAAAACAGTCTAAGGGCCCAAGGCCCAACCAAATAGGTGCCTGACCAGCGTATTGAAGCCCAATCTATGAATATTCATCTATCAAAAAATGGGAGAAAAAGAGGTAAAATAACATATTTGTAAAACTTCTATTAAAGTAAAAAACATATTTACCAGGATGTACCTTTTTGTTAGAATAAATAAATTATTTATATAATACCTAGATAAATATATTATTTACTTTATCAGATTCATAAATATGTTATTTACTTATTTTAACTTCATTTAATATGCAATATATATTTCTCAGAAAATCGTTGTACTAGTTTTCTTTTCTTTTCTTTTCTTTTCTTTTTTCTTTTTGATAAATAATTACGGGAGAAAGAGATAAATATCATTTTCTTTTTTAATATTAAAGAAGTAAATAGCAAACTTACGATAAATAATTTATTTCTGAAACATATTCACTATAATTTTACTTTATAAATTATTTATCATAAATATGCTATTTATTGCAAGTATTTTAAAATATACTATTTACCGTAACTATTTTGAAAAACGTCTCGTATGTTACAATTTTTCAATAATTGCACTATTCTATTTCTCTTAGGTGTAAAAGTCTCACTCTGTATTTTTTTTCAAAACACAAGCCTTTTCGTTTAATTAGTGAAAAGTTTCTGGAAAAAATTCAAAACCATACTCATAACAATCAGCCATTCGCAAGCGACATTTACAACTACTAAGTTCCTGGTTTTTTTTATAAACACTAATTTTTTTTTGGGGATAAAAAAGCATTATATAAACAGTAATTAACATATAAGTAAAACTACCTAGCTCCTAAACCTACACAATTATAGGAACTTAATTCCAAAAATAAAAAAGTTCAAATAGCATGAATTCTAACTTGTGAATCACAAAAGCAATTATTAACTTAATATAGGAAAATGATTTAGTAGAAGCTAGCTCAATTAGTATCCCGGTTTTCATCCGCTTTTTAAACTTTTTTCTACTATGTTTTCTGTTATAAAAATTTAAATTTATTGTTTGATTTGTGGGTTTGAATCTATAATCTAAGCGGATACTTCAAATTAAGATGGAATTAGATTCTTGGTCAGTTGGCCCTTTCCACCAAATGCTATGTTGTCTTATTGCCTACAAAACAATTTGCATGCAGTTCTCATTTTTTAATAATTCCCAATAATTGCAAATACCCATCAAAAGGGATCATTGTCTATGGCCTGTGGCTGTGAGTGGCCTTAAATTGAAGGGAATTCATGGTTTACACTTGGGTGGGACCCAAGTGATTGTGTGTGTGTGAGGGTTTTTTTTTTTTTTTTTTTTTGGTCATGTGACTACTAGCCAATGTGCTTACCTGTTTCATATACACACAAATATATAATGTGTTGTTGTCTATGCTACCAATCAAAGAAAGGAAAAATACTCTAAACAAGATTTGAAAGCAAATCAAATTCTACTAAAACAAGAAATAAGGATAATAATAACAACATTAGCATCCCTAAATAGAAGGAGAAGTTAATGAGAGCTTCCATCATTTTCACTCACCCTCTGTCACCAAACAAACATTAATTATTTTATACCCTAAGATATAAACAAACATATATTTGTGTATATATATGTGTGTGTGTGTGTGTGTGAAATTGGGGCCATTAAAGTGGGGCCCTTGATGATAAATATTGTGTATAAGATTCTCTCCATTATTTTGTTTTGTGAGAGTGACTGTTTTGCCATGCATGATCCAGATGAACACAGCAACTGATTGTGTTTTCTTAGTGGGATTTGCCTGTGTTAGGTAAAGGGATAAAAAATTCTTGGGAAATTTTTTAACCAGAGGACAAATAAACTACTTGTAAACCACATAATAGGGTCAAAGTTCAAACACACACCCAAAAAAAAAAAAAAAAAAAAAAAAAAAAAAAAAAAAAGCCCTCAAATCACTTGAACCTATTATGAGGTTTTTGTTTTGTTTTGTTTTGTTTTTTGTTTTTGTTTTTTTTTTTTTTTCAGACTTGATTATCAAAACATGTCAAGTATAATAGTTTTGTTCAATCATAATGTTGTTCTCAAAGTAGAAAAGAATAATAACCATATTTGGTCTACAAATATATTACAATCCATTAGATAACGACGAGACTGCATGGCTCTCTTTACACTTTTTCCCTCCTCTTTTTTGGATGAACATGATTTAATCTAATTAAAGTTGAAAAAGGAAATGCGTAAAGATCACTTGTTTAAATATTAGCTTTACATTTCTACCAAAAATAAAAGAGCAACATCACATATACTGATTTTCTAGCTACAATTTTTTTTTTTTTTTTCCTAGTAAAAGTCTTACCAACGAATATGAAGAATCCTTTGATAGAGTGTGAAAAAAAAAAACCTTTTTTTTAATAAGAATTATATATATATTTTTTCTATTGATAGAGTAAGTTTGTTAACTATCTGAATAAATTTTAATGGTCGCATAAGAATACTTTTGTGTTTGTAGTATTATTTTAATGTATAAGAATACTTTTGTGTTTGTAGTATTATTTTAATGTAAATATTTATAAATTCGATTGTTAAAAGAAAGTATAGTTGGTTGTTATCATTAAATTTTCCTTTTAAATTTTTAATCATTAGATTCTTATCAAGTTCCGTTAAGTTTATATAAATATATATTATTCTTATATAATATGAGAATTAAAAACTGTAAATAAATTTGATTTGGTAAAAAAAAAAAAAAAAACTGTCTTACTAATAGGAATTTTTTTTTTTTTTTTTGGAAAAAATATCCTATACATTTTTTACGGCCAAAAGTTGTGATAACAAAAGGCAAGCAAGTAAAGTTAGAGAAAATAAAAATTGCTTTCGAAAAGAATAATTGTATATAATCAATATTCCTTCTAAGAGCTCTCACGTCTTAACCATTTTTTTTTTTTTTGCAAAATACCATATTCGACATACCATTTGTTGCCTTTGTAATCCGTAATTAGGACAAATGTCATAGTCAAATTATGGTTCAGATTCTCTTTTGTCTAACAAAATGGCCCTTTCAAAATATTAAGAAAAAACCCAAGAATGGGTACATTTTGGTGACGTTGGTAAGTGTGTGTGTGAGGATAATGTCAATTTTTCATACATATATATATATATATATATATTTATAGTGTATACTTTTGGTTATCTTTAGATAAGAAAAGTTATCATTTAGGTGAACATTGAACGTATATAATTGGTAGAAATATAAGGGAATTTGTAGAAATTTTATTTTATTCTCACTAAGATAAGTCCGGATCTTGTCCTATATCTTGTACAACCAAAAGACTACCACTCACTAATTTCAACATTGAATTTCTCTCTCTCTCTCTCTCTCTCTCTCTCTCTCTCTCTCTTCATTTTGGCAAGTACAATAGTATAGCTTTATTTGGAGAATCTTTTTCCAAACCATGCTCATGGCCATGGGCCTAAAGGCAATAACATGCAAGAAAAGTTAAAAACTAATCAAGTGCTCCATTGCATTTGACTCATTCTCTATTGGAATCTAGTATTGACACTAGTCTACATAAATTGCTTATTTTTAAAAAAAAAAAAAAAAAAAAAACCTACAAAAATTTTCTAGAAATGCCACAAATCGATCTCCTATGCGCCAGAAGCCATGTCAATTGTCAAGAGAGGCAAAATAAACTATGTTCATGCTTCTTTTAAAAAAAAATAATAATAATAATTAATGTAGATACTCAATTTCAGTCTTTAATAAGGGCTAAACTTGTCCGTTAATAAAAAAGATATATTAAGATAAAAAGATGGTTTCATGTTCTCTGATTTATTATGTGAATTCCAATCCAGTAGCACTACCAAAGTGTTCAAAGAAGAATTCTCCTAATGTAGGTTTGTTTTTGGCCTAGATCCATTTAAGTTAAATGGAGTTTCTATCATTGTATTTAAATCTAATATGAAATTTTATATACCTTATAGCTTATAAAACATTTTTTTAAAGCTTTATTGCAAAATATATCTGAAAGGGTAGATAACCATATAAATTACATATAATATGTCTTGGATCGAAATTTCGTCTAATAACAAATAAACGTCCTCAAATTAAAAATCCATTTAAACAAGCAATAAAATAAAAAACGCAGGGATAGTTTACCATTCTTTTCAATTTAATTTAATTTAATTTATTTATCTTTCAATTGTTAAAGAATGAGAAACAAAACAACACTCATATTTTTAGGGGGGGGAAAGTATGGAACAAGATGATCAGTTATAACTATTCTTTTTTGACCCAATAATAAGAGTCCCATAAACTGTGAGATGTCTAATTGAGTCATAATTTGCATAAAAAACGAAGCATACCCATTAAAGATTATTGAAAATTAAACCGGTTATCTGAAAATAATCACAAGCGCTTCTCATATGATTTGTATTTAAAACCTCGTATCTATTCAAGTTAGCCCAATGCGACTAGACTACTTCCTAGGTAGTAGAAAGAACCAGAACATTTTACGTAGCTTGCATTGTATCGTCTTTTGAGCACTTTGGCGTTGAAACCCCATTAAAAGCCAAGGAGGAGATGATCTTGAAAGCAAAATAGACGGAAAACTTTGTCCAATCTTTGGATCAAAAGTTTGAATTGGATTCCAATTCATATCGAATTCAAATCCAATTTTCACTTTTTTAAATCCCGCAGAATACTTATTTTTCTCTCCTAAACCGATGCTCTAAACAAGGACTTTGTTTTTAACGCACGAGAATACTGTGAATCTTAAAATTACTTTTTTATGTTGTAGGTTGAATTCAACGCACTTTTTTTTTTTTTTTTTTTTGCCTTTAAATTAATATTGTAATATCTCTGTCTGCATTCTAATTGCCACATGGAGGCATTAATTATGGTCTTTCCTCGTGAGAGTTACACCAACATCTTCATCATGATTCATGCCTCTACCAAGAAAATTAGAGAAAGTGATCTTTCTTTATTAAATTTAATCCAAAAGGCTACAAAGGGGAATCAACTAGGGCCATTTTTCAATAGGGGTGGAGGAGAAATTGATTGCAATTCCAATGAGTTGATTTCAAGGGCAATTATTATAACTTCAAAAATGCATAGAAATATATATATATTTTTTTAAACCCATCTCAGTTGACCCCCTTTTTTATTTTTTACTTTCTAGCAACAAAACGTTTCGATCTGTGGGATGACAGTTTTACACGATCTATCAAAATAAAAAATTATTTAAAAAAAACACAAAGAAGAAAAGAAAAATGTCATTGCTTAGTGAAGTTCTTAAATTCCGCCAAAAAAAAAAAAAAAAAAAAAAAACCTACCACGAAGGAAACTCATGTTCAAGATACAACGAAAGGAAACTAATCCTGCAAAATTTAATAGCCGCTCTCTCCTTCTTTAGATCACTCTTGTCAAGACTCGAGGTCTTTCACTTATATTATGTATTCCTGAATTATTTCTTATATATATTCATCTTAACTCCTCCCATATGTATATATATATATTTATCTGCAAAATTCATGGTGACATATATATATATATATATATATATAACTCTATACATCATCTTTCCCATGTTTATGAAGATGACTTTTCCAGCTATAGCTCTCAGATTTAGCATCTTCATCATCTTCCATGCTGTCATCTCCAGTGGTGGGACTCCCACCGCCATTTGCAGCCAATTGGAAAGGACCTTGTGGTGAACCGGACTGAGAACTACTGCCCTTTGATGATTCACCATACTGATCTTGGTTCATCCACAGACCCCCCAAAACGACCACAGATTGGTTTGCAGGGGTTGTGTTTGCTGATGGGATTCTTCTTGTGTGAAGTCTGTATTTCTGGATTAAATTGAATTCGTTTTAGTCAAGTTTCAAGACCAGAATTCCATTTGTCAAAAGAGAGGCAAGACTTTGAAAGTTTCATTTGAAAAGGGCTTTGATTGAACAAACATCTTTCAAAGATAAAGACCCTTTTTCCACTTGACCCTTTCCATGAACAGCAGAGAGGTTAAAAAAAAGAATGAAGAAAGTTTAGGGACCTACTTGCAAATGACTCTTCACTTCATCATTGGTCAGGCCATCAACCTGCATCAGTTCTCTAATTTGCTTTGGAGTAGCCACTGCAAAATGTCCAAATGAGAACAATTTAGCTACTTCAAATCATAATAACTTCATCAATAATGAGAAAGAGAGCAGTACAAGAACAATCATGCCAAAAAAAAAAAAACACTCCATTTCCAAATCTCAAGTTTCTTTCCCAGATTCAACATTTTTATTTGTACTTATCCCAATCATACTTGATTCAAGACTAAGAAACATGGGCAAAAAAAACAAAAACAACCTGAAAGAAAAACCAACTTCAATTCAAGATTAAAGAAAAACATCGTCACCATGAATTTTACATGATCAAGGTCTGACCTTGTGAGCCTCCAAGTTTCTGCAAAGCATTGACGAATCGCCGGTGCAACTCCGGCGACCAGCACCTTCTCTGCTTCCTCGCAGCCTGTTGCTGAGCCGACCCGGCTCGCAAATTCGATTGAACATTCGAAAGCGAAGAGGAAACAGCTCTTCCAGAGCTGGATCTGTTCCCCCCACAAACCGTTTCCTCCTTGGGATGATTCTTAATCCCCGGAGTGAGCAGAGAAAGTCCATGAACCGAAAACTCCTCCTTTTTCTCTTCCTTCCTCGCCACAGCAAAACCAGAGCTGTAAGGCTTAAACGGCACAAAAGCCCTCCTCTGAAATGGATCCTCAGCTTCCATGGCGTACCCTTTCTCACTCATCTGACATAACAAACAAAACATGTCTTTGTTGGATTTGTTCTCGGTTCAATTTAAAATTTTTTTTTTTTTTCAAATTTCAAACCTTTGTCTGTTTTCGGAAGTTCAGTTGTGTGTGTGTGTGTGTGTGTATATATATAAATATACCTTAGTTTGGGTCTTGGAATTCTGCTTAAGATCGTTGGTAGTTTTCGTGTTGGGAAAATCATCGTCCGTGTTCCAGAGCTGAACAGAGCTCATCCAGTTTTTCTTGTCTTTACAGTCCTTTTCCTTCTTATTTTTGTTCATATCCTTGTCAAGTTCTTCTTCGTGGTCTTCGCAATCCTTCTTCAATGGAATGAATTCCTCAAGCACTGGCTGAGCATTCGGCTTCGTCGCACATTGCAACGACTCCATCTTCAGATATTGAATTGCTGAAAAACCGAAAACACGAATAAACAAATAACCAAAAAAAAAAAACCAGAAAAGAAAATACCACCTATTTTCCCGAGAAAATTTTTCAATCGAAATGAAATCAGACAGAAATTCGATTAGGACGAACCGTCATTCAACAAGAGCATGCAGAGAGGAAGCTCGCGCTTGAAGGCGTCGATCTTCCGCATCTCCTCCTCCAATCTCTTCACGAAATCATCGAGCTTCGAAGCCCCCTCGCTCGCATTCCCGATGGTCGAGAGCTCCTTCAGGAAATCGCGGATCGTCGTCGGAACAAACGTCGCTGCAAAATCCAAGCTCAGCTCCGGCGGAATCGAACCCATTTTCTCGAGAAAATCCTCTCTCTCGGATCTTTCCTTTTCGTGTTCTCGTCGATTGATATTCTCTGAGAAACTCTCTCTCTCGCTCTCTCTCTCTCTCTGTATATATATATATATGTGTGTGTGTGTGTGTGTGTGTGTGTATGTATAAATATGGTTAGGCGCGAGTATATATAATACAGTGGGAAGGGCGTTTGGTGAGAGAGAAAATGAAGGGAAAATGGAATAGAAAAAAAAAAAAATAAAGGCAAGAAGATTCTGTTTAGACTTTTGAGAGAGCAAGAAAGGGTGAAATGAAATTAAAACTGGCCAATGGCAAAACGCCGCGTTTCGTCGTCGTTTTTTTGTTAAATAAAAAAAGTCGCTTTCGTGGCGTCGCGTATTTTATCCACCGTTCGTAATGTATTTTTTGAGTGAGAGAGACTTTTTGTTCAAGAAAAGATTTCGTTTGAATTGTCTGAAATGCCCTGAGAATATTTCCGTTTTTACGGAATAATATACGGACAAGAATTGTAAGAAGAGAAGAAGATACACTTTTTTTTTTTTAATTTTTTTTTTAGCCCATCAAATAGCGGTGTGGTGTTTGGTATTTCTCGAATTTCCGCTTCTTTGAGTGCGTCCTTTCTTCTCTTTTAGGAAACAAGAAAATTATACAAATTAAAAATTAAAAAAAAAAAATTTCTTGAGGAGATATTTGTAATGGTTCGTCTTCCATCAAACGACACACGTCTTAAAATTTTATATTTTTGATAGCATCATGTTTAAAACTATCACTTATTATAATTAGTTAGAAAATTATATATATATTTACCTTAAAAATTGACCTTCAAATTATACATTATATTTCATATTGGTATTTGATTTTTGATTTTACATATCACACTCCTCTAAAATTTTCTATTGTTACGATAACGGTTACTCTGTCAATATTCTTTAAAAAGAAAGAAAGAAAGACAGAAATTGAATACGTTCTGATCATATAAGCTTTATTTATAAGTAAAATCATAACTAAATATTTTTTAAAAAAGAAAATTATACCTCAATAAGAGATATTTTGGAATCAAACTATACTTAAACCAGATATATATATATCATAACATGTATTTTAATCAAAGATATATAGCATCACAAAACTATTTTGGAGGTACAATTTCCTTTCTAAAAATATTTAATTACAAATTTAACCTTAATTAAAGTTTGTGTGATTTGAACTTGTTCAATTTTCGTTCAATTTTTAATAGAATATTCATAAAGAGATCGTTTTTATAACAATAGAAAAATTCAAAATAGTATGACGTATAAAATTAAAAATCATGGATTCCTCAAAAGATAAAAATAAAAAATAATGCACCAATTTAAGACTAAAAGTATAATTCAGAAATAAAAATCAAATAACCTTTTTTAAGACGTATTTTTTTTCTTGATAATATATATTTCTTATCGTCAAATTGTATTATAATTGTTTGACAGTTAAATAATTTAAAATGATGAAATATGAAAGAGTTAAAACCAATTTTCATTTTACACACTATCAAAGAGGTCTTCTAGCACCTAAAATAATTTTAAGCTCCAAATTTTAAGCTTCTCGTTAAACTTTAGAGATCGAGGTCTTCGTGTTATATTTCTATCAAACCTGAGCTTGATAAATATATTACGGTACGATTAATATTCATAACTTCATTCAATATTCCTAAATTTGGCATTCAAAAAAAAAAAAAAAAAAGGATCAAATTAGTGTAATGCTCAATCTTATTATCACACACATATTATCTTCGGGCAGTTTGCTGATCACTTTACAATTTAACTTCTTAATTATAATTTTCTCAAGGGCAAAATAACTCCACTATTATAAGTTTGTTAAAACTCTTTTAAAAAGTTGTTCCTAGTGTACCTAGTACTCTAAAGTCCTCTTTATGAATCCAAAAAAAAAAAAAAAAAGGGGGAAAGAAAGAGAGAAAACAGACAGTACTTTTTAAGAAAAGAAAAACTAGTTTGGTTCATGAGTTTAAATCAAGATTTTCAAATTTTTTTTTGTCTTTTTCCTAAAAAGTTTTTTGTCTTTTCTGAAAATTCAAAAAAATTTACTATTGAAACTTAAAAATTTCAACTCAAACTCATTCACCAAACTCCCCCTAAAGCCAATAACCAAACACAACCAACCACAAAAAGGACCTAGTAAGGAGAAGGAAAAAAAAAAAAGATAAAGATAAAGGAAGCCTCTTTCATAGAAGAGGGGGAAAAAAAAAGGAGAATAAATTGTAATAATATTCATTTTAAACACTCAAATGCATAAGACTTGTCTTAATCTAATGCTTCATTAACAACGGTTTAATGTACGATTATATACAAACTCAGAGGTTAAGCTTATACATCTATTTCACTTTTTTTTTTTTTTTTTTTATGGTGCCTTTGTGCAATAGTAATTATGATAAAAGTGATTTTATTTGCTCACCCCATTTAATTGTTTTTTTAAAAGAGAATACCTTACTTAACTTTTATTTTATTCCTTGAATTAAAATTTATTGTTACACAAACTCCTTCATTAATAAGTGAGAAAAGGCTCCTAAAAAAAGGTCACAAGAGGAAGACAACTATTTTTACATACACTTTATCAATAAGAAGAAAGAAGTAAAAAAAAATAAAAAATAAAAAATAAAAACACCATCAAATTAAATGACAAAAAAGGACAACTATAATGCAGTTATACTACATCAGTGTGTGTGTATATAATTTTTTTTTTCTGGGGTTCAGGTGCTTGATTATAATATTATTCTTGAATAATTGAAAAATAAAATTAATAAAAACAAGTAAAATATTTTTGTAATTCATAATAGTATGTTTCACATGGAAATGTACTTGTAATATTATTTCATGTATTTCACAAAAAAACTTCATGCCTAAAGCTTTAGTTTAGAAGGGGAAAAAAACCTCTAGGTAATTATCTAAACATATATAAAAGAGTCAAAATCTAAAATTTACCCCATCTTTCGTCATATGTCTCTCCCTTCTTTTTTCCTTTCAATCTTGGCTTTCCTTTTTACTTTTTTACTTTTTTTTTTTTTTGCTAAATAAAGGATTTGGTGGTAATCCCGTCATTTCCCATTTCATAACACCACACAAGTAGGGTTTACACTCTCATGAGTTAGAAGGGGATTCGAACCTCTAACCTCCCAATTGATGAGATCTTGAAGGTTGTCTCTTGTGCTAACTCATCCACCCATTCATTTTTAACTTGGCTTTCTTTCATTTTTCCTTTTTCCTATTCTTCTTTTTTTTTTTTTGGCTATTTTTTTTTCTTTTTCTTCATCTTATTAAAGAAATTCCCTATCTAAAAAATTCTCTCAAATATATGCATACTTTTGTTTTGTTTTATGGCTCTCTCAAAAACTTTTTTTTTTCATGATTTTTGTATATATAAAAAAAAATTCATGACTCCATCTTTTGTCATATGTCATTCCCTCTTTTTTTCTTTTTTAAATTTGACTTTGTTTTTTTAATTTGGCTTTCTTCAATAATTTTTGGAAAATTTTATTTTTACCCCGTTAAAATGTTCTTCACTTACATCCGACATGTTAGTCTCTTTTTCTGTTTGCTTTCTTTCATTATTTTTAAATTTTTTTTTGAATGGGAAAATTTTATTATACTCATTAAGAAGGTTTAAAAAAAAAAAAACCAAACATAATAAACTCCGTATTATATGAAACAAAACCCTTAATAAAAACGGATCTACCAGTGAAATCTGACAACACTCAAAAGGAAAGATGTATACTTGAGGCCCGATAACGAGTGTATACCTCAATATACTGAAATTGAGCACATGTAAGGCTCTTTTTGACAAAACCCCGACAATCAATGGATTTCGCGATCAATCGAGGGCCAAGACTCAATAGCACTAGGGTCAGTACTAACTTTGCATAGAAGTAACTCTAATAATTTATTTTCTTTCGATTTTTTATTTTTCTTTGTTTCTAGTAGTAAACAAAAAAATGCCATAATATTTGAAGTGGTAGAGTAGTATTTGTTTAGTTATGTTTTTTGAATTTGAGTGCGAAGTTCGAACTTTATATTTTATAATAAAGTTAGATATAAAATTATAGTTAAATTATACTTGCAGTCATATAAAATAATATTACTCTAATTAAAATAGTTACTGATATTTTTAAAATTTATAAGGATGTGTAACAAATATATTCAACATTTCAAAAAAAGAAAAAGTAAAAGTAATACTCTTAAAATTAATTGGTGTAAAGAAAATAAGTTTTACCAGTAATGAGAGTGACGTTGAAAGAACTACCTTTAGGATCATCATCAAAATAATGGGGACTCCTTTTTTTTTTTTTTTCTTTGCTAGAATAGTGGGGACTCCTCTTAATTTGTACTGTCAAGGGATAAAAAATAAAAAATAAAAAAAAAATAAAAATAAACATGTATGATCCAAACTCCAAAAGTTAGAGTTTTTATTTTATTTTATTTTATTAATAGCAACAAAAATAAAAAGCAAGTGAATCCTGAAGAATCAAATTTCACCATAATTAGCAAAATATTTAAATGTTTAAAGACTTGAGAAATTACATTAAGCAATTTAGTATAAAGATACAAAGAAAAAAAAATCAATCTTATTTTTGTAAAACAAAATGTATATACAAAAACAAAGGGAATTGTAGTCAAGCAAGATAACTAATAAATAGCAAATAAGTTTTCTTCTTCATTAATTTTTTTTTGGTTAAAAATTGATAAATAGTGTTCTCACGTCACCCCATTAAAATAATCTATTAGAATTATATAAGTTGACAATTATTTTAACTTGACTTGATCCTAAGTTTTTAACGACAAGCAGTTTAATTTCTGACTTCGAGACTAAACATTACATGCGTCACAATTTGAACCTCAGAGTCAGATAAGAATGAAATTTCTAAATAGGATATTTATACACACACACACATAGGGGTGGCAATACGAGTCGCGATACGACGACACGATTCGAAAATGATACGAATTTCGCGGGTTCGGGTTAGGAAAAGTACGGGTCGGATCAAATTCGGGTCACCCAAAATTGATACGAGAAAAAAAGGGTCGTGTTTGGGTTGGACCCGTAGAACCCGAACACGACCCCTTTTTTTTGTGTGTCAATTTCGGGTCAAAATGTCGTGTCAATTTCGGATAAAAAATTCGTGTCAATTTCGTGTCACGGGTCCATTTCGGGTCAAATTTCGTATCAATTTCGTGTCGCGGGTCAATTTCGTATCAATTTCGTATCGCGGGTCAATTTCGTGTCAATTTCGTATCACGAGTCAATTTCGTGTCGCGGGTCAATTTCGTATCGTGAGTTAATTTCAGTTCGTGTCGTGTCAACCCATGATGGGTTCGTGTCGCGGTTTGAAGTCGTTTTCGTATCACGGGTCGTGTTTGGGTTGGGGAAGAAAAAAATCGACACGGCTCTAACACGAAACGAACCCGACACGTGACACGAATTGCCACCCCTACACACACACATGGTTGTGTTCGGCACTCCATTTTTACCGGACACGAATGGCACCCCCCGTGGAGGTCTCCTATCTCTATATCTCTCTCGATGTTTGCCGAAAATCATGGTGAAAGTCGCCGGAGAGGGAGCTAACATTGCGGAGAAGTTGGAACTTGCCGCTGAAGAATGAACGGGCCTCCCCCTCTGCTGTACCGGTATCTTTGTGCCTTTCTCTCTCTCTCGATTTTTGCCGGAAATCATGGTGAGAGCCGCAGGAGAGAAAGCTTCCCTTGAGGCGAAGCCGGAACTTGTCGTTGAAGAACAAATGGCCCTCCCCCCTCCCCTACTATTGGTATCTTTGTAGCTCGCTCTCTCTCTCGATTTTCGCCAAAAAAAAGCTTCCCATCGTCTCTACCATCGTCGACGACGAGAGAAACCTTTCCTTTGCTACTGCCCTGCACTCGTCCTTCCCTTCCAACTCATCTTTGTCATTGTCGACAACGAAGAGATAGATTCTTTCCCCAGGTTGTACCACTTCTCCTTTCGAGTTATGCCGTACTCGTTTACATGTTGTGCTGTTGTACGGTCTGACTGTCATACATGAGACATTTCCTATATATATATATATATATATATATATATTTACAATCGTATCATCGTTACCAGTAGAATAAAATAGTAAATAAGGTAGAAATAGTTGTAAAGCACATTTGGTGTCTTATAGTCAAAGAAAAGCACCTTTTTGCATACATCTCTATTCTCTACCTCAATGGGAACAAGAAAGCCAGGCCAAGAAAGTGGAATTTTCATGGTAAGGTCAGTCAATGTCCATTAAGATTCCAACATTTATGAAATTAAATTAAATAAACTCTATGACCTTTCTGTTTTCACTTTAATTTTTCTTTATTCTAAGTTAGTCTTTTATTATTATTATTTTTATTCTTTTTTACCATAGGAAGTTTATTGGTGTCTAGGGCTCTCTTCCCAATTTCAAAGGGAATCCCACTTTCAGGCTTGGAGAGACTCATGACTTGGTCGGTGGATTGCAAAAATTTTCTTATTTTTTTTTATTTATTTTATTTTTTTGTATTGGATTCCAAATCCCGATTTTTGGGTCATCTTTTGCTCAAAAGATTCCACGAGTCTATAGAAAATTGGCATGTGAGGAGAAAAGTGTTGTTTCATTTTCACTTTCTATAAAGTTGGTGTAACATAAGTCTTCTAAATAGTAGGGTTTTTTTTAAAAAAAAAAAAAAAAACACACAAAAGAAGATATATTCAAAATCAAGACAACACAAAAGTTCAACACCGACCCATACGATCTAAAATTATAGGAAAATCACGATTCAATTTGATAATTAGTTTCACCAATAAATTCTGATTTGAAATACTCAAAGAGAATAGACATCTACCAAGTTTAAAAAATGAATATCCAAATAGATGAATAATTGAGTGCAAGCATGATTTTTTAATAAATCTCTATAATAAATAGAAAACTTTGATTAGAATTTGAAAAATTCACATTACCAATGCAACACAAAAAAATTGTTGCCAAGAAACAAAATTAACGCAGATACAAACATTGAAAAATTACTACGGCTAACACTTTTCCAACATGTAGAAACTATTAAAAAAAAAGGAAAAAAAACCAATAAAATTGATTATCATACTTTGGACTAGAATCTAGAATATTGTTTAATCAATTTGATGTATGACTTACAACAATAATTATCAATTAATCAATTTAAAAACAATTGTCAATTAATCGGATGTGCCAGTACCAATGATTATTTTTTCATCTTCACGAAACTTCTCTAGTTTTTTTTTTTTAAAATTATTATTATTGTTTTTTAAGTTGTATGGAATCTAGATATATATATATATATATATATATCATATCAATTGATGAATTGTGAAAACTTTGCAAAATAATTTATACTGGTTAGAGAAGAAAAATAAATCACCATTCGTTTGAGAAAAGAAAAGGGGGGAAAAACCCAACTGTAGCTATCCTAAATCGATGTAAAAAACTTCCTCTTTACACAACATAACTTGTTTAGATTTTTTCCTCTCCTATATATATTTTTTTTACCATTTTTTTTTTTTTACTAAATAGGAGCATGGTGGATATGCAAAAGTTACCAAATAGCTCCACAATAATGCTAAAACACTTTTCAATTGTCAGTTTTATATTGAGACTGCAATATCACAAAATGATAAGGATTTTTATCGCTGACTAACCCTTAAATTTTCCATGTTTTGATAGTTTACCTTATGAACTTTTAGTATTAAAATAACTTAATGTACTTCATATGATAAAGATTTCTACCATAAAAGATTTCTTTCATTATTGATGAAAACTGTAATTTTAACTGTTAGATTAATATTTTAATGGTCTAATCTAAAAATGAGAGTAATTTAATATCACGTATTATAAATTTTTAACATAAATATTTTCAGATCAAATCATTAAAAAATTAATATAATAATTAAAACTATAGTTCTAATCGACAGCGAAAAAGAACAAGAACGGTTTTAATGGAAGAAACTCCTTAACATCGTTATTGTAAGAATGTAGAATCTTGGGTGTAACGACACATTTTTCTTCTATTCCATTTGTCCTCTTCCCCATTGAAATAAGACTAAAAAAATCATACATTTATTTTTTAAGAAAATAGAATAAACTAAAATATCTTATTCCCAAGCTGGACTATGCTGACAAAATAACATGGCCATACAACATGTGATGAGACAGTGCATCTTTTTCTAGTCTCAAAAGCAATGTGGGGTCCAATGGACTTGGGTACTACTGGTAGATATATAGCTAAATGGCTTAGAGATAAGGAATCTTCATAGAAAAAAAAAAAAAAAAAAATATATATATATATATATATATATAAAATTGACAATATGGCCCCCAAATTTCAGCCTCAATATTGCTTGAGATTTCAGTTGGAACAAATGTTAGCAAAAAGAGGACAGACACAAGAAGATGCTCTTTTCAAGCGAGAAAAAACAGACTTTATTTACAACCGTTAGATTCCTTCTTTTTTTTTTTTTTTTTTTTGTGCATTTCTTCTCTTCCATAGAATGAAGGAATCTAGTTCTAACCTCTCCACCAAATCCCATATTTAATTTGTTTTATTTATTTATTCCCCACGAGATCTAAGTATTCTAATGGGACTAAAATATTTCTTTCCCTTTCTTTATTCTAATCTTGAAAAACAAAAAAAAAAAAACATGGGGTTTGGATTGGATCCACTTCAACATTTCGCATCTAAATTGGTTGTGTCGGATGCTTGTTTGCGAAAGAATCTCATTTGTGCTTATCCCACTAGTTTTCAACAATACCCTTCACTTTTATCATAAGTTTGTTTTTGTTCATTAATTGATGGGAGGTTCTATGAACGACTTTCTCACTATAACGTCTAATAGGATTATTAATCGTATTCATTCGATTCAGATCAGACAATTTATATTAGATGAAATTAGATCGTTACATTTAACTTATAAACACCATCTGATTTCAAGGTTTGTACCTGTAGTCCTTAAGATAAGAGCCTACCATCATAGAACTTCTCTTAATGATAACTTAAAGAGATTTTTTTATTTTTATTTATTTTTTATTTTTCCAATCATATGTGGCAATTCGTCAATAATTCTTCTTTTAAGAATTCAGAAAAATCGGATTTTTTGATGAATATATATATCGAGAGAGAACTAGATTTAGTTAGGTAATGTGTGGTTGGAAAACAAGAATCGATTGTTTAACAACGTATAGAATGTATTGTCAAATAGTCAATACGATTCCACAAAATTCAGTTTCGTTCAAATAACAGATTTTAGTCAATTAAAAAGATCTTCCCATCGATTCAGATGTCACTTTGATTCCCTTGAATAATGAGATGACTAGATGCTTACACATGGACTCTTTCCTCCTTAGTTTTCAACCCTCCAAAATGGTTCTTTGTGAATCCGGTTGATATATTTTCAAACTGTGGACCAATTGGTAAAGAGTCCTAGCTAGGAAGGAATTCAGAAAATGCAGCTTGAAACCAACTTAGTGCTACTTCCCCACTCCAAATAGAAAATACAATTGCTTTTTGAAGATGAATATAATATTCATATATATATATATATATATATATAGCCCCTAAAACCTCTACCCTTTCACAACATCAGTAAATATCTCTAGAAAACCAATATCTCACAAAATTGGTACCACATGGATAAGTAATTAATTAAGAGAAACATAAATAACTAGATTGTAATTAATGAAATCTAATGCATCGTTGCATAAAAAACCTCAAAATCCTATAAAGGACTCTTTAGTTTCTGTTTCATAAAACTAACTAATTGAAAGAAGACTGTCTGTTATTTAATAAGGTTGTTTGTCTTATCGATAAATGTTTTGAGTTTGATCGAGTCAATTGTATTTTGATGGACAAGTTTATACAGGCAATTTATGGGATTATGTCACACATAGATGCACTATTTTTCCGGAGTTATCTTTAACCTTTTTTCTTAAAAAAAATGTTGATGAAAGATGACTTCATGATGTGATTAATTAGGTGGAAATTAGGATGTAAGGGGCATTTTGGTCAGCTTAATGTGAAACATTAGTCTATAGATGGGTTGGAGTTAAATTTAGATAAATATTCCTCTCATCATAATGGGTCAAAAAGAGCGTATAAGATTCTCTAATTTAATCCGGCTTCTAATGAAAGCAATGATGGCAAAGAATTGAAAGCCAGGTCATGGGTAGGGTTGATGAGTCATGGGGAGGATCTCACAACCAAAAAAAGTAAACCAAAAAATGTTTTTTATTAGTCAATTTCATGGAAAACAAACAAATAAATAAATAAATATTTATTTATTTATAAACAATAGGGGAGTCGTGGAATTTACTCTAATTATTATTTTACTATTGTTATTAGACAAATGAGAAAAGAAAACACAAAAAGAGAAAGATGTGTGCCTTTGCTTGACCGCCTTATAGCCAACCCATCCTTTTTTTTTTTTTTTTTTTTTTTTTTTTCGCAGCCAAAGAAAGGCATCTCTTTTGAATTAGATACTTTTTGGGAATCCAAGAGATGTTTAAAAAAAAAAAAAAATAAAATAAAATATTCAGCACATTTCTATGTAAAAATTTGACTTTTTTTTTTTTTTTTGTTTAAAATATTTCCTTGGACCACAGGTGACCTTTTAGCTGCGTTAGTCCTGTATATATTTTCAACTCTTTATACTTATGTTTTCTAACTACCCATCAAAGACTACAAAAGCTTATGGTTTTGAAATTTACCATAGTAAAACAAAATAAATCAAAAATATTAAAAGATAAAGCAGAGAAGAAATTAAGAAAAAGTCCTCTCTCTCTCTCTCTCTTTTTAGGAGAATTTTTACAATTAGCACCCCATCATATATATTCTACACTTAACCGTATTATTTAAATCCGTTTATAGGTTTGAATATGATAAAATGATTTATTAGATAACATTATTATACGTATTTTGAAGCATTGTCTAAATAAATCATATGGTTGTGGATAATAGTCAAATAAATGAGGTCATGCATGTGGTCGTGATCAAGAAGTCCAATAAATGAGGTTAGCTCAATTGATTTATAATGGATATATATATATATATATATATATATTGAGTAAGTTCAGTAGGCGGATTGGTCCGAGTGGAGGGGGAAAAAAAAAACTTTATATCGGTGTCGCACATTTTTCTCACAGCTACTGAATCTATAAGTATAAAGTACTCCAATATTATCCCTTGTTTTTTTACCCCCAGCCTCTTTTTAATTTTAATGCTTAGACATGTGAAAGGTTATCAAGTGGAAATATTTTGTAAAATATTCTCAAACTTAGGTACGAATGTACAAACCCAAATGTATCTATAACTTATGCATCCTCCCAAAAAGTAGTAACTATGTATATATGTACATTTATATATATATATATGTGTATATATATAACCAATGGGCACATTTAGGACTGCACTCCTTGACTTTGGACCTCTGACTAGTTTAGCTCTAGGAACTAGGAAAAGAACTTCCTTGGAAGAGCCAATTATATAGTCACTTATATTTTAAACTATTAATTTTATAGTACTACCACAACTCGTAAGAATAATCTTTTCCATTCGCTAATGTTTTTGAAACAATTTGTGTACTTAAAATATAGACAAGAATATTTATAATTTAGTGCAAAATTGTACAAGATTCAGTGAATGAGCCAAAAACCAACTCTCACCTTTAGAAGAAAAATACATAAACTTATTACAAAAACAAACAGTTGGTTGAATCAAAATAAGATACCTCCATTTGAAAGAAGGGTTAGCTAGCTAAATTAGCTTTCAAAGAGGACCCTCGAAAAAGCATCTTTCACGTGATGACAAGCTCATCTCTTCATGGCATTTTTCTGAACACTTGTTCATGAGAGCATCTTTACGTTTTTATTTTTTTTCTTGGGGGTTCCTTTCAAAAGATGGAATCTCTCTCTCTCTCTCTCTCTCCATATATATACATATATATATATATATATATATGTCCAAGTTTTTACTAGCTAGATTTCCATTTTTTTCATCTTAATTTCTCTCTCTTTTTTGCAACTTTGTGAGGCTGTTTTTGTCATTTATTAGGGTTTTGCTGTCTTCGTCTACTTTTGAGTTTCTTTGATGCCATTATGGGATGTTTTTATTTTCTTGATATTTTTAGAGAATTTCTACTTGTTGAATTGGCCCTCAAATTCCTTCATCGTGCAATATTGATCCTTTCACTACTCTCCTTTTCATTCATCCTTTCAAGTCTCATTTCCATTCTCACACGCCCCTTCACATATATACCTTTTAAATTACAAGTAAAACACGATCATAAAAATAGTTCTAGTTCTCCAATATTACTATACTATCAAAAATATACTTGTATATAACATATTTATAATGTGGGAGGATTTGGGAAAAACCATTTTAAGAGAACAAATATATATAAAGACTATCCTTTTTAATTCGCTTCCTTATAATTTTCTGACGTTATAAACAAAAGAGATCAAATCTCCTTTTTATCAGATAAAAACGATATATTTTTTTGTCATATCAAACACGGATAATTGAAGCCAGTGATTAATTAGACTTCATAAGTAGGAGTATATTAATTTGCACCAATTATCAATGGTTTTGTATTAGTATAACAAAACATTATTTCACCATTAGTGGTGTCCAAAATATATATATATATTCTAGCTCAATATATATATATATACACACACACATGTAGGAACCTAATACATTTGAGGAGAAAACCATGCACATGATAAAGTGACTTATATATGTTTGCCCTACTACTCCACGTCCTTTGTTCATGCGCATATCATACCTCTACAAACACTATATAAAAGAGCCTTTTAATTCGATATTTCTCAAAAAAGGGGGGGAAAAAAAAGAAAAGAAAAAAAAAAGGGGCCTTTTGATGGTGTTTATAATCGCATTGCACATTTGAGGTTGGACCACACAAGGGTGGAGTTACTTTCATCCAAACTTTATCATAGTAATACACACACACACACACACACACACACACACACACACACACATTGCTTGAGATAATAATACCAATAGTAATAGTTTATAAAAAAAATATATATATATATATATATATATATGTATAAAGATTTTATTTCCCAAGTCAAGAGGAAACTATCGCAGCAATCAAACCCTCGAAAGCAGAAGGTATCTTTCGGTGCATGCATGCGCTGAACTCGAACCCCAAAAAAAAAGAAAAAAAAAAAAAAACCATTTTTTCGTTTTGCATTTTTTTTTTCATCGATCTTGATCTTCTAGTATTTTAATAATATGATGATTTACTTCTCTTTTGCGTAAAAAAAATTTAGATGTCACAACAGTTATATATATATTTTTTCCCTCTAAAAACTTTGAAACTTAGCTTGCTAAATTAATTTGGATGTATATGAAATTATGCAGCTTATTATGTTATATGGAAGAGCTTATGTTATGTTAAAGGAATCTTTTATAAGAAGTACTAACGTTGAAAATAAATATCCTATGATATATATATATATATATATATATATATACACACACGAAGGTACGTAAATGATCTTTTTTTCTTTAAGTTTTTTTTTTAATAAATAGCTGAAATTTTGTAAAATTAAGAAATTGGTTTTAAAAAGAAAAAAGTCAGTGATTAACTGATTGATTGATTGATTATGGTTAATCAATAATTAAATAATAATTATATATACTTTTTGTTGATTAATTCTGATTCATTATTAATTGATTACAGTTAATCATTGATTAACGGTTATTTTCAAATAATTATTTTAAAAACTACCTACCTTAGTTTTTCTATATTAATGTAAGATATATGTTTTTCTTTTTCTGTTAGTAGTGAGATTGTGTAAACAAATATTTTATTCACTAATGTCATTGAACATGTGTATTCAAGTGGCAACCCACTTCAAGTAAATTAAAAAAAAAAATCCAGATAATAATCTGATAATATGATGTTTAAGTACTTAATTACAACAAAGTGCGTACAACATATGTGGTACTGGCACAGAACGTACGAACAGTGTATCAGAGGGTAACAAGGAATTATAAATTATACTTCAATTTAATAAGTGGAGAATTATATTATTGTTGATATAATTTCTCAAAAAAAAAAAAAAGTGAATTTTGAGAGAAAAAAAAGAGTGAGGTAAAGCAACAGAGAGATTCCAAAGTTCTGTGATACAATAGGGGCAGAGGCAGTTATGACCAATAAACTTTTACTTTTTTTTTCTGTAAATTTATCTTTAAAAAATAATTTTTTTTTTTCATATTAAGAAGTGATTATCCTTACATAAGTCTGTTTAAAATATTTATCCTTTAAATATAAACCCTCACTGAAATAATAAATTGATTCCATTGCTAATCATAATAGATGACAATAATGAGCTACAAATCTACAACGTTATTTAAAGATCACGAAGCACATTAAAGAAGAGATTTCGGAATCAAATTATGATAATAGCTAGCAATAAATAAAGATACACAAACAAATTAATTCAAAAAAAAAAAAAAAAAAAAGGCCGACGAGAGCTGCATGTGACAATGCACGCGAACATATACCCAAATATTTAGAAAATTTTGATAGGGGAGATATTTACGTGAATATTTCTTAATTTGGGGTCAAAATGTCAGAAACCTATAATCCAAGGATCATTAGTAAGATTAAAAAAAAAAGTAAATAACTAGTTTTGTCTCTAACTCTTCTATGAAGTTGCAATTTGATCCCCAACTTTTTTTTTGGGCTAAAAAGGTCCTATACTTTTTTTTTTTAAAATGATGTAAAATGATATTTTTTTGACAACATACATTAGAAAAATTTATCAAAATATATCACATGAGTCAAATATATGATTTATTATTTACTATTATATCATTCAACTTATATATATGTCATATAATTGATTTCATTTAACTTTTAACTTTTGTTAATTAAAAAAATTTATCTTATATCATTTTAAAAAATTTAAAGATATTTTAATATAAGAAAAAGATTAAGTTTGAGTTGAAAATTTTTGTTGACTTTTTAAAAAAGACAAAAATTTTTTTAAAAAAAGACAAAAATTTTTCAAAAAAAGATAAAAACTGATATGAAAATTTTAAATTTAAACTGAAACGTCAATCGAGGTCTAAGTATCAATTCTTAATTTTGTAAAAAAAAAAAAAAATAGGACTAAACAAAAAAAATTATCGCCGATGATTTATCCAAAACAAAGAGATGTGGTGAGAGGGGCATGACGTGGCAGTGAGAGAGGAATCTGTTCGCCGCATACCAACGGCGCTGCTTTCTTCAACATTCCCACCTTCCGAATATTAATCGCAGCTGGGCCCCACCTCATTCTTCTCCTCAGATTCTCTCTTGACATTTCTCACCCCTCTATTTTCTCTCTCTCTCTCTCTCTCTCTCTCTCTCTCAAACTTTTTTCTTTCTCAACCTTTTTTTTGGAGGGGTAAATTTCCTATTGTTCTTCCCACTCATCACACGTCTTGGACTCGCCCCATTTTTTGCTTTGCTTTTGTCCAAATGACGTTTTCGTCGGTATAAATAATAATAATAATAATAATAATAATAAAAGAAAAATAAAAGAAAAAAAGTATTGTCCTCCCACCCTTTAATCGCTCACTCGCTTATTGCTTCTTTTAAAACACACACACACACACACACACACATTTTACGTGTGTGCTCAACAACTCATAACCACCTTATGTGGTGTTAAGATTCGAGTGTTGTGCGATCTTTTCAAGAATCTTAAATATAAAAGTTTGTTTGTACTAATACTGCAGTACTTGACTTAGCATTGTCTGCAATCATAATCCTATATATATTAAGTCTCAATTTGATATTTAAGTTTAACTCTAATTAAATTGTATTTTTTCATATCAATATTTATCTTTTTCTGAAAAATTAACAAAATTTATAACTAGTTTTTGAAAAGTCAATTAACTCCAACTTAAAAATTTCATCCCCAACTAACTAACTAAACGGGGGCTAAGTCTCAAATATTATTAGATTTAGTGAGATCGGTAACATCCTCCTGATTCGAGTAATATGGTCTTACTGTTAAGACCTTGATAACATCCAGAGTGGGAATATGCTAATTCCGATTGTCCTTTTTTGAACTTTACTTCAACCAAAAAAAAAAAAAGTTTCTTTAAATAATAGAGAGAAAGTTGAAGACGCTCACACAAAAAAATTATCTTATCAATAGTGCGTAATAGTGCATGTTTTTAAATATTAAATCTGATGAAAGAATAAACAAATAAATAATGGTTTGAAACAAAGCACTAGAATTCTCATCACCATTTATGATCATTAAGTAAATAGTTTTGTGAGAATCGAATAATCGTGAGATTGACTAGCCATTAATTATTGATCAACAAGCATAAAGAACGATCCATATGCATATATAACACTGCATAAAATTATAAGACAATGGCGATATTATGTTACCTAGTTCATACATGCTTGGATGGTAGATATATATACACACATACATATATAGAAAAATAGAAAATGTCGTCAACTTAGCATGATATTGACATTTTGGTTCATGATGAGAAATTTCTTGGATATGAGAAAGGCGCACTCTTTGAGAGCATATCCATCATGAGAGAGAGTCGTACAATTATGCCCTCGTGCCCTTCCCCCAATTGAAATATCACTATAACCCTAATGCCCTGTTACCATATATATTATGCCCCACTCTTCCACTGCACTTTGCTCCTCAATATATATACATACATATATATATATATATATAGGAATACTTTTCCGTCCGGTATTCGGCCATCCGGCGGGAAGAGAGAGAGGATAATTTAAGAGACTAACCGGTATAACAAAAAAAAAAAAGAAAAACTGATACAACCTAAGAGACTAACATGTACCAGCGTCGTTCGTGTTCGATAAAAATATAGTGCCAGACACGAGAGTAGACCTATGTATTGAACTTGGAACGCGATGATAATTCAAGCTCGACATCATATGATGAAATTATATGTAAAATTACTGTTGATGACCCGACTAGAGCCGACCACCTCTGACGGACTAGCCGACCACTTAACACCGACGATCGCCCCGTTGGACCCCGACTGGTCGGACATCACCCTCAACCGAGCACAAAAGGGGCCTACTCGGACCGTAGCGTTCTAGGGAAGTCGCTCGCTGAGCGTGCCAGGGAGCGCGCCTAATCGGCTGCTCGGGCCTCCGTCTCGCCGAGCACTCTGCTCGGCCTCGATATGTATCTCGGCCCTGGCCCCCATCCAGGCAACGCCAGAGACGGGGGATGTGACACCAGTCACATCCCTGCCCTATTGGCTACTGGCGCCGTTCACCTACTCCTGTCAGACATCACATCATAACTACCCACTGTAACCTCCTTACTGGTGACGCCTGAGAAACCCCATTACCCACTGTGCTGGGACCTAGGGACACGTGGCGTCGGCTCAGTGGACCAATAGCGCCTGCAAGCCTACTTGTCCACCGGGTACCCTAGGTAGCCGACCCGTCCGGGTTGCCCCGAGCACCCGGACACACGGAAGGCACCTATAAATAAAGGAATGAATCCCCAATTCAGGTACGAACATTCTTACCTTGCCAAAGCTCTGCCTCTCCTCTTGCTCATCAGTTTCCTTGCTGACTTAAGCATCGGAGTGTCCACGGCAGACACCACACCGGTGTCCCCATCATTCCGAGGTGCTTCCATTTTACAGGAGATCGACGGCGGAATAACTGGCGAGTCTCCATCGGTCTAGCCGACCACGTTGGGTGTTGTTGCCGGAGTCGTTTCGAGCATCAACAATTACTGTTAAGACATACAACCATAAATACTTTTTTGGCTAAAGAAATCCTTCTCATCTTCAAATAATGGCATTGTCTTATTTATCTTCCTAAATTTAACACATTCATTTGTATGGGGACCAGTTTGAAATCTAAGATAATATTGTACCCTTTCTGAAGAGGTAATGAAGATAATAATAACAATGGCTAAATTTGCACTTAGATGGACAGAAAAATGCTACTAAAAACAAATTATGTACCAATCAATCTAAGAATAGTAAGCATATTACAGGGCTTTTAAAATATATCCAACGAGAATAAAATAGCAAATTCGTATCATTTTAAATCTTAGTTGAAAGCGAAGTTGTCACCTTTTGCTATGCTTTCAAACAAAAAATATGCAAGCTAATTTCTACACATTTGATGTGACAACAAGGTAAGAAAATAACACCACTAGTATGAAAATTTGAAAACCGACACATAATATCAGAATTATTAAATATTAAGAGTGATTTAACCAAACTTGATTACAATCTAACTATTCGATTCATTAAATTTTTTTTTTCATGCCCTATAAAAAAAATACGTATATATATATATATATATAAACAAAGGACATAGAAAAATGCTATGCTAGGTTAGAAAAATGATATTATGGAGAATTTAACCAGATGCTATTGTAGGCTGATATCCCAATTAGATAAAAGGGAAGCTGTAAGAGTTAACTTGTTCGGTGTTAAGGTTCAATTCAATTTGAATAATAATTTTTTTTTGTTTTGTTTTTTTCTTGAAAAATCAACCACAGTTTTATTATTTATTGTTACTATTATAATTGTGTAACTTAAATTTTAAAAGTCCATAATTATGCATATACAAATTCAAATAAGATGAATTTTTTTTTTTTCAAATTGCTTAGAATTTTCGAGACAAATGAAATAATTGATTTTTTTTCCTAACACATTTTAAGTTTTTACACTATTTAACTCCAACAATTCAAACGCCTCACCAAATACACAAATCAATTCAATTCAATTCCAATCCATACACCAAACATATTAGTTCATATGTTACATGGTGACACCATATCAGCACCCGTTTGAATTGTAGACTTGAAAAGTAAATTTAAATAGTAAATTCTAAATTTTTGTAAGAGAACATTGTTTTTTTATCCCCCCTCATAATATTGAAAAACAGTCGCAAAACAATGATCCAACCGATTGTGTTGTTCTCTTTCCAATGATATTACTAGTTAATTAGGTTTCATCATTGAATATAAATGCTAATTTCTCCTTATGATCCTAGCATATTAAATTTTAAAACTAAAGAAGATAGCTGCAACGATGGAATAATAATAACTCAAAAAAGGGGTATAAAAAACTGTTGGGATGGCAGAAAAAAGCCAGTTTTATAATTTAAAAAAAAAAAAAAAATTCTGTTTTCCTTTCTTGGAGAGGTTAGAACATAAAAACTACCGGGGATTACAACAGGAAATTAGCTTGAGCAAAAAAGGGCCAACCTCGCAGGCTCACAGTATATACATGTATGCGAACACTATTCTGCCTTGACAAAATGAGCAGTCAGAAGCTTTGAGACTGAGAACCCGTTGAAGGTGTCGACATCGAAAAGCTCTTTTAACTTATCGTCACATATAATTCTCCGCTTATCGGACGGATCCTTTACAAAACAAGCAAAAAACTTGGCGTCAGATAAGGAAATCAGTACCAGAATCAAAAGGTAATCTAACAACAGAATTATCAACAATTAAAACGCTAAACGAGTCTGCTTTATGAAAACCAGAAATGTTTGGCCTCGTGGGGTAACCCAAGAATCACATGCCTTCAATCAAAGTAAGGTGTAAGTTTGGATAAGATTTTGTCAAGACCGACTTTGCACACAAGTTCGTAAGCAAGCCGGTTCTCGGCCACATTTTACGATAATAGCATACTTAACTAACCTTAGATGACATCTAGAACTCTAAAATCTAGAGGATTATGATTACATCATGACCTACTATTACGTCGACTAACGTATGTCTTATAC
Organism: Ficus hirta; assembly: GCA_038430175.1. Taxonomy (NCBI): domain Eukaryota; kingdom Viridiplantae; phylum Streptophyta; class Magnoliopsida; order Rosales; family Moraceae; genus Ficus; species Ficus hirta. The sequence goes on from CM076596.1 coordinate 10,548,806, forward strand.
TTCAATTCTGCAATACAAAATGACACTATCTTAATGGGAACAGTTAACCAAAACTTAATGCCGTAATATTTTTTTTTTCTTCTCTTTCTTTTTTTCTTTTTAAATTTTTGTGGGATAAAACGCTGTATCAAAAAGGGTTTGAACCAAAACAGTGTGGGTTCGAACGATTATCAACAAACTGAAGAGATCTATACACATGAAAACTTTTGAACTTATATTACTCGGTAAATGTTCATTTGTTTATGAATCTGGAATTTCACTATGTAGATATTTTATAGCCAAGTTGACGGTGTCATACCTGTAGATCATGCTGTTTTATGTACTCCCACATTCTCTTCACAACATCAGCCCGAGACAATGTGTTTTCTCCTGTACCCAAAAATTTCACAAGAGCATCTGAAAGCGGCAATGGAGCAAGTAGACCAGAACCTCCTTTCTTTTGCCGTTTTTCTTTTTGCTTAGGCTCGTCCGAATCTGGACGGAGAAATATTGCTAAGATTGTCATTAAACAATAACACCATTGAAAAGGCACCCGATTCATTTCTTAAATACTAATTAAAGTAAGTTATGCCACAACCAAAATGAAGAAGGTGGTTGGATATGCAGTAATATTACCATCCAAAACGTCAACATGAGATTCGAAGGTACTACTCACCTTCTTCTTCTTCCTCCTCCTCCTCTTCTTGCTCTTGTTTAGACTGCTTCTCCTTTTGTGAAGAGTTCTCCGTAACCGCTGCGTTACCAAACAATAGAATTTATTCAAACCACGAGACAGTTTTCAGAATAAGCAGCAGCAGCACCAAAAAAAAAAAAAAAAAAAAAAAGGAGAAAGCATGGAATAATGTAAACAGAATTGCTGAATGACAAAATTGATCCCCAATACAACTTGACATGTTAAAGCTAATTAAAGTTTGAGAACTACACAAGGAAGACCTATAAAAAAACATATCCAATAGCAATACACGTCCATTGAAATTATAAATCTTCATATATGTGTGTGTGTGAGCACGCTGCACAGGCATATCCATCTTCATATTCCTTCCCATTTTGTACCGAAAGAAAAATTGAACTCCATGAAATTTTCTTGTTCAATATGCTACTCATGTAAGCAATTATATGCCAGATTATTGAAAAGAATATCACTAGATTTTAATGCGTGTATTTGCAAGTTTAAAACCCCATTAACACATTTGAGAAGTTGTCAAGATGAAGAAGAGCAGTAACTGCTGAACAAAAATGGCAAATCCACATAATGGGACAATTGATAGATCGTCTTCTAAATAGAAATTAAAGCTTTGTTCAAAGAGATACCATTGTCCACGTTTAACGGCCATATGTGCTTTGCTAGGGCTTTATTCATTTGAAACATGTTGATTCTATCAACATGAAAAAGAGCACGCAATGACTCGTCACATATTATGTTTTGTTTATTCTTTGGATCTTGTAAACTATTCTCCTTGATATAGCCCCAAAGTTTCTTGACAACCTAAACAAGCAGAAGAGCAGAGAGGGATTAACCAAAAAAAGATAAAATAACATAAAATACAGACGAGATTATAACCAAAATACCTCCGTTCTTGCCAAAACAGCCTCCCCGATGAATGTTTGAAGTTGTGGAGAAAGGCTACACAATTTGGCAAAACCACCTCCTCCTTTCTTCTTAACATCTTTATCCGCCTTTGTGGACCTACATGATGAGATACCACATTTAGGAGGAAGAAAAAACACATATATACACCTAACCCCAACTACGCAAAAACAAATACAACCAACCACTGGGTAAGGATGGTATCTCATATTTCTATAGGATAGGTCGTTATGCCATTAGTCTTAACTATTAAGTATATCAGACTTGGGACCAATCATGGAACAGAATTCAGATTAACAATTTTCGAGATTAGTAACAGGCATAGTAATATCAAGGATATAGAGGAGGTAATGTCAAAGTCAGTAACGTTGTAATCTGAAATAAATTCGGTGCTGGTATTCTGCTACCAAACTAGGCCAATAAAAGCTCAACTTATGCAGACGAGTAAAACGCGAAAACAATATCATTAATGATGATTAAAATTTCATGAACGTATTAACATCTATGTTCTCTTATGAAAAGAATAAAATAAAATATCCGCAAGTACTTGAAATAGAATTACAACTTGAACCATAAGAACGTGAGAGTTAAAAAATAAAAAATCCACAAAGAGAAGGTAAAGAAAATGAGGGTGGAGTAATGGTGGCAGTAAGGGGACTCACCTTCCTTTCCTTTTTTTCCGTTTGTTATCTTTTTTTTCCTCTGCTTTTTCTTCTCCTCCTTTCTCTTCCTCCTTTTGTGTCTCTACCTTATTGGACTCTCCTTCAGATTCAGAATGGTCACTCTTTTCAGCCCCTTTGTTTTGCTTTACATTTTCTGATTTTTCATCAAGTTATGGCGTTAAAATTCCGAACACCATGCATCTTCAGGGTCACACCACTAAAGGTAAACGGTAAGGAGCATTATAATATATTGTGAAGTGAAATAAAGAGATTAAACATGGCAGCTTTTTTGTTGCATTTAAGTTGAAATTGCAGAATATTAAAAACCGCTACCATCAATATCATAGGGCAAAGGCCAAAATGAACTAAAACTTGATAACAATGGTAAATAAAAAATACTTCTAAAAAGATAAATAAAAAATAAAATATTAAAAGAAATCCTAAGAGAAAATTACATCGTGCAATCACAGGATTTGAAACTCTCTCTATCTTGTAATGCAGCAAGGCTAGTTGAAGCTGTGTTATTTTGGTTCTAATAATTTTGCACAATAAAAATGCTTTATTTCTCATTTTCTTTGATGCCAATAACAAAACCAGTGGTTCAAAAGAGCATAAAGAGTGGCCATTAGAAAGAAATCTGATTTCTAAAAAGGACAAGTCATATCTGAGAGACTGAGACAAACTGCTATGAGGTCTATATTTCCGAAACTTCTCACAACCGAAGAGAGTCCAGAGATTACAACAGAATTCTAAACTGTTATTTTAGAGTCTGACTCCCTTCCCCTATTGCATTTTTTCTTTTCTGGATTCTCATATTCTGGATACTGAACATAATTTATGCAACTATCAAATTGACATGAATTCCAGTGGGTGAGCATTTTCACCCAGAACAGATTTTGGTCTCAACTAACAAAAATCTTTTCCTGTCTAGGTGATCAATAAAATGTGCTGATGGGAAAATCTCAAACTAGTTTAGATACTCAGGTGAATATTTCAATATTTACGAAAGTATAAGAGATGCAAATTTAGAAAGTAGATTTGTGTTTACTCAAATAATTTCCACATATGATTCCTTTCAGGGGGCTCTAAAGTTTCATGCCATTGCAAACTGCATCTCACAGAAAAATTATATTATATAGATATAGAAATTCCACTAGAATTAATAACCAACAGTTTCAATGCATAAAAATCCACATGACGCTCAACATGTAGGGTACTAAACAAGATTAACATTACAAACAAAGAAAATTTAGCGACAAATTTAGTCTAATCATCAGAAAATTGAGAAGATATATGATCTTGTAAATACCATCTTCGGTGCTCAAAGGCCAAATATGCTTGGACAGGGCCTTATTCATTTGAAACATATTTATCGAACTAACACGGAAAAGGACATGCAATGATTCGTCGCACATAATATTTCGTCTATTTTTTGGATCCTGCAGATTGTTCTCGCGGATATAGGACCAAATTTTCTTCACAACCTAAAAAGCAGAGTGAAAGTCGAGTTTTAGCAATATAGTCCCAGAAGCTCCAAGGCAAAACAGTACATGGTAGATAAAATGCGAAAACAATTTTCTAAACTGATTAAACAAAACCTCTGGTCTTGACATTTCTGCCTCTCCAACAAATTCTTGCAGCTGTGGAGAAAGGCTACATAACTTGTTAAAGCCGCCTCTCTTTTTTACCTTTCCCTCCTTGTTCGACCTGTTTGTAATTCGAGAGCGTCAAAACCAGAAACTCACAGCCCAGCATATGCAAATATATGAGAAACAACTCAGCGAACTAATACCAATACCAAGAAATAAGAATACATAGTCTTTTCCCAAAGGAAAAAAAAATCAATAAAATCAACAACATAAAACAAATTTTATGAGTGAAAATCATCTAGGAAGTAACAAAAGCACTTCACTCTTAACATTTACACCTAAAATCAAGCAAAATAAAAAGTAATTAATTCCCAAAATAAATAGAATTGAAGATTTGCATACAGAAAGTTTGCATTTTTAATGTAATTCTTCTTCAACAAATTTCAAAGCTTCATAAAAGAAATGGGTATAATTTCGTGCATGCTCTTAATCACTCCCAAAGAGAAATTAACATTAATCTATGCCACAATAATCCACTGGATAACAAATAAAGCATGAATTTTTATTTTTATTATCAATAAAAAAAAGTCCATATTTCAACCTGGGACCCAATAAAATGAATAAATCATGACCATATTTCCTTTCCACTAAACGTGAAGAACCAACAATTTATGTTCCTAATCGTCAATCAATCTCATTTTGCCGGCAAACAAACAGAAAATAAAAACGAAAATATCCGCCGAAATGTAGTTGGAGAAATTACGTACCCTCCTTTTCTCCTTCCTTTCCCTCCTTCATCGTCTTCGTCGTCTTCATCTTCGTCTTCGTCTTCGGCTTCCTCTTCTTCTTCAGCCGCCGGTTCTGGTTCTGGTTCTTGTTCTGAAGGATTGGCCATGTGAGATTCCAGGAAAAGGTCGATTTGGTCACGGATGAAGGCCTTGCGGTCGGACAAATCGACGGCGAAATCGTGCTCGAGCTGGCGGCGGACGCCGCTGGGGGTGGTGGTGTCGAGGTCGGAGCACCGGAGGATGTCCCGGAGCCGCTCCACGAGTTCCGCGTCGGAAACCATCTTCTAAGGCAAGAACACAGAGAGAGAGAAAACGTTTCTCGGGGATTTCGAAACGTTTTTTTTTTTTTTTTCCTTTCTTTTTTCTATTTCTGGGAAATGGCGTCTCATGCAAGAGAAGGAAGAAGAGGAAAGAAGGGAAAAAGAGGGGAAAGGACAACAGAGGAAGGGCGGGGATTGGGTGGATGAGGGTATTTCTGGTATTTTGGGTTGTTAAGCTGGTGAAGTTCTCGTGTTTACAAGTGTATTCAGGACTTATACACATGAATTCCCGCTTTTACTGTTTTGCCCTTGTGTCTTGTTGCTTCTTGGGTTGGGCTTGAGGATGGCCCAATCTTGGCCCAAGTCTAAAGATGAAAAGATTGGTCAAAGTCAAACCTTTGTTTTTTTTTGCCCCCTTTCTTTTTTGAATTGTGCTCTGTTTGGGAAAAAACTGTCTGAAAAAGTCTTGGTCAAATTGTAAAGGTGACAAATCTATCCAAGCCCTTTTTTGTAGTAATAATTGATTGGAAAAGTTCTATTGTTTAGCTTCTGTTTCTGGCATGAATTCTAACAAGAAAAATCCAATTCAAATTGAGAATCTGAAAAAGAAATACCGTGTAAATTACGGAAAAGCTAAGATTTTCATTTGGTTTGGATTAGATTTTGCTCCAATCCAATCTAATCCAAACTAGATATTATCTTGTTTTGCTCTAATCCAAATGGAATTTGCTTTCTACACTCTCTTCTTTTTGCTCCAAACAATAACTTAATATGTAAATCTTATAGAATCTGATAGGGATTTGGTGATTAAAAAACATTTAAAACGAGATACGAAAGTAATGTTTTTGATAGCCTGAGACGGATTGTTCTCCGAAAGTAGAACAATAAGTTATTCCATTAAGCTTAAACAAGGTTAACGGAGGTGTTCTCTGCACGATTAGTATGTATGAACTCCGGAAGTTGCCAGCAATGATTGGCTTGAGAAGCATCCAAGCTTTCCGAACCTGGTTAACAGCTTGTTTGGAAATTCTCATTGTATCACACCTAAGAGAGAAGACTACAAATTCTCATCATCACTGCGATCAGAAGCCCTTTCGTCGGTATCAGAGCCACTCTCGAAGCTAATGCTCTCGGTTTCAGATGTTTTGTTGCCGCAGGTTTCATCGCCTGGCCTCAGATAATCTTTCAAATCATCTAAGATGTATGGTTCTACTACTTTCCAGAATGAGGTTGAATTGCTTCCGAGGAACCCGATCCAATACGCCCTTCCCTTTCTCTTCACCCTGCAATCCAGCAACATCGCCTTCAAGCTTTGGACAACCTTCAAAACGCCCTCCTGACTTCCCCTGAGCTTTAACAGAATATCTCCTGCCGAGGTCCTATGGCCTCCATACATATACCAGTAAGCAAGAACGCACGGTGACAGCCATCGATGGATTAGCTTTGGAATCGCACTTCTGCCTTTTGGCCAAAACTGGTCTATGTAGAAACTAAAGTATAGATGTGGGATGGTGAAAAATACGTGTGGCATATCCTCGCTACCATCATTTGCCTTGCATGAAGGATGTAACCACTCGTGATATAGGTCGTATATACGTCTCTTTAAAAATGAATGTGTGCCAGATTTCTCACTGAACTCAAAGCGGATCATGTTATTCTTCCCATTTCCATCCAAGTCAACTTGCAAACCTCCTAACAGCAGACCCACCAAGATCTCTCGTTGTTCCTTACTTAGCTTTGGGCTTGCGGGTCTTTTGACCCTTTTTTTGTTCAAGCTGAGGACAAAATCAATCTTTTCCGTCAATGACGATTCAACATCGTATTTCTTTCGACACATCAAATCATAAATCTTCTCTGCCTTTGCAAAATCTCCAGATTGTAGATATCCACTCAAAATAGTGTTGCATGACCGAGCGCTGATACCGATAGCTCCATTTTCATGCATCTGGCCAAAGATCTCCTCCGCTTTTTCTAAGTTACCGACTTTCACCAAGGAATCCAAGTAAATGCTGTAAACAGTACGGGTAGGCTGACATTTCTCAAGGCACTGAGAGAAGGCCAACTCTACCCTGTCATGGAAGCTTAAATTGAAATACATATTCATCAAATCGATGTAAGCTGGCATAACAGGCTTGAAACCGCTGCTTATGAACTCTTCCATAAGGGATTCCGCCAGTTCAATTTCTTGAGCTTTACATAAGATCTCTATAACTTTATGATACGCCACGACATTCATGGAACCCAAATGCCCCTTCATCTCTCTGAATATCTCCAAAGATTTCCTAGGATCTCCCGCCTTTCCATATACCTCCATCCTATAAACAAAAGCTTGAGGTGGGAGATCACTTTCGAGATGAAGAAGTTTGTACCAAGCTTTTTTCGCTTCCTCCAGATCTCCCTCCTTTGCGCAAGCTCTCAAGATGGACACAAGCACTTCTCTGCTCTCCTCAAAACCCGCTTGCTGCATCTCCTTCCTTATCTCGGTTATCCGTTTTTTATCTATGGTGTCCTGATAGCTATGTAGCCAAATTAGGCCAGCATATATTTCCTTGTGTATCTCAAGTCCAGTCGTTACCAAATTGTGAAAAATAAACTCCGCCTGTTTCAGAAAATGTTTCGAGAAGCTTCCAGGTTTGCTAACAATGGATCGAAATAGAGAATTGTGCAAGCTAAGTCGGGGCTGGTAACCTCCAAGCTGAATCATTCTATTGTAAATGCCGCACGCTTCCTCCAAGCAGCCTTGGACCGGCGCACTGAGATAAGCAACAACCAAAATGTGGAACGTAGATTCGCTAGGAACACGCCCCTGATTGATGATATCATCGAAGATCTCCCGACACTTCGAAAACTTCCGTTCCTTCCCCAAGTAATCCGCTAATTTAGTGGCAAGAGAGAAATCGAAACGATACCAATGTTGTTGCATCATCCATTTGTACACCTGCCAAAAACTTGGAACTGATTACAAAACTTGAAGTTGCCAAAAACAACATATCATTTGAGAATTCTATCCAAGACCCGATTCTCCGATTCAGTATCCGCAAACTAATTGTTTTCCTTTCGGCTTAAACTTCCACAAATGTTCATATTGCCCAACAAAAAAAAAAAAAAAAAAAAAAAACTAATTGAATAACAGATTCCAATTTGCCAAAATTGCACTTAACACAAAATATCAGCAATTCTAATTGCAGAGTAATGAAAATGGAAGAAGTTTTACCCGGAAACCAGATTCGTTCTCGCGAATCCTCATACAATGGACGGCCAAGTAGGTGACATCTTCCTGCCTCAACCACTTCTTCTGCGCGTTGAGAATTCTCACCATCGTCCCCAGCTTGTGCGCCGGCAATTCCTTGCAGAGCCACGCGAGCTTCGACCTCCGCCACTGCTCCGGCAGCTCCCCGAGCTCCTTAACCTCAAGCTCCGGCGCCGCCAAATGCTTCATATCCGCCGACGCAAAACACTTCTCGGAGTCGAACGGCTCGCTCTCCGGGAAGCCACCGACGTCGCCAACCTCAGGTTCTGGCGACGGCGACGCTTCGCCCTCCAACTGTTCGACGAAAGTTCTGGCAGAAGAAGCCGGCGGGAATCGGCGAGGTTGGGTGGAGATCGGAAGAAGGGAGCGGCGGAGGCGGAGGAAATCGCGGCGGTGGTGGCGGAGAGAGAGGGAGGAGAAAGGGGAGGAGCGGAGGGGTAGAGAGAGGAGGACATGGTTAGGGTTAGGGTTTGGGGAGTGGTGGGAAGAGAGGAAGGTGAGGGAGAGAGGGGAAGAAGGATAGAGCTCTGCTTGAGCTCTGCTCGGAAGTAGCATTTTTTTTTTTTCCCGTTATCTGTCTCTGCTCTGTTCTGGTTCGGCTTAAAGTTGAAGTTGAAGTTGAGGCTGTCGTTTTTCTGTTGGAAGTTAGTCGTAAACTAAAGAGCAGAGATTTTAGATGTCGTTTTTTGAGAAGTAGACCCAGCCCATTAACTGAGGGAGGCCTGGGCCTGGGTACATTGCCATTGGGATTGGGCATTTGTCGGGTTGACAGAAACTTTTTTTTTTTTTATTTTTTGCTTACCTTGCGCCTGAAAATAACAAAATAAATAAATAATATGATTTATTTATAATAAAGTAAATAACCAAATTTCTAAAATTTTTATAATAAATAAAAATTTTATTAGTAAATGATTTATTTTCGTTAGATTTATCAAGTAAATAGTATATTTACGTCTGTCATTTACGTAATAAAATTTTCATTTTTTTAATAAATCTATTACTTTAAATATTTTAAAAAATTGCTGTTTACGTCAGTTGTTTTCATAAAAATGCTATTTACAATTATTTCCCGTAATGTGCATTTAGTTACACAACTATTAGAGTGGCATTTGACGTTTACAATAATTTAACTCAAATGCAATCTCAAATTTTTACTTTTTAAAAATGTGTACCATACTTCTTTTTTTTTTTTCTATCTTTACATTATTCAAATATTATATTTAACTAAAAAAATATTCAAACACATATTTCATGTAAATATACAATTCAAATTTGACATTCAAATTGAATGAATATTAAAATGCAATAGTTTTAAAAATGTGTACCATACTTCTTTTTTTTTTTTTTTTTTTTTCTATCTTTACATTATTCAAATATTATATTTAACTAAAAAAATATTCAAACACATATTTCATGTAAATATACAATTCAAATTTGACATTCAAATTGAATGAATATTAAAATGCAATAGTTCATCCAACCGAATGTTGACTAATAGAATATATAGTAAAAACTAATATATTTATGAAAGATAAAACAAGTAATACATATCTATAAAAGGGTTAAATAAATAAAAGAGATAATATTGAATAAATTATATATCTAATATATAAGTTTATTCATGGGTAATTTATTTTAATCCTAATAAAAATATATTCACTTGTAAATATGTTTTTTTTTTATTTAAATAGTTTTATAGATATGCTATTTATTTCTTTTAACTTCTATAAATATAGAATTTTCCTCTTTTCTCAGCAAATATTATGAAAATAATATTTTAAATTCGAAGAAAATTTTAAAAAAAATTCAGTTTGATAGGGTACTTTTTTCTTAGAAGTGCTCTTAAATTTTAAAATTTTATATGAACAATGAGTGATAGTTAATGAGAAACTTTAAAGGAGCAAGTTTCTTTTTTCTATTTGCTTGGTCGTTCCTTCTAAGCTGACTTTTGCTTTTAAAACAATTCAAGTTGTGGTCTTGATTTCCACAACTTTAAAGTTGGTGAACTAACAATTTGGTCAAATTAGTCATCAAAATGCAGTGACTCGTGATAGTGGTCATCCTTTTATTTTATTTATTTATTTATTTTGCTGAAAGATAAATGGTCAACATTTCATCCTAGTGACTTCTCCCCTTACGTCTTTGTTCATCATCATGTTGCTATTTTTTGTAGACCGTGAGGGAAAAAGAAATAACATTAACAGAACATATCAGTTATAGCTAAGATAAAATTTAAAAAAAAAAAAAAAAACACAATATCGTTTTGGAAATCTATTAGGACATCCATAGATAAAACTGAAAATGTAGTAGCTCACATCCTTATGAACCATCTCGAGAAAGAAATTTGTGTATGTCAATCATACAGTTTCATTATTTTAGTAAGCAGATGTAAAAATAATGAATCATATCTTTGCAAACATGAGAGAGAATAAAAAAAAAATATAAAACGATCATATTTTTTCATTATGCAGCCACCATTATAAATGGTATCGTAAACAAATTTAATGATGATACTAATCAAAGAAATAAGAATAAATAAAATAAAAAGAATAAAATTAAGTGGTGATGCCTCATCAGAGACGACGATGTCAATGAAAATCTAGGGAAACTTTCTCTTTTTTTATTTTTAGACTATTTATTGTTCTATAAATTTACATATAGTTTCCTCTTGACTCCCTCGAACATTTTTTTTTTTCCTTTTTATCATATATATTTTATACGAATTTACTCTTTCTTATAATAACTTTTCACTTCGTCATTGAGTCTCACAATACGTGTTTGTCTTGACTTGAAGGAGGAATTTAACAAGCTACGTGTTGAAAGCCTTTCCAGATAATCTAGAAGCCAACTTCATGGATAACATGCCTTCAGCAAGTTTTTTTTTTTTTTTTTTTTTTAATGGCCATATTCACCCCACCAAAAAAAAAAAAAAAAGATTTTTTAATGGCCAAAGTTATAAATAGGTAAAAGAATAACCCCCAAAAACGCCACGCGTATCAATTTGGGCAAAAAGCCATTACTTTCCCCATAAAAGAGGGAAACCCACTTGTAGTTCCCATCCTACTAAAACATAACAAATGGCATATTTATTTGCAACACAAAATTAACCCAATTTCACCCATATTAACAAGACAAGGACATTAGTACTAGAAGTTTCTAGATTGTGGTCAAATATTCATTGTCTTGTGAATGATCAGCCTTTGAGATGTTTTCTTGGCAATGTCCTCCATCACTAGTTTTTAATGAGTTCAAATTGACTGCAAATCATACTAGGTATCACAACTTGTTGGGTCACTTTCTTATTTTATTTTATTTTGTTCTATTTTTTTTTGCATGTCTTAAATTAAACTCGCGTGAGTATCCTATCTTGATAGATGACGATGATCATTTCTTTAATGTTAGCATCAGACATATTTTTTTAGGGAAAAAAATTATATGGACGAAAGATGGTATACTCATATAATTTCAAGATTCGTATAATTTATAGATCCAACAAAAAATAAATTGTTTATGTAGCTTAATTAACGTTGAAAACTTAACCATTAAGATAAATTTACTTGAAACCTAAATATCTAAAAAAACACGTAGAAATGATATCGGGTAAAACTCTCTAACACTGAAATCTGTATGTAATTTAAAAAGTAGGCAAGAACCTAAAATTTGCGATTAGGATTCCTTGTTGGCCATAATGAAGTATTTAAGAATATTTAGTTTAATAAATTAATGTGAATCTACCCCCAAGATTTGAGCTTATCCCTTAACCTGACAATCTTGGAGTTTCCCTTTATTTTATAGTTTGAATTTGAATGAAAAAGCCATCTAGATATGTCGTCTTTGATTCTAGGGCTTTAGACCTAATATTTTTAGCCCTCTCACTATGATGCTGCATTTAAGTCACAATCAACCTATGTCATATAAGTTCTTGGAGTCTAGATGGTATAAGCATATATAAGTGCATCACCAACAAAATAATAAAATGATGCCTCAGCGATACATTTTGATATTTAGATAAAAAAAAAATGTCATTTAATAAAGTATTACTTTTTATATGAAATTTTTCATATGTTCAATTTAGTGGTAAATTTCCTATCAAGTATACTAATATTAAATTAATTTCTATTGAATGGTATCTCAATTTTTCCATCTGATCATTACAATTTTGTCATTTTAAAATTATTTATATACTATAATCTTACTTTTATGAATTTCAAAGCTCAAAAATGATGACAAAATATAGATATAACAATATAAATAACATCATTTATTAGAAGACAAATATGATGTTTACATAAACATATATATTGAGGATGGTCTAAGTAGGAAAAACTATTATTAGGTGATACTTTCGTCATAATATAAAAGCTACTTATTAATAATAAGTTGAACTTAAGACCGAATCCAAGTAGAAATCTACCTAAGCTTTTACTGAGGTAGAAGTCTATCCTAGCTCATGCTTTAGGTAAACGTTCAAGTCTACATGATTATAAGGTTGAAGTCTACTAGAGATCATACTTAAAGTTAGAGGAGGAAGCTCAAGTATCTTAAGGGAGTGATAGTCAAAGGTAAAGTCATTTAATATTCAAGACACTAAAGGTTCATAGCTATTGTGTATTAAGCATATGCATTTCATTTGTTCTCTTAAGTTGAAAATTTTAAGTTTGAGTTATTGTAGCTGAGTTGAGTTTTGGAATTGTGCATTTGTTAATTAGAGTTAAAAAGTATAAAAACTTGAAATGTGTTTGGAGAAAATGGATTTTGTTTTGTTCGCTTCGAAATTCTATGTAATTTGAAGAAGAAAAAAAATCTCATTAGTACCTGTATATACAAAGTTATGAACTTATAAATTTTAAGTTTTTAAGTTATAATTTGAGTTGTGAATAGTGAAACTAAGTTGACTTTTTACAAGAAGACAAAAACTAATTGGAGTTTTTCAACTCTAATGATTTCATCAAATGTTTATTACATCACTGAAAATGAAGAACTTCATTGTAGTTAAGGAGATAATAAACTCTCAGATTGATGGGAGAATTAAACTCGCTCATTGCTCATTGATAGTGCATTATATATTTTCTTCTAATTGAGAGGAAAAATGATAGACACAATTCTCAATCCAAAACATTGAGATAATTATAGTGGATTTCGGTTTTTACTATGTGTTCTTACCTAATATTATTTTTTATTATCTTTTTTGGTTTAATCTTGTTTTTAATTTAGGAATGTTGATTTGGTGTTTGATGAAATTTTGTTCCAATAATTATCTTGTCACTAACATGACTTGCTTGACGTAGCAGTATTATTATTAGATATAATTTTACATCTGTCAATGCAAGAAATAACACAAAATAATAGTGTTTTGAATTCTAAAAATCTATTCGAAAAAAGGAACGGTTTTGTAAAGGTTTTTTTTTTTTTAAATAAAATAAAATTCACACAAATTCTCATAAAAAGAAAAAAAAAAATCACCAAAAGGGAAAAGAAAAACAGTAAACTGTAAACGGAATAAACCGTACAAATTACAGTTTACAGTTTTACAGAGAAGATCAGGAGGTCATTTATGTCATTCTAGTACTGAAAAATACACTGAAATTGAGACAACGATACTTCAGTTTCCAGAACTGTCATTGGACCAAACAAAACCACAACCTTGACTGCCCATACTCACTCGCCACACGAGTGCGCATTATCCACCGTCCGATGATGACAACCCAACCAGAACTCAACCTCATCGACCGCGGAAACAGCAGCACGCGCTTCATCAGCACGTGTTCTGATAATCACAACAGAAATAAATATCTGCAAATTGCTTTCCCCAAAAAGCTAAGGATAAAATCATACAGAAATGGGAGAGAGAGAATGAGAAACAACAAAAATCATTAAGTTCTCTAGAGAGAGAAACTAGAGAGAGAAACAACGGGGAGGTTCACGAGCCTGTTGGTAATTGGTCTCGCACAACGCCTCTGCAACTACAGCACAACAAATTGAGAAAGCTTTTTCCTTTTTCTTTTCTGGTTTAAGATAATAATTTTCCGAGAAAAAGAAAGAGAATTTAAAAAAAAAAATCACCATTTTTGAACAATCAATGCTTGGTTTCTGAGGTCGCTGAAGGACTCACGGGCTCCAACCCATCTTTCGGTGTCTCTTTCTCTCCCCACCCACCACACCTTCTCTACTCTCCTGATCATCTCCTTCCCGATCGTGCGGTTGGTATCTTGCCACGTGGACTCCATCACCGGTTTCTGGTTCGATCATGGTCCTTTCTCTCACTATCGTTGCTGCCCATTAGGCTCTCTCTCTCTATAATGTGAGAGCAAGAGATAGATATAGAGAGAGAGAGAGAAGTTTTCTTTCTTGCTATAAAGAGGGAGGGAGGGTGGGGAGAGAAATGGATCGATCGGCGATAACGGTTGGGCCAGGGATGGACATACCGATTATGCACGACAGCGATCGGTACGAGCTTGTGAGAGACATTGGGTCTGGGAATTTTGGGGTCGCCAGGTTGATGAGGGATAAACAGACTGACGAGCTTGTTGCTGTCAAGTACATCGAGAGAGGTGAGAAGGTTAGTCTCTCTCCTTACCCCTCTCCCTCTCTCTCTATATATATATGTGTGTGTGTGTGTGTGTGTATGTATACAGGCTTGTTAAGCCCGAATTTAAATGCTTCACGGAAGTTAAATGGATTGCTCTTTGCATTCGGTACTTTTAAAAGTTCTCCATTTAGTAACAATTTACGAACTCGCATATTGTTGTGTAAACAGATAGATGAAAATGTACAGAGGGAAATTATTAATCACAGGTCCTTGAGGCATCCGAACATTGTCCGGTTTAAAGAGGTATGTTTTCTTTACTGTGACGATCATGAATGAACCTCCTTATAGAAGTAACTGATCCGACACTTTGATAAACTGTAGGTCATTTTAACACCAACACATCTGGCAATTGTCATGGAATATGCATCTGGTGGAGAGCTCTTTGAACGGATATGCAATGCTGGTCGGTTCAGCGAGGATGAGGTTCCCATCGGGTGCACCTTTTTTTCTTTTTCAATGGCAGCTGTAACTTCTTTCTAATGTACATTGTCTTCTGCTGCAGGCACGCTTTTTCTTCCAACAGCTTATATCAGGAGTTAGCTACTGTCACGCGATGGTATTTTTTCAGTCCCGTCATTTTCAATTTTCGTTTTTTGTTTTTTGAATACACTCGGAATATTAATTTTTCTTTTGCTACACTTTTCAATGAAGCAAGTATGCCATCGTGATCTGAAATTGGAGAACACATTGTTGGATGGAAGTCCGGCTCCACGTTTGAAGATTTGCGACTTCGGATACTCAAAGGTATTATGTAGTCACTGATTTTTCCTTTTATTAGAGGTCTCGGGCGATCTTTTGATTTTTTGTTATTCTATGCCATCTTGCGTTCTCTGTTTGTGCTGTTTTAGATTGACAATAAACATAATTACGCTCTGTATTCGCTTCACAGTCATCGGTACTCCACTCGCAACCAAAATCAACCGTTGGCACCCCTGCCTATATTGCTCCCGAAGTATTACTTAAGAAAGAATACGATGGCAAGGTAAGCCTATTTTGATTTATTAGAGGCAATTCCGTTTGTATTTTCCTAACTAAAATGCTATACTATTGTACTCTTTTAGTAGTTTTATTTACATCCTTTTCCGAAGGCCTGTTTTGGTTTTGCATGATTGGATCATTTTTATGATTACTCGTCATTATTAGGTCCCTAAGCATGTTTTAAAGCCAGGCTCTTAGGTACTTAGCTCTTGCCGGTACCTTCAGAAATAAGCAACAAAAGATTGTCCTGGCTATACCACTATTCTGAACTAGTTCGGTCCTTTTATAAGCTATCATAATCACCTTTTCCGCCCTTTTCGGTAAGCTAGAAATGGACATTTGATCAGAATTGCCACATGCAAGTTCCATTTTTACGGACACAAGTCCTAAGAAATAGGATGCATATGCACAATTGTAGCAAGAAGGACCCCTTTCTTACTCTGCGACCTTGAAGGATTCGTCAAACGCATACGCAATACTGAAAATTTGACACTTTTTGGCTGCCAACCAGATTGCAGATGTTTGGTCTTGTGGGGTGACCTTATACGTCATGTTGGTGGGTGCATACCCTTTTGAGGACCCGGAGGAGCCTAAAAACTTCCGCAAGACAATACAGGTAATTTTTTTTTAACTCCGTCATTGCTTCTAAAAATGTGTTGCTTTACTGCATTACTTGGCGTAACTGACTTCCATATCGTGCAGCGAATCTTGAATGTCCAGTACTCGGTTCCCGACTACGTCCATATATCTCCAGAGTGCCACCATCTGCTCTCGAGGATTTTTGTAGCGGACCCTGCAAAGGTCAATGAAATTCTTAGTATTACGCTTGGATCACCATTCTACTTATTGATTAACATTATTCCGCATTTGCATCTAATTTTGCAACGGCAGGACTCCTAATACGGGTTTTCATTGTATGCTACTTTGCAACAGAGGATAACCATGCCTGAGATTAGTAACCACGAGTGGTTTCTGAAGAATCTTCCAACAGATCTCATGGATGAAAAGACGACAAACATCCAGTTTGACGAGGCTGATCAACCCACGCAAAGCATTGATGAAATAATGCAGATAATCTCCGAGGCCACGATACCCGCTGCTGGAGCCAGCAGTCTCAACCAGTATCTTACTGGCAGCCTGGACATCGACGACGACATGGAGGAAGACCTCGAGACCGACCCTGACTTGGACATTGACAGCAGTGGAGAAATAGTTTACGCAATGTGATTGCGAGGAAGAGCAAGACTCTTTGGAAGACACTCAGACAAAATGTTTAATTGCATATCTTGTAGTGTCAAAGTCCATGGCTTTCTTTCATTGTAGCGCAGGATTCTTCGGTTTGTCGTTTCATATATCGGTTGCCGAGAATCCAACTTCCAGATTGTCCTTCTGCTTCTGGTTTCTCCTCTATTAGTGACAGTGCTTCTTCTATTAAGTGGCGTTTGTGTACTCTTTCTTTTCCTTTTTACCCACTTTTACTTGTAACAGAAGTAACCTAACATGGCATTTCCGTTACTAAAACCTGTATCATAAGCCGAAACCGTTTGTGTTTCCAACTTCTTTTTAGACGGATGATCAGATTGATCCTCCAGCGCTTTCGTGAATAAAGGCAAAAACATCAATAACTTTGCCCGACTTCTTCGCGAATCAGAGGAATTTGGTACAGGCCTTGTTTGGCAAACTTTTGACTTCAAAAGCTGCTTTTAAAAATGTTTGAATGATCTATTATAAATACGTTTTATCTCCACTAAAGTTTCCAATCAAAGCTACAAAATGTGACTTAAAAAAAAAAAAAAAAAAACTTTTTTGAATAAACTTTGAAACTTGTTTCGGAATTTTAGTGAGACATTAAAAATTATATTATAAAGTTTTTAAAAATTATTAGAAAATTAATATCATTTGACATATTAAACTCTTTTGCTTATCTTCTTTTACGGACTCAAAAAAAAAAAAAAAAAAAAAAGAAAAAGGAGAGAGCAAAAACTCTATCAAATAGGCTGATAGAGACAATATAATTGTAGTTATCCAAATATATGTGCACACATATATATATATATATATATATTTGCTTGTTTGTATGAACATATTCCTTTAAAAAAACACACACACATTTGAGCAGACAATTTCCTGGTTTAACCACATACTATTCAAAGTCAACGGCATAATGCCATGACAGCAAATGCAGAAAGAGGTCAGGTCAGAGCATTGCACTCGTGAATAACCCAATTTCAAGAGTAAGGCAAAACGCAAAGACAGCTTAAATTTCTGTTACTTCTGGTCCAACTGAACTGCCTTTATTACAATTTTGGTTTTTGATTCTTCATTAACTAGTCTCAGACAATCAGATTACAACTAAGCACCAACCGGTCTTGGAGATGCCTAATGCTTAAACTATGCAAAGGCTAAACTAACTCGGAAGGGTTTCAAAAACACGTATTCAAATTTCATCTAGCATTGTTAAGAAGAATACAAAGTTCGTAAGAACGTTTGCTCCATTCTTTGTAATGTGACATAGAGTCCACGGCTTATGTAACGGTTTTGGACAAAAAGAGGTATGTGGGAGTGACAAAAAATTTCAATCACGGAATGAAGTTTTAACATTTGGAAAACACCAATAACTACCTCCGACCTTAGCTTTGAGGCTTGACAGTTTCCTGCACCGCGGAAGCCGAGCCATCTCCTCCTGATCTCCCACTTTGAGCTCCGTTAATTGATGAGTGTGAAGATCCATTTGTTGCTAGCTGTTCTTGAGGTTGTTGCTCCGGCTGTTGCTCTCCTTGAGCAGGATTCGTTGCTTGATAATAATCAGCAGGTGCAGGGGCTGACTGAGGATACCCATCTTCTCCGTATCCGTGGTTCGGTGCTGCTGAAGTGACCTGCAGCTGCTGACTTCCATATATTGCTTGGTAATAACCTGTTTGATCGTAAAGTGACTGAGCTGGTGGTTGGCTTGTGTTGCTAGTGTAAGCCCAGTAACCAACCTGAGGATCACCCACTGTTTGGCTGTGAGCGTATGGATAAGTGGGTAACGGCTGTGTAGTTTGAGAGGAAGAGGTTCCATCTGGGTTGGATGACGTTGCAGGTGACCCATATGCTGAGCTAACATACGGTTTTGGTTGATTGGGAACTGGAACCTGACTTGAGGTGGGTTGTCCATAATTTGGTGTTTGCAGAGAGTAGCTCTGGTCATAACCGTGGCTGGTGGGAACTGTCTGATTGTAGCTGTAGCTAGGATTTGATGGATCTGAACCAACTTGAGTTTGTTGTCCATAATAACCATATCCAGTGCTTTGCTGAGGTTGTTGAGTGATGGTAGCTTGGTGTGACTGATCCCAAGCTGCTACTGAGGTTGGATAGTTACTATAGTAAGGGGCAGGTGGGGGATATTGACCATAGCTTCCGGGCTGTGTATACCCGTACTGAGGCTGATGTTGCATTGGGGGTTGGCTTGGCGCACCCCAATTTCCAGCTCCTGGGTAAGCTGGTTGCGTGTAGCTATTCGCACCAGATGGATTTACCAAGCGTTTCTGTACAGATCAGAACCAATTAGGTTGAATAACTAACAAGATACTTCTAAATGAAATCGACCATAAAGTAAGTTTATGGTCATGTGCCCAGCAAAGATCTAAACTAATCAGAAGAAATGAGATTCAAACAGAGAAGAAATGTTATCATTTCTGCTTTTCTATCTATAAAAGCAAAGAATATGCTGCTCGCAGATGAATTGCAGAAGTTCAAAGTCGGGTGGTCAAGATGAGAACAGCTAGATCAAGAGCGATACATTTGTTGAGTACTAGAAAATGAATGAAAAAAAATTAAAGATTAAAAGACAAAAAATTCAATAGAGAATGGATGACTCACCCCACTGAGTACTTCATTGATCAGTTCTTTAGCTGATTCAATTTGGTCGTTCGATCCATCTATGTATACATTTCTCTCTGTCGATGCATCACCAGGAGGAAGGTGCAATGGTACAATCTGAAGGGAACACAAATGATAAAACACATAAATAAGAGGATGACTGACTTTCAAAACATGTTCCACTTGAAAATTTCGTATGACATTAACCAATCTCCGATTACCGGTACTGATATGAGCCCAGAAAGAACCAATGATATTCAATCTTAGGCAATTAGAGTCCACTGATAAATTTTTCAGTATTTAGGCATCTAATTAAGCCGTAGCCATTATCCGGCTGTATCAAATCATTCCAACAACCTAAGTAGGCCTTAAAAAAAAAAAAATGAAAAGAGGAGAAATAGACAATTTTACTGAGATCACAAACAAAAGGGTAAATGCCTTAAACTTCCAACCTGTATACGAGCTCCTGACCTGCTCTGCATACTCCTTATGGTTTCACCCCCCTTCCCGATGAGCAACGCAACCTACAAGCATCATCAAAAGAGCATTCAGTTCACCCACTCTTGGCATCAACAAAGATAAAGAAAACTTGAAAGATTTACCTTATTGTTAGGAACTGTCATGACAAATTGTTCGGCTCCAGGTTGGACTGGGTTTGCTTCCTGTTTTGCAGATGAAGCATAGCCCCCAGCTTCCGTCTGTTCTAACAAGGTTGGGACCAAATTGTAGCGAGCAAACCTTATGGATCATCAAACAATAACACCAAATGCACAAAGTATTACTATACCTGTGCTAGTACATCATTTATAAGTTGTTCTGCCCTACTAATCTGTTCTGAAGTCCCCGTCAATTCCACACCTCTTGTCTGAGAATATGGATCAGCTTCTAAGTCCTTAGTTATCTGAATCTTCGCTCCTGATTGACTTTGTAAGGATTTAATTGTTTCTCCTCCTTTCCCAATAATCAGACCAACCTATAAAGCAGAATTTTGAGAACATAAATTCTACCCACTACCACCTACCATTGTCGTGCTAATAACAAACAATCTATGCAAAAATAATGACAATGTACCTTTCCATTTGGAATAGTGATTTTCTTGCTTGTGCCTTGTGAGCCCTGATATTGTCCTGTTTCAGCAACAAAAGGAACTGAACCGAGTTGCAAGTCAGAAAACAGCAATCAGCTTTAAACAGGTACTTAATTAATCATGGAACATGTACAAAACATGGAACAAATCTTTGAGCCTTTATTGGCTTCTATTCAAAGTAATGAAAAAAGGTGATTGTCCACATCTGTGTAGGGTTTTTCGTTTCCTTCTTTTTCTCTTAAATGGGATTCTTACGGTATTTGGCATGTATAAACCTTCATAATTACTAAAACCCAGAAAGCTGAAGCAGCAAAATGACAAGGTACAGGACAATTAACCCAGAAAGTGATCAGTGAACAACTAGATTGACTAGATTGTAGGTATCTTTTGTTTTTTCCTCCTTAAATGGAGCAATAAACAAGTACCGACTGCATTAATGACCGCATCTTTCATCCAATCAACTAGGTCAAACAGTCTTACATATCGATATTTAATTGGAGATTAAAATACCAACATTTTTCCTTCAAACATACCAGAAATCCCCAGAACCCAACCATGGGCCCGAGTCCTGCCCACTCAAACCAACCCCTCAGGGTTGACATTTAGTCTAAAATGCCCCTTAGAGTGTCTAGACCGATAAACACACACAAATAATAATTTCCCATTTGTTTCAACTATTTAAAAACATGTGACATTTCATTTGGATTGCCCATTCAAATAAGGGTTCCTAAATTTCACTCAAATAGTATATATCCACAATTGAAAATTTTCTCTCTCTTCTATCTAAGCTTCAAAATACCATAACTTTTCTGTTTCAAATTCGATTGAGACGATTCTTTTTCTACATGTTCAGGAGCAAAAAGATGAACAAAATCCCATCCACATACCATATTAATTTTTTAAAATATCTATCCAAGCCCACATTCAAATATTCTATATAAATGTTTCTGTTTATAATTGGAACTTCCAAACACCATTTTAGATGACAATTCAAATGTTTCTGTTCAAAAATTTACATCCAAAAATTACTTTCTAGTCATTTGCAACTCTAATACGCTTTAAGTTATAAAAACAAAACTAAATCTGAAAAGAGTCAAAGACCTACGAAGACCTGAGGCTAAAACCCGTGACTCAGCTCCATCCGACCTAGGGTTCTTCTGACGCTATAATGTTGTCGACGGAAATGGCCAGAAATTACAAGTTCCAGAGAGCTAAATCCCTAGAAAAGAGAAAAATCTCGAGAATTTTTTAGCGGGAAACGGAAGCATTTACCGCGAAAGGGAGGATTAGAGGCGGAGTTGGAAAAATGAGCTGGTTCGGCCGAGTCGTCGTCGTCGCCGCCGCCGAGTCGAGGACGCTTCGACTCGGCATTGCTGACGAGTCGAAAGGCGATTTCTTGAGCTTTTTGTTTGGCGAGAAGGATGTTGTCCTCAAGCTTCCGCTTTGTGGAACTGTCCGTGGTGGTCTCGGAGCGGAGTCCTCCTCCTCCTCGTCCTTCTTCTTCTTGGTGGTGTTCCTCTTGGTCGTCTTTCATGGCGGTCGACTCGTTCAACTCAGTGAGTTGTCAGGAGAGAGAGAGAGAGAGAAAGTGATGAGAGAGGAAGCGAGAGGAGGGAAACAGACTTCATAGTAAAGGATTACATAGGGCTTGAAAAGTCTTTCTCACGACGTCGTTTTGACAGTTTTAAATTTTTGATATTTAAGGTTGTTAGTCCCTGAAGTATTGTATTATGACAGATTGGTCCTTAAATTTTGTTTTTGGCCCAAAAATCTCCCATTTAGTTTTTTTGACAGTTTGGTCCCTAGCCATAAATTGACGATGAATTTTAAAAAAAAAGTCTATTGACACCTCTCAATCTACTTTTTCCTTCCATTTTCTTAAATTATCCATCAATTAAAATTTAAATATCTATTTTTATTTATTACACCCTTCTTATTATTCCACAATAATACTTACAATTAATTTTATTTTTAATCTTTTTTGCACCCACCAACCAACAAATAACCCCATTTTTTTTAAACAATCTCTTTATTCTCATTTATTGTTTTTCTTATTTTTCGACTTCTTTTTTTTTTTTTTTAAGAAATTCGATGATTCTTTTTTTTTTTTTGAAAAAAAATTTTATCATACTAATAAAGTCACAGTTTTATATTAATATTTTATTTTTTTTAATGTCGTAGATATATATATACATACATGTAGATTAATGTTGTTGTT
Source organism: Ficus hirta (assembly GCA_038430175.1). Lineage (NCBI taxonomy): Eukaryota > Viridiplantae > Streptophyta > Magnoliopsida > Rosales > Moraceae > Ficus > Ficus hirta. The sequence continues at coordinate 10,571,676 of CM076596.1, forward strand.
ATATATATGTATTGTACGTTATTGTTCGTAATTTTCTTGTGAAAATAGTTGTTACAAAAAATAGTTGTTTGGGAAAAGACAAAATTATAAGATATAAGAAGAAGAAGAAGAAGAAGAGTAGAATGAAGAGTATAAAAAAGGAGTTATTTATTTATTGGTGAGTATAAAACGGATGAAGAGTAGAATTAAATTGTAAGGATTTTTTTTTTAAATAATAACAGGAGTGTAATAAGTAATAATGAACATTTAAATTTTTAATTAGTGGATAATTTAAGAAATGGGTATGGAAAGTAGATAGAGAAGTGTCAATAAGCTTTTATAAAATAAAATAAAAATAAAAAAAGGAATAACATAACCACATAAGATGCAAATAATTTCTTTAATATCCCTGAAAAGACTATGAAAAATAGAACTTCTTACATCTCGTGACTTTTACTTCGGTTAAAGTTGAAAAATCAAATGGTTAATTTAATTTGTTTATTTTTAAATACCAACTGATATAATACATGGATGAATCATTTTTCGGTTTTTCTTTTTAACATGTATTTCATGAAGTCGAAGCATCATTAAGCCGCTAATACGATGATTAAGTCAATACGAGTTCACTAATCTTACAGACAATTGGCAAAACAATATACAATGATTGTCTAAGAAAATGAACATTGTCACTGAAAATTCTACTTAAAAACTGTACTCTATTGATGATTATACGTAAAAAAAAAAAAAAATTTTAAACCAAAATGTTCATTCGAGTTTTTTCTTTGGTTAAAAGCACCACAATGGCATGAGAACGATTTTGTACCCAAACAAAGGCCTACCTGTGCCCAACATAGAAGATTGCATTGCAGCAATGAAATGATGAAGACTGTTAATAAGGCAAATCTATGAGTAGTCATTATCAAAACCAGCATACACATCCCCAAGCACCACTCTTCAAGTCTTCTACTCAGACCTATAGTTGTCCATTACTACTCTACAATCTTCATTTGAGTCGATTACCTGAAATGGAGATGCATAACTGTGAAGCAAGGCGAAACAGAAAGAAAGATTTCTAGCCCCAGGAAAAAAATAAGAGGTAAATTATTAGGTTGGTCCCTAAATTTTTAAATTTCTACAACTTTGATCTATGTTCTTTTTTTCGTAGCTGGAGTTACCCTAAACTACCAAAAATGTTGTTGTAGTAGTCCTTCCCGTTAATCGATGGCAGATATGTTCAGAGAGGAGATTACCTAAGTGACTGTCGTAGCAAGGTTATCATCTTCGCAGTTTGATGTCAAACTGCCATCGATGAAAGGCCACTACCAACATGTAAAGTTCGCTGTGGGACAACCCCTCGGTTACTACCTCTCATGGAGCCTCTTTTCCCTGGCACACCACAAAGTGGTGTGGTGGGCTGCATTGTGGGCTTACCCGCAACAGGACTCCACATTTTCACGTTATGCTATCTTGGGTGACGATGTTGTCATCGCAGATAGTAGAGACAGAATCGGTTATGTTAACATCACTTTTTGACCAAATTACTGATAGATTCCATCCAAAAATTAATGGAAAGGATAATAGTTTATGGTCATTCAAACTACGAAATAAAAAACATGGGCCAAATTTGTACAAACTTCAAAGTTTAGAGAGTAAACGGGCAATTTAACAAAAATTAAAGATGAATATGAGTATTGTCTCATCTACAAATCTACAATCTCAATAATCACTGGGGTCTACTAGTGACATGAGATAAGATCAGAGCAGGTACTAAGTATGGTAAGTGGCATTAAAAAATGAGGTTCTGGTAGAAGTGTGAATACCTGTTCGTATTTTGCCCGCACGGGATTACAACTTATCAATCATGTGACAATGTTGTTCTTGATGGCTTTTGGGGTCTTCTGTACCATAGAAAAGCAAACCACAGGGTCCGAAATAAGCCCCCGTTAGCGAAATGTGGGATGAATATGCGCCCCCAGTAAGGGTAGTATGGGCCTGGTAGTTTCAGCAATGTGAAGAAAAGAGCCATGCAAATCAGATGCCATGGAACTTCTGCATCCTGCAATCAAGCCAAAGGAATTAATTTCAATTCTTGTTGTTTCTGTCTCTCAATAACAGTGTGATAAAAGGAACTAAAATGGCGTAGGCAGCTCAAAGAAACATAATTCTAAGAAATGAAGCAATCCTTCCGACTTCTCTGCTATTGCATGACAAATATTCCATTGAATATTATATCAATAAGGGAAGCTATTCACATAGGTCATTTAAATATAGAAAACATTCTCAAAAAAAAAAAAAACAAAAAACAAAAAGGCTGCACTAACAATTTCAAAGATCTTCCAAGTGAATATAAAATCTATCAACTAGAGCGAAACCGGAAACTTCTCAGAATGCCAATATTGACATGGATACAAAAATCATAGGGAAAGGAAGCAACGTTCAAAATCTTTCTGCCCTATCTAAGTATTTAGTCAGGACCATTGAAGTACCAGATGATGCCATCTAGTATTGAACGTGGGAAATTACACAGGCTCAAAATACAATTTCTGCTCTAGCAAACTAAAACTTCTGAATAAATCGAGTACCTTGAGAAGTGGAGAAATGTCTAAGGCTGTCCGCCTCAAGACTCCAGCAACAGCAGTCCCGAGAATAAAGGGAAAAATGACAAGTTTCAGCTTCCTTTCATGTGCACAGTATGACATCTCGCTAAGGGAGGTCACAACAAGTAATGGCACGGATAGGTACTTTACAACTGCCAAGACAAGGTCAAGGATAAGTTGAATGAAGTTGTCGAGAGCTCTAATCCAAGGGAAGCTCTTCACAGGCTGAGGGGAACTGTCCCACAATTTCCTTGCCTTGTCCATCACTTGCTCTAGCTTAGTCTTCTCAGGATCGTCCGACTGCCCTGCAGCCATATTCATTGCACAAGAGATATTCAGAACATGATTCTGAACTAGCCCGTACGATTTAAAACCAAAACTGCAGCCACATTCTGTAATCCATTGTGACGATCCTGCCTAGAATCCAAAAACGAAAATTCATTTAGCGACGTGACGAAATAAGAGAATCCCATTCTAGTGCCTAGTATATCGAAAAAAACCCAAGCATCAGAATTGCCTAAACACATTAACAAAATATAAAGAACTTTCAAGCCAGCTAAATGAGAACTCTTATGCGTGCAAGTGAACCAATTTAAAACCAAAACTGCTGCCAAATTCCTTTATACGTAGCGACAGACCCAGCTTTAAGCAAAAATAAAGAAATCAATTAGCTACCTGACAAAATAAGTGGCAAGAAATGCCATCTTGAGGCCTACTAAATCAAAATTCTAGCATCAGAATTTCCTAAACAAATTAGTTCTAAAAAAATTAAAGAACTTTCAAGAAAGGTAAAAAATTGCTCTATAGAGAGAGAGAGAGAGAAACACACGTAACACAGTGCTAACTATACACAATCCCACATTCAACTAGAAAGTATTAAGTCATTTATAGAAGGAAAAAAAAAAAAAAAACTAGAAAGTCCTTAGTCTAAGCTACACTAACACAAGCGCAGTTTTTCCCATTCGTCAGGAAAAGGATTTGATCCTGAAATTCTCGTAACCAGAAATTGAGGATTAGCTTTTCTCGGTAACCAAACACATTTTGGGAGAAAGATTTTTGAAAAAAAAAAAATGAAAACAATCAGCGTAGTACGAGTAAAATCCGGCGAACAAACTTGAAGAATTTCAAAACAAGAATTACACAAGAAAAATAGCAGAAAATCGTGAATAAAAATTTCTATTAAAAAAGCCAAACCTTAAAACCCGGGAAAAGAGGGGGAGGAGTCTTGAGCGCCATTTTGGTGGAGAGTTGGAGAAGAGAGGAAGCGGAGAGCAAGTGAGAGGAGTAGAGCGACGCCATTGGAGAGGACGGTCGGAGCTATTTTCAGAGGAGAGAGAAAGAGAAAGAGAGATAGAGAGAGAAAGAGAATTGATCAAGAACCGCCATGGAAGATAAGATTGTAGTTGTAAGATTATTGAAACACCCGATTTCTGTCTTTCTGACGATTTCAAAGCGGCGAGTAGCAGGGTTTAGGGGGACTGAGCCACGATTTGCTGCTGTTTTCCTCATGGTAAGCTCCCCTGTGCCTGTGGTTCTCCATGTTGTAAAAAAATGTAAGCAATTTTATTCGTCCCTAAACTTATCAATAATTGTGATTCAGAAACAATTGTTTTGCAATGGTGTCCCTGAACTTAGCTAAAAATTGTGATTTATTTTCTAAATTTTTAATTTTGATAATTGATCACTTAAACTTAAAATATGTATCAAAACACTTTTGATAGAAATTGATATGTGATTTAAATATAAGTCATTAATTAAGATGATGAAACTAATCGACATGAATCCAAATTTACACTCAAAATAAAGTTAATTCAAAATCTTACATTTTATAAAAGTTAATTAAAGATCTTAAACCTACAAAAACTTATATTAAAATAAATAGAGAAATTAAATTGACACCTGTGAATCTTATCTTATGTCTGCAACTAGTATATAGATAAATGATAAGAAATGATGAGTAGTAACATTAATATTTATGTAATTTCAATTTGATAAAAACATTATAAAATAACTACGATATATCGTCATTCATAGACTCATCTTAATAAATCATAATTTCTCTAAAGAAAATTTAAAGTGAATGATTTAAAATCTACACCTTATAGTAAAATTAAGAATGTAATTACTATTAAATTATATATATAACCACGTATTATAAGTATTTCACGACCAAGGCTTTTGTTTTTGCCTCTTTATAACCGTACATACAAGGAAAAAAAAAAAAAAAAAAACTAGAAGTTTTCTTTAAGATATACGAAGCAAAATATTATCAGAAACAAGTTTTACGAGGCAAAGTATTATTTTACTGATAATATATTAATGAGAAATGATAATAAAACAAACTTCGTAAGTGTTTATGGAGTTAGGAAATAATAAACTCGGAAGAAAATAGATTATCAAAAAAAGAAAAATGTATTATTACATTTCATACTAGAAATATATAGCAGGTTTTAAGAATATTTAGATATTTAATTCAAAGTACATGACAAGTTCAAAATAATAATAATAATAATAATACTTTATAACAACTCACACCAGTAATAATAAAATGTTCCAAACAACTTACCTGCAAAATCATAGAGTACTTCTGAAAACATAATCTTGAGTATAAATAGAAGTCTTATAAAAACAAATTTAAAGACAACATAGCTTCTAAACATTATTGTACAAGTGTTTGCTAAACATTATAGCAACCTTTTCTTCAACACTTCAAGATTTCAAGCTGTTGCACCTGCAAAGTGAAATTAAAAGAAAAAAAAAATTATTCGAAAATTTGGGAAATGTAAAATTTAGAATTTAGATGCATTTTTCAAGAGAAGAAAAGCTGTTGTCTGAATTCCTGTACTTCTTGTACCTTGCATATTTGAGAAGCAATTTTTAACTTTATGCAAGTCCTTGAGAGCATCATTAATCTTCATCCTCTCTCTTGGTAAATCGGCTGAACACTTCAAACCTATCGTAAGTACGGAAATTAAGCACTCATGTACTTTGTCGCTTCTAGTTCGCACTGCTGTGCCACTGCGAGATGCTTCCTCTTCTCCTTCTATGAGGACATGTTGATCAACGATCTCCGTCACTTTTTCCGGCAAAGCCATTTTGACAAATTGATGAAGGCTGAGTCCATCAAGATCATCGTCTGTGGGCTTCTTCCCTGTGAAGATTTCCAGTAAAAGGATCCCGAAGCTAAACACATCTCCTTCGGTTGAAACCTTGCTTCCCATCCCATATTCTGCAATATCCACAACAACACCGTAGATTTTCAGAGGCGATTATCCATCATACATACATGCATATATGTGCATGTTAAACCAAGATTTTATTATGAAAACTCAATCAAGTAAACCGCAATGATTTATGTTTTCAAGAAAAATTACCTGGAGCTGCATATCCGATTGTTCCTCTTACACCAAGAGAGCTTGTGTGATTCTGTGATGTTTGAACATCAGTTTCTGCAACAATCCTTGACAACCCAAAATCACCAACGTGGCTAGTCATGTCTTGATCGAGAAGAATGTTGCTTGGCTTCAGATCACAATGTATAATTGGCAATTCACCATGATTGTGAAGGTAATCCAACCCTGATGCCACTTCAATGACTATGTTCAACCTTTGGGCCAAAGTTAAACTTTTCCTCTGGCTTTCTCCTGTTTGCGGATACCGATGCAACCAATCATCCAAACTTCCATTTGACATGAACTCATAGACAAGGGCTTTGAAATCATTACCTTGGAAATCGACACTCGAGCAAGCAGTAATGATTTTCACAAGATTTCGGTGTCTGATATTTCTTAGAGTTTCACATTCAGCCATGAAACTCTTTGAAGCTCCTCTTCTTTCGAGGTTGAAGACCTTCACCGCCATGGGCAGCTGAAGCGATTCATGAATACCTTTATATACTGAGCCGAAGCCACCGACACCAATCAAGTTTTCTGAACAAAACCCGTTAGTTGCTTTTAGGAGCTCCCCATAAGAAATATTCAGAAATGGAACATCCCTCCACAAAGATTCTGAAGATTGTTGCTTCATTTTCTTCTTAAAGCAACAAAATATCAGAAAAAATGAGATCAAACATACTCCGAGAAGGCCACCAACAAGAGAGAGAATCATCTTTCCGGTGAAAGACAAGTTTTTCTTGCTTGGCGATTTCTTAGAGCATGGTGCCAAGTGTAGTACAGCCATCCCCCCACAAAGCTTGCCATTGCCATCAAGCGAAATGTTTGCACTAGCATTGCTGAAAATTCCCCCGTATGGTACTTCACCCTCGAGATCATTGAAAGAGAGGTCTAACTTTGATAAAAAGATAAACTTGCCAAAGTCGTTTGGGATGTATCCGGAAAAGTTGTTGTGTGAAAGCTCTATTTCTTCGATAGCTCTAAGGGAACGTAGTGATTCAATGGTTCCTTTGAACATATTATGATCCATATAAAGCCATCTTAAGGATGTACACTCACCTAGGCTACTAGGAATTTTACCCGTCAACTGATTGTAAGAAACAACGAACTCAACAAGATTTTTCAAGTTACCAACTTCCAATGGTAAAGTTCCAGTCAAACGATTTCCCAAGAGTATTACAAATACTAAAGAGGACAACCCAATTACATCTGGAGGAATGGTGCCATTCAGGAAATTATCATAAAGGTACAGTACTAGTAAGTGTTGGCAGTTTCCGAGACTTGAAGGAATGTTTCCTTGCAGATGGTTCTCTTCTAAATGAAGGCGGATCAATGATGTGAAATTTCCGAAGGAGGAAGGGATTTCCCCTGATAATTCATTATTGCCCATATATAATTCTACCAAATTATGAATTCTACCAATAGATGCTGGAATTGTTCCAGTGAGCCGATTGCCCATGACATTGAAGTATCTTAAGCTTATTAGATTTCCGATACTAGGTGGAAGGTTTCCTGAAATTCCATTTTCAAGGAGGACTAGCGTGTCAAGTTTAGCTGAGAGGTTTCCCACCGAATTAGGCAAAGCACCTCCAAAGTTATTTTGACCAATCTGAATAATTTGCAGATTGCTACAATTGGTAAAAGAGGTGAAATAGTCCATGTCATTCACTTTTCCATATCCGAGGTTAGAAGCACCTATAATTACACGCTCAAGTTTCTTTAAGTTTCCAAAAATAGCAGGAATCCGTCCAAAGAAGTTGTTATGATCAATTTCAAAGTAAACTAGATTTGAAGCATTTGAAAAAGAAACCGGAATGGTTCCACTAAGTTGATTTCCCCATGCAGAAAATATTTCAATACTGGGGAGGGTAAGGCCAATGTCACGAGGAAAGCTACCCTGAAGTTGATTCTCAAAGACATAGAAAACCTCAAGGCGTGACAAGTTGTAGACAGATTGAGGGATTGTACCTGACAACATATTCGAACTTAGGTCAAGATATATTAAGCTCTTCAATTGGCCTAGTGATGTTGGAATATCTCCCTCCAACTTATTTGTTGACATAGAAAGTTTTCGAAGGGACGAGATATTCCCTAGATGAGATGGAATATTTCCCTCCAATTTGTTTTGTTTGAGAGATAGAAACTCCAACTTTGGTAGGAAACCGAACTCAAAAGGAACGTTACCAGCAAATCCGTTGGACTCCAAATTGAGAACTCTCAACTTTGGGCAGTTTGACAAGCTTGTTGGTATTCGTCCTCCGAAGGTGTTGTTACCCAAAACCAGCTCTTGCAACCGAAACAAGCGACCGATCTCATTCGGTAGTTCTCCATGGAAACTATTGTTTGAGAGATCGACATTTCGAAGAAAACTGAGGTTCCCAATGGAAACAGACATGAAACCTTTCAAATTCGATGACCTTAGATTCAAGCGGGTGACTCTCCGGTGCTTGTGACCGCAAGAAACACCTTGCCACTGGCAGAAATTGAGAGAGTCGTTCCACGAGCTCGTGATCCTAAGAGGATCCTCAGTAATATGAGCCTTGATTGCAAGCAACGCAAGCCTGTCCGTGTCGTTTCCATGAACAGTTGGCGCAGCACTACTCCCAACTCCGATGGCAGCTAAAGCGAGGATCTTAATGGAAAAGATTAGAAGAGAAAGTAAAGCGGAAGATTGGAAGGGCCTCAACATTTTCACAAGTTTCTTGAGATCTAAAGGGTTTCTGCAGGTAACGAAAGCAATGTGATATGTGAAGAAAAAGAACGATATGGAAGGTCAATAAGCAAGCGCAGTCTCCCCTCAGCACGGCAGTCTTCCGAAAGTGGCACCGGGCCTTTCACTCAACATTGACTGGAATAAGAAAGTGTACCCAACGTAACACAAGGGCCACGGCTAATAAATGCAAAGAAGTGAAATAGGGGGTAAATTTGAAAGTGATTTGCACGTTCTACACGTAAGAAAGTCTTCATCTTGACAAAACTATTACTTTTTTTTTCCCCTCTTTTTTTAATAATCTTTTTTTTTTGTTTTTTAGTTCCAAGTTTCGGTAAATAATTAGTGTTCTCGGCTTTATTATTTCCCATTGTAATTTGTAACTTTACGCTTTTTTTTTTTCTACAAATTTATTCATGCACTTTACATTTGAAAGTAAAACTAATACATACACATCAAAAATTTATCATGTGTAGACAAGTATTATAGTCTTTATTTAAAAATTCCATGTGTCAATTTGAAAGGTTCCTCTCCACCTTGAACTCCATTGATTATTATTCCTTTCTCTTTAATAAACAGTAATGGTTATTTATCAAAAAAAAAAAAAAAGAATGGTTAATATCAACAGCAACAAACAACAACAACAACTACTACTAATAAATAATAATGGTTATTTATCCAAAAAAAAAAAAGAAAAAAGAAAAAAGAAAAAAGATTGGTTAAACGAAAGAATGGTTAAACGCTGTATCAACAACAACAAACAACGTCCAACAACAACAATAACAACAACAACAAGATTTTCATAAATCTAGATAAATTGACATCAAATTTAAAGTGTCTAATATTTAAATGTGAGGACTGGTTAAAATTGATATACTTCTTTGCATAATTTCTATAGTTTTTACGCCTTAACACCTGCAACAATCAGTGAAATATCAACATAAACATGTTTATGGGAAAATATTGCCTAATATATATCAAACGAAACACAAATTCTTCCCTTTTTTCTATTTGTTTTTGAGTTAAAAAAAAAAAAAAAAAAGAAGAAGAAGAGTGGCACTCAACGAAGCAAAAAAGAAGTTTTTTTGTTTTGTTTTTTTTATTTTAAAAGAAGACCTTTCAGGTTCGTACTTGGACCTAAGACCTGAACCCGCCTCCCATCCGCCCCCTTTGGGGTTTAAGAGAAGCTAATTAAACGGCTAGCAAATGCCAAATACTTTTTTTCCCCCTTCAAAATATTGTTCTTCAATGAAATACATGAAAATATTAACAACAGTGAAAAACTGATGAATGAAATTCATATAGCAAAAAAGGAGGTTCAAACGGAAATCTTACTCTTCTTGTCTCGAGGAGGATGAAGGAAAATGTTCAAGGAAACAAGGGCTGATAAAGAAGCCCTGTGCTTTCTGGAAATCCCAACATCAGATTAAGATTCTGCAAAGCTTGGCCAGAAGCTCCCTTAACAAGATTATCGATCTGCAATGGTACTCAAGAGCTTAGCTGCTATGATGCCGTATATCGGCATTTGATGAACAAGAATATGATACTAAAACAAACTATTGGGAACTTATAACAGAGACAATTATTGCTCGACCGGGAATTCGATCAGGAAAGACGTTCATGACACAGTAATTAGAACCTCAAACATTATGAGTGCAAGATATTACAGCTCCCTACTCCAATAATATAACAAATTCTTCATCCTACGACAAAATTAGAACAGAAAATTTTTCAATATACAAAATTATTTAAAAAAAAAAAAGAAAGAAAGAAAGCAAACAAGAAGATGCAAGCCAATGAGTGATTTAGGCAACACGAATTCATCTTTATGCTTCTCCATGTTGGATCAATTTTCTATTGATGATGATATGTAAGAGATTTTTTAACTAACACGATCATTCGAGGTTTTTGTTTTTGTTTTTTTTGTTTTTTTGTTTGTAAGCAACACAATGGCATGACTACAAATCTGTACCCAACAAGAAGATGCAGGCGGCTATCTGTGGCCCAAATTTCAACATTGTATTGCAGCAATGAAATGATTTAAGACCGTTAATAAGGCAAATATATGAGTAGCCATTACCAAAACCAGCAAACACATCCCCAAGCACCACTCTTCAAGTCTTCTACTCAGACCTATAGTTGTTCATCACTACTCTACAATCTTCATTCGAGTCCGATTACCTGAAATGGAGATGCATTACTACTAACCAAAGTGAAAAAAAAAAAAAACAAAAAAACAAAAAAATGATGGATATAAACATTGTCTCAACCTACAAGTCTTCACGTGAAATGAGATAAGATCAGAGCAGAGTAGGTACCAAGTATGGTAAGTGGCATTAAAAAATGAGGTTCCGGTAGAAGTGAGAATACCTGTTTGTATTTTGCCTGCAGGGATTAAGGCTTATCCTCTGAATCATGTGACAATGCTGTTCTTGATGTCTTTTGGGGTCTTCTGTACCATAGAAAAGCAAATCATAGGGTCCGAAATTTTCCCCCGTTGGCGAAATTTGGGATGAATATGCGCCCCCAGTAAGGGTAGTATGGGCCTGGTAATTTCACCAATGTGAAGAAAATAGCCATGAAAATCAGATGCCATGGAACTTCTGCGTCCTGCAATCAACTCGAAGGCATTAATTTGAATTCATGTTGTTTCTGTCTTTCAATAACAGTGTATTAAAACGAACTAAAATCACGTAGGTAGCTCTAAGAAACATAATTCGAGGAAATGAGGCAATCCCTCCAACTTCTCTGCTGTTGCATGAGAAATATTTGAGTGAATATTAGATCAATTAGTGAAGCTATTCACATTGGTCATTTAAATATAGAAAACATTATAGACAAAAAAAAAAAAAAAAAAGGATGCACCAACAATTTCAAAGATCTTCCAAGTGAAAATAAAATCCATCAACTAAAGCGACACCGGAAGCTTCTCAAAATGCCAATATTTATACTGATAACAAAAATATGGGGGAATGAAGCAACATTCAAAATCTTTCTGCCCTATCCATGTATTTAGTCAAAAGACCATTGAAGTACACCAGACGACGCCCTTTAGTATTGAATATGGGAAATTACACAGGCTCAAAATACAATTCCCGCTCTAGCAAACTAAAAGTTCTGAATAGAAATTCTGAATAAAAGTTCTGAATAATTTACCTTGAGAAGTGGAGAAATATCCAAGGCCGTCCGCCTCAAGACTCCGGAAACAGCAGTCCCGAGAAAAAAGGGAAAAAGGACAAGTTTCAGCTTCCTTTCATGTGCACAGTATGACATCTCACTAAGAGGGGTCACTACAAGTAATGGCACGGATAGGTACTTTACAACTGCCAAGACAAGGTCAAGGATAAGTTGAATGAAGTTGTCGAGTTCTCTAATCCATGGGAAGCTCTTCACAGGCTGATGGGAACTGTCCCACAATTTCCATGCCTTGTCCATCACTTGCTCTAGCTTAGTCTTCTCGGGATCGTCTGACCGCCCTGCAGCCATATTCATTGCACAAGAGATATTCTTAACGGGATTCTGAACTAGCCCGTACGATTTAAAACCAAAACTACAGCCACATTCTTTAAAACGTTGTGATGATCCTGCCTAGAATCCAAAAAAGAAAATTCATTTAGCGACATGACGAAATAAGAGAATGCCATTATAGTGTCTACTATATAAAAAAAAATTCTAGCATCAGAATTGCCCAAACACATTAACAAATACAAAGAACTTTCAAGCAAGATAAATCGGAACTCTTATTCATGAAAGTGGAACTAATTTAAAACCAAAACTTCAGCCATACTCCTTAATACGTAGCGACGGACCCGCCTTTAAGCCAAAATGAAGAATTAAATTAGCTACTTGACGAAATAAGTGCCAAGAAATGCCATCTTCAGGCCTACTAAATCAAAATTCTAGCATCAGAATTTCCCAAACAAATTAGGTAAAATAATAATAATAATAATAAATGAAGAACTTTTAAGAAAGGTCAAAAATTACTCTATAGGAGACTAAGCTCCAATTCGCCGGAAAAATGATTTGATACTGAAATTTTCGTAACCAATGATTGAGGTCAAGCTTTTCTCGGTAACCAAACACATTTGCGAAAATGATTTTTGCAAAAAACAAAAACAAAAAAACAAAAAAAAAACAATCAACATAACATTGACCCTACGATTAAAACCCGGTGAACAAACATGAAGAATTTCACACAGAGAACCAAGAATTACATAATAAAATAGCAGAAAATCGTGAGTAAAGATTCAATTACAAAAGCCAAACCTTAAAACCCGGGAAAAGAGGGGTAGGAGTCTTGAGCGCCATTTTGGTGGAGAGTTGAAGATGAGAGGAAGCGGAGAGCAAGTGAGAGGAGTAGATCGCTGCCATTAGAGAGGACGGTCGGAGCTATTTTCAGAAGAGAGAGAAAGAGAAAGAGAGATTGAGAGAGGAAGAGAATTGATCATAAACCGCCATGGAAGAGAAGATCGTAGTTGTAAGATTATTGATCAAAGCGGCGAGTAGCAGGGGTTTATGGGCACTGAGCCACGATTTGCTGCTGTTTTCCACATGTTAAGCTCCACTGTTCCTGTGGTTCTCCATGTTGTAAAAAATCTGGGGTTCGTTTGATTCGTTAGTTTGAGTTGAGTTTTTAAAGTTGAAATAGTAAATTTTATTAACTTTTCAAAAAAGATAAAAAATTTTTTGGGAAAAAGACAAAAACTTTTGAGGAAAAAGATAAAATTTGAGATAGAAAAGTTGAGTTTGAGATAGTGAACCAAACACACCCTAAATTAAATTTTTTTTTTGCAATGGTGTCCCTGAACTTATCTAGTAATCGTGATTCAGAAACAAATTTTTTTTGCAATGGTGTCCCTGAGCTCATCTAAAAATTGTGATTTTATTTTTTGAATTTTTAATTTTGATAATTAATCCATTAAACATTTTTTTTAAGGAAATCCTTGAAACTTAAAAAAGTGCATGAAACACCTTTGATAATTAAGAGGATGAAACTAATCAATAAGAATTTAAATTTATACTTAAAATAAAATTAATTCAAAATTGTAAATTTTATAAAAGTCCGTTTGGTAAATGAGTTTGAGTTAAGATTTTTAAGTTGAGTTGAAGATAAGTTAAGTTGAGAGTTAAAGTTGAGTGTTTGGTAAAAAGTTTGAGTTTAAAAGTTTAACATGAGTTGAGTATTTGTAGAGGTGGGAATTTGGGCCGGGCCAAACGGGCCGGCCCGCGGCCCGTAATTTTGGCCCGGTCGTTGGCCCGGCCCGGCCCGATTTCTCTAGGCCCTGTAAAAACCCGGTCCGCCAGTAAGAGGCGGGCCGGGCTCTCCTTTTAGACCCGGCCCGAAAATTTAAGCCCGTTGAGCCGGTCCGGCCCGCCCGTTATTTAAAAATTAAAATTATATATATATATATTATTTTTATTAAAATTTTTATTAAAAAATTATATATTATAATTTTATATTATATATATTATATATATATATAAAGAAAAGAAAAAACAAAAAAAATTAAATTAAATAAAAATTTAAAAAATTAGGCTCGGGCCGGCCCGGCCCACTCCCGGCCCGCTCTAAGCCCGCGGGCCGGGCCGGGCTTATATTTCAAAAATTCGGGCCGGCCCGGCCCGGCCCGTGTTTTTAAAGGGCCGGGTCGGGCCGGCCCGATTTTCTTAAAAAGCCCATCGGGCTCGGGCCGAGCCGGGCCGGGCGGCCCGAATTCCCAGCACTAAGTATTTGGATGTAAAAAAGTTTGAGATAAAAAGTTTAACTTGAGTTGAGTATTTGGTAAAAAAAGTTCGAGTTGGAAAGTTTAACTTGAATTAGGGTCCTATTTGGATGTAAAAAATTTGAGTTGAAAAGTTTAACTCAAAGTTAACATTCAATTATAAGTTGTGAATGAAAAAATGAAAAAATTAAAATAAACTAAAATAAAAGCACACATCAACAACATATGAGAATCATTTTACAATATTTCTTATATAGCCATAAAATACAAGAACAAGAATTACATAGTTACTAACTAAAAGTGCTAATAAAAAAAATAAAATTCTCCTCTTAATCTGGTTTAAATAGATAAAATTGACCTTAATTTCAAGTGAATTATGCCATAAATTTTATTGATATATGTCTCATATATCATCGATCAATACATCTCTCAGTTGATTCATGACATCCCTCCTCGTTTATAATTAATTTTTTATACAGCTGTTATCTATAAACGACATCAATTAAGTTAAGACGGCAAGTACAGGTTACCCCCACCGCCCCGGGGGGCGGTGTTGATGATTAAACAAAACCAGAATCTCCAACACACAAATCGGAATCGAAAAGATGACGCTCTCTCTGAAGCTCCAAGAAAACCAAAATCAAAATCAAAACCAACACCATTATTTCAACCCAGTTGCAACAGCAAAAATCCCAATCTCCATATTCAACCACCCCTTCCTCACCTCCATCTCCTTCACCATCTCCAACTCCTCTAACCTCTCTCTTTCTCTCTCCTCCAACTTCGCTTCCAGCCCTTCTCTCAAACTCTCCTACTCTCCCACTTCCACCGCCACTTCTCTCTCTCTCTAAAATCCGGCCTCAGCCTCTTCGGCTCCCCTCGCCTCTCCCCTCTCGTCTTCACCGCCCACTTCTCCTTCTCCTCCCCTAACCCCACTTTCTCTCTCCTCTTCAACCACCAGCGCAGTAACTTTTCCCTTAAAAAAACCATCCTTTCCAACCACAACGGCGGTCCGGTTTCCGATCTCCGGCCGGGAGTCTCGAGACAGGGATTTGAGGTGAATCCGGATTCTGGGTCGGCTTCGAATGGCGGAAATGGAAATGGGTTTGTCCCGGAAGGTCCTTCCATTTGGCGGGAGCTGAAGTTGGAGCCTTTTGGTGCTAAAAATGACGAACGGTCCGTGAAAGCCGGTTTTCTCGAAGGAGCAGCGCCATAACAGACACCAAGAAGAACCCATTCTCGATCAAGGTCGGAATGGCCCAAATGCTACGCAGCGGTGCCATTCTCGAGGTCACCGCTGTCGACCAAGCCAAGCTCGCCGAGGACGCCGGAGCTTGCGCCGAGCTCCGTTCGTCACCGGAGGGGATGGTTGCTGAAGGGCAAGGAACCGTTGCAACAAAAATGGGGAGAGAGGAAGAAGACAGCAGCGTCTGTCGGTGGGGGGCTCCCGATGTTCGAGAATCAATTCACGTGGGTGGGCAGGGGAACAGTAAACCCATTCCAATATACTGTGCAACGGTTCACATTAAAGTTGAGGATGAACTGAGTTAAGTTTGGACTCAAAAATTTAAGTCCGAATTTATTCACTGAATAACTCCTAAAGCTTAGGATTTATTTGGTGAATGAGTTTGAGTTGAAATTTTTAAGTTTTAATAATAAATTTTTTTGAATTTTCAGAAAAGATAAAAAATTTTTTGACAAAGAGATAAAAATTTTTTGAGAAAAAAATAAAAAAAATTTGAAAATATTGATTTAAATTTGTGAATCAAACAAGTTCTTAGGACCCGTTTGGTGTATGAATTTGAGTTAAGATTTATAAATTTAAATAGTGATTTTGATTGATTTTTTTAGAAAAGATAAAAATTTTTTTTAAAAAAAGACAAAAATTAAATTGATGATGATGAGTTTGAACTCATCACCCAAACGGATCATTAATTAAAGATCTTAAACTTTAAAAAAAAATTATATTAAAATAAATAGATAAATTAAATCGACACGTACGAATCTAACTAATATAGATAAATAATAAGAGAGTGCGTCTACATTTCACGGACTTAATTTGTGAATCGCATCTTGAAACCATGAGATAATAACACGTGGTAATTAGTAATATACCCCTTGAGATTTTTTTTATTATTATTTTTTAAAGATAAGAACACGGAAGAATCAACACAACCAAAAGAAACAGCACAGAGCAGCCTTGCCAAGCTCTCGAACTTTCCTCGTCCTCGCCGCACATTGGGCACTCCGACGGGATGCCTGGGCCCCACATCCGGATCTTGATTCTAAACAGGAGAGCATCGCTAGCCAACTTCCACAGTAGAAGCTTGTGTCTTTCATGAAACTAACTTCTCTGAGTTTTCTTTTACCCAAACAAAAAAAAAAAAAAAAAATCCTTGAGTCTCTCTCATGACTTCTCTGAGGATTTTTGGAGGATGTAATGCAAACAAACTCTGCAATTTTTTTTTTTTAAAGAAAGTTCTTCGTTCAAAAGCCTAAAGGAAAGAAACAACAAAAACAGAGAAAAGTAAATAATCCAGAGTAATGTCACTGTCGTAGTCACAAGTTCTCCCAGACTGTTCTCATCACTTTCTCCTTGGTCTTTAACCCTTTTTTTGTTTCAGCATCTTGAGGAAGAAGAAGATCAAAAGGGTAAGACCGTAAAAGCAACTGCAGATAGGTGACTTGCACGTGACTTTTCACTGGTTTCATGTAATTCGTGAAGTTCGAGTTAATGTTTTTCGTGAAACAAAGCATTTCTCGCAGACTCATCTTAATAAAAACAACATTTGGTATCATAATTTCTTTAAATAAAAATTTAAAGTGAGTGGTTTAAAAATCTATATCTTATAATAAAATCAAGAATGTATTTATTATTAAATTGTACATGTACTCACACGTTATAATTATTTCACGACCAAGGGTTTTATTTTTGCCTCTTAATAACCGTACATACAAGAAATAAAACGAAAAACTGCAAGTTTTCTTTAAGAAATACGAAGCAAAATATTATCAGAAACGAGTTTTCTTCAAGAAATACGAGGCGAAGTATTATTTTACTGATAATATATTAATAAGAAATGGTAATAAAACAAACTTCATAAGTGTATGGAATTACAAAATAATAAATTCGAAAGAAAATAGATTATCGAAAAAAGAAAAAAAGAAATAAATTGTATTTTTACATTACATACTAGAATATAGCATGTTTTAAAAATATTTAGATACTTCAATTCAAAGTACATGACGTGATAAGTTTAAAATAATAATAATAATAATAATAATAATAATAATTAAGGCCTCATTTGCTTCACCAACTCAAACTCAAAATTTTCATCTCAGTTTTTGTCTTTTTCTGAAAAAGTTTTTTGTCTTTTCTGAAAAAGTTTTTTGTGTTTTCTAAAAAGTCAACAAAAATTACTATTTAAACTTAAAATTTCCAACTCAAACCGTTTTACCAAACGGACCCTAAACTTTATAACTAACTTACACCAGTAATAATAAAATGTTTCAAACGACTTACTTACAAGATCATAGAGGACTTCTGAAAACATACCCTTGAGCATAAATATAAGACTTACGAAAACAAGTTTAAAACGAAAATAAAAATTACAACAAAAATTACACTTCCAAACATTATTGTACAAGTGTTTGCTAAACATTATAACAATCATTTCTTCAACACTTCAAGATTTAGGCTCTCTTGTTGTACCTGCAAAGTGAAATTGAAAAAAATTATTCGAAAAATTAGGAAATGAAAAATTTAGGTACATTTTTCAAAAGAAGATAAGATATTATATGAATTCTTGTACTTCTTGTACCTTGCATTTTTGAGAAGCATATTTTTAATTCTATGCAAGTTCTCGAGGGCATCATTAATCTTCATCTGTGGGCTTCTTCCCTGTGAAGATTTCCAACAAGAGGATTCCGAAGCTAAACACATCTCCTTCAGTTGAAACCTTGCTTCCCATCCCATATTCTGCCATATCCACAACAACAAAGCAGATTTCTAGAGTCGATCATCCATCATTAAACTTCTCCTCTGGCTTTCTCCTGTTTGCGGATACTGATGCAACCAATCATCCAAACTTCCATTTGACATGAACTCGTAGACAAGGGCTTTGAAATCATTACCTTGGAAATCGACACTCGAGCAAGCGGTTATGATTTTCACAAGATTTAGGTGTTTGATATTTCTTAGAGTTTCACATTCAGCCATGAGACTCTTTGAAGCTCCTCCTCTTTCAAGGTTGAAGACCTTCACTGCCATAGACAGCTGAAGCGGTTCATGAATACCTTTATATACTAAGCTCAAACCACCGATACCAATCAAGTTTTCTGAACAAAAGCCGCTAGTTGCTTTCAGGAGCTCCCCATAAGAAATATTCAGAAATGGAACATCCCTCCATAAAGATTCTGAAGGTTGTTGCTTCATTTTCTTCTTAGAGCAACAAATAATCACAAAATATGAGATCAAACATACTTATGAACTATTACTTATATCCATCCTCAAACGATGCAGGACTACACAGCTTACCATTTCCTTGTAAGGACTGATGATATACACCACATGTAGCACAAATTCTTCCCTTCATTTTTTCTATTTGTTTTCGTCCAAAAAAATAGAAAAGTGGCACCTACTGAAGCAAACGAGAAAGCCCTTTTTTTTTTAATTTACATTTTAAAAGAAGACCTTTTAGATTTCGAACTTGGACCTAAGACATCGAACCCCACTCCCCATCTGCCCTGGCGGGGTGTGTAAGATAAGCTAATTAAATGGCTGGCAAATGCCGATTACTTTCCCTTAACAAGATTATCAATCTGCACCAGCATTTAAGAGCTTAGCTGTCATGATGCCGTATACCGGAATTTGATATTCAAGGATATGATGCTACGAGTAAATATTGGGAACTTACAACAGAGACTGTTATTGCACGACCAGGAATTCGATCAAGAAAGACGTTCATGACATAGTAATTAGAACCTTGAACATTATGAGAGTGACGAACAACTCCCTTCTCATGTAATATAACAAAGTCTTCATCCTGCAACAAGATTAAGAACAGAAATTTTTTCAATAAACAAAACTTACTACTAAGCAAACCGAAAAAGAAAAAAGAAAAAAGAAAAAAAAAAGAAGATGAATTTAGGTATTGCCTCAACCTACAAATCTACAACCTTGATAATCACTGAGGTCTACAAGTGAAACGAGGATCTGGTAGAAGTGACAACACCTGTTCATATTTTTCCAGCAGGGATTACAACTTATCCTCCGAATCATGTGAAATTTTTAAGTTTATGTTGGTTGACTTTTTAAAAATTAATATAATTTCTATTTAATTTTCAGAATAAGATAAAAACTGATATGAAAAAGTACAATTTAGTTGGAATTGAGTTAAAATACCATACAAAACATTAGTTTTGATAATTGACTCTTAAATCTAAAAGTATGTAACATCTTTAATCAACAATGGTGTTAAGTTGTGGTTGAGGTACTGTAACGACTCGACTACATAAGTCATTATTATGCTTACTTAAATTAGATCTTAGTTTTAAATACTTAAACTTATTGAAAATTTTGGAATAATTTTTTTTTTAAAAAAACACAACATAAATAAACTAATCTATATAGGTAAACTTTACCGTGCATACACATTACTTATTTAACAAATTATAAAGTCATACATAACCCTTATATTTAACAGAAGTCTTGAAACATCACATACGTAACATAATACAAATTATTCAAATATATATATATATATATATATATAGTTCAAAAGAGTTTGTGAGTGACAATCAAGCGTAAATTATGTTATTTCTGATGAAAAGAAGCATCATGTTTTTATTTGAATGGCAAACAGTAGGGAAAGAAGCAAATAGCAGTTCTTAGAACATAATTGAAATAAATGGTAGGTTTTTAAATAATTAGAGTAAATAATAGTAAATAACAAATTTATCGGTAAATGATTTATTTATGTCTTGTAATGATGTGATTTACTTAGTGAATTTGTTATTTTCTTCAAATATTTTAAAATCTTGCTATTTACTTCATTTAATTTTGTAAAAATATTATCTACCGTAATATCGGTTTAATAAGGGATATATAAAAACGAAATTACCATACACGATACTCATTAAATCGTCTTAAGAAGAACGTCATGTCGTATCACAATTTTTCACGAAAAAGGTTTTTGTTCTTTTCCCCACTCTTTATAACCGTTCATACAAAAACAAAAAATAAATAAATTACTATTAGTTTTCTTTAAGAAATACCAAGGAAAATATTATTTTTACTGATTAAATATCAAAGAGAAATGTATAATTATGTGAGCTTCAAACTTTTTATAGAGTGGCAACATAATAAATTCGAAAGGTGGAGTAAAGGGAAAAAAAAGAGTAAATATTTATTATTTTATTTAATAATTATTATATAGTTCAATTATTTTAAAATCATATGATTTACTTTTTTTTAATTCTATACAAATAATATTGACTACAATTTCTATAACCAAAAAAAAAAAAAAAAAAAGATGACTTCAGGAGATAGACGTAGATTGGTGAAAAATGGTCCAAACTACTTACCAAACTTCAATTCAAAGTACATGACTTGGCGAATTCAAAATAATATTACCAACACTCTACAAAAACTTACTCCAGCAATAATAAAATAGTCCATACAACTCACCAATCATACATAAATTCTGAAAACATAAACTTGAGCTGCATAAGCAGAAGTCTTCTAGAAAAACAAGTCAAAAGCGAAAATACAAATTACAACATTAAAATTGAACTTCCGAACATTATTGCTACATGTGTTTGCTACACATTATGACAAGCTTGTCTTCAACACTTTAAAATTTCAGTTTCAGGCTCTGTTATTGTTCCTGCAAAGTGAAATTGAAAAAGATTATTCAAAGAATAGGAAATGTAAAATTTAGATGCATTTTCCAAGAGAAAGTAAGCTATTCCATGAATTCTTGCACTTCTTGTACCTCGCATATTTGAGAAGCATATCCTTAATTTTTTGCAAGTTCTTTAGGGCATCATTAATCTTCATCCTCTCTCTTGGTAATTCCTCCGAACACATCAAACCGATCGTAAATATGGAAATGAAGCACTCATGCACTCTGTCGTTGCAATATGCTTCCCCTTCTCCTTCTATGAGGAGATGTTGATCAACTATCTCCATAACTTTTGTTGGCAAAGCCATTTTCACTAATTGATGAAGGCTAACTCCATCGAGATTTTCATCGGTGGGCTTCTTCCCTGTGAAGATTTCCAACAAAAGGATTCCAAAGCTAAACACATCGCCTTCAGTTGAAACCTTGCTTCCCATCCCATATTCTGCAATATCCACAACAACATAGTAGATTTTCAGAGGCGATGATACACAATACATAAGTGCATATGTACGTGTTAAACCAACATTCTAATATGAAAAATTAATCAACTAAATCACAATCATTTATGTTTTTAAGAAAAATTACCTGGAGCTGTGTATCCGATTGTTCCTCTTATTCCAAGAGAGCTTGTGTGATTCTGTGATACCTGAACATAGTCTTCCGCAACAATCCTTGACAACCCAAAATCGCCAACGTGGCTAGTCATGTCTTGATCGAGAAGAATGTTGCTTGGCTTTAGATCACAATGTATAACTGGCAATTCACTGTGGTTGTGAAGGTAATCCAACGCCGATGCCACATCAATGACTACATTCAATCTTTGAGCCAAAGTTAAACTTTTCCTCTGGCTTTCTCCTGCTTGAGGATACTGATGCAACCAATCATCTAAACTTCCATTTGCCATCAACTCATAGACAAGGGCTTTGAAATCATTACCTTGGAAATCGACACTCGAGCAAGCAGTGATGATTTTCACAAGATTTCGGTGTCTGATATTTCTTAGAGTTTCACATTCAGCCATGAAACTCTTTGAAGCTCCTCTTCTTTCAAGGTTGAAGACCTTCACCGCCATGGGTAGTTGAAGCGATTCATGAATACCTTTATATACTGAGCCGAAGCCACTGACACCAATCAAGTTTTCTGAACAAAACTCATTAGTTGCTTTGAGGAGCTCCCCGTAAGAAATATTCAGAAATGGAACATCCCTCCACAAAGATTCTGAAGGTTGTTGCTTCATTTTCTTCTTAAAGCAAAAAATAATCAGAAAATATGAGATTAAACATACTCCGAGAAGGCCGCCAACAAGGGAGATTATCATCTTTCCGGTGAATGACAAGTTTTTCTTGCTTGGCGATTTCTTAGAGCACGGTGCCAGGTGTAATACAGCCATACCCCCACAAAGCTTATCATTACCATCAAGTGAAATATTTGCACTAGCATTACTGAAAATTCCTCCAAATGGTACTTCACCCTCCAGATCATTGAAAGAGAGATCTAACTTTGATAAAAAGACAAACCTGCCAAAGTCATCTGGGATATGTCCGAAAAAGTTATTGTGTGAAAGATCTATTTCTTCAATAGCTCGAAGGGAACGCAGTGATTCAATGGTTCCTTTGAACGTATTATGATCCATGAAAAGCCGTCTTAAGGTTGTACACTCGCCAAGGCTGCTAGGAATATTACCCGTCAACTGATTGTGAGAAACATTGAACTCAACAAGATTTTTCATGTGACCAACTTCCAATGGTAAAGTTCCAGTCAGACGATTTCCAGAGAGTAGTACAGCTACTAAAGAAGACAACCCAATTACAGCAGGAGGAATGGTACCATTAAGGGAATTATCATTAAGGTACAGTGATAGTAAGTGTTGGCAGTTTTTGAGACTTGAAGGAATATTTCCTCGTAGATAGTTCCCTTCTAACTGAAGGTGGATCAATGACGTGAGATTTCCAAACGAGAAAGGGATTTCCCCAGATAATTCATTGTTTCTCATATACAACTTTACCAAGTTATGAAGTTTACCAATGGTTGTTGGAATGGTTCCAGTGAGCCGATTCCCACTTATAGTAAAGTGTTCTAAGCTTATTAGATTTCCGATACTAGGTGGAAGGGTTCCTGAAATTCCATTTTCGAAGAGGGCTAGTATCTCAAGTTTAGCTGAGAGGTTTCCCAAAGAATTAGGCAAAGCACCTCCAAAGTTATTTTGAGCAATCTCAACTACTTGCAGATTGCTACAATTGGTAAAAGAGGTGAAGAAGTCAAGGTCAGTCGCTTTTCCATATCCAAGGTTAGAAGCACCGATGAGTACCCGCTCCAGTTTCTTTAAGTTTCCAAAAATAGCAGGAATTCGCCCAAAGAAGTTATTCTGAGCGATTTCAAAGTCAACTAGCTAGGTTTGAAGCATTTGAAAAAGAAACAGGAATGGTTCCACTAAGTTGGTTTCCCCATGCAAAAAATGTTTCAATGTCTGGGAGGGTAAGGCCAATGTTACTAGGAAAGCTACCCTGAAGTTGATTCTCGCAAACAGAAAAAAATACAAGGCTTGAAAAGTTGTAGAGAGATGGAGGGATTGTACCTGACAACATATTCAAACCTAGGTTAAGAGCAATTAAGCTCTTCAATTATCCAAGTGATGTTGGAATATCTCCCTGCAACATATTTCGTGACATGTAAAGTTCTCGAAGGGACGAGATATTCCCTAGATGAGATGGAATATTTCCCTCCAATTTGTTTTTCTTGAGAAATAGGTATTCCAACTTTGGTAGGAAACCGAACTTTGGTAGGAAACCGAACTCAAAAGGAACGTTACCAGTGAATTCGTTGAATCCCAAATTGAGAATTCTCAACTTCGAGCAATTTGGTAAGCTTGTTGGTAGTCGTCCTCTGAAGTAGTTGTTTGCCAAGACCAGCTCCTGCAACCGAAACAAGCGACCGACCTCATTCGGTAGTCCTCCATGGAAACTGTTGTTTGAGAGGTCGACACTTCGAAGAAAACTGAGGTTCCCAATGGAAACAGACATGAAACCTTTCAAATTCAACGACCTTAGATTCAAACGGGCGACTCTCCGGTGCTTGTGACCGCAGGAAACACCTTGCCACTGGCAGAAATGGAGAGAGTCATTCCACGTGCTCGTGATCCTAAGAGGATCCTCGGTAATCCGAGCCTTGATTGCAAGCAACGCAAGCCTGTCCGTGTCGTTTCCATGAACAGTTGACGCTGCACTACTCCCAACTCCGACGACAGCTAAAGCCAGGATCTTAATGCAAAAGAAGAAAGAGAAGGAGAAGATTGAAATGGCCTCGACATTTTCGCAGGTTTCTTGAGATCTGCAAAGGGTTTCTGCACTAAAAAAAAGCAGTATGATATGTGATCAAGAAAAAAAAAAAAAAAGAAACCAAATCGAAGGCCACTAAGCAAGTCTTCCAAAAGTGGAAACGGGTGTTTCACTGAACATTGACTGGAATAACGGCTGTGGAGATGTTCAACAAGAAAGTGTACCTAAACGTAAGACAAGGGCCACTGCAATATAAATGCAAAGAAGTGAGTATAGATTACGGGAAAATTTTGAAGGTGATTTGCACGTTCTACAAGTATGAAGGCTCTACAAGTAAGAAAGCCTTCATATTGACAAAACTATTCACGTTCTACAAGTAAGAAAGCCTTCATATTGACAAAGCCATTAAAAAAAAAATCCACTTTTTTTTTTTTTTAATTGGAGTTGGAGATCATACATATTCTACACCAGATGATGTAACTAAGTGTGAAATTATTAGTTCCTTAAAGTTTGATTAAACAATTTTATTTATAATTTTACGCACTCCGTATTAGGTGTTCTCTCTCTCTCTCTCTCTCTCTCTCTTTTAAATACAAATTTATCCCCGCAAATACAAATACATGCACTGTAAAAAATTTCTCATGTTTCGATAAGTATTATAATGTCTTTATTTAAACATTCCATGTTTCAATCTGAAAGGTTTCTCTCCACCTTGAACTCCATTGATTATTATTTCTTTCTCACTAATAAACTAATTGGTAAATAACAAATTGGTAAATAATAATAATAATAACAACGAAGACGACGACGACGACGTTAATAATAATAATAATAATAATAAGATAAATAAATAAAATTGGATTTTGTATGTCAATAATAATCGATCAAAAACAAGAAAATCCAAGGATGTCATGTCACTGACTTAAAAAAAAAAAAAAAAGTTGGGGCACATTTCATAACTCTAGATAAATTGACATCAGATTAAAATGACTAATACATTTTATCATAGTACAAAATTTCCAAATGGGATAACTGGTTAAAATCAAAATACTTTTTTTTTTTTCTTTCCTCTAACAGCTGCTGTCTAGTTGGGAACTGAAAAAAAAGCCTAACTTTTGCCCCGTTTCTACACCTTATTACCTGTCAACATCGGTGAAAAATCAACTATATAAACCATAGAAAAATGTTGCTTAATATACACCACATGTAGCACAAATTCTTCCCTTAATTGGCGGGGTGTTTAAGATAAGCCTATTAAATGGCTAGCAAATGCCAAATGAAATACATGAAAACAGTAACTATAGTTGAAAAAAAAAAAAAAGAAAAGAAGAAAGAAAGCAGACAAGAAGATGCAAGCCAATGAGTGATTTAGGCACATGAATTCATCTTTGTGCCTCTCCATGTTACATCAATTTTAATCGAAATACTTGTTCGAGTTTTATTTATTATTTTTTATCATTTTTTTTTTAAAATTAAAGCACCACAATGGCATGACTACAGTTCTATACCCAAAAAAGAAGATGTATATGTGGCCCAAGCAAACACATTCCCAAGCACCACTCTTCAAGTCTTCTACTCAGACCAATAGTTGTTCATCACTATTATACAATCTTAATTCAAGTCCGATTACCTGAAATGGATATGCATAACTACTAAGCAAAGCGAAACAGAAAAGGAAAAAAAAAAATTTTTTGTCTTGACCTCTGCAAGTCTACAAGTGAAATGAGATAAGATCTGAGCAGGTACCACGTATGGTAAGGTGGCATTAAAAAATGAGGTTCCAGTAGAAGTGCATGACAATACCTGTTCATATTTTGCTTGCAGGGATTACGACTTAACCTCCGAATCATGTGAGCATATCGTTATTGAATTTGAAATTTGGGATTCAGATAATTTTCATTCACAAAATAAAATGGTATAATACTAAATTTATAAATACACGCAGAGAAAAGTAAAAAAAGGAAACAAATCGCACATTGACAATACTATACTAAATCTAATTATTCTGTTCACATCTAAATTAGGAAATAATCACAAAATGATATAAATTATCAAATTACTCAATCAATTACACAAAAACTCAATACTCGATGTGTTATTGTACAATAGAAAGCAAACCACAGGGTCCAAAATAAGCCCCGGTTAGCGAAATGCGGGATGAATATGTGCCCCCAATAAGGGTAGTATGGGCCTGGTAGTTTGAACAATGTGAAGAAAATAGCCATGCAAATCAGATGCCACGGAACTTCTGCGTGCTGCAATCAAGCCGAAGGCATTAATTCGAGTTTATGTTGTTTCAGTCTTTTAATAACAGTGTGATAAAAGGAACCAAAATAGTGTGGGAAATGCTAACGAACATAATTCTAAGAAATGAGTGCATAAAAAAATATTCCAATTAATTAGATCAAATTAGGGAGGCTATTCAAATTGGTCATTCAAATGTAGAAAATATTAATATTTTATAAAAACAAAAAAACAAACAAAATAAAACGAAAAACAAAAAAAAAACAATTTTAATTTTTAATTGGAGTTGGAGAATACATATTCTACACCAGATGATGTAAATAAGTGTGAAATTATTAGTTCCTTAAGTTTTGATAAAACAATTTTAATTTATAATTTTACGCACTCCGTATTAAGGTGTTGTTTTTAAAAAAAAATTTATAATACAAATTTATACCCGCAAATACAATTACATGCACGTTAAAAATTTCTCATGTGTAGAGAAGTATTATAATGTCTTTATTTAAAAATTCCATGTTTCAATTTGAAAAGGTTCCTTGATCTCCACCTTGAACTCCATTGATTATTAATCCTTTCTCACTAATAAAGAATAGTGTTTTAAAAAATAATAATAATAATAAGGGAAAAGCATCTAAATGACACAAATTTAGAGATTATTACACCGCTGTGACATAAAAAATTAACCTTAGACCAATATGATATAAAATTAAACTAAAATTAACTAAAATTTGTGTCATGTTGATCAAAAATGAGAAATTTGTGTCATCTTGATCAATAGATAAAAAAAATGTGATTGTTTAGGTACTTTTCTCTAATAATAATACTAATGCTCTTCTTTTTTTTTTTTTTTTTTGTATATTTTGCTCTATTTGTGATTTTTGTTTAGAAAGCTGATGACAAAACCCGAAAAATCCAGTGGAATCAGAAGTTTCCTGTCGATAACCAACTTATAACAAGCTGGCTACCAATTGGTAACCAACTGGTGGTTACGACAGTGGCTACTGATGGATAACCAATAACTAATTGGAAAATCCGGCGAAATTAGAAGTTTTCGACCAGTAACCAATTGGTTACCATTTGGTAGCCAATTGATAATCCGTTGGCGGGGTGTTTACCGATTGGAAACCCGCTAATGGTCGGTAATCAATTGGTTACCATTTATTAACCCAAGTGGTTATATCATGAAAACTAATTAGTAATTATGATTGGTATTT
This sequence comes from Ficus hirta, assembly GCA_038430175.1. Lineage (NCBI taxonomy): Eukaryota > Viridiplantae > Streptophyta > Magnoliopsida > Rosales > Moraceae > Ficus > Ficus hirta. The sequence continues at coordinate 10,599,715 of CM076596.1, forward strand.
AAAACAACTAAATAAATATATAAATATTTATGAGATCATCTATGATATTTCTTGTAAGAGTTTTTTCATGTGTGACAAAAATCAATCAAATGAATGATTTTGTGGCATTTGTCTAAAGTGCCCAAACTAAAAAGGTGTAGGCCTCTCTAAGAAACAAAATTCTAGGAAATTAGGCAATCCCTCCAACTTCTCTGCTATTGCATAAAAATTTTCCACCGAATTAGATCAACAAGGGAAGCTATTAAAATTGGTCATTTAAATATAGAAAATATTGACATTCTACCAAAAAAAAAAAAAAAAAAAGAAAAAGAGAGAGAGAGAGAGAGAGAGAGAGAGAGAGAGAGAGAGAGAGAGAAGAATCTGCCGAACAAGTCCAAAGATCGATTAAATCTGTCAGCTAGAGTAAGCTATCATGTGCCGAAGTGCCTGGTGGTCCTCCGTGTTGTGAAAAATGTAGGCATTTATTATTATTTTTTTTTTTCACGAACTTATTTAATAATTGTGATTCAGTAATATGTTTATTTTACAATGGTGTCCCTGAACTTATCTAATAATTGTAATTTATTTTTTCAGTTCAATAATTGATCCCTTAAACTTAAAAATGTGTAGGAAAACACCCTCTTTTTTTTTTAATAAAGCAAAAAACCTTTAAGTGATAATGGTGTTAATTAAGTTTTCAATAGAAATTGATATGTGATTTATAGATGAGTCATTATTTAAAAGTATGACTTTTTTTTATCAATGTTAATTCAAATTTATATTTAAAACAAAGTTCATTCAAAATCTTTAATTTTATAGAACTTAATTAAAGCTCTTAATCCTAACAAATTTACATTATTCTAGATAAATAAATTAAATTGACAAGTGCGAATCACATGTCTACAACTAGTATAGGTAAACAAGGGGTCAAGAAACGACATTCGTATTGTGAAGAGTGAACGACAATCAAACGTAGATGATGTTGTTTCATACGAAAAAAAGAAGCATGAGGTTTTTTGCTTGAATAAAAACAACAGTATAAATTAATCTATGTAATTTCAATTCAATAAAAATAATATAGAATAAATGCGATATATCGTCAGTCATATACTTATCTTAATAAAAACATCATGCCGTATCATGATTTTTTTAAAAAAAAACTTAAGTGGAAGATTTGAATTCTATATCTTATAATAAAATCAAAAGTGCTTAAATATACCTACAACCACATATTATAATAAGAGGAAAGCACTTGAATGATATAAGATTTAAAGACTATTGAACCAACATGATATAAAAAATAATACTAAACTAATATAACACAAAATTAAAACTAAAGTTAACAAAAATTTATTTCATGATGATCAAGAATGGAAAATTTGTCAATGTTAGTCAATAGATGAAAAAAAAAAAAAAAAAAAAACAAAGGTGGTTATTAAGATAATTTTCACATTTTTAATCATATATAGAATAATTTCACGACCAAAGCTTTTGTTTCTGCGTCTTTATTACATACTATAAATAAAATGAAAAACTACAAGTTTTCTTTGAGAAATGCCAATCAAAATACTATTTTACTGACAATATGTTCATGAAAAATGCCAATAAAACAAACTTCATAAGTGTCTATGGAGTTACAAAATAATTAATTTGAAAGAAAATGCATTATAGATAAAAGAGAGAGAAACAAATAGCATTGTTATAGTATATACCTCAAATAAATAGCAGGTTTTAGAAATATTTAGATACTTCAATTCACAGTACATGATTTAACAAGTTCAAAATCATAACAATAATACTTTATAACAACTTAAACCAGCAATAACAAAATGTTCCAAACGACTTACCTGAAAAACCATATAGTACTTCCGAAAACGTAATCTTGGAGCACAAACAGAAGTCTTATGAAAACAAGTCTAAAGTGAAAATAGAAATTACAGTATTGAAATTGCACTTCTGAACATTATTGCTACATCTGTTTACTTAAAATTTCAGTTTCAGGCTCTGTTGGCGTTCCTGCAAAGTGAAATTGAAAAAGATTATTTGAAAAATCCGGGAATGTAAAATTCAGATGCATTTTCCATGAGAGGATAAGCTATTCTACGAATTCTTGTACTTCTTGTACCTTGCATATTTGAGAAGCATTTTTTTAATTTTATGCAAGTCATTGAGGGCATCATTAATCTTCATCCTCTCTCTTGGCAGTTCCTCCGAACACATCAAACCGATCGTAAATAAGGAAATTAAGCACTCATTTACTCTGTCGTTTCTGATTCGCACCGTTGAACCACTGCGAGATGATTCCTCTTCTCCTTCGATGAGGAGACATTGATCAACTATCTCCATCACTTTTGTTGGCAAAGCCATTTTGACAAATTGATGAAGGCTAAGTCCATCAAGATTTTCATCTGTGGGCTTCTTCCCTGTGAAGATTTGCAACAAAAGGATTCCGAAACTAAACACATCTCCTTCTATTGAAACCTTGCTTCCCATCCCATATTCTGCCATATCCACAACAACAAAGCATATTTTCAGAGGCGATCATCCATCATACATACATACATATGTGCGTATTAAACCAACAGTTTACTATGAAAAATCAATCAAGTAAACTACAGTCGTTTATGTTTTTAAGAAAAGTTACCTGGAGCTATGTATCCGATTGTTCCTCTTATTCCAAGAGAGCTCGTATGATTCTGTGATGTTGGAACATCGTCTTCTGCAATAATCCTTGACAACCCAAAATCGCCAACGTGACTAGTCATGTCTTGATCGAGAAGAATGTTGCTTGGCTTCATATCACAATGTATAACTGGCAATTCACTGTGGTTGTGAAGGTAATCCAACGCCGATGCCACATCAATGACTACATTCAGTCTTTGAGCCAAAGTTAAACTTTTCCTCTGGCTTTTTCCTGCTTGAGGATACTGATGCAACCAATCATCTAAACTTCCATTGGCCATCAATTCATAGACAAGGGCTTTGAAATCATTACCTTGGAAATCGACACTCGAGCAAGCAGTAATGATTTTCACAAGATTTCGGTGTCTGATATTTCTTAGAGTTTCACATTCAGCCATGAAACTCTTTGAAGCTCCTCTTCTTTCGAGGTTGAAGACCTTCACCGCCATGGGCAGCTGCAGCGATTCATGAATACCTTTATATACTGAGCCGAAGCCACCGACACCAATCAAGTTTTCTGAACAAAACCCGTTAGTTGCTTTGAGGAGCTCCCCATAAGAAATATTCAGAAATGGAACATCCCTCCACAAAGATTCCGAAGATTGTTGCTTCATTTTCTTCTTAAAGCAACAAAACATCAAAAAAAATGAGATCAAACATACTCCAAGAAGGCCACCAACAAGAGAGATAATCATCTTTCAGGTGAAAAACAAGTTTTTCTTGCTTGGCGATTTCTTAGAGCATGGTGCCAAGTGTAGTACAGCCATACCCCCACAAAGCTTACCATTGCCATCAAGCGAAATGTTTGCACTAGCATTGCTGAAAATTCCCCCGTATGGTACTTCACCCTCGAGATCATTGAAAGAGAGGTCTAACTTTGATAAAAAGATAAACTTGCCAAAGTCGTTTGGGATATGTCCGGAAAAGTTGTTGTGTGAAAGATCTATTTCTTCAATAGCTCTAAGGGAACGTAGTGATTCAATGGTTCCTTTGAACATATTATGATCCATATAAAGCACTCTTAACAATGTACAATCGCCAAGGCTACTAGGAATATTACCCGTCAACTGATTGTGAGAAACATTGAACTCAACAAGATTTTTCAAGTTTCCAACCTCCAATGGTAAAGTTCCAGTCAGACGATTTCCAGAGAGTCCTACAAATACCAAAGAGGACAACCCAATTACAGCAGGAGGAATGGTACCACTCAAGGAATTATCATTAAGGTACAGTGATAGTAAGTGTTGGCAGTTTTCGAGAGTTGAAGGAATATTTCCTTGCAGATCGTTCCAATCTAACTGAAGCTCGATCAATGACGTGAGATTTCCAAACGAGAAAGGGATTTCCCCTGACAATTCATTGCTGTTCAAATATAACACAAACAAGTTATAAAGTTTGCCAATAGTTGTTGGAATGTTTCCAATGAGCCGATTTCCACCGATGTTAAAATGTCCTCAGCTTATTAGATTTCCGATACTAGGTGGAAGGTTTCCTGAAATTCCATTTTCAAAGAGGGATAGAATCTCAAGTTTTGCTGAGAGATTTCCCACAGAATTAGGCAAAGCACCTCCAAAGTTATTTTGAGCAATTTGAAGTATTTGCAGATTGCTACAATTGGTAAAAGAGGTGAAGAAATCCATGTCATTCAATTTTCCATATCCAAGGTTAGAACCACCGATAAGTACCCGCTCAAGTTTCTTTAAGTTTCCAAAAATAGCAGGAATCTGTCCAAAGAAGTTGTTACGATGGATTTCAAAGTAAACTAGGTTTGAAGCATTTGAAAAAGAAACTGGAATGGTTCCACTAAGTTGGTTTTTCCATGGAAGAAAATATTTGATATTTGGGAGGGTAAGGCCAATGTTACGAGGAAAGCTACCCTGAAGTTGATTCCCACCGACAGAGAAAACTAGAAGGCGTGAAAAGTTGTAGAGAGATTGAGGGATTGTACCTGACAACATATTCAAACCTAGGCTGAGAACAATTAAGTTCTTCAATTGGCCAAGTGATGTTGGAATATCTCCCTGCAACTTATTTATTGACAAATAAAGTTGTTGAAGGGACGAGATATTCCCTAGATGAGATGGAATATTTCCCTCCAATTTGTTTTCTTTGAGAAATAGAAACTCCAACTTTGGTAGGAAACCGAACTGAAAAGGAACGTTACCAGCGAATTTGTTGAATCCCAAGTCGAGAATTCTCAACTTCGAGCAGTTTGATAAGCTTGTTGGTATTCGTCCTCCGAATGTATTGTTTGCCAAAACCAGCTCCTGCAACCTAAACAAGCGACCAATCTCGTTCGGTAGTTCTCCATGGAAACTATTGTTTGAGAGATCGACACTTCGTAGAAAACTGAGGTTCCCAATGGAAACAGACATGAAACCTTTCAAATTCAACGACCTTAGATTCAAGAGCGTGACTCTCCGGTGCTTGTGACCGCAGGAAACACCTTGCCACTGGCAGAAATGGAGAGAGTCATTCCACGAGCTCGTGATCCTAAGAGGATCCTCGGTAATCCGAGCTTTGATTGCTAGTAACGCAAGCCTGTCCGTGTCGTTTCCATGAAGAGTTGACGCAGCACTACTCCCGACTTCAACGACGAAAAAGATGAGAAGAGAAAGGAAAGCAGAAGATTGGAAGGGCCTCAACATTTTCACAGGTTTCTTGACATCTAACAAAGGGTTTCTGCATTCAACAAAAGCAAAATGATATGTGAAAATAAAATTTAAAAAAAAAAAAAAAAAGGAAGACATCAAATTGAAGGCCACTGAGCAAGTCTCCCCTCACCATAACAAAGCCTTCCACTCAGCATTGACTTGGAATAATGCTTGAAGTAAATTTCAACAAGAAAGTGTTCCCTTACGTAACACAAGAGCCATAGCTACAGAAATACACATCAGTGCAGAGTTTAGAATACGGGGAAAATTTGAAAGTTATTTGCATGTTCTACGCGAAAGAAAGTTTTCATCTTAACTAAGCTATTATAACTAAAAAGGGCACTTTTTTTTTTTTATTTGGGATAGAGAATACGAATTCTACGCCAAATGATGTGATCATGTGTGTAATTATTGATACTTCTGTTAGCTCCATAAGTATTAGTTTAATATATATATATATATATATATTCCAGCATTTTACATTCCAAATTAATACTAATACATACACATTTTTAATTTCTTATTTGTAGATAAGTATTATACTATCTTTATTTAAAAATTCCATGTGTCAATTAGAGAGGTTCCTCTCCACCTTGATGATCTCCATTGATTATTAATCATTTTTCACTAATAAACAACGATAATATTATACTTAATTTCACCTAAAAATGTAGAGTTCGTATCTCCTATTCCCAATTTAAAAAAAAACAGCTATGGTTCAATAATAATAATAATAATAGTAATAATGATAATAATAATAATAATAATTAACAACAACAATAATAACAACAATAGAATTGGGTTTTGCATGTCAATTAGCAAAATAATCGAAGAAAAACAAGAAAATTCATGTCACTGACCAAAAAAAAAAAAGCACAAGTGCAAGTTGGGGCACATTTAATAACTCTAGATAAATTGACATCAAATTTAAAGTGCCTAATATTTATCAGCATACAAAATTTCTAACTGTGATAGCTGATTAAAATCGATATACTTGTTTTTTTCAAACACAGCTGAGAACTGAAAAGAGCCTATGAATTTTGCATAGTTTTCTACGCCTTATTACCTGCAATAATCAATGAAATGTCAGCTATAAACATGTTGATGGAAAATATTGCCTGATATACATCACATGTAGCATAAATTATTCCTTTACTCTTTTTGTTTTCACCTGAAAAAAAAAAAGAAAAGAAAAGAAAAAAAAAAGATGGTGAAACCAAATGAATCAATATGATATGTGGAGAAAAAGAACCTAATGAAAGCCATTGGATTTGAGGCTAGCCCAATGGTGAGGGAGGGAGGGGGGAGGATTTAGAGCTTAGGAGCTATAAGTCCAAAGTTCAATTCTTGACCGGTATAACAATTAGTGATAGGTTAGTTGATATAGGAGAGATGTACATGGGATACTTACATAACCCACAAAATAAATAAATAAATAAATAAATGAAGGCCACTAAGCAAAGTCTCCTCTAACCACAACAAAGTCTTCCACTCAGCATTGTCTGAAATAATGCTTGAAGTAAAGTTCCACAAAGAAAGTATACTCTTACGTAACACAAGGCCACAGCTACATTATTACGAATAAAGAGTATATACGATTTGTTTGACAAAGTTTTTTAGAAGCTGTTTTTGATTTCTTAAAGGTAAAACTACTTCTAGAAGTGCTGAATGGTCTGTCAAAAATATTTCTACCATATTTTTTAGCTTCTTGTCAAAGTTAAAAACTATGAATTCCGGAAAAAACTCTTCTAAGTAGACTTTAAACTTGTATCATAATTTAAATTAGACCTTATAAACTTTCTTTTAATATTTTTATTACTTATGTGAAAACTTTGAAGTCATTTTGATTTCAGCTCTTTTAAAAATTGTGATTTCTAAAGACTTACTAAAAAATCGTAGTTTTTGCTTCTCTTTTTTTATTGACTAAGGGTGTGTTTGGTTGGAGGGAAAGATGGAGGAAGAGAGGTGAGGGGAGAGTCCACTTCCATTATTTGGCTGGAAGGAAATGAGGGAGAGGAGAGGTGGAGGGAGAATCTCTCCCCTTGGACCCACCATAATGCATCCTTCCAGGATGCACACTCTCCTCATTTTCAATTAAAAAGATAATTTTGTCTTTAACTTAAAAAAAAAAAAAGAATTTTAAAATGGACCATATAATAATTATCTAAAAAACTATCATCCATCATTTTAACTCTCTCTCTCTCTAACCAAACAATATGAGATATTCATATAATCATCTCCATCTTTCACATTCTACATCCCTTCAACTCTCTTCATCCCTCTCCTTCTCTATCCCTCCTACCAAACATAGTCTAAACGCAAAATCAACAACCCTACCAAACCGGTCCATAATACGGGGAAAATTTGAAGTGATTTGCACGTTCTACACGTTCAAAAGTCTTCATCTTGACTAAGCTATTACTTCTTCTTTTTCTTTTTTTTATTTAATAATTTGGGAACGAGAAATACACTAGTAAAAATTGTTGATTTAACATCGGTTATTAACCGTCGTCTAAAGTTAACACGACGGTTAGACAACCGTCGTGTAATCCACCGTCGTGGAATATTTTGAGATATCACGACGGTTAATAAACCGTCATGGTATCTTAATATTCCACGACGGTTCACACTGTCGCTGAATAGAGAAAAAAAATGGAGCAAACTTTGTTAAAGTGAGAATTTTACACGACGGTTTTGAAAAACCACTTTAATTAAAAAACAATTTAGCATTTTTTGGTGATTTCCCACGGATGGTCTAACCCGTGTGTTATCCAATACACGACCCAGAACAAGATTGATAAAATATTAGCTACATTATATCAAAGTAAAAAAAAACATCTATTACTTTACAAGTTTACATATCATATTTAATGAATTGCATTACAAATTTAGTCCATTCTCCCCTAATCAAATCCATATCATCACAAGTATAAAATTATTTTCTTTCAAGTACGTCAAATCCATTCAACACTATGTCCTTCATAAAACTTAAAACAAAATAACCACATTCAACACTTCCCTCTTGGTGAGGACAAGGACAATCCGAGATTTTTGTTTTATAGTCTCGTATCTTTTTAATCCCTTCTCCGGCTATAAGTTCCAATCCATTAGGGCCCTAACAAGTTTGCAAAATTCAAAATAATTAAGATGCATACCATTAAGATTAAATCAAAATTTAAGTTATGAAAATTGACTTACATATTCATTAGATTAGTAAAATCATCCCGTTTCTTCTCTCGAAGAGGTTCAAAATAAAGGACTAGGTCCTCCCATGGGTTAATAATTCCCAAAACCCAATGTCTTCCTCTATTATGTGACACAAGATAAAGTCGCCATTTTGGTGCGTCGCGCAAAAAGACAACAAGAGAAGGGGAAAAAAAAAAACAAGTATGGCGGACCAATTTAATCAAATTAAATTCACATTCACCAATAACGTTAAAAAATCCGAGCATACTACACTAGAAACTAATTCCATATGATTAACCAAACGAAATTCCATTTTGACATTTCATCGAGCATGTGGTGGGCGGAAAAAAAATACACAGAATATAGTCTATAAAGATTTTAAACTGTCAAAAAATTACACAAAAGATTCATCTACAAAGAGCAAGAAAAAAAATCCGAGCATACTACACTAGAAACTAATTATATATGATTAATCATACACAAAACAAACAAATAATCGATCCAATTTAATTAAATCAAATTCACATTCACTAAGAACGTTAAAAAAATCGAGCACACTACACTAGAAACTAATTCGATATGATTAACCAAACAAAATTTCATTTTAACATTTCATCGAGCATGTGGTAGGCAGAAAAAAAAATGCGTATAATATTGTCTACAAAGATCTTAAAATGTCAAAAAAATTGCACAAAAGATTCGTCTACAAAGAGCAACAATAAAAAAATTTTGAACAACAATAAATACACAAATTACACTCCAAGCAAGTTACTAAAGAATTGTGTATTCATATTTTTGTTGGAAAACAAGAAATTAAGCAATAAGTAAGTCACCTGGTCTTTCTTTGATGCAAAATAGTCACGGCCTTGATGGGAAGATAGGGTGACAGCGGAGGTGGTGGCGGCGGTGGCGGAAAAAGGAGAGAGAGGGGAGGGCGGCGTTGAGGGAGACAGGAGAATGAGGGAAAGGAGATGGCGGCGTTGCGGGCGACGATCAAATAAGGAAGAGGGGAGGGCAGCAGCGGCGTCACCGAGAGAATTAGAGAGATGGAAGGCGGCGACGGGGAGGGCGACGGCGCTGTCGGCGAGTGGGCGAAGGAAACAGTGGGTAGGAGAAATTTTTGAGTGGTCGAGAGGGAAAGATGAAAATGATGAGAAATGATGTGGAAAATGGATTTAAGTTAAGGGTTTACGCACGAATTTCAAAACACAAAATTTCAAATTTTTAAATTAATTTTAAAAATTTTCAGAAGATTACACGACGGTTTCTGGCCGTGTAATCCTCCTCAGGATACGACTACGGTTTTTTGCAAAAACTGTCATCGTATCTCACGATACACGACGGTTTCAACCAAAAACCGTCATCTAATCCATATATACGATGATGGTTTTTGTAAAAAAAAAACCGTCGTCATATCCTCACTAAGAGGAGGATTACACGACAGTTTATTGAAATAATAAACCGTCGTGTGGTTTACCGAAACCGTCGTATAATTTCAAGTTTACACAACAGCTTATTAAAACCGTAGTGTAATTAGGTTTTAGACAACGGTTTGATTTTGTAAAACCGTCGTGTAATCTATGTCGTCTAAGCCAACTTTTGTAGTGGTTATACTATCTCTACATCTTATGATGTATATAATTATTGAAACTTTTATTAGTTCTTTAAATTTTGATAAGTAATTAGTGTTCGTGGCTATATTATTTAAGATTGTAATTTATAATTTTACACACGCCGTACTAAAGTTTTTTAAAAATTTATTCACGCATTTGACATTCGAAGTTACTACTAATACATGCACCTTAAAAATTTCTCATGTGTAGATAAATACTGTGTCTTTTTTTTTTTTTTTTTTTTTAATTCCTTGTTTCAATTTGAAAGGTTACTCTCTACCTTGAACTCCATAAAACAACAACAACAACAACGATAATTTTTATAAAAATAAAAAAAAAATAAAAAAATAAAAAGCAGCAGCAACAACAACATTTATAATAATAATAACAAATTGGATTCTGTATGTCAATTAGCTTAATAGCCAGACCAAAACAATAAAATTCAACTATGTCACTGATTTAAAAAAGTTGGGGCACATTTAATAATTCCAGATAAATTGACATCAAATTAAAGTGCCTAATATATTTATCAGCATACAAAATTTCTCAATGTAATAAATGGCTAAAATCGATGTACTTATTTTTCTCAAACACCAACTGAAAAAAGCCTATGGACTTTTGCACAGTTTCTACGCCTTATTACCTGCAACTATCAATGCAAAATCAGCTCTAAACATGTTTATGGGAAAATATTATTAATATATCGAACAAAACCCAAATTTTCCCTTTTTTCCTATTTGCTTTTGCATTATATATATATATATAGACACAAATATTAGAAATGGCAAAACATGTTACTGTGCAAAGCATTTTCATCCAAAACCATTCCTTTTGGATGAAAATGTTTTGTATTTACTTTTTAAGGGAAAATCTGTGGTAAAGCCTTTTTTATATACCCTATCGGTAAAACTTTATCTAAGACCATTCAAAGTTAATCAAATGGATAAGATATAGAAAATGCACAATAACTAAAATAAGCATTGATGATGTGCAGAATTACAAAAAAAATAAAATTAAAAATTAAAAACTTGAACTCTTCCTCCTCGTCTTCTTTGCCAATCGAGGTGTGAGTTTCCTCGCCGGAGGTTGGGGGTTGGGATTTCGCCAGAGGTTCATCTAGCTAAGGGGCGAGATCGTTTTCACCAGAGGTTGTTTTCACAGTTCGGATCGAAATTGGAGAGGGGGCGATTTCGCAGGCTGTGTTAGGGGGAAGACGATTGGCCATCACGGACATTGGTTGGGGGGGCCGGTTTCGCAAGGTCACGTTTTTTTTGGGGGGTGGGGGGGGGGGGGTCGCCGTCGACGGTAGCGCAGGTCATGGGAAGTGGTTTTTCAGTTGGGTTTTTTTTTTCTTTGCTTTTTTTTTTTTTTTTTTGTATTTCTTAGATTCTAATACTATAAGCTAATATGCATGATAAGTATCACGCACAAATTACATCTCAAATATTAGAATATATCAAATGATCTATAAATAAACTCTATCAATATGATACATAAAAATGGCTTTACTACAGCCTTTCCCACTTTTTAGTTCTTCTTTTTTTCATTTTTTAATTTTGGCCCAATTTTTTTTTTTTTTTTACAATTTAATCCTTTTTGTTAGTCCTTCGATTTTTCTTTTTTTTTTATTTTTTATTTTGGCCTAATTTTTTGTATTTACAATTGAGTCCTTTTTGTATTGGACGAACATGTTTTGTATTTACTTTTTAGCCCTTTGATTTTCTTTTTTTTTTATTTTGGCCCTTTTTTTTTTTTACAATTTAATGCTTTTCTATATTGGTCAATTTTTTCCATTTTAGTCATTTTATCCCCTTTTTTTTTTGTATTTTTTCATGACTTTCTTTTTTTTATTTTTAGGTCCTTTTTTGTTGGTCTATTTTTTAAACTTTTATTTTAAATTTTCTATATGTAGATTAAATTTTTCAAATGCATCTTGTGCATAGCACTTTAGACTAGTATGTATATAAGAAGCACCAATGAAGCAAAAGTTTCTATTTATGCGATTAATGTTTCTGTGACATTATACGAGAACTAGTGATTGTTCAACGAGTCAGGATTCAGGAAATGAGAGGAAAAAATTGAAAAAATGAAAGTAACAAGACGGTTGTTTTTTTTTTTCAGTAGCTATATAAAGGATGGGTTGGGGTGACCCGCGCCCGAAATCCATATAATACGGGTTGTGCCCATCCCATTAGAGGAGGGGGGGGTGGAGTGGGTACCCATTTGACCAGCTCCATTTATATGGGGCCAAGGGCACTATTTACTTTGAAACAAGACTTTTCAAGTTTTGAACCAGGACGTAAGACCCTAAACCGGCTTCCCATCTGCCACCAATGGGGTTTAAGAGAAGCTAATTAAATGGCTAGCAAATAACAAATACTTTTCTTTCCCTTCAGAATATTGTTACTAAATGAAATACTTGAAAATATAAACTACTGTGAAAAACTGATGAGTGAAATTCATATAGCAAACGAGGAGGCTTTAGTTCAAATGGAAAATCTTACTCTTCTTGTCTCGAGGAAGATGAAGGAAAATGTTCAAGGAAACAAGGGCTGATAAAGAAGCCCTGTGCTTTCTGGAAATCCCAACATCAGATTAAGATTCTGCAAAGCTTGGCCCGAAGCTCCCTTGACAAGATTATCAATCTGCACAGGTATTCAAGAGCTTAGCCACTGTGATGCCGTATATCGGAATTTGATATACAAGCATATGAAACTAAAACCAAGTGTTGGGAACTTACAACAGAGACAATTATTGCACGACCGGGAATTCGATCAGGAAAGATGTTCATGACACAGTAATTAGAACCTCGAACATTATGAGTGTGAGGAACCACTCCCTTCTCGAGTAAAATGACAAATTCTTCATCCTGCAGACCAGAAAATTTTTAATAAATTAAAGTAAAAAATAAAAAGAAAGGAAGCAAAACAAGAAGATACAAGCCAATGAGCAATTTAGGCACAGGAATTCATCTTTATGCTTCTCCATGTTGCCCTCATTAGCAAAGCACAAGCAAGAACTGACTGTTTGCAACTTATTAGGACTTGGTTTCAACAAAAATTTAAGGTAACGTGACCATCAAAATGTTCTTGATGATCAAATCTTAGACCATACCCTTTCCTTAGTGAGAGATTGTCCTTAATGTCAAGCGCCTTAGGTGGTTGAAGTGGTAAGGCGCTTGACCTTAAGGCCATCTCTCACCAAGGGAAGGGATGGTCTCAGGTTCGAGCCCCCATTTCGCTCTTGGATGTCCAACCGAATGGGGGTATACCTGGGAAGTGGCATGCCACCTTGATCCCGCTATGCCCTCTTTCAGCAGAAACACACACCCGAGAAGTTTTATTAAGAATGTGGCAGATCATCATTAAGGAATTCAGATTAAAGGATATTGTTTTGCAAGATATTTTACAGGTCTAACAAGATAAAACCTTGATACAGATAGAGGATAGCTAATAGTTAGTTGTTAGGACCTAATTCCTAAACCAACCTTATCAAGCGACATTTCCCATTTCAGAATGAATGCAGAAGCACCCAACTAGGAGAATGGGTATGAAATCGGTATACCTCATAAGCTTTCTTCAATTGCTGGTACAAGTCCTCCGTAGTTACTCCTGAAGCCATTTCCACATATATAGTCGATTGCATACCACGGCTCTGAGAGACAATAACAGGAAAACAAAGTTATACGGCAGCAAACAGTAAATTGGAGAATGTAGAATCACTAAATACATCCGAATGCAACCTTACCATTGGCATCAAGTGTGGGGTAAAACTGACGGTTATCTTTGAATGTGCTGCATCCGATAACCCCTGTTCAATTTCTGGAACTGAAATTCAAAGATAGAGCCAAGGTTTTGCCTTATGCAATGAATAAAGAAACCAGCATTTCTTTGCTACAACTTGTAAAATCATATGAGAACATTTCTACAGTTGTACATCTTTTTTTTTTTTTTTTAATATATATATCCATCCTTATATCATGAACAGATCATTTTTGGATGAATTTGAACCCCGTATATTAATTCTCTAGTTCCGTAAGTTGATCAAAACTAGTCAAATGGCATGTTCTCTTTGCCATTTGTAGGAAATTTTTCGATTGAACCAGATGATAAATGTGGGCAAGAAAAGATGTCTGGCATTAAAATTAGATGCTTTCTCCCTATCTCCAGCCCGAAGACTAGAATATGGACTCAGGAAGCATGGTAGCAACAATTAAATTTAGTACAAAGACCTACCATGACGATGCCGAGTAACACCGTAAGAATAGATGCCTTCAGATATTTCAGTGTACAAATTTGCTTCCTTGGCACCACGCCCTGCACGATGACAGTTTTCAAAGGACACACTCAAGAGTGGAATAGCATTGGAATACATAACCAGGAGTTTCCACCTCAAAATTAGGAAAGCGTATACACTAACCTGCCCCGCTAACACCTGATTTTGAGTCAATGATGATGTTCCTAAATTCAATGAGATTCGCCTACACATGAAAAAACAATCAGTAAAAAGCTCAGAACAAGGAACCGAAGAAGTACCACTGTGTCCAATCGGAAACTCTCACAGTAAACGTGAAATTTTGAATGAACTCAAAAAATACAACTATAAAAGACCCACACCTTTATCAATGGAACAAGGGGAAGTTGAATTGATGTCGGATAGCATCCAGGATTAGCAACAAGTCGTGCGTCCTTGATTTCCTCTCGCAAAATCTCGGTCAAACCATATACTACTTCTTTCTGGATCACGTCCCATAAATAGTTTTGTTAGCAAGAAACGAGCAAGTAGAAGCAGTAAAATACATGTGTGTGTGTGTGTGTGTGTGTGTGTGTATACACTTTTACTGCGTGATATGTTAGATTCTGTCATATTTCTTAGAGCAGAATGGAAAAACATAAACCCATGGACACAAAAATTAACCATGCCAAAGTTGAATAAAAGACCGAGATTAGACAGCAATTGTTCCAAGAATAGTGACTACAAGACTTGATATAACTACTCTAGTTCTCAAGGTAAGGAAGCACATCTTCACTTCAGAGCAAAAACTAATAATAATAATAAATAAATGGTACTTTGAGAAAAAAATAATAATAGTTACCTCACCTGCAAATCTGGTGCTCTGTGCCCCTGACCGTACCATTCTTCGTACTCGGATGTATCTCGTAACCGGAAGTCCTGCAGAATCATCAAATAAAATTTTTGCATGAGTAAGTTTGAGTTCTCAATCGTTACAAAGGAATCTTTAGTGGAAATATAAATAAAGAAAAAGAAAAACACCACACTATGGAGTGATGACAAAACATACAGCAGAAAGATCAACAATCTTTAAACTCTTTGGTAGGCCTTTTATAATTTCCTGCATATTCAAAATCCACGAAAAATTCAATAAACTGTTTCCCTAGTTATGAGTTTGTGAAGACAACTCAACCAGGAGCTTTAAGCTGAAGATCTAGCAATTTATAGAAGTCAAGGAAATAAGTAAGAACCTGTGTTGTCCCATGTGGCAGACAACAGAAAACAGCATTGACACTAGAAAAATCAGCATCCTTGATAGCAACCATGTTTGGTAGATCCTGCAAACATTGGCAACCAAAATTATCCTCCTTGGATTTATTACACACTAACATAAAAGTATAAGAGATATTAGACGCTAAAATTAAAATATAAGACAAATTGATATTATCATGTCTTCTATCTTTCGATCAGAGAATCAACTTTAATCTCTAAAGTCTTACTTGTGTGATAAGATGAGGAAACACTGATCCGATCGATTGGCCAGCTTTTCTGTCAGCAGTCAACAGGTTAATGCCAAAATGCGGATGGTTTGCTAAGAGCCGGACAATCTGCCAGAGAGTGATCATACAACAATATCATTAACCTATAAATACATACAGAGAAATTCGGAGATAATGCAATATCTTACAAGTCTCTGTGTATGCTAATTATTAATGCTGGATTAGAACTTCCACTGTGCTTTTCTAACCACTTAGTTTCACAGTTTTGCTCACACTTATTTTTTCAAAGTTCAAGAACATGATCCGTCTATCAACCTTAAAAAAATTGTCATGAAACTGAACAACATTGTAACTTTCTACCCACAAAACAAAAATGAAATGAAAACTCAAAAGGGATTTTATGGGAATTTCTAGACAAGTATACCTCAGAACCAGTGTAGCCACTAGCCCCAAGAACACCAATGCGAACAGACTTTTCCACCTTCTGAGCTTTCACAGAACATTTAACAAACACGTTCCCTGCATTTCGCTTCTCAGCCTTGGCAACCTTCATTTGGTCCTACGTACATTAAAAAAACAACAACAATTCTTTATAAGAATCACTTTAGTCAAAAAAACACAAAACAACAACAAAAACAATAAGAACTTGAAATCAAACTCAGCCAAGAATCAAAACTCAACTTTGTTTTTTTAGTAGCATGCCAAATGCTAGAAATGAAACGAAAAAAACCCAGATGAAATGGGGACAAGAAACAGACCTTCCATAGGCAAGCAGTGTCAAAGCCAAACGAACTGAAGGCTGCGGAACTCATTTCCTGCACAAACATTACCAACAGAGGTTATCCAAAACCAGACAAAATGAATAGGATTCTGAAATCCTAAGAAGTACTGAACAAAAAAAAAAAAAAAGGTTTACCTTCAGAAGGTTTGATGAGAAAGAATATGTGAATTTCGTTTTAGCTTTTCACTGTAGTTCGGAAAGTGGGTATGTTGCTCTGGAGAGGAATAAGAGAAGGGTGATCTTTTCAGTTTCGTCAATGGCCAAACCTAGTTAGAACTCCCACTGGTCAAAAAAGATGGGTTAAAAAGGCAGTAAAAATCTTTAAGATATTTCCTTTATTATTATTTTGCAATTTTATATTTAGGGGTTGGTTTGGGTTAAGAATTGAAGACCGAGTTTTGAAGGTCCGTTACCATAAAAAAAAATTAATGTAAAAATTTCACATGTGTTTGAATAAAAATATGTAATATAGATGTTATTACATTTATCTTGTCATTTTGTACAATTTGAAAAATAAAATTATTTCATTTCGATTTGAAAAAAAAATTTGTGAACTTTTGAAACTTAATTTTTTAAAAAATGAAAGAGAGAAAGCGAGAAACAGATTTTAGGAGTTTTGAAGTTGAGGTCAAAATTGTGTCAAGAGTTGTTGTTTCAATCATGGGTACCGTCGGGAGTTGTTTCAAACAGGGGCTTGATGTTATCAAACCATTGGCTCACAAGAATGGCTGCTAAAAACCTAATAGCGAGTGTGCTAATTGTTTAGACATGTGGCATAGTTTCAAACATAGCAGACAACAAGAAATCCATCTTTGTATGCTAGACAAGAGAGCCTACATAAGTCATTCTCTTATCACTATATCACCACCATCAGTGATTATAACTATCTATGAATCATGATAGAGATGGAGATGGAAAAGCAATCCCCATCCCTGTCATATCACGTTGTCATTCATAACTTTTTTTTCCTTTACAATTTCAAATAATTGCACTTGGTTTTTTGTTTTTCTATCATTTCATTTTCTTTTTTTTATTTTGCTCCAATTTACCAAAACCCTTGTGGAGAAAGACAAGTATGGAATTTCCATTAGGCTCAACTCATATGCACAAAGACGGGAATCGAAATGCCAAGATGAACTTCTCTATTGATTTACACTCATAATTGTAATATTTACATTCCCAAAAAAAAATACCACCTTTCAAAATGTGAGAAAAAAAATTGTATAAAGGAAATGTTAGACAAGATATCAAGCGTTTTACAGCATGATGATGATACTCAACGATCTAGAGGAGAAAAGTATGGAGCTTGGGACACCCTTTTGGGAGTTTGACGATTCTCATCTGCTCTTGAACTTATTGGTGAAGTTTGCGGCATGAGTTCCGATAATCGAATTTTTTCCTTTGTTATCTTATTCTGCAAATCACCACAAAGGGGGAAAAAATATCAAATCTTTAGCTTCCGTGAGGCAATCAATCTACATTACTATGAACTAACATGAAATATTGAGAATTTTTTAGGTACCTTGTACTTCAAGTCTTCTATTTCTCTATCCATGGAAGTGATCTTGTTCTTGAGCTGCTCAAGCACCTCTTCCGCAACTGAGGGGCTTACGTCGTTGACAGGCTTCGCAATTCCAGCCGCCTGAAAAGGTCACGTTGGTTTTGACTATTTTTGTTTGGGATTGTTGTGTCTTGAAAGTTCTACTTTTACTTAAGTGCATTGGTGTTTATACAAAGTACTTCTTAGATGCTTTTATCAAACACAATACTTGCATCGTGTCATGTTTGAAGGAATTACGGGGTTTCCAAAACTATGTGAATTTCACTGGATTTTGAGGCCATATATATAAGTTGTGGTTGTGAACTTTAATCATATTTTCACGTACCTTTAATACACTGGTACATAGGCCTAATAACTTCTGTGCTAATTGCACCTTTTCCTCCTCAGTTTCCTGCAGCGGATTCAATTTATCGTCAACCATCGAACTCTCTAAGTAAAACTACATATATCTGACACCCTTGTACTCTATACCGACCTTCAGCTTGGTGCTCAATCGTTTCTCTTCATCAAAATCAACGTAGGGATTCTTCCCAAGGGAAGCACGGAAGCTAGCGAGTTCTTCCTTGACACGTGAAAGAATTACTTCTGTCCGCCGCAGCTTGGTGCTGAGCTCTTCATTGTGAATCTTGAGCTTGTTGTTTTCTTCCTGAAATTACCAGAAATTCCCACTCAATATTGGTTTTGAATAGATATGGAATCAATTCTTTAGAATACAAAAACGTGTCGAGAGATCTTGCCTTGATCTTAGCGTGGTGATGGATCCGCTGATGGAGGTTTTGCTGGCCAGAAAGTTTGTTTATTTCTCCTTCAAGTTCCATCACCTTCTTCTTATGATTTACGTTCTCCGTCTACATAGATTGAATACAATGAGGCCAAGTAAATCGAAAGGAAAAAAGAAATGCTGACTACAAAAGGACACCAATATATTCAAAGTACAAACAGTTGTCTTCACCTTTAACATATCATTTTCAGCTTTAAGCAACTGATCACGCTGCCGAAGCTTCTCTAAAGAAATTTGTGCAGCTACTACTTCGGCCTGTTTTCTATCGATTTCCTCTAGCCATCTGAAATTACATAGTTTAAAAGCGAAAGTTAGACCAAAAAAAAACCCCGACTATTTCGGTAGAGTTTTTCAGTAGTAGTTACTCACCCTTGTCTCTCCTGAATGAAATCAGTCAGCTGTTTTTTCAGCTTAACAACCTCCTGTTCCTGAATGAAAGACGAAATTAATGTCAAAAAACATAAATTATTATACATGCACAACCAGGTTCCGTAATTATGCAAGTTGAGCATACCATTTCCTGAGATTCTAGATTATGAAGCCGAGCCTTCTCGGTGATCTTCTGAACTTGCTGATTGTCCAGCAGTGACTAGCGTTAACAATTTGAAAGAAGTGAGATTTAGACGTCTAGACCCGATTGTAAGTATCTAAATTTTGCAGATACTAACAATTCCTTTTCACGCATAATGGAAATGGTTAATTAGAGCAATAGAAAGGGCTATGTAGTTACCACGTAAGTAGTCATATCCAACTTCACTCCCAGCAAGTCTCGAATTACATCATGAGTCATGCTTTCAGCAGCTGCTAATTTGGTATTCAGAGTAAATATCTGCATTGAAAAAAAAAAGGCCCCTTAAGTATCTTGAAGGAAAATACCACCTTAAAGAAGAATATCATGATATAAGGTCCATTACTGTGTTCTACGGGTAGGATATTTTCCTACTCATAACGTGATACCCCATATCGTTATGCTTAGCAGCAACTAGAAGAAAGAAATAATGCAGGTGAGTAAGGCCAACCTCTTTCTGTCGGCTTACGGCCAAGGATTCAAGCTCTTCAACGCACATCCTTGCAGCTGTAAGCTCTTCATCCCTCTCTGATTTGATTTGCTGTGCCAAGCCTAATCCAATGCATTTAAAAGGGGAACCAGAACCCCTTGTCTTTGTGCCATATTTCTCCGGCTTCTTTGGTGAAGAACTCAGGGCATGAAGTAAATGGCCCTCGGGTCTGACATGCTCAGCCATGGCTTCCAGTGCCTTGAACTGTTTCCCATTTTCCAAGTTACCAAATTTCAACAATGAGAGAGAGAGAGAGAGAGAGAGAGAGAATAAGCTTTCAAATCGATGCATGCAATGATGGCGTACCTTCTGCTTGTACTCACTAGCCTGTGCTTCAGCATGCAAGTTTAGCTCAGATATGTGTGCTTTGAATTGGGCAATCTGTTGAATATTAAAAAAATATACATGTTAAAAATGGAAATTACAATCTGTAGTCATAGAATTCAAAGCTATTTGAGAAAATAAGGAGTCGCCATAGCAAACTTGGAACATTTTTTACAAGGAAATAAACAAAGAGTGTCACCTCTGAGTCCTTTTCAGCTATATCCCTCTCAAGAACTTGAATTTGTTTACGTGCTTCTTGAAGATTTTTCTCTTTTTCCTCCAAGTATCTAAAGGGAAAAAGGGAAAATTTGGCAATTCAAAGCAAGTTTAGCCTCGTATGCAAAACATTACATTAAATAAAAACGACGATTTAAGCAAAGTTCGTGTGAGAAGCAGAGCATTAAACCTTCTCATGTCAGCATCAGAATTGTTAACATTCTGCATCTGCTGTTTCACCGTGTGAAGTTCCAATTCAAGCTCTTCTCTCTGTAACCGTTGTCTTTCAGCTTCTCCCTTAACAATATCAACCTAAAACCAGGATTTCACATCATATGGTGATTATTGCTATGAATTTTTAGTTCAGAGACTGTTACTTGCATTGAACACAATACAAAAATAAAAAGAGAAAAGAAAATTGGACAACTAACCTTATTTTCCAGTACATTTATAGTACACTCTAGCTCTTCCACAGACCTCTCTAGTAGCCTCACCTCCGACTCCTTTTCTTCAGCATAGATGTTCCTCGATTCAGCCATCTGAAACACAAATAAAGAAAACCCAGAATCAGGAAATGGGAGAAAGAACAAACAGGGCAGACCGTCTAGTTTCTCGACTCAAAAAATTACCAGTTGAGCTTCTTTTGCAATTGCTTCACTTTCTTCAGCCCATGCATGTTCTGCTTCAAGCCTGTTCTTCAAGTCAACCATCTCCAACTGGAGATGATCCCTCTCACTAGCAAGTTCATCCACAGTGCTTGTCAACAAATCGATCGAGTCGTTTAACCGGTCGATAGCGTTTCCCATCTCCAAGAGCTCCATTTCCAAGCTCTCATTCACCTTCTTCGTCTCTGTCAACTCCTCTTCAACAGAGCTTTTAGCAGCCAAGACATCTTCAAGCTGAGCTTTCAGTTCCACATTTTCGCCGCAGAGAAATTCTCGAGACCTGCGCTCTTCACTGATATCTAACTCAAGAGTGGAGATTCTATCTGTTTTCTCCCTCAATTGAGCTTCAAGCACGTGCCTTGCTGCCATGGATTCTTCAAGCTCACCAGATTTTGCCGCAAGCTCATCTTCAAAAGCCTCAAGAGAAGCCATTATCTCCTCAATTTCGTCCTTTTGATCCTTTGTGTTGGATGCAGATTCCTGCAACAAGCTGAGATCAAATAACAAGCCTTTAAGAACCTCATCTTTTCTCAATAGCTCGTTCTGGAGAGACAAGTTTTCGGATTCCAGCTCTTTGACATGGCATTCTAAGCTTTCAACCCGATACATAAACTCTTGCGACCTCTTTACAGTTTCACATATTTCTTGAAGCATTTTATCCATATTCGCAAAGCCTTCTTCATTCATAAGACCAAGTAGTTTTCTATCCAATAAATCAGCACGCTTCTCCATGTTGGACCTCGACATGGTGAGAAGTTCACGCTTGCTTTTCTTGAGAAAGTCCAGCTCGTCCCGCAAGAGAACATTCTCTTCCTTCAATTTATTAACTTTCCCCAGGCTTTTCACGCATAACTCTTCTGTAATGGCATCTCGAGATTGCTGTAGTTCATGAAGTTCAACACTTTTGGTCTCGAAATCCATCTCTAGGCTGGCAATGCGAGTCTCCAAAGATGAAATTTCATCTTGTAATCTCTGATTTTCTTTCTCAAAGACATGTACTCGGCTTAAAGAAGACTCAATATCGGAATTCTTCTCCTCCAGATCATGGAGAACTAAGCGGTTCTGTGCCTTCAAATTCTTGACCTCGATTCTCAGCGACTCATTTTCCTTCTCCAAGCTGATCACTCTAGTTAGCTCCGTCTCCTTCCTTTGTAAATTGTCTTTCAGCTCACGTGAAAGATTTTGCAACTCCAGAATTTGCCGACTCAATAAGGAGAATTGGCAAGCTTCCTCAACTTCCTTGTCATTCAAGAACTGATCTTTTAGTTCTGCCTCTATCTTGAAAAGGATGATTTCTCTCTTCAGATCTTCAAGAATTGCACAGCAACTGATATACTCTCTTTCTGTACCCGCTTTATGGCGAGCCATCTCTTCTAATTCTGAAGCCAAGATAAGTGACTCGAATTCTTTCAGGCACCAGTTTCTCATGAAGAACTCAGCTTGAGATTCAAATACTTCTTCTTTGTCCTTCAACAATTTCTCTTGATCCAGGAGGGATGCTACCAAATTTTTGTTACTCAAATCTAACTCCATCATTAACATAGAAAGCTGAGATCCAATGTGATTAGACCTCTGCAGCATCAACTCCTCTTGAAGCTGTAAATCTAATATCTTTTTGTCAAAGGTGCTAATCTTGACACTGAGCTCTTGGTTTTCTTCTTCTTTCTTGGAAATCCGGTCGAAGCTATTCTTGATGTCAGCCAATAACTTCCCCTTAATGACCCTGCACATCTCGAGCTCTTTTATGGACTTGTTATTGTGCTCTCTCAGATCAGCTATGACAGCATTTGACTCACACAGGCCGTGTTGAAGCAGCCCGTTCTCTGCATTCAATCCAGTTACCGTTTCCAACAGAATTCCCATGTGGCAGAGGTGTAGAACTGACACAGCGCAATCCTTCACAATTATTTCAGACCAAATGTCCTCAAGACATGTCCTGACCAGCTTTGAAGAGTCATAAAGTAAACCCTTTATGGTGTGAAAGTCGGAGGCTAGAAGCTTGGAGTTTTCCTTGAAAGCAGTCTTGACCTCAGAAATCGTACTTTCGAGATCTACAACCTCAGACACAAGCTGATCATTGACAGACTGCAGGCTCTGAACTTCGTTAGCTACTGCTTCCTTATCATTGATCAAACTGCCGTTCAGTTTCTTCAGTTTTTCCACTTCAAGCTTCATTTTTTCCTTCGATATCATCAGTCCGTTGATCATAATATCTGCTTCCTTCATGGTGTCTTGCGCTTCTTCAAATTTAGAAAGAATGCAAGCAACTTCTGCGGATTTCTGGGCAGCAACCAACCTTGCATCATCAATTTCTAGTTCAAGCAACTGTCGAAAAAGAAGACACATGCACATTAGGAAAAAGTTAATTTTCCTATCTTGTATTGCATGATATGAAAAGGCGAATAAAAAAAATGGCTCATAAAGATCATTATTAAAAAAAAAAAAAAAAAAAAAGAACTCCTACTTTTTTTTAATTTGGAAGGGACCTTTTTTATTTAATCTTTAGTTTAGCCGGAAAAGAAAAATTCATAAATGTTGAAGGTGTGACAGGTTACCTCTTTGGTTCCATACCAGTGAGAGCTGGCTTCTAGAGCAATCTGTTCAAATGCCTCAAGCTTTTGATTCAAAGCTTCCATTTTGAGTTTGGATTGACTTTCAAAGGCATCCATAGTCGTTTGCAGGTTAAGAACCAGAGTCACCAAATATTTCATGCTTTCCCTTGTTTGTTGCTCGGCCTTCGACATCTCTTTATTTTCAATATGCAGTTTCTCCATCTCAACTTGTACGGCTTTTAAACTTCTAAGGGCAGATTCTATTTCCCTTCTGAGAAGTACAATTGTAGCATCTCTGTCATGCACATGCTTGCGAGATCTTCTTGACTTCAAAGTTTCCTGATCATGGCCGCTCTTCCCTACGTCAAGGGAAGATTTAGACATGTCCCTTCTTGAGTCTCCGACAACTCTGTTGTTAATGTCGTCATCATTGTATGTTTCAGGAGCTATCTGCAAGAATTTCCAGGTTTAGCAACTACTAAATCAGGCACCCATCAAAGACATTGGCAGCACACACGCATGTTATAACTTCCAGCTCCAACGATGAGAAAGCTAAACATATGAACTTACCTGGCCTTCATCTTCTCCATCTAAAGATTTACGATCTTCTTGTGAACTATCCCTTTCAGGACTTCTGAGACGCTCCATATGTGTGGCCATGCAGGATTTTAGTGAAGAGACACCAGTTTTTAGCTCAGCAAGTTTTTCCTTCGCCTCTGAAATATTCTTTTCTTCAACATCATTAAGCTTTTCTTCAACCGCAGAAGCATGTTCCCGCTCTTCTAAAAGCTTCTCTCTTAAATCAGCCGAAATTCCTTCCATCTCTACTACCTCTGCCCTCAAAAGTTGGATCTGTTTCTCTGCTTCTTCAACCACAGCAGCTTGCTCACGGAAAAGGGCATCCTTATGCTTAAGTGCATCAGAATTACAATGATTCACTTCAGTTAATCTATTTACAATGACAAACGCAACTGTTGCACAAACCGATGCTTTTCCGATCTCATTTTCGAGTAGTTTCACTTTATTTTCTAGCTTTTCTATGGTAGTTGCCTTTCCGTTCAACAGTGATTTCAAGAGCAGAATATCCTTCTCCTTTTCACTGCATTCTCGTTGGTGAGCTTCGGTGATGGCCAGTACCGCTCCTCTCAATGACTTCAGCATGGACTCGACATCGCTTCTTTTGTTGTTTGCATCCTCTAAACATCCTCTCAGCTCTTCAATCAACAATTCTTTCTCAGAAATGGTCCTTACCATCTTACCCACATGGTCAGATATCCAAATCCTTTTATGTGGAAAGGAACTAGATATATCTTCGAGTTGATCAGAGGCGTCAATAAGCAATTCACACCCATCTGCAAGAACTTCTTCGATCTCGTTAGTCAACAATGACCATTCTTCGGACAAAATTCTTAATTCTCTATCTTTCTCCTCAAGCTTTTCACTTAAACTCTCGTTATCTTTCGTTAGAACATGCACTTTTTCACGAACATCCTTCAATTCGGTTTCTAAAAGCATTAAATTCTTCTTCCCCTCAACTTCCTTCAAATGATTATCATGGACTTCCTGCTGGAGAACGGCCAACTCTTCCTGTAAACAGACAATCACCTCAGCAGTTTCAGCTTCAACCTGCCTGCGGACCTCATCCATTTCTTCATCATTAGAAACCTGAAATTCGCGATCTTTTTGGTACCACGAGTTCAGGCTCTTTGCCTTGTCAAGAGAACATTGCATCCTCTTCACCTTTTCCTTAAACAGAGAGGAATCATTCACCAAAGACTTTGAACGTGGGACATCTTTTAGCTCCTTCAAAGCAAGTTTCTCTTTGAGGAACGTGATTTCAGCTTCCTGTTTGCTCAAAAGCTGCATATAATGGTTGCTGCTGTTCCTTAGGTCTTCCACCTCATTGATTGACAGAATCTGCTGAGACTCAAGTGCCTCAATGACCGCCTTTGCCTCTTCTAAATCTGTCTTTGCTTTGTCATAATGTTTGCTTATCGAGAAAAGCTCTCCTTTCGCAACTTCGAGTTCTCTATTTAAGCATATTACCCTTTCCTCCATTTTTCCACTAGAAGATTTTTCTTCTTTGAGAATGATCTTTAGAATGTCCAATTCCAATTGCAAGTTCACAATTTCTTCTGCATTCTTGGTCATAATAGACTCATGTTTTGACTGTATCTCTGTAATCTGAGCTGCATTTAGAGGCTTAACATCACTAGATGGACTCCTCACCAAATCCTGAAGATAATATCACTTCCCATTAGTACATTTGGATAAGAATCTATCGTATTCTCTCTTCCATGTATAATATCTCATTGTTTGTTTCTTCTTTAGCAACATTCAGAACCTAAGGAAACAAAGATAATTTGAAAAATATAAATACCTCTGTGGTCTTAACACTATCTTCTTGCCCAAGGGATGAAGATTGAAGATTGGTCAACATCGAGCGGACATCTTCTAGCTCCCTACAGAATAACAAGTGGGGAAAGACACTACATAAGATATGGGAAAAACCAGCCCAAGAATCAAGTATTTAGATATGTAATTTCATTATTTTTTTTATAAAAAAAAAGGTATTTGGATATGCAAATAATTATAAATAAAAAAAGAAAAAGAAAAAGATGAACATTGAACACAGTAAAGTATTTGGCAAGAGATTGTGTTGATCCTACCTACTGAGTTTTGCATTTTCATCCAAACAAGCATTCAAGTTGCGCCTGCAATCCTCTAACTCGGTGAGAGTGTTTTCCAACTACAACCAAAGAAAAAATGAGATATCAGATAAAGAGATACAAATGTGAAATGGAGAAAAATAAACTTCTTAATAAGACAGGATTAAGTGCAACCTCCAGATAAAGAGAATCGTTTTTCTTGCTGATGCCCATGGACTCCTGCATCGATGAGGAGAAAGAGAATGTTATTACAAGTATTAGACAGAGATCGCAATTAAGAAATTTTAGAAATTTATATCTCTACGGGGTTTCAGAAGCTTGACAAAAAATAAAATTAACAGAAAATGAATTTCACAGCATTATCCATGGGTATATAGAAATTGCAACATGGAATGAAAAGCTTGAATAAAACCCACCTGGGGAACCGCTGTAGAATTAGGATTACTTTGCTGTATGCAGTTTCCATCAAGAAATTGCAGCAGCTGCAATAAAAGGCCACCTTTTAAGTTTCAGAGGACCCAAGAAACAAATTGAATTGCATTAAAACAAAAAAGGAAAAAAAAAAAGTTTGTATCTTATGAAACCTGATCCCGCAATTTAGATACTTCAGTTAAGAGTATCTCTCTCTCGCCTTCTTCATAGAATTCTTGAAATCTACAAATGCCAAAAATGAAGTTATCAGTAAACGTGAGTTAACTATTAAAGGACTTTTTGATGCAGATAAAAAAAAATTAAAAAATTAAAAAATACCTTCTAAGCTGGTCCAAAAGCCTTATATTCTCCGATGCAAAGCGAGTTACTTCTGGATTCCTATCAAGTTTAGATTGAAGTAGCTGAATCTCTTCAGATAGAGCTCTGTTCTCTTCTAGTAAGTAACTCTCTGCAGGAAGTGAGCCATTAACAAGTGACTCCAGCCTTTTAATCTTGTCTTCCCGAAACCTGAGCATCATTTTAGTGGACCTCGTGTCTTCCTCTCTTTGGCGTACCTGACAAGTAACGAGAAAACGCAAGTGATTTAAGCAACAAATGAGAGGTCTATTTCTGAAAAAGAAACAAAGACCAAGAAGAGAATTAGTCAAATACCAAACGGTTTAATTGCTCTAATTCAGCTTCAAGTTGCTTTATAGAAGTTTCCGCCATTTGCTCCCTCCTCAAGGCACCAGCAAGTATTGTCTCCAAGCATTTCAACTGAACTCACCGTTGATTAGCAAACACGTGATAACTTGTAATACAAAAATCCTACTGGTACATATTATAGATGTGACATGCTTTTGAATTTTGATAGAACAAGCAGAGAACAAGCTTCTAAGTAATGGAAGTTTTGTTCTAGTCCCTCCATGTAACGGTTTAGCAGAGGAATGTACCTGTTTATTAGACATTCTCACACTGCCTTTAGATTCATTTTCGAGAACATCATCGGCATCCTCTACATCCATGTCACAAACATGTCCTTGAAAACTAGTTTCTGGTAATTGTCTTGTATCTTCATAAGTTGGAAACCCAAAAGATAAAGACCGAGAGACATTCTGGCGTTTAAGAACAGAAAGCTCCTCCTGTTTCAATCACCGAATGAAGTTAAATACAGATTCATGCTGCATGATGCCTAAAAATTGAATCTAATGAAAAGATTCAGGTAAGCCCACCTTCAAAAGCCGTATTTGGTGTTGCAAAGCAGTGACATCCCCGGTAGAATCTTCGTTCACCACAGCCTATGCAGCAAAGAAAACATGTAAAAGAGAACCGAGCCAAAAAAAAAAAAACCTGATTGAAGACTTCAAGAAATTTGAAAGAAAGAAGCTTACATTATTCTGGATCATTTTCGCTCGCTGAGCAAACTTAAGAGTGTTCAATGTTTCAGCTGCAGAGCTGAAAAGTAACAAGGTGAAGTATGGCAGGAAGTGTTAACATCTCTGTTGCAACCAAGTCTTTAGGCTGAGATGGAAAACAAAGCATCAAACTTATAGATTTTAAAACTAACCAAATAGAAGGGCTGACATTTGCTATAATCATTGTTTTCGAGTTTCCACCAAGTGAGTCCTGCATTTTATTTCATTAAAAAAGGTATGTCATGACTCAGAAACGTGAGAATGACGAAGGCCGATAAGACCAAAAAAAAACCCTATATTAATTAACCTGTAGAAGAAAGGTAAGTCTTGAGTCTCTATAAGGAATATGTCTTGGCTTCCCTTGGGCCACATCCACTAGAACCATTATAACATGACTGCAAATGCGTAAATCCAAGTTTAGTACAACACAAATCACTTTATTATCTTTAAGCAAATCAAGTTAACTATAAGAAAAGTACCCCAATGTAGACAGAGATTTGTTAATGTTAGCAGCTTCCTTTAACCTCTCACCCTCAGCACCAGAGCTTTTTTGCCTATTTTAGAGAAAATTTGGATGAGTAAAGCAATATATCGAGAAAACTTGTCTTCGGAAATATATAATGGAATGAGCAAGCTTGAGGATGATGCCTTACCTTTCAGAACCTGCCAAGTCAACCAAGTTTAGTCTAGCGAACCGTAAGTTAGTGGTGGAATCCTTTTCCCATCTACTTTCAATTACACAGGTAAAGACACTGTGTGAACGACTGCTCTCTCTGTTCATGTTTGTGGCTGCAACTTTTCTATTCGAAGAACCCTATACGTAGAAAACACTAATGTTAGTGAAGGCATATGCAAAAACACAGTGGAAAAAATAAAAAAAGACTATTGTTGCTAACTTCTGACCTGAATTAAAAGGTTTAGGATGTCGCCCACTGTACAAACTTCGAACTCAGATAGGTTCTCAACGTAAACACCCTTCTTAATATCCTCCCTCAGCTAGAAGAAAAAAAAGTAAAAATTAAAATATGAAAAAAATATATATAGAATAATGAGAAGCACTTCAATACATGACCGCATAAGGCTGCAAAGTAACCATACTACTTACAAGCAAATTGGTAGATGAGGGATCAAGGAGATCTGTGATCTGTTCATTGTAAATCTCTAGGAAAGAGCACTTGCAATTGTATTTTAACTTCTCATCTCTCCTGCTTTCCTCTTCCTAAAAAACGGAAAGATAAATGAGAAACAACGGTATGGACTTGCTCATGCATGTATATAAAGGGAAACGAGCCAAGGTTGCTAAAATTACGGCTTGGATCCTCGCAAACAAGAATTCAAATATGCGTGGCGTCATTCCACGATATGGACTAGGCTTGAGTTCTAGGTTGTCAATCTCCCCAAGCATTGTATATGTCTTTCCACTTCCTGTCTGTAATATTAAAACCATCTCAATGATCAACAGTTTGAGAAAAACAGAGGGAAAAAACGAAATAAAACAAGCTCACTCAGTCGTAAGAATTGCAGAAAAGTCTAGAAAAACACAAATTTTTAAAGTACTGAGATCGTTTTAGGTGGAAATTTAGGCCACATGGTACAATACAATTTTCCGTAGTTTTCACGATCAACTTAACAGTGTTATGAAGTGGCTATTTGGGAACACACCTGACCGTAGGCAAACATGCAGCTATTGTACCCTGAGAGGCAGTTCTCCACCATAGGCAACCCGGCCATTCTGAAAAGCATTTCCTGCAAGATTCCCGAAAATTGGAAAATAACTCACTAAATCAGGAAAGAAAAAAGGACACGAAATGACACATCTCACTCTCATTTGTAACCAGACCTGATCAACTGTTTCACAGGCTACATGATCAAATGTGAACCGAGCTTCGGGGTGGCCAACCCAAGTAATGGTCTGAGAGCCTTCTTGCTTCAAGCATCTGTTGTAACCATTTGTGCTTCTCTCCATGCTATTAAGAGGACGAACTCTTATAAGGACCTGCACAAAGTTTCAATCCCGTAACCATAATTAGCAGTATACAACTTTAAGAGCGACTCTATTCATTCTGATTGAGCAAAAATCGAGGCTCAGAAGAAAAAAATGATAGTTAGCTATGTTGAAAATTGTCATTACAAATTGTCAGCAATGTTGAAAATTTCAGTAGAGTTTGCTAACTTTTTATATTTGGCATTGGGATTTCCTAAACTTCTTCACTTAAAACTGGCAAATTTTGTAGACCCAGTTGGGATTTTACTCCATAATCTTAGAACAAATCAACATCAAGCTCAAAAAATCGTTGAACAAGAATCAAAGAAAAGTGAAAAGCAAACTTTACCTGTACATTGTGCTCCATCCAAAAGGATGGATCTTCCTTGAGATTGAAGTGAGGAACTTCGACCGTATTAACCATGGTAGACGACGACCCGGCAGACATAGGCAATCCTTTGTACAATGCAGCATAATTCCCCGTCCTAGCGCTGATGGTTCCATCCGCCTTGTTCCGAAGAGTGGAACTTGGAGGCTTCGACACACTCTTTGTCGGCGTGCTCTGCGTCGAATTGCTCTCCGAAAAGCTCGGAGCAGCTCTCCCAACTGTCCTCGTCTGTCTCGGTGTCATATTCGGGAAACCCCCGTTCCCCATCCCAGCTCCCCGGGCAGAATAGCTTCCGAAATCGTCAGTAATCGCCGGTCCAGCTTCGTTCTTCTGCGCCCAACCGAATCGATTCTTCGCCAATGTCGCACCGCCATGCTTGTCCGGTGTCCGAAGAGGCAATGCAGGATGATCCGAAGCTTTCGCCTTGGCCTTAACCGGGGTCTTATCGACCTTACTCCGGATAGAAACATCTTGCTCCGGCTTTGGATTCGGAGGCGGCGGCTCTTGAATGGCGTTCAGAGGAGCTCTCGACGAGTCCGACGAGATCCGAACACCCGACAAATCCTTACGATTTGCCGGGATATTCTCCGCTTCCTCATTCTTCGCCGAATTCCGCCGCAGGAATTTGAAATCCCTCAACATTCTACTTAAAAATTAAAAAAATTAAAAAAAAAATCAGCAAATGGGATTTGTAAAACAACACATTCTAAATCAGATTTCGTTAAAAAAATTAAAAATAAAATAAAATTTGTATTACCTGAAAGAGGAATTGAAAAAAAGAATCCGTAGCTGAGGAATTCCTGAAATATTTCACAGAAAAATCTTGGAAAACCCAACAAAAAAAACAGATAGAACAGAAAATAAAAAGTAAAAATCAAGTGGGTCTTGATTCAAAAACTCATTTCTTGGGTTTGAGCTTTAACAGTATCCAAGTAGAAGAAGAAGAAGAAGAAGAAGTTACTTTGGAGGTCTTTGAAACTGGGCTTTGAAAGAAATGGACGGTGGAGATGCGATCTGGATTTTGAAACTCGGTGGATGGGACCGCGGTTTTGGGATTTGAAATGCACAGGGGCTTTTTGGTCAAAAAAGGAAATTTCAGATTCGAAATTGGGCGTTAAAAATCAATTATGGCTACATTTCAAATTCCAACGGCTACATTGCCAACAAAGCCACGAGATGCAAAGAGACACAAAAAAAAGTTCAAAAAGAAAAAATATTTGAGTGCCCTAGTTTGAACTTAAAGATTTTTTTTTTTTTTTTTTTTTGTCTTTACAACCTAATCTAAAGGCTTTTTATGATGAATCGATCTTGCTAGTAGCATCGTAGATTTTTTTAATTTTATAATAATAAGTAACATACATTTATCTATTTTTACATTTTTACGCATTACAAATTGTTGTATTTAAATGTTGTTTAATAGATTTTTCTTTAAGGTTTCGTTTAGTATTCAAATTTAATTCCAACTAAATTATATTTTTTCATCTCAATTTTTATTTTTTTCTAAATTGTCAATAAAATTTATAACTAGTTTTTAGAAAGTCAACCAATTTCATTTTAAAAATTTCATCTCCAACTAACTTATCAAACGGAGCTGAGAGTGTTTAATAGGTACTTTGAATCTATGATTACTTACATTTGTATTTTCGCACGCTAAATTTTTTTAAGAAATATTATATTATTTAACCATTGTGATGTGGAAATTACATTGTTATAGTATCGATAAATAAAGTCATTTTAATATATATCCGCATAATTCAGGTGAGTTAGCAAAAAAAAAAAAAAATTCCTTACCTAATTTGTAAGGGTATGAGTCCTATTTTAGGTTAATCTTAAGATATCAACAAGTTTTATTAAGTAACCTAAGTCGCAGTGATATAATTTACTTAAATGAATAATGTAGGATTGACAAGTGAATTGTGATTGTTGAGGTTGTAACTTCAAGTTTGTCTAGTAGTTTTTTTTTTTTTTTTTAAAGATAAATGGTTTATCATTATTTTTTATTAGAAAAAAGTTGGTTTTTTAAGTTAAATTATTAGTTTTCAAACTTCATAGTATAATATAGAGAGTTATCTTATGTAGCCGCTACCAAGTTTTTAACCAATCAAAATTGACATCTCAACTCTATGTTTGTTTGGTAGAAATGAAAAGTAAAGGGAATGAAATAATAGAGTTGTTTGGTATGGAAAGATTTTTGTAGCGAAAAGGAAAAGTAGGAAAGATAAAGATGTCAACTGGTACTATGTATGTTCTGTGTGTCCGATTGTAGAGAAAAAAGAAAGCAAAATGTAAAATATTTTCTTCTTTCTGAAAATGAAATGTGATTAAACATATAATGACGATTGTCTACGTAAAATATTTTTCTTTTTCTGTACTTCTATTGAACTCAACAAGGACGAAAAAAATTTAAAATTTTTTTCGTTTCTTTTTTTTATTTTTTATTTTTTCTTGATCTTGGGAGTGAGATATTTGAAATCTTCAATTTATGATGGGGTCAAATAAATTTACTATCACAACCATTTTTCTTTTTTTTTTTTTTTTTTTTGAAAAGGAAAATTTCATTTCACAATAAACAAAGTACATAAAACACTAATAGTCTCAAATGTAAAGGAATTCGACCTCGAATCAAAGACTGAATCTATCAGTAAATACCAAAATAGTACATGAGTAAATATAAGTACATAGACTCAAATGTGGGGAAGATCCGCTTGGCACATAAATTTCGAGTTTGACCATTACTCGTTAAACAACACCAAAACAGTTGATGGACTAGCCCAATCAACCGAAACAAATCCCTACGTAACGAGAGCACTCACATCACGACATCCAATAACAAACAGATGGGAGATACAAGCGGAGGACATCGCTTCCATTATTACGAAAGCAAAAACACCAGAGTAAAATAAAAAAACACACTAAATGAGCGGAAATATCAACGAAGTTATTACAATAAAACAAAATAAAGATCCACTGGTAGCAAGTCATTGGCTGTCGAACGGAAACCAGATCTGAGTAGAGTCATCCCATAAGTGCGACCTACCTCTATGATACGTTAGATCTGTCCCAACGGATGCACTGCTCCACACACAGCCACAATCACCAAAAAGCCGACATCGAGATGAGTCTAGGGACTGAATTTCAAGGTCGGAAGCCCAACGATGTATCCAGAGGAGGCACCAAAGCTCCGACTAAATACGGTAACTTTTTTCATATTTAGAGAGAGAAAGAGAAGGAGAGTGTTGTTTTGCCTTTTTCTATTTTATTTTTTTCATGCCAAAGCAACAACAAACTTTCCTCTTTCCGTTATAGTTTTCTTCTCTCTGTTTTATTTTCTTTTCTTCCAACCAAGTAAATGTAAGAGCTCCGTTGTCCAAACACACAAGGACTTAGCCAATTATCTATATATATATATATATATATATATACACACACACACGTATATATAATTACATGGTGAAATAACTGATGATGAAATGGTTTTTTCTTTTCTTGTTTTTTTTTTTTTAAACAAAGATATGCTCTTATTCACATGCGCTACAGGTTATGAATTATTGGATATTGGTGAGGCATACAAAATATGATAATTTTTTGTTAAAATTGTTATCATATTTGGCAATCTATCGCAATATTTAAGAAAATTTTCATTTGGGTACCTGGTATTTTATTTAATTAATGTATTGGTATATTAGTATTTTGATGAAATCACATATTGATAACTCATATATATATATATATATATAAATTTTAGAATGTTGTGGGTCTTTGTAAAAATAATATATTTATTTAAAATGCTTTTAGACTAAAATGATAGAAAGGGGGAAAAATAAAAAAAGGAAAAAAACAACACAAAACTACCTCTAGGCTATTTGGTACCTAATTAGTATTATTGAAACATAGAATTGTTAATTCACTAATTAAATACAACACGTGGTACTAGAATGTCTTTTTCCCCCTTCTATAACCTTTAGAAAGAAGAAGTGTATTTTTAATAATTCATTTGTTTTTTAATTTGGAGGTGAAATTTTTGCTAAGATATGCCTATGTTCATTTTGATACTTCAATTTCCCGTTCAACATTTATTATTTAAAACCCACAACAACTAAAAACAAACCCGCCTATAAACCCAAACAATTATCGTTTTGTTTAGTGAAACGGTTTAACTCAAACTAAATTGTACTTTTTCATCTCAGTTTTTGTCTTTTTCTGAAAAGTCTATAAAAATTATAACTAGTATTTAAAAAGTCAACCAACTCAAACTTAAAAATTTCAACTCAAACCGTTTCACCAAACGAACTCTAAGTATGATCTGAAAACAATAGAGGTATTTCGGGAAAAAAAAAGGTCATGAATTATAAGCATTATGTCATTATAGTGTCTGAACTTTTCTTTTTCTTTTTTTTGGCAAATTACTTTCTTAATTTTGAATTTTAACAATTTTATTCCTTGATATCAGAGTTGATGAAGGATCTCCAAAATTTAATAAACATATAATTTCCTTCATCGAATAGTAATTTGAAATTTTATAGAAGTAGATTACATGTGTAAAATCTTCTATTTACTGTTGTTAGAAACATTTGAAAACTAGAACATTTTACAATTAACATATATGATTTTGTAAAATTGTAATTATTATATGATAAAAATATGATTCTCTCTATTAAATTTCTGAAATCTTCCACCAATCTTATAGTGTCATTAATTAAAACTGATAAAAAGAGAGGAAGTTCAAATAGTAATTTTTTAGGAAAGAAATGTTCATGAACTAAAGTGATTCAATTACTAACAATGCTAATTAACCAAAAACATTGTGAAAAAACTCTTATACATATTCCCTTTGTTGTGAAATTGTGTTAAAGCTCTATTAAATTTCACTTTTTTTAATTTTACTATATATAATTTACTTACTGAAGTTCAGAATCAACTGACCTAATTTGTTGTAAAAAGGCATGTGATTTTTATTTTTGTTTTCAATTTTTTTTTTCCATATTTTAGTTATTTTCCTCTTTCTTTCCCTGTTCCAAAGGTGTTCGCGCTCAGTTTGATCAATTTTTTTTTTTTTTAATAAAAGTCAATGACTAAACCAGAAATAATTTATTTTAAGACAATTTGATACTTTAAAGAAAAACCAAATTAAACCATAGATAATCGGTTTCGACAGTTTAGACTTAAAACTAAAAGAATTTTCGATATTTACAAACATTAAAAGTTGTCCTCTAAGGTAAAGATAATATCAAAAGTCATAAATATTATACATAGTTGTCCATTCATAAATATATAAAAGATATTATCCAAAACTCACAATCTAGTTTCAAAAATTTTAAGTGACTAAAGCGCACCATCTAAAGGTTTAAAATAAACCAACAACCAAGTAAAAATTATTATTGGTTGGTTTTGATGGGTTTGGTCTAAACCAAACACAAAACGACAAGGGAAAAAAATGATTAAGGCGTATTATTTCTCTCCTTCCCCCCCCCCCCCCCGGGGAAACGTAGTTATACTATATAGTTCACAATCTCTCATAGGCATCTTATTAAATATTTGCATTGAATTATAACTATTTACGTCAGGAGACAAAATGCATCACTTTAATCTTATTAAAGAGCAAGTAAATTTCGAGTTGGTGTCGTGAAAATAATATGTTTTTCATAAGATTGGAAACTTGAATTCTCCTATCTACCAAATCACTTAAAATATACTATGCCCGTTAGGTTACCACATCGATGGAGAAAAAAGAGATAGAGAGAAAGAGAGAGTTAAACTCCAATTTTAACGGACAGCTCAATTTGTAATGAGAATAACTGGAAGATTTGGGTGGATTTGCAAGACAAAATTTTCAAACTTCTGATCAGTTCGTTAATAGTTCAATCAGGATCAACTTTTTCAATTTGTTGGCTAGTGAATAAACAAACTTATTTGAGATCTCAATTAGCTTACTCTGAAAGATAAATTAATGCTTCTACATTATCAAGAATTAGATATTACAGGATAATATAGATGTCAATTGTCAAATATGATTGTGAAGTAAGAAATTGTTTTATATATATATATATATATATATGTGTGTGTATGTATGTATGAATATATGCAAATGTCAATTATGATTGTGAAGTAAGAAATTATACATATATATATATATATATATATTTCATTTTATATAACCTATGAAGTTTTAATTTATATCGTGTAGATCAACACGTTTTTATGAGAAAGGGACAACTAAGTAGGACTGGCAATAAATTCTTACCAAAACATAACCAAAATTGCTCACCTATATATATATATATATGTATATATGTATGTATCTATAAATATTTGGAGGTAAAATTGCTCACAAATGTTAATAAAAGAAAACAATTTTTTAGTCTACAAATTATGTCATGTAATCATCACTTGCTCTTGATTCTAAATTTCATGCACAGATTTTTTTTTTTTTTTTTTTTTTTTTTTTGAGGAGGACATTTCATGTATGGATAATTTGACACGCAACAGTTTGAATAAACAAATAAATCAAAAGATCGATAGATCTACAAATTCAAAGAGAAACATTTTTTTAATGGAATAATTCAAGGAGCACTAATAAATTAGTTACATATATAAACTTTTTTTTAAGGGGAAAAAAAAATTTTCAGACAAATTATTCTCATATGTCACAAACTATTTTAAGTGGAGAAAATAAAGAAATTAGGAAAATATTGCTTTTCGTGCAGTACTCTCTTGTTCTCTCTATTTTAATTTCTTATTGTATATCGTAGTAAATATTGTTTAGTGATAAATTTACATCTGATTCTATCTTTAAATATTAATTAGTTCGAATCTTAAGAAAATTTGTTCTTGCAAAAATATCGGCATGAATGGGATACACACATATAGAACATATATATTAATATTTATGTATACATATATCCTTTACTCTTCATATATAGCCAACAATGAATGACTTTCCCATGTAATATATTATAATTTTTGGTTTCATCTGAAAATCATGATGAATTAAAATGGCCAAAAAAAAAAATCTACTTAGATTGTTTAATAACCTTTAGTTTCCATCTAAGCAACTAAAATAAGCGCTTATAATGAAAAACACATAAACTTGCATAATATTCTATTGTCACATTATTGGCATGCATTAAGATGCTTTTTCTTGGATATCCCTTTTTCTAGATTGCAATAATGGACCCATATGTTCATTTATGCTTGTCATACACTTATAATGATTTTTGAAGCTGATTTCTAAAAATAAAATAAATAAAATAAAAATGTTTATTCTAAGCTAATAATATTGGAAATGTCACATTCGTTCATGCATACACAATCTCTAAATCCCTATCTTGTATCCTTTGTGGATAAGTATGGGCAACCGTGGCTGTCAACTAGACACTATTACAAACTTTTTGGGCTTTGAGGTCCTTGGGATTTATTTACCGGCTCAATAGATGAATTAATGTATCGGTGGAAAAGTGTAAAATAATAAAATACAGTAAAACAAAAGAATTTTGTGAGAAGATATAAAGAATATATACATCCTATCGGTAGAACACATTTTTAAATCATTGAATCAAATCATAATCATGTCATTTTAAAACACAAAAAAACATAATCTAATATTAATTTGACGGTTAAATGTGTTTTATTATCGATTGGGGTCCATCACATTTCATTATTTTTTCGTATCTTGCCAAAGAATTTTCAAATAAATACTCTTGCAAAATAGCAGAAAAAGAAGACTTAGAAGACAAGATTTTTGTGATCTTAATTAGTCTTAACTAAGACAAGCTTGCTTAACAGCTTTAACCAAAATTGTTGGGGGTAGATTCTTCTTCGTTGTTAAGTTACTCTCTTTTTCGTTTGAGACTTTTGTTACGTTACTTATAATCATATTGTAAATTGGATTTTTGTGGACTTTGGCACAGGATGAGGACTATAAGGTTTACATGTGATTCTTATTTTAAAAAAAAAAAAAAAAAAAAAGGTACTGGATGTAACGACACCAATAATGAATGATTGTATTAGAAAAAGTAACTTCACTTGGATTGGTTCGGTCAAAAAGAAGAGAGATATTTATATAAGAGGTTACATATTGGAAACTTGAGAATATTCTAGCAAACAAAATATAAAATAAATGATGAGAGTATTTTAGAAAACACATAATTTTAATATCAATTTTTTTTAGTACAAATCATATGACAGTGAATTATGTTTTTTGATTGATAGATATCATATAATTAATTTGATAATGATTTAAACATTTGTAAATATTAAAAAAAAAAAAAGACAGCTCATAAAAGAAAAAAGGAGCAATCTTTATAACGTCTATTGATTCACATTATTAAATATAAGAGTATGTGGGTTTCATGGATGCATTATTCTTATATATTTATCTATGCCTTTTTCATGCTTTTCACGTCAATTATTTAGTAACTAGGGTCAGATTTCATTCCAATTCACTCTCTTTATTATCTTGAAATTTAATAATGATAGGCCTCATCTAAATCAATGTAACTGTCCTATACAGTTTTTTCATTTTTGTGTATTTTTTCCCCTTAAAAAAAGTTACAGGTGACCGGAGCTGGTTCAGGGACGTCAAACAAGTCAATGACCTCTGACTATGATTTCAACCATAGATTTCACCACCTACGAGTACTACACTTTTCTCTTAAAATTAAATTTTTGTGAGAAAGAACATAGTTGTTAAAAAAGTTTCGAACCGTAATTTTATAGATCTGTAGCCTATTTGAGTACCACTCCGTTAAATGAAGCCTCACTCTTCCAACTATTGTCCTAGAAACCCTTTTGGGAAAGCAAAGGTAAATATCAAATTTTGGTAAATGAACCGGTAGGTACTATACTTTCATCATATTGATAGATACACACAAAATTACTTCCACTCATAGATATGCAAACCGTGAAAAAGTTAATCTAACATTTAAAATAACAAAATCAACAGGTAGAATAAGAAAACAAATTCTACCTAAGTTTTTTTCTTGCTGTGGTGGTCACTTTTGAAAACACCTTTCCAAAAGTTTTTTCTTTATTTCTGTCTTTTTTCTCTAATTTTACTATTTACTTTTTCAGACATTTTCAAAAAAATTCAAATTTTTAAAATTTATAATATTATTATTTTAAGTTAAAATAAAATAATTTTTTTTAAATTACATTGAATTTCGAAAAAAATGAAATGAGTTTCATATTGTTAATTTTTTTTCTAAATATATTTTAAATTTTTATCATTTTTCACTTTAAACAATTCATTTTCACTAACACACATAATTATAAAACTCAAGACATCTATAATCTCCAAAACACCATCGCCAGACGGCCTATATTGTCACTACTATTTTGAAGTTAGGCTACAACATGAAATTGTAGTCAGAGCAAGAGAGAGATAGTTGTCCTTTGGAGGCTTCGAATAGCCGTTTTAAGAAAGGCAGGCACCAACGGCAACGCTTCAAACTGCCATCTCTATCTCTCCAAATCAAAAATAAATAAAATAATCATAATAATAATAATTGAGAGCAGTAAATGATCATTGACGCGTTGGCCAATTCCCCGGAGCTTTGGTACAGACCAATACCCTTCGCAATATAAATACAAAGCTCTTCCTTCAGTTCACAGCATGAGATGCGGAGACCGGCCTTCGTCATTCATCTCTAAAAAGTGCACATAATTTATACGTATTATTACACTTCTCTACATATATATATATACACACACACACATATACAAACAGTCTATAAACTGTACAGAGGTAATTGGGGTTTGTTTGGTGAAGAGAGGCCGGAGAAGAAGAGAAAGGAAAAGAAGAAGAAAAATGGTGATCCAGAGGCTGGAAATGTGCCGAGAGATGGTGAAAATGGCCATACAGTTCGTGATGGTGGTGGCCGAGGCCGTGGTCGTCGTAATGCACCAGAATCCTGCGCTTCCGGCCGCCAATCCTGCGCTAACCGCCACCGCTCCGGTTCCGTTCGTCGGCTTTCTTCCTTAGATCCTATCCCTTTTTTTTTTTCATTTATTTTCCTTTCAAATTTTATTTTTGTTTGATGTTCATGTATGATGTGTGGAGGAACCAGCCACTGTAAAGTTTTGAGGAGTGTCCTTTTTTTATTTTTTATTTTTATTTTTTGCCTTAATTTTGGGTTATTTAATTTTATTTAAGTGTTCCTGAATTTTGTTGTGGATGCTTGTTTAGTTCAGAGCCTTCTTCAGATATTACACTTTTTTTCTTTTTCATTTTTTAATTGAAATTGTACTCCTTTTTTTTTTTTTGGGGTGAAAATTATTGCAATCTTGAATTTTTTATTAACTTGTCAAGAGGGAGAAAAAAAAAGCTTCATTTTTGTAGGCCAACTAAATAAATGAGAATTCGTTTCCAATCAAAATTGTTGTTGAAAAAAAATTAAAAAAATAAATAAAAGGCAATTAGGATAAGGAGAAAGGAATTTTGTTCTTTTTCGATTCAAATTTTAGCATTAAAAAAGAGCAATAAGATTTGGATAAGGTCGGGGGAGGTTGAGTGGGGGTTCAAAAAAACAAAGTGAACAATTTTACCTTTGCTTTGCATAAGCTCAAATGATGATCCGCTGTAGCACAATGGTTAAAAAAAAAAAAAAAAAAAAAAAGACTGCTGAAGCTGAAGCTGCTCTATAGCTTTCACAAAGAAAACCAGAGCATAGATGGGAAAAGAAATAGAGGGCAGAGTTGCAGATAAAGAGAATACACGTGGTTTCCACGTGGATTTTTACAAAAAATTTAGTTTTTTTATTATTTAGTTTTATTTATTTATTCCTCACATGCGAATGATTAATATTAATTAAATATGAAATTCTAAAATAGGATTTGAAAAATTACATTGAGTCAGACTGCTCGAAATATGGTCTCAGATTTGTCATTCTGGGAATTCATGAGGAAAATTTTGTTTTAAATTTATGTTCTTTGGGTTTGGCGGATACGAATTTATAACGGATACGAATTCTATAAGGAAAATTGAACTAATTCAAGATAAGAAAAGTACTAGGATAGTGTCAAATCTTTCGATAAAATCAAGAAACTAGTTTGTGACAAGCTTATCTTTAAAAGGAAGGGCCCACCCTAGCAGACAGATTTTTCACACCCATGGACATTTTCTAGTATTCTATTATTTT
This sequence comes from Ficus hirta, assembly GCA_038430175.1. Taxonomy (NCBI): domain Eukaryota; kingdom Viridiplantae; phylum Streptophyta; class Magnoliopsida; order Rosales; family Moraceae; genus Ficus; species Ficus hirta. The sequence continues at coordinate 10,641,501 of CM076596.1, forward strand.
TTATGTCCTTTATTTCACCCCTGAAAACAGGGGATTGTATTATACTCTATGTACTTCAGCAGTATATATATTTATGGGTTATACGTTTATGATATCTTTTTATATTTATATTTATTATAATATTAAAATTAATAATTATTAAAATAAAGAAAATTATAAGAAGATATTAATATTATTAATAACTTTTAAACCAATATAACTTCTACATTGATGGTTGACCATCATAAGTTTTTGTGTTCTTATTTATCTTACACACTTTATTGTTCTTACGTGAATTATCTAAGATTGATTAAAGATGACTGAATTTCAGCCTTGTGACATGAAGATTGAGTTATTAGCCTTTAATACAAATTCTGTTGACGAAAAAATAGATGGAAAACTATTTGAGCGTAGAGAAATAAGGGAAAAAACCGAGTGTTTGTGGCATTAGAAATATTTCTTAAGAGTGTTATTTGCTATAATTATGAAAGTTTGTTAATCAATATTTATGATAAATTACGTTCAAAATATAATAAATTTATGAATTTAATAAATAATAATTTTATTAAATTCCTAAAATACAAATAAAATTCATCTCGATTTTGAGACTTAAAAGCTAAATGTATACGTGTTTGATCGTGAGGAAACGTAACTTTTAGTCAAAAATGTCTTTTCCTAATTGAAATTAAATCTGAAAAATTTTAATCTTGTTTGTTGGATTTAATCATAACCGATCATATTGACAGTACGCAAGCAAATAAAATGACAACTTCACGGCACGCTAGTACACACCCACCTCTGTACACGTAATAACATGTGTTTCATAATAAACTACTTTTTTTATTTTTTTTAACACGAGCAACCGCAAGCACAAACATATATTTTATGAACAGATCGATCACGAGAATCTTTAAGAGGGAGGATTAAATGGATCTATAAGGGCCTTCAATAATTACCTGAAAGTTGTAATTAACGTTTTTTTTTTTTTAATGTTTACATACAATATTCGGACTTTTAATTTTACAGAGATATTATAATCTCAACTTTCAAAAAAAAAATTACAATCTCTCTATCAAAATAATGAAGAGAAAATTATCTAAATAACCACATTTTTTTTATTTATTGACTAATATGAAGCAAATTTCTCATTCTTGATCATCAGGTATAAATTTTATTAATTTTAGTTTAATTTTGTGTCATATTGGTTTAATATTAATTTTTTGTATCATGTTGGAGCAATAATATCTAAATTTATGATATTCAGGTTCTTTCTCCTAAAATAAATCTGTAGATGTCATCTTGTATAGTAATGACTTTGGGCCCGTTTGGAGGGACATCTGAAAATAGTATTTTAAAAATTGAGTTGGAAATATATGTTTAGAGAAAAACTTTTAAAAAAAATTACATGATATAAAAAATAGTACAAAATTTAAAATATGTTAAAAAAATATGCAAAATAGATATTGTCTTGTTCGTCTCATTGATATGAGCATTTTAACATAAAAATCATCTTATTTTAATTTAAAATGAAAAAAATTAAAGACTTTTAAATTTTGAATTTTTTGAAAATAAAATAAATAAAAAATTTAATATAAAGTTGATATTTTAAAATCTATATGGTATTTTACCGTATGAAGCTGGCTCCAATCGGGCCCTTAGTGCTGGAAGTTGTATTCGTTGATGTGAACCAAACACCTAATTGAACTAAACGATAACATGTTTCAGTATTCTGATCATGAAACAAACAAAACATAACATAAAATAACCCACTTGCTTGTCCTGGAAAAATAGGATAGATTGAGGGACGTGTGTACATGTAGGACAATCTCAGAAATAGGTGGGCCCATGTTGACAAGGGGTATCGGTTTTTTTTTCCTTCAGTGGATGGATAGGGGAAGTAATTTGACATAATATTTGTCCAATATTTATATAACCTAATGTAAATTTCACAAAATAACATTAAAAGATATCAATAATGTTTAACACTGTATAATAATACATAATGGATGGTCTCATGATACAAAATCAATAAATATGATTCACTTTTTATTAATTATAATGTTTAATATCACTGATATTTTTAAAATATATATTTTTTAATTTCTTAAGTAGCTAAAGCACAAATTATAAAGTTTAAATCCGCTCCCATCCCAAGGACCATCCAAAATATTACATCCTAAAAGATTTTGGATGCAATCAATAAGCAAACTAGCTCAGGCATATGAGCTACATATCGTGCCCAAATTTGGTTTTGGGACATATATAAAATACTTTTGTTGCTTATATGGCATGATTAAGAATATTTCTCAACGATGCTTTGGAGATGAAGGAATAGCTCTAGTGGCTTAGACATCATGACCATGTGGTCGGATCCTCTGATCTTCACCACATCGTAAGGTTGGTTGTTCTTGAGCATCCACCGTTCGGTCTCCTTATTAAACACCAAATCTTTCTCGGACATGATGTAAACCCGATTAACCGACCCGTATTTGTTTTTGGACAACATTAGTTCCCTGGACATGTCCTCGTCACTAAACAAAGGAAGTGGTCTCATTAGGGTGGTGGCTAGTGCCAAATCCTGTCGCAAAACATGTCCATGGATTTAAGATCAATTTTACCTTGTACATTAGGGTAATCAAGACGTACTTTGGAGTTTCAAAGAAGAGATTGTAGTAAGTAGCTTTTTCTTTGTTTGGTAAATGATCGGCATTCATCAACAAGGAAAAAAACTAAGTCGAATTTACCCGTATAATGAATTTACCAATTAATTTAGTCTGTAAATATGGAATCAATATCCTTTGTGTAATTTTGGTGTCCTAGATAGTATTTTACTAATTATATTTTGACATATCATTAAATGAAGTTAGATTTTAAGATTTCTTAAAATGACATGACATAATATTATTAGTTAGATACCATTTGAGACACAAAAAATTAGACATAAGATTTGGATCGGTAAATATGGTATTTACAAAAACTTATCAACTATTTTGATCAATATAAATGGTATTTAATTTATAAATAAGAGATTTACTTAGTAAATCATTTTTTCTACCGAAAAATTCAGTTACTTTTTAAAATTATTTGATTAAAAGCCAACCATTGTCCTAGATATATATATATATATATCTATATATTTTTTAACTTCTCAGCGCCAACGATATCACAGGTGGAATGGTAAAGGATCAAACATGAGAATCAATTTTACTAAATTACCCTTTAAGAGTGAGAGGAAGATCTTTCAATCACATACCTCCAATGGGCTTTTCTGATACACCCTCCATGCCAGGAAAAGTGGGCCGAATGTGAAAGTAGTCGGAGGGTTGTTTGGGCCATTGTCATATGTGTAACGGCTGTCCATCAGAGAACCTTGCCTTTTGAATGACTACAACAAAAAGAAAGAAAACGAACCTTAATCGGAGGAAATTATGGGACTTTTAGAGACACAGTTCTGAAGGTTAGTTTAAAAATATATGTTTAATTAAAGTATAAATTAAAAATAAATTACGATGTGAAAAAAGTGCAAAAATTTACTGTGTTCAGAAAAAATATGCAAAATGAATCTTGTTTCGTTCATCCCGTCATTGTGAGCATTTTGACATAAGAATCATCTCATTTTTATTGAAAATATGAAAGTTGTGGACTTTTAAAGTTTGAGTTTTTTAAAGATGAAAGAGAAAGTGAGTTGTTGATTCGGGAGTAAAGTTAAGATAGTAAAATACCATCTGGAGATGGAACCTCAAACGAGCTCTTATAAACATCAAAGAAACCTTTGCTAGTTTGTGGCAATCATTTTTTTTTTTTAAAGAAAAATGATCGGTATCTATTAAAATGTTGATTGACCTGTTCAGTAACCGATAAAAACACATATTGATATGTAATTAATAACAAACTGATCATTTTAAAAACTTGATTTATTATTTTATCAAAAACGGCCATCTTTTTTATTTTAAAAAAATTTAGCCACTTTTTTTTTTTCCAAAAATTTTATGAATCTCCCCAAAATCATATCATTACTGTCTACATGTCCTCCCAAACTATAAAACATACCTATTGCATCCCTGAACTATTATAATTTCTCTAATGAGCTTTGACATGTTCTATTTTTTGAACGGAGTTGCTAAGTTATCATTTGGTTCGTAGGCGTAATGTTTAGGAGTTAATAAATGCCCTCACTTAGATATTTTATATCTTTATAGTTGCAAACATAGTCTAACAATAACAACACATCTTATTTCGTCTAAATATGTAAAGTTCGAATTTCCTATCACGAAGTTTGAAAATATATATATATATATATATATTATCTCCTTGGAGCACTTGTTTAGAAGAAAGAAAAGAGTAGGGGGAAAAAAAAAAGTAGAGAGCAAAACTTGATTCAATTAGAATAGTAAAAGAGTTATTAAAAGAAATTGATGAATTTGTGCTTCTATAATACTTGTCACATATGCTATTTCATTAAAAAAAAAAAAAAAGAACATGTCTTGCAGTTTGGGGGTGAATTTAAGTAAGTATAATATTTCAACGTTTCAAAATTCGATAGACATGTTAACATTAGTAATAAAACTCAAGAAAAATTCACAAAATTTATCTTTAAAAAAAAAGTTTTAAAAAACGGCCGTTTACCATAATATCCTTTCCAAAATTTTTTTTATGTAGTACTACATTTTACCTTCACACACAATTCGAATCCCTCCCCACTTCAGTTAAATAAAAATAAAAATAAAATAAAAAACTACTAATGACCAGTATGGTGAATTAGTTAAGTTTAAGATGAGATAAAATTTTTAAGTTTGAGTTGAGGTGATTTTTTAAAAAGTATTTATAAACTTTATTAACTTTTCAGAAAAAGATAAAAATTAAGATGAAAAATTTGAGTTGAGTTTGAGTTGAGTTGTATTACCAAACATAGCATAAGCTTTACCCGCTTTTATCACCGTTTTAAGTTAACTATTCCCTCCCTCCAAAACCCATCCTTAAAAAGGGTAAAAAAAAATTAATAATTAAAAATTACCTCTCGATTCAGAGTGGAGATGTTCAGCGCCGGTCCAGGCATCAACGCCGTGAGGAAAACTGCCACGGAGACCTTCGCCGGAAAAAGCTCCATCGCCTGAGAAATCGCCAATCCGCCGAGGCTATGACCGACCAGAACGACTCTCTCGTTCACCGGAAGAAGCTCCATGAGCTCCCTCAGCGGCCTAAAGTAGTCGGAGATCGACCGGAGCTCCTTCGGCCGCCGCAGATCGATTCCGGAAGCCGCCAAATCGAGCGCGGTGACGGCGTGGCCGGCCGATTTCAGCAGCGGCACGAGCTTGTACCAGGACCAACCGCCGTGGCACGATCCGTGAACTAACACGAAATGCTTGGCCGTTTTCGGAGATTCTGATTTCGCCGAAGCGAGAAGAATGAGCAGAAACGATATTGAGAGTAAATTCTTTCTTCGATTCATTTTCTTGTGTTTTTCTTTCTTTTTCCTCTGGATTTGATATTGGCAAAAGAAATTTCAAATATACATAAGTTTTTTAATTTGAATTTTTTTTTAAAAATTTTTGCTTTGTTTGAATTTGATTTCAGATCTTTGGTGGAGTTATCGAATATGCAAAGGGTCAAAGGTCAGAACTTCCTCTTGAATTGTCATTTCCTTCTTTCAAAACTCTGGTAATTTTTTTACTAGCTTTAAGTCAAATTGAAAATATTTAATTATTTGGTATCGTCAGTATAGGAGATTTTAAAGTATTTATCTATCATAAATGCAATGATATATTTGGTTAAAATAATCCGACCACCGAAAGAACACCCAATTTTTTAATATAAATTTTGTAAGCAATGACGTTACTTTATGATTGTCACTTTTAAAAATATGGGTAAATTGTGAGTTTTTAATTTTATATAATTTTAGCACATAAAACTTTTTTTTTTATTTTTTAGTTTGAATGTCCTTAAACTATTAAAATGTTACTATAATAATTCTTTACATTAATTTTTGGATGGAATCTGTTAGTTAACATCACTTTTTGACTAAATTACTAACAGATTCTGTTTAAAAATTAATAATAGAGGCATTCTATGTTCTTTTTTTTCTCTTTTTTTTTGTAGGTGGAATTACGATAAACTATTAAAATCGTTGCTACAATAATCAATTTCCATTAATTTTTAGACGTAATCCGTCGTTATCATCATTTTTTGATCAAATTATTAACATATTATGTCCAAAAATTGATGGAAAGAACTATTACAGCAACATTTTAAAAATTTAAGGGCATTCTAGCTATGAAAAAAAGTTAAGGGACTAAAGTTGCACAAGATTAAAAGTTCAGGGACTACATGAATAATTTATCCTAAAAAATAATTCTAATGATAGGATATGAAAAGTCAAGTTCCATCGTACTCTGTCTAAATCTGGTATAATTCGGGTGTGAGATGTCGGTTAAAAACTGTATCTTATTGGTAGGGTATTTTTTTCATACGTTATCACAAAAGAGTAATTGGCCTAAATATTTTCTAAACTCTTTTGAATGTGACGATTTGGTCCCCTTTTTTTTTTTGACTTAGATGATCCTAAACTTCTATCTTCGTGGCCATTTCAGTTTTTTCCATCAAACTCCGTTAAATTTCTAACGAAGTCTTGCAAAACTTATCATTTTTGTAGTAAAATGACCAAAATACCCTCCAATATCCTAAAAAGTCCTCTTTCTCCTCTCTCTTCTCTCTCTCTCTGCGCCCCCCCCCCCCCCCCCCCCAAAAAAAATTCTCCCTCCCTACCTCCCTCCGGGTCCCCCCGTTGAAGCTGATCTGGTTTTGAGAAATGTATATAGAGAGGGGGGGGAAGGAATTTTGTTTTTTGATTTTTGATTTTTATTTTTGTTAAATCAATTATTATTAGATTACGAAAACGCCTTCTCAAATTTGATCACATGCATTGTACATGATTGATTTTGTTAGAAACTTAATGTATTTAGACGGAAAGGACTATCATGGCCAACATTTTAAGAGTTCAAGGTCATCTCGGCAAAAAAAAAAAAAAGGCACCAAACCGTCACCTTTAAAAGAGTTCAGGGACTATATGAACCAATTACTTATCGCAAAATTCTCCTCGTTTGGTTGACAATTTTGCCAATCTCAAATCCTGTGATAATCTGATTAAGATAGCGAGACCAATTATTCTGAGCTTTGTGGGGTAGTTTGTGACCATTTGATTGATCATGAGGTAAATCTTTTGTTTGCAAGGATGGTATATTCTTCAACTATATAGTCAATTTTATTATAAGATATATCTGCCATTGAACAATGTATATATATATATATATGTATATATACATACGTATATATATCATTGATATGGATTATTGCTTGGAGCAGATGATTATTCTAAGTTCATGATAGTCAACAGACTCAAAACCTAATCTAGATCTAAGCAATCTGCTCCTCATGGTACAACATGGTATTTACAGTGATATATAGATAAGGTGACCATTGCTCGATAATGAGCTGAAAAACATCTCTGTCTCGAGTCTTGACTTATTCAGATACCCTGAAATGATGAATTTGGATGTTTTCGACATTTAGTTTCCTGAAATTACTGGCCTTTCTGGTGGTGAAGAATTTGCCCCAGTTGTATGCTCTATATTTTGCAGGATTCTGCTCATTTGTCAGCTCCTCCAAGGGCTTGACCATCGTGTAGTGTGCTGGCATGAAGAAGAACGGAACCGAAAACCTTTCCTTCTCAGAGTTAACCATCACCCTGTGCTCCACACTCTCGTATCTTTCGTTGCTCCAAACCTGACCATAGTTTCAATTATTTTCTTGTTTATTAGAGTGAAAACATACAACTGCTGAAAGTGAACGCAACTCTCAATTCTGTGTGTGTCGTCTCTGTTTATTTTCGTTCGTCTTCTCAAATTTCTATTGCGATCAGATAATCGAAATTAGTGCATTTAATTCCTAACGACTAATATATGGAGCCTAATAATTGCAGAATATGAACTGAATTCGAAGAACATATAAAAATTATGCAGTAGTGTATTCACCAATTCAGGAAAGCATTGAAGTTGTAAAGTAGTACCTGAATTATGTCACCAACATTGATGATAAAAGCATCTGGTGTCGGTTTGACACGAATCCACTCCCCATCGGTTTTGCGCTTCACTTCAAGTCCTCCAACTTCATCTTGAGCAAGGACGGTCAAGATACCGGCGTCTTTGTGGCGGCCAACACCAAGAGCCAGGTGAGGGATAGGGCAGGGTGGGTAGTGATTGAGCCTGATGAAGCTGGTTTGGTCTTTGAAGAACCTACTGAACCTGTTTGCTGGTAATCCTAAGCTCAGGGCAATAAGTTCCATCAACTTTTGAGATAGTTTCAGCACCTCCTTACCATATTCTTCGCATGCCTCCCTGACCAAGGTATTCTCACATGAGCTCAGGTCCACACCAAATTTCCTAGATTTACTGTTCTTCTATTTCATGTTTATCTTAATTAGTTTACTTGGAAGTTAATTTAGCTTCGTTTCAGTATAATATTATATTATGGTTATCTTTTTTATTTTAAGGTTTAGGATATTTTAATCTATTCCCCTCAATTTTAGGTTGTTCCCATTCTGTGAATTTTATAAACTCCCACTTTACCCCCTTGAATTTATCTAACTTATTCAATTAGAATTCGCTTGCATTTAGTTTGTTAGTTGGAGATAAATTTTTACGTTGGAGTTGGTTTACTTTTAAAAAAATAGTTATAAATTTTGTTAACATTTCAGAAAAAGACAAAAACTGATTTGAAAAAATATAGTTTAGTTGGAGTTAAACTTAAATGCCAAACAAACCTCAGTTAAAAACAGACAAGAAAAGAGAGAGAGAGAGAGAAAGAAAGAGTTAAGTGTAGTCATATGGTCTTTTTCTGTTTATTTTTAGTAGAAATCTAAGAGAATGAGTTTAATATGATTAAATTTTTTATTTTTTTGTCTGTTTTAAACCAAAATTCTAGTAAAATGGGATGAGTGAGATAAATTTGAAATTCAAATGGTAAAGTGAGAGTTTTAAAGTTTAATGAATAAAACTGTAAGAATGACCTTCAAGTTCAAGAGTATAAATGAGAATAATGTTTTTTTCAACCATAAATAAACCTAGTGATTGTATTTCTACTTTGAATCTTGATGTTTGACATTGAATATCCACATTAATTTTATATTGTTCTTCTTCCCTCTCTAAATTCTTAGCTTTTCCACTTAAGTAACATAGTAAACTCATGATCATATCAATTACATTAAAATTATATAGTCACCATTAAAAAATTTTGCCAACAACCTAAAAAAGTGAAATTAGCATAACGATCTTCTATCGTCAGAATTAAAAAAACAGAGAAAATTACCTCAACTCAGGAGGGTTCTCAGGCCATTGATTAGTCCACTTACTGACTCCTTCACCATAATCATCGGAACCCGGATTCGCCGGAACAAAGGTCGGATCCACCAAGGTGAAATCAAAGACCTCTTTCCAATCCCTCACGTTCTTGGTGTGCTCAGTGTCGTAGTATCCCAACACCTTCGTCTCGTCCCTCCTCACCTTCCTCTTCTCCTCCAACGGCAGCGCGAAAAACGCCCTCTCCGCCGCATCAATCCTCCGCCGGACCTCCGCCGGCATGCCGTGGTTGATCACCTGGAAGAACCCCCATTGCTTGCACGCACTGCCTATCTCTCTCACCACCTCCTCTTCATCTCTTGAGAGGTCTATCGTTGGAATGCCCTCGGCTTCGGTTACCGTCGGCTGCGGCCTGTGCTCGGGGGCTTGTATGAAGGCCTCATCAACTGCTACCTCGGATCCCATGGCTGTTTCTGTTTGATGTTTGGTTTTGGAATATCTCCATTTATCAATTTAAGGCTATTTATATATACAAATATAGAGATAAAATTTGTATTGGGAGTAGTTTTGGATACATTGAACTTGGACGTTTTTTGATACGTCATGTATTGCGTCTTTTTCATTGTCCAGTTGATGATTACCAATGTTGAAGTTTCGGATGGTTTTGTGACAAGAGAGTAGCTGAAAATTCGTCTGTTTGGTGTTACATGTGAAAAAAAAGATTCCGAGCCGTGCCATTCGTCTTTGAATGTGCGACATGTCGTTTTGAAAACCCACTTTGTTGTGTTCCATTTTTTAGGAAAAATTTTGCTTCATTTCTCCCTAAACTTTTGGTTTTTTTTTAATAATGCACCTCTAAATTTTATGATTAACTTTCTTACTTTTTTTTTTTTCCTTCTCTAAAGTTAAAAAACAGTGATAAAAATTTTCTTTTCGTTACTTTTATAGATGGAATTGTTAGGTTTTTCTTAATCATGCCTTAACATCCAAGATCTTGAACAATATGATTTTCACAATACAATAATTAGGAGAGAACATAAATTGATCCATAATGACTTCCTTAAGAGGAATTGATAGAGATGAGAAATCTCTAAGATACTAGGTTTCTCTCTCTTAGCCCTTTTAGTTTAAGTTTGACAGACGTTTCAGATAGAGATAAATTATCGATGTGTAGGTAGAGTAAAGATCGGTTTCTAATTAATGCTTTTATATACACGTTCTATTATTATGTGCAGTTATTAAAAAATATCTCTCCATTGACCAAGAAGAATTTAGCATATAATAATTATTAAACCACAATTATCTTTTAATTAAATAAAAGATAATTATTTGCACATATGCCACGTGGGCCATATTTAAAATATATCTAACATGAATAACCATGTTTCACTCCATAATGAGATTTATAAATATGAATGTCGATTTTAACCTTTTTTTTAGTTTGATAATTTGAATTTACAAAATTGCCCATCGTATTATAAAAATTGAAAAAAAAAATAAATTAAACTCTATTTGATTAGAGGGATGGAAATTACGAAGGATATAGATGATTATAGTAATCCTTGGTAAGAAGGAAAAATTAGAAGGATGAATGAATAATTATTGGTAACTATTATGTTGTCCTCTTTATTATTAGTAAAAATAAATAAATTAGAAAGATTAAATAGGTATTTTTAAATTTAAAGTGATGGACTTCAGGAATCTTTCCATCACTGGACTCAAGAGGAGAGCTCATTCCTCCTCTCCGCCCTCCGCCCTCCAACTGAACAAGACATTTTGTTCTCTCCTTCCATCTCTCTCCCTCCACCCCTCTCCCTCCATCCAAACACACTTTGGAGGAGGTTGTCATCGTGTGATCGGGGGTGGTTTTCCTTCTCCCCCCCCCCCCCCCCCCCCAACCCCCCTTTTGTATCCTTCTACGCAAAATCCCTTTTTTGTCACGTGGTGACTTGTGACAACAAACTAACGAAAAGGCTAGATTGGCTATGATCTCAAAATCTAGGGAGGAAACAGAAATTAGGTTTTAAAGTGTGGGGTACATTGTAATTAGGCTCATTGTTTAAGTAGAAACAACATTAAAGACGTATATCAATTTGATTATAATTCAAGTCGTGATAATAGAAGGCTAACGACGTCGTTTTTCCTCATAAGTTGAATCATTACATGTCGCTTGTGTACAATCCTAGTAATTGTTTACTTCAAATAAATGACAGTCGTTTCAATGTTCAATTCCAACAAGTAAATAACAGCAAAATAAATGTCATGCAGTTTAGGGAGACGTTGTTGACATGGAAGCAAAAGTGAAAAATGACGTGTTTTATAGATGAAGACAAAACGAAGTTGAAGTTTACTTGCCAATTTCTTATTTGTTACGGTTCTGCAAGCATGATCTAGCAATAACTTTAAAACTAACTCCATTATAAAATGTAAAATTTGAATCCTTCATCCTTAAATTAAGAAAAAAAAAAACAAATTTACGGCTTTTATCAAACTACGTATTGAGTTTATGAAATATTGAGATTCATTTAGTTTTCACTTTAAAGAAGAAAATTGTTTATAACAATTTCTGAATTTTTTGAGTAAATAATTACATGAATAGTAAAAATAATAAATACTCAATCATGATTGTAATAATTAAAATCTACCCCTAATTTTAAATGTAGATGGGATCAAAATAACTGTTGAAAACACTATCTGAAAGTCTTTGGTCTAAGGGTATATATGGGGAGGTTTGGAGAGGGCTTTGGGCAGTAATTGTGGATTCTATCTCACTTATTATCTTAATTTCTTATATACAGGATGATACAGATGTTTCCATCTAGGAAAAAAAATGTGAAAAAATATATCATACTTTTGGATTTTGATTACAAAATGACATTAACTTTGTCGAGAATTTAATGAAACGAATCTTTCTTTAAAAAAAAAAGGAAAGGATTGATGGCCCAAAAAAAAAAAGATTATCTTTTGTATTTTTTTAAGAGGATAAGTATCTAAACCTCTTCCGTATTTTATCAAAAATGCCATGTTTAATCCCGTGTTTTCAGGAAAACTCTTGTTTATTATTTCATGTTAAAAACTTCTCTTAGATAAAATTTGACTCAATTTAAAATGCGGAAAAGACTATATTAAAAACCTTCATAACATCTTGTACTTAATTAATTTGGTCAAACTTGTGGTTAAAATGTTCTTTTTAAACTTTAAAATTTAATCAAATTTTTGTTAAGCGAAAGAAGTTTAGCATAAATTAAGGATGATTATGATATTTTTCAAAACACAATGGATCATTTCGATAAACACAATATCGTTTAGGTAATATAAGAGAATATAGAGATTTCATTAATTAGGGAACTCACCTCATCATCATCAAAAGAAGTGTTTTCCTTAAACCAATAAATATCTTTCGCCAAAACTAAAAAAATAATAATAATAATAAATAAATAAATAAAAACTCTACAAGTGGAATGGCTGCCGCATATGGTTAATTCTAGCAATATGAGAGCATTTGCCACTATCTGATTAAATTCAAAGGAGATATATATATATATATATATATATATATGAAAAAATTTTCAATGGTTACTATTTTTTTTTTGTAAACCATGGATGGTTACAGATAAATTTATAGAGACTAGTGTTTGTCTTAATTGTATTTGATAATGTAGCATTTTTGATGACTTATTATAATAGGTTAAAAAATAATTTACCTAATTTTATGTACAAAGATTTTTTTAAAGATGAACAATTGTATATCTGGAATCATAATCCAGATTCCATATGGAATGAAATTTTTTTTTTTTCCATTTTATTTTGGTTTCCTTATATGTACATATTGTTACGCATATGGATTTTTGTGTGTGTGTGTGTGTGTGTGTGTGTCTTGCCTCTGATATTTTTCTCCAGGATGGAGTTATTCGTGCATGGATTTTTTTTGTCATGCAATAGAATAAGGAAGAAAGAAAATGGATAATACGAAGCAGCAAAACATTAACAAAATGAAAAAATAAATCTGGAAGGGAAATGAATCACGATTGAAAAATTAAGCAACGAACTTTATAAGTTCAATAAAAACAAAAATAAAAACCATAGCAGGTTAAGAACAAGTTGTATATCCACATCATATTTAATGAACTTTATAAGTTCAATACTTATTAATTGTTATAAATATTTTTTAGTTAGTTATCTAATTCTTTATAATCATCTGATTTACGTCAAACAGTTAAAATAACGATAACCACCGATGGATAAATATTGGAGTAAATATGGATAAAAATCGGATAAATATTGGGTACATATTTTATTTTTTATTTTTTTTAAGCAAGTAGCTAAAACCTCATGGTTGGGCATGCAATATTGCTGTCTTACATTAACGAACATGACCCACTATATGAATTGTCATCGATAAACCACACGCTATTTCAACAGTCATTTCTTTCTTCACAGCAAGCTAATGTATATTTCGTCGATACATATATTAAATAACATACGTGCATATATAACATGGAAGCTTGGAGCAACTTATTCTCATGTTGATTTGGAGTAAATATATAGTTTTAGGCTCCAACAACAGTGCTTTGCTCCTGCAACTTGAAATGATAAGTTTGGAGATTCTCAACATTCTGTTTCTTGAAATTGCTGAGGCCCCTATTCATGAGAAATTTGCCCCAATTGTAAGCTCTAAACTTGGGTGGATTTTGCTCATCAATCAACTCCTCCAAGGGCTTGACCACAGTGTAGTGTGCTGGGTTAAAAAAGAATGGAATGGAATATCTTTCCTTTTCTGAGTTTACCACCACTCTGTGCTCCACACTCTCATATCTATCATTGCTCCAAACCTAGACAAAATAACATTGGTTTTTAATACACTACACTACCATAATTTATCATAAACCATCATTAACCAGCTCGTTTTTTCGCTTAATTTATCGAAATGTTAAATTCAACATGGTATCGGAGTACATACATTACTGAGAGATCTAGTTTTAACCTGAATGGAAGCAAGATTTTCATATGTATGCAAATGTATGATCTGTTGTAGAATTTCGGTTGCTAATCTATATCACTTACCTAAGAAATTGAGAATTATTGGGCAAAAAAGAATACTTTACTCTAATGTTCTATTTTGAATATTCAAAAACATACACTATTGATAGAGACATTTTACTGCGTCTAATAAAAGAAATAGAGATTCTTAGAAAAGAAAAGTGCAGAATATTCATTACTGCTGCAGTCATTATTAATATGAAAATTGTTATTGTGCGAGATCCAATTAGTTATACTTTTTAATATGGTATCTTAAGTTATCACACATGTAGTTACGTACCGTCTATAGCAATTTTCTGTTTCAAAATAAAAAAGGGATTCGAACTCCGTTGAATTGAATCCCTATTACTCATTGGACCCACCATTTTGTGAGGTACTAGGAGAGCCTGGATCCCTTCTAGTGTGAGTAACCGTAATTCAATCCGACAGGGTCGAACCAGAGGAAGGTATATTACCTGAATGATATCAGCAACATTGATGATATAAGAATTTGGGGTGGGTTTGACAGGAATCCATTGTCCATCAGATTTTCTCTTGACTTCCAATCCTCCGACATCGTCCTGAGCCAGCACGGTCAAGCAACCGCCATCCTTGTGGCGACCAGCACCAAGAGCCAACTCAGGGGAAGGGCAAGGTGGGTAGTGATTGAGTCTCATGAGGCTTGTTTGGTCCTTGAAGTAGTCCCTGAACTTGTTTGCTTCCAACCCTAGGCTCAGTGCAATAAGTTCCATCAACTTAATTGCTAGTTTTTCTGTTTCTCTAGCATATTCTTCACATGCTTCCCTGTTCAAGGATTCAGTTAAAAAAAAAAAGTGACTTAATTATGTACCTTTTGTAAAAGGGTGTCCTTGTTCAATTAATGTGTTAGAGAGATAGTAATATTTCTGGAATGTGAAAAGCCAAAAGTCTCACATTTGAGAAAATGCAGGCAAGTAAAACGGTTTATATAAATACAAGTACTATGTAGCAATATATGTGTATGCCTCAGAATATAGGCGAAAGGGTGATTGGACGTTTAGGGTAATTTTTCAGACGCACTTACACATCTGTTTCGTCTCTCTCTGCTCTCAAACAGTTTTCCGCCCACTTTCATGACGCAATGTTCTCGTCCTAGGGCCTTGTTTCGTGCTACTTGTGTTTCTGAAATTCTTTGGTGAATATGCTTGGATGATAAATCTTTCATTCCTTATTTTCTATGAATTACCAATAGAACATTTTACATGTATTTTTCCCCGCTATCTGTCTCCTTTTTCCTTTCCTATTTATTTCTTTTTGGGTTTCAAATAGAAGACTTCCCAAATAAAAAACAAAAACAAAACAAAACAATCAGATCAAAATATATATATATATATATATATATATAACGGAACGTAATTTTTCATACCATATCACATAATTTTTCACGAGAAAAACGAACTTTAGTTACTCAATTACCTTAATTCCGGAAGGTTATCTGGCCAGCGATTAAACCACTGAATGATTTCATGGTCCTCAGGATCAGGTGAGGCAGGGACTAGGATAGGTTCCGTGACAGCCAAGTCAAACACCTCCTTCCAGTCCCTAACGTTCTTGGTGAGCTCCGTATCATAGTATCCCAACACATTCTTCTCATCCCTCCTCACCTTCCTCTTCTCCTCCGCCGCCTGCCCGAAAAACTTCCTCGCCGCATCCTCCACCCTCCGCCGAGTCTCCGCCGCCACCCCATGGTTGATCACCTGAAAAAACCCCCACTCCTCACAAGCCCTCCCTATCTCTCTCACCAGCCCCTCCATTTCTCGAGCGTCATGTTCGCCGTCCGGGGAGCGTAGGATCGGAGAGAGGTCAATCAGTGGCACGCCATCATCGTCGTCGTCGGTGACGAAGAGCTTCGGCCTGTGCTCGGGGTCTTGGATGAAAGCTGGATCAACCTCTCCCATGGCCACCACTGAATTTGGTATTTAGCTTGAAATAGTTATAGTAATAGTGTTTTTGGTGAGTTATCTTTGCTAGCTACACTTCAATTATTGATATTTACTAATGAATTAAGAGTTTTGGTAATTGAAAAATGTTGGTAGTTGGAGTAGTTGATGTCTTTTTAGACAAGGATTTTTGTTGCTTATCATATATACTGAACTTGGACGGGTTTCGGTACAAAGTTGGGAAAATGAAGGTGTGGTACGTTATCCTTTTTGAATGGTGGTGACATTTACTATGGTTGGATTTTTCTTCGGTACATAAAATTGCATTTGCTTGCTTACAAGAAAAAAGCGACTATAATTTCCTTAAAAATTTAAAAAAAAAATTAAAAAAATTAAAAAAAAAAAAAAAAGTCAAGGGAACTCATAATTATTGATGCCCTAAAAAGGGGTGGGTCTTTTAACAATACATTACGTATTTCTCATTTAATATATAGAACAAACAGTTTTTGATATAGGTGTAATAATTGAAAATAAAATTCTATAAGTAATTTATTTTTTCAAGTCATATAGTATAAATCTATCTAAAAAAAAATATTTTTCGAGTTACTTTTGTGTGTCATGGCATACTCATCGAATAATGAAACACCACGTTGACTATAAATTTCCTCCTGTGAGTGATAAAAAAATTTGAAAGCAATATAATATTTGTGGTACAAGTACTAATTCCATTGCATTTCATCATTTGACAAAGACATGTTACCTACAATGGGAAATATCTTATGTTTGTCGTCCACGGACCAATCCTTTTATGCCATGTCATGCACTCCAGACTCTTCTAGATGGCGTATAAATTTTTCGAGAGAAAAACACTGACGTTCCTGTATTTAGAAACTGAAGTTTCCAAATAAAAATTCAAAAATTTGGATGAAGAGCTTGCAATGTTGCACTACCAAAGTAGCAGTTAGATTTGCATAGAAAGAATATTATAGATGTTCACTTCGCTATTTTCCCCTTTTAACTTTCCTAGGAAAATTTTCTCAAGGCATCAAGTTTTCAACCAAAATCCGATCAGCTTTCTCATGTTCTCTCAAGGACTTTGTTCATAGGAACACACTTGACTCTATAAGGTATAGAATTCAAATTAAATAATAATAAAAATAAATAAAAATAAAAACTACAAGATGGACACTGATGCTGCTCTTTCACGGCAGAAACAGGAGGTCGGAATTGGGGCGCTCATACACCGATGTCGAAGGTCAAGTTTTAGCAGCAGAAGCAAGGAACCTCTCTGGATCTTTACAATCTTGATATGCAGAAACAATGGCTCTCTTGTGTGGTATTAAATGGGCCAAAGATCTTGGATATGTGGCCCGTTTGATATACAAATATATAGAGACCGGCTACCAAATATCATGTGCGATCCGAACTAGTAAATTGACAATTGCTTCACTTGCAAGTATCCTTAACTAGCACTTCACACGGAACATAAGGTGAGTTCAGAAAAGGAGAATTTTATGATAAGGTATGAAAAAAATTCACAATGCTTTGTTCATAACTGTCAGATTTGTACATGACTATTTATTCTTATGTTCTTTTTTCTTAAATTTATTTTGACCAGATTAAACGTTAAAAAACAAGCACTATCGATAAAGATATCTTATCGTAGAAAGCTCCTTCTGAAAAAAGGCAAACCAAATTAATAAAGCTACCCTTTTGGTGAGAGTTACTTCTCTCTAACCTCACTTCTCTTCTATCCTAAAATGGCCAATCTGGATGTTCTCCACAGCTCGTTTCTTGAAGTCGCTGCGGTTTCTGTTGGCAAAAAACTTGCCCCAGTTGTAGTCCCTGTATCTAGGTGAATCTCCATCCAATATCTCCTCTAAGGGCTTCACCATAACTTGATGTCCGGGGAAAAAGAAGAATGGAACCGAAAACCTTTCCTTCTCCGAATTCACCACCACCCTGTGTTCCACACTCTCGTACTTGTCATTGCTCCAAACCTGTTTAGAAAAATATCCCATTTTAGATTTGTTATAGCACAATGTAAGTTATTTCACGGCCAGTAACGTATTCGATTGATCTGTTCCATAGTTCAAATGCTAGGGAGACCAACTTCTTATACGAACCGTTGCAGCACTTGAGTTTGACATTTTTTTCATTTCGGTTAGGTGTTTAAGAAGTTGTCACATCAATCAACATTAAAATATTGCAACTACAAGTAAAAATACGAAAATTCACTACCACATGAGTTGGTATCAACCAGTTGGAATCCCTAGCATTACTCCTTTGACAACAGTATGAAATTGTTTCTGCAACATGCACAAATTGAGTTTGGTTCAGTGAAATGTTGTTACCTGAAAAGCATCTCCAACATTAACAATGAAAGCATTAGGAGTTGGTTTAACCGGGATCCACTGGTTGTCGAATTTCCTCTTGACTTGGAGTCCTCCGACAGCATCTTGGGCAAGGATGGTTAAGGCGCTGGCATCCTTGTGGCGGCCAATGCCTAGAGCTAGGTCGGGGAAAGGGCATGGAGGATAATAATTGAATCTGACCATGCTTGTTTGTCCTTTGAAAAACCCATTTAGCCTGTTTTCAGGCAAGCCTAAGCTCTGTGCAATTAGTGCCAACAACTTGTAAGCCAGTTTTTCCACTTCTCTAGCATACTCCTGGCACACCTCTCTGCTCAATACATTCAAATGATCATAGTTTGAAATATCTACCAAATGGGTTTTTTAATTAGTTGGTTAAAACTTATTAAATCCCAGCATTTTTAACTTTTTGACAATCCTTCATTAGTACAGAAGTTTATCAAAGTTCATCAATCCTAGTATAACTGTGACCTACTGATACGGCAATAATACTAAATAATTTTATCAAATTTTTATAAAATAATTTTATCAAATATGGTAATAATTTTATCAATACCTCGCATGCATATGGTGCATCTGATTGAGTGAAAAATTTGAGTTGGAGTTGAGTTGTGCATTTGAATTTCTAAAATTTGAGTTTTTAAGTTATAGTTGAAACTGTAAATAGAGAAACTGAGTTGACTTTTTAGAATATGAAAAAAACTGAACTTTTTTCAACTTGAACGAAGATGCCAAACACATTCTTATGCTTTCCTAGCAAAACTTATGATAGAAATTATAATTTTGTCTTACTACTATTGTTATTTTAGCTGTTTGATAAACTTTTCAATTGAAAGTCTATAACCGGAAGTAATTATGCGTCATGCATTGAAAATGCTAAACATTAACACTCGTAGATCAAGCCCTTAAAAAATTAGTCCAACCATTAAAACATCATGTAACTTACTGATATGACAAAAATACAGTTCCTGTCGTAAAATTTTCTTACTTTTCCACCAACAAAGTTGAAAAAAAGTTACCTGAATTGAGGGGGGTGGAGAGGCCACTGATTGGACAAAGTCCTCAACTCCTGATCATCAGGCTCGTGAGAAGCCGGGATAACCGTCTGATCTTCCACCAAGAAATCAAACACCTCCTTCCAATCCCTAACATTCTTGGTATGCTCGCCGTCATGGAATCCCATGGCGTTAACCTCGTCGCGCTTCACCTTCTTCTTCTCCTCGGCTTCGAGCTCGAAGAATCTCCGGCCCACGTCTTCGACCTTCGCAACCAGCTCCAATGGCACTCCATGGTTCACCACCTGGAAAAATCCCCACTCCTTGCAGGCCTGGCCGACCTGCGAAACGACGTCGTCGTTGGGAGCGGAGGAGAGGTCTATGATGGGCAGTTCGTCGGCGACAACGTTAATGGATCCGAGGTTTGGTCGATGGTCGGTTTCTTGGATGAAGGCTGGATCGAGCTCTCCCATGGTGGCTGTGGAAGGAAAGAGTGAGAGTGGGGGGAAGTTTTGGAATGGCTTTTTCGTTTGTACATTGAACATGGACACTTTTTAAGAGTTAAAAAAAATAAAATAAAATATAATGTTCTTTTGTTAACAAAGTTTAACTAAAACTAAATTATACTTTTTCATCTCAATTTTTATCTTTTTTTGAAAAATCAACAAAGTTTATAACTATTTTTTAAAAAGTCAATTCAATTCAAACTTAAAAATTTCAACTCAACTCAAACTCAACTCATTCATCAAACGGAGTGTTTGTTTTTTGAAGCAGACAATATTTTTTGTGTTACCTGTTTGGAAGTTTTGGTTGCGTGGTTGACAGGTAATGTTGTTGTAAGCTAAACCTGGGTCGATATTTGTCTCTTGCTCTTGTTGAACTTGTGAGTGTATAGGGGTACACTTGGAGAACTATACTACTCATGAATTTGAAAACCAAAAAAGAACTATAACAATTTAGAACTTAACTCCTTCTTTCAGAATTTCAATTAAAAATAGTTAGAAAAAAATGAGTTAAGTACAGTCATATCATCTTTTTTCATTTATTTTTAGTATAAATACTAATATATTGGATTTAGTAAGACTAATTTTCCTAATTTTTCATTTGTTTTTAATTAAAATTTTAATAGAATAAATTGAGTAATGATTTAAAGTTCATAAAATAAAGTTTGAGTTTTTAAAACTCAAAAGGATAAAATGAGAGTGAATATAAAATTCAGGGACATAAATGAGAATAATCTAAAAATAAAAATTAAAAATTAAGACCCTTCAACACCCTTATTACAAAATTAAATGCATATAACGACAATTCTTTATAGTGAGAGGCTAAAACAAAACAAAATAATAATAATAATAATAATAATAATAAGGGATTTATAGCTAAATAATATTTTTTTAAGAAGTTTTTTAATAAATTGTTAAAGTTTTTAAAAATCAGTTAAAATATCATTTTTTTTAAAATAGTTAATCAATTGTCTTAAATGATCAATCACTAATTAACCATATGATAGTCAATCACTAATTAACCATAATATAAATCACTAAATTTTATAATTAATAACTGATTAATCAAATCTTAAAAATGACAAACAGCCATTTTACTAAATAAAAAAATTGAATCATCTATTAGATTAAGTAACTAAAAAAGACCACACAATTTAATTTTCTTAATAATAATAATAATAAGAACAATAACAACAACATTTCCACAATGTATACTTGAAACCAAAACACAGTTATATTCCCAGTTTTTCTAAGTCAACATGGATGGCTTTAAAAAAAGATCCACAATAACATTTAATGCTTTTGAGAAGAGCCCAATATCTTTGGTGAAAAAACATAAAAAAGTTTGAATGTGACCGCCGTCCAAACCCACTTTGAAAGATGACTATATGTACAAATAAACCAAGTTAATTCAAGTCTAGAAAGTAAGGGTAAAGGATCCTAGTTTTTTTCCATTTTGTCCCTTCAGACAACAGGAATGGAGCGGGAAACGACAAGATAAGACAAGCATTGGAGGCCGTCCTGGATTTTGCCCACGGCTGTCGTTTGGTCAACTCGGAGGTGGTCGGAAAAGGCATTTGCTTTTTCTTGAATTGATGTCTGTGACAGAGCTTCATGGGATTCGCCAGATGCACCCTTTATGGCCGCCACATAAGATTCAGCAACATCGGATATTCCTGACAAAAAGGAGTCCAAGGATCAAAAACCGTCAGCAGAAATATCACGTGTCGTGTACAAGATAGAGCATGGAAAAGTGTCTATGACATGAAAAAGTAGCTAAAAACAACGATGTTTCGAAATTAAGATGCACATGATAGGACTCATGACTTCCACCACGTCAAGGAAACACTCTACCGCTGAGTTATATCGCTTCCCTCCACTGATTGTACCTAATTTCTGGTGCTACGGAGAACCTTATACATTACGGTACTCATGATTCTCGCTTCAATAACTAAAAAAATAATGTACGAGAGACGTGCAAAGAGAAATGGAGCACTAGATAATCAACCTGTGATGAAACTGTTGGAAACAGCTTCCACATATCCCATCATTAGTTGTGCTTTTGATCTGATTATTTTAGCCTTTTCAACTGAATCTTCAGGCCAATCAATATTCCGCACATCAGCAGCCGCATCCTCGTCCTGATCTTTGCTATCTCCAGATATGATGGACTTACCGAGCATCAAAAGTTGGGAGACAGCTGAGCAGCACATCTCCGAGAGTCTCTACAGGAACACCAGGTTAGTACATTCCAGTTAAACCCCAGTGACAAGATTTTAATAGAAACGTATGCAAGAGAATCCAAGATATCTCCATACATGAACACCCTCTGAATGTAGAGACTCCAGTCTGCCAGTAGTCCTGTGTATGATATCATTAACAGCTAGGCCCGCTAAAGCACTGGTAAACCTGCACATGTCAAATACATCAGACTTCATTGAGTCACGGGATATTTTATACTGAGTACGTAAAGAAACAAAAATGAAAAAGAAAGACGCTTTCTGGATGATTCATATATACGAATTATATTGACGTGCTTCAGCCACAATTGAAGATCCCAGTGCCCCTCAGTTAATTTAATTAGGCAATTATCTCCTTTACAATTGTAATACTACTGGGACTACGTCAATGTTTGTTATGTCTATACGCGTGTGTGCGCGCAGATCAAGTTGCAATCTAGAACTAGCATATCGCAAGATATATGATGACCATTCTGTAAGATTCATGCAGATAACCCAAACATGGAACCAGTTTGGAATTGAGTTTTACTTTAATTAAAGTACTCTTCTCATTTTTGTGGTGTGTAACAGAAGTGCCTTTTTAACATTGTCAAAGTACTGGTGGAGTGGTAGTGCCTCTCAAGAAGCATTAAATCTGTGATCGTGTGAAAGCAGCAGGAGACTTATAAGTTATAACAACATTCCCGAGCGACTGTTCACATACACAGCAGGAGACTTATAAGTTATAACAACATTCCCGAGCGACTGTTCTGTGTATGTGATGTGTCGAATGACTAAATAGTGACTGATACGATTAGGAGCTAAATAAAGCAATCCTGGCTAGACCACTATCAGAGAATCTATAAACTGTATATAGAAAGCACAAAACTTTCTACTGTTCGAGGCATTTTCGTCCAAAACGGCTCATTTTGGACGAAAATGTTTTGAATTTAATTTTTAGTCCTTCAACTTCTTTTTTTTTTCGGCCCTTTTTTTTTGACAATTTAGTCTCTTTTTTGTATTGGTCAATTTTTTTTTTTCATTTTAGTCCTTTTGTCTTTTTTAGTATTTTTTTTCATGCCTCTCTATTTTTTTCAGGTCCTTTGTTTTTTTTTTTTTTTTGTGAGTCTATTTTTTTAATTTATTATTTTAATTTTTCCCTATAAAGATAATTTTTTTCAAATATATCCAACATGTGCATAGCATATGCTTTAAACTAGTCTATTAAAAAGACAAATCAGATAAAAGAAATTATGATGAGAAATAAAATGAAGGTCCAAACAGAAGCACCGAACAAATGGACGTTTTATAAATATAATCCTACTTAAGATAATCAATTGCAACATAGATGAAATTTTGTAATGGATGTAAAGGTGTGTGTTGTTAAAGGTTAATTACCCTGCAGCCATGTCAGCAGCCTTGCTCACACTTGAATCATGCAAATCTTTAATCTCATCACTGCTTCCATCAACCCCCGTCTCCTTTTTCTTTCCTTTGCCCGACTCAACACCACTTCCATCCAGTACAGTACTTAAACTGAAAATCTGCTGAACCTCTTTAAGCATTCCATCATAAACAGACTTCTGTTCAGTTGACAGTTTCCCTTTTCTTCGGTTAAATAACAATGCATAATGGCTGGACAATGCCTCCAGTTCCTGATGTCATGGTTTTAAGAATTTTAATAAACAGTTTGTAGCACACCAAATGAAAATATGAATTTCGAGGATAGGAAAGTGACCTCCAAGTGTTCGGGACCTCCATATATGTAAAAGCATCGGTCAAATGTCACTTCCTCAAATAACTGACTCTCGTCAGCTTTTCCATCAGCACCTTTAGAGTTTTTTTCAACTTCTATACCGGTCTCTGAGATAAGTAGATCCATAGTTTCCTTGCCTACAAGCTCAAGCACTTGAATCCCCTTTGAGGTAAAAGCTTTTCCAGTCTGCAAAAAGCAAAAAAAATATAAGCAATGATGTCAACATTTGTGAGCAACCCAGATCTTAAAGAGTCATGCAAACCTCTAATATGGATGGCGCCACGGGACCACTGTGCTGAATAGATTCTGCAATGTTTGCGGCAGAATGCTCAATCCTAAAGAGATGCAACACAAAATTCATTAATTCAATAGAAGGAAAGAAATGTGCAATAACAGTATAACACTGAATTGATTTGAAAGCAGACCTATATACACAAAATGAAAAATAAATACACTATACAGAAAACACTCCATTCAGTAATCCAGAAACAGATGAATAAATTTATCATCCATCCAAAAAATAATAATAATAATAACTAAAAATAATAATAAATGGAGGAGATGACTCGAAAAATGTAACCGATGATAAAATCACAAAATACCCAAGACAGTTTAGTCTAGTGGTACCGGGGGGGCGTTTTGGGTGGGTTTGAGGAGGGAGGTTGCAAGTTCGATCTGGCTTCATGTTTAAAAATGGTAAAATCACGAAATAAATGTTGACTTACAAATAGCAACCGTAATTGAAAAATTAATAGGTGAAAAAAAAAATGGAATTAATTATCATCTCTCAAAAGTTAGTACGCTGAGGCACAAATTAAACTGACCAGAACATTAATTCTTTAATAAACTCAAGGCTATCAGGCATGATGTACTGAATAATCCAGATTTCGAAAATAAGACATTCCACGGTAGCAGAACATACTTATGGACTAACTCTGTGCCCCCTTTCCATGCACTTCCAAATGCCTGCCATGCTCCTGAAGCAAAATTCTCCATGGAATTATCAAAAACCTTCAGACCCTGCACGTATTAGAGTTGAAGCAAGCAATACATGCTTAATAAGACAAATTTCTCAGGAGCTAAACTATTCTCCGTGATGGTAGAGTAACTAAATTGAACCAGAAATATCCCACATATCTAGACACACTGCAACACAAACCTACCCTGATTACAAGCAAAAATTTTCTCATGCTGAATCATAAACTTGCCTGACTAAAAATCGAATCTTCACCAGCTTTCTCCAATTTGTCCAGAGCAGACTTCCGAAGCCTCGAACTCTCTTCCTCGGATTCTTCATTCTCCTTTTCAGCTTCTGTTGCAGATTCTTCAGCCCCTTCGTCCTCCTTAGAAGACTCCTCCGACTCCTCTGCAGTGTTTTGCAGGTCCGCAATGCTCTTTGCTGCCGTCTGGGCAGCCACAGCAGCCTGTATCCACAAAGCACTGCTCAAGAGACAATAAAACCTACAAAATGTTGGGCCTTAAATTAGAATGCAGAGAAACTCTAAACCCTAACTTTTTCTGCTTTCTTTCTTTTTTTTTTTTTTATAATTCAACACCCCGAACCGGAATATACCAAAATTATACAATTTCTTACAATGTATAATCACAAAGTAAAGCATTAATTCCCCACCCCCCACCCACACACACTTACCAATTGGATGAATCAAAACAACGCTCTGATACCGAAAACAATGAATGCTAATTTAGTAAATCAGATTCAGCATTGCATAAAATACATAAAATTCATAAGAAAGAAAAAAGAAAAGAACATCAATCCTCATTGCCGGAAATTAGATCTGATGCTTAACAATCCCCAAATAGAAAGCCATATCTGAGACAAATACACTTCTAACTAACTCTAACTTTCCAAGCAAAAAAAAAAAAAAAAGGGAAAACCGAAAGAAACATAAGAAATTAGGTCAATTTCCATATCCAAAAGATGCTTACATTGCGAGAAATCTCTTCGGCGGCCTTTTGGAGATCTGAGAGAACAGAAAACGGCGAAAACCCCCAGCCTCCCCATCCTCCTCCGCCGCTACTCTTCTGCGCCGCCGCTGATTCCTTCGCCCCCGCTTCTTCTCCAGCGACTTCGCCTCCTTCTTGTGGAGCCTTCTTCTCCCCCTTCAGCGGCTGGTTCTCCTCCTCCATTGCAGAAGCGCAACCAACTCGGTCCCCAACCCGAACCTCCTCCGATCTGAGGAAAATGCGATTCCGATTCCGAATTTGATTTTGATTTTCGCGGAAGTTTTGATATGATTTGATTCGAGCTTTTTGAAAAGGATGAAAACGGTGGAAAAAAAAATAAAGGGTGTAATTGTAACTGCATGGAGGGTGGGGGGCTGGACGTCCTGTTCACGATGTGCTCGAGTGCTTCACCGGCCGGTAAGAAACGGTGTCGTTTTCTCTACGTTTTCGAAACGACATCGTTGTCTTGTATTGATGGATTCCTCTTCCTCCACGTGTCCATATTTTTTGCCGTGCAATTGTCCACGTGGGGAAATTGATTTGGGTCGTTGGTTTGGGGCTTGCCAGGTGCTTCAAGGGATTTTGGGATCAACTCCTCCGTCAGGACCATCTTCTTTAAAGGAGGAAAGTGGTAATAGCATTTTTTTTTTTTTTTTTTTGAGAAAAAGTAATAGCATATATTTGGGATACTTTATTGGCACTCTCTATTGTATATTAATATTTGAAATAATGTACTGTTTAACAACATTTATAGAATGTATAACTAAAAATTAACAGCATACGGATTGTAATATTTAAAATGACAAAATATCTATATATTATGTCGTGTTTTATAATTTAATCTAAATTATTATATTAAAAAACATATAAAATAATTTAAGTATGTCTAATTTGATATCAAAGTTAGAGATTCAAAATGTATCTGAAATCGAATTCCTGTTAGGATTCATGTTCGTGGTTAGGGTTGACCCGAGTTTCTAAACAAGGACTAGGGTCAATATTGGATTTCGGTGTCAGGATTAGATTTCGGGACTAAGATAAGAGAAGGGGTCTGGTTTAGGGATCAACGTCAGGGTGAGGATTTAAGACGGGGTTGGGGTTGCGTTTCAGTACCAGAATCAGGATCTAGATGGGGGTCGAGGTCGGGTTTTGGGACTAGGAGTCGGGGTTGGATTTGGAATGAGGTTCAAGGATTTAAGGTTAGGTTTCAAGATTAGGGGCTTAAATTTAGGGAGAGTTTGGTGTTATAGTTCAAACCAACATTTTCAAACTTTTTTTGTCTTTTTCCCAAAAAATTTTTATCTTTTTTCTAAAAAGTTTTTTGTCTTTTCTGAAAATTTAAAAAAAATTACTATTGAAATTTAAAAATTTCAACTCAAACTCATTCACCAAACAAACCATTAATTTCAAACCAAGACCTTTTTTTCATCCTTTTAACTAGTTTAGGGACCTTTAGCCATATAAAAAAAAGGTTGGGGATTAAATCATAATTTCGTAAAAGTTTACAGATAAGTAAGCAATTTACCCAAAAATAAAAGTACCAAACCTAAAGGCAAAAAAGAGAGTGCTTTGTAGAAATAATCATATGAGAAAGAATATGTTTGGCATGATCATTTGGAAATATTTGGGGAATTCTATTTGAATGGTCATTCCATATATTCATTTATTAAAAATAATTGGAAATAAAACATTTAAATGTCATTTGGGTTTTTATTCTTAATAGTTTATTCTATTTAAATGTCATTTCAGATATGGGTTTAATTTTATTTTTCACACTTATTTACTGCACTGCAAATGATCTTAGGCGCTCAAATATTTAAAAAAGAAAAAAAAACATTTTGTAAATTTTAGATTGTAAGCTTTTTGAGTTTTTATTATTTATTTTTTTAAAAAAATTATTTTGTATGGTAGTTTTAACAAATTCTAAAAAAAAAAAAACATTTGCAGGAAACAATTATGAATTTGATAAAATGATGCAAAACATAACAAAACTCTACGCACATCAAAACAACCCAAAAGAATTTTTTATCGCAAATAATGAAAAACTAAAGAAAAATGTTAATCATACAAATTTATTCGAGAACATTTGGATATTGATAGTAAAAGAGTCACCCACTTTCCTAAAACTAAAAAGATTTCATTTTTAACCTTGATAAGTATTAAGTATATCTTGATTTCTAATGATACTTCTATATATTTTCTTATCTTAATCTTAATATATATAAAAGAACCCATCCTCATTTTTATCTCTCCTCCACCTTAAACCATGTGTTGCTTCCTCATATTTCTTTTTTTTTTACTTTTTTACCCTTTTTTTTTTTTTTTTTTGGGGTTTCTCCATTTTCCCTGCTTGATGGACATCTACTCTTATGACAATTTCTTCTTTTTTTTTTCTTTTTTTTCCCCCTTATAATCATTACCTTTCATTCTTTCCTTTCTTTAGTTTTCACAATTTTTTGTGCAATCTTTCAAAAGTTTTTTTTCCCCATTTTATTTACGTTGCCAACCTACTCGTTTGATTATTTCTGATTTTCTTCTTGTTTCTTTATCAAATAATCTCTCTTTCTCTATCACAGTCTCTTTCAAAATAATTACCGATAAAATTTTTTAAACTATTAAGATTTAATCAAACAGTTAAAATATTATTAATATATCATATTTATCATACACCTTACCTCATATTATTCTTCTCACCTCCAAGTCTTTTCGGTCGTTCCAATTTTGGGACCGACGGAAAAGACTTAGGGTAAGAAGGATAATATGAGGTAAGATATATGATAAATATGATACACTAATAATATTTCAACCGTTTGATTAAATATTAACGGTTTAAAAAAAACTCTACCGATAATTACTCTAAAAGAGCCTCTATCATAATCTCTTCCTTTTTTTAAATGTCATTATCATTTTATTTTTATCAGATACAGCGTTCATAACCACTTTTTTTAATCATCCACGATAATTTCATTAATATATTGATATTTAAACTTTTTTTATTATCCAACTAAAAAATTTCTTTAATGTGTCTTTCTTTCTTTTTTTTTTTTTGAGGCGATTCTTTAATGTGTCTTTAATTAAAAATTTTTCTCTTTTGATTTGTCCACGTAAAAACATTTGAAGAGAGAGAGAGAGAGAGCTCAGAAGCGCAGTTCAACTTCAATATTCGATGATAAGAAGGCTTTGGGGTTACAAAATGAGTTTGGGTGTGTGTATAGACTGTATACAGAGCTAGAGTTCGGAAAAGCTAATGATCTTTAAAATTACAAAAGACAGAGAAAGAGAGGAGAGAGAGAGAGAGAGAGGCAAACAAACAACCAAACAATGGTGTTAAAAAAGCCAAATTCTACCAACTTCAGTAGCCTTGGAAGACCGGTGGAGGCGGCGACGAGTACTGCGATCCGAACGTCGGCGGCAGAACTATGTCGGGGAAATCCGGCGGCGGAGGAGATGAAGCCGGAGGTGGCGGTGGCGGCGGAGAGTATACCGGAGGAGGCGGCGAAGAGTAGACCGGAGGAGGCGGAGAATGTACCGGAGGTGGCGGCGAGTGTACCGGTGGAGGTGGAGGTGAGTGAACCGGTGGCGGTGGAGAGAAGATTGGCGGAGGAGGAGAGTGAACCGGTGGCGGTGGAGAGAAGATCGGCGGAGGAGGAGAGTGAACCGGTGGTGGAGGTGATTGGACCGGCGGGCTTGAAGGTGGTGGGGAATGGTAGGGAACATGTGGTTGCTCAGTCTTGGGAGGCGGCGGCGATTTCAACTGTTTTGGTGACGGAGATGGTGGGTGCTCAGTCTTCGTAGATGGTGGTGGTGATTGCGGAGATGGTGGATGCTCCGACGGCGGTGGTGATTTCTTAGGTGTATGTGGTGGTACCAGTGAATGTGGTTGCTCTGACGGTGGCGGCGGCGATTTTGCTGGAAAATGGATAGGCGATCGGTCTGACTTGGGAGGCGGCGGAGAAAATTTCACCGACGATTTGGGTGTTGGTGCCGGAGGAGTCGACGGAGCATGATGTGGTGGAGGCGAGGAAGAATGTGCCGGCGGGGGGGAGCGAGGAGGTGTCCTGACTGGGTTCCTGCCAGTAGGATCGGGCGACGGCGGAGAATTGGAAACCGGCGTCGGCGGGGACTTGTGAGTGTTAACCGGAGGCGACGGCGGAGACGATTTGGATGGTGTGGGTGGAGTACCACTCGGTGGTGATTCACTCTTCGGTGGGGCTTCCTCCCACGGGCACGGACCATCAGGCGAGGACGGCACGGAAGTTGGTGGTGGTTCGGACTTGGGTGTCGCGGGCACGGGCGACGGGGATGGCGGCTCTGCTTTCGGCTTCGGTGGAGTAGACTTTGGTGATGGTGTTGGTGTTGGTGTTGGTGGTGATGATTTTGGTGATGGTGTTGATGGTGATTTTGGCTTTGATGGAGTGTGCGGAACATGAGAATGAGGAGGAGAAGGTTCGGGATGCGGATGTGGGTCCGGGTGTGAAGGCGGCTTGTGTTTGAGCAGAGATGGCCGACCCTTGCCTTCACCTTCACCGCAGTTCTTGCTGCAATCGACGGGCTTTGTCACCACTGGGAAGCAAGTCCTGGCGGACTTTTGTTTCGGCCGACCGGACAAGCAGTTGCTCTCGTCTTCGAAAACGACAGCGGTTTTACTGGATGGCACACAAGACTCATCCTCCTTAGTGAAGTAGTTAAAGGAGAATGTGAAGTTCACCAATTTGGGCAATGTGCAGAGACTTTGGGAAACAAATCCTGTCAGCTTGTTATTGGCAATGTCGATTTCCTCCAAGCTCTTCAGACCGGATAAGCTCCTCGGCAAGGTTCCGACGAAGTCGTTGTCGCTGGCATCGAACACCGTCAAGTTTCCGAGCAATCCGATCTCGGGAGGGAAACAACCGCTTAGCTCATTGTTGAGGAGGATGATCTCGTTCAAGTTTGGCATGTTGGCTATGGTACGAGGAATGCAACCATTGAACTTGTTGTTAGCGAATGTCACAACCGAGACGGTGGAGTTCCCTAATGAGTACGGGATTTTGTTCTTGAATCTGTTGTTGTTCAAGAAGATTGCATCAAGTTGTTTGACAAAGAGCTGAGAAGGGATTTCTCCTTCAAAGTCATTGTACCTCAGATCTAGGTACTTGACGCTAGGCCATTTTAGGACCACCTTAGGGAACGGACCCACAAATCGGTTGTTACTAACATCAAATTCATGCATTAGCACAAGCCTGCTGAAGCTCTCTGGGATAATCCCACAGAACCTGTTGGAGTTAAGGTGGAAAAGCGCAGCGTCCGTCAAGAGGCCTAGCTCCGCTGGCAGGTGACCAGCAATGTCGGCGTGGTTGAGATCAAGTCCCGCAACAACGCTGAGTTTGGGGTCGTCGAGCGCTGGAGCGCAGAACACTCCATTGTAGGCGCAAACATTGGCGCCAACCCAATTCCCGGTGAAATTATAAGGGTCGGAATAGATAGCATCCTTCAATGCCTGAAGACCAATGTAGGCCTTTCGGAGCCTCTCATTGGCAAAGGTTATGACGAGGTTGAATTCATACTCGAAATCATTAGGAAGGTCGCCATTTTCCGTTGGCAAGGTCAGGAGCTGGCGCCGAGCTATAAAGGAAGCTTCGGCATCGGTCAAGGCCAAAGAAGAGGTTGAGAACAACGGGGAGAAGAGAACGCAGCCTAAGAAGGCTACGACGATGCGATTTGTGAAAGGGTGACAATTTGCCATGGCTGACTACCTTGGGAGGTCCAAGGCTTGCTCATAGGAAGGGTGAAAGAGATGGGAAAGGTGTGATATACGGTTGGAAGAGAAGAGGCTATGGATTGACCGGTGTTGACAGAGTGTAGGATGTTGTTCTCTTAGTTTTAGCACCGGGATAATTGGCATTGTTTTGCACCTCACACTTGTTTTAGGAGTCTCACGTTTCAATGGAGCCTAATTCCTCACTATTTTTAGCAACCCTTTAACTAATTACCAATACAAATCCCAAAATGTTGAAGTTAATTCTATTAATAACCCTTTTTTCTCCTAAACAAATTAATTTAATTTAATTCATTACTCAATTATTATTACAAAATATTACATTGTTCTCTCAAACTAATTATACAACAAAGTTCTCTACTCTGAACCTCAAGCAAGCATTTCACAATTGCATTTTAGTCCATAAAACCCCCACATCCATAAACAAGCACATCCTTAAATCTTTCTATACAAATATATGTCCTAAATTTTATAAAAAATTCACAATCCCTATTATACAAAATAGCCCTCCATATACCAAATCAATCTGTTTCATGGTCAGGGGCAGGGGAGTACCAAGCAGGAAACTTCCCTTTTGTCCTAAGCAATCTAGTATAGGGCGAGTCCGGCATTCTACCTTTCTCTTCTTCCTCCAGCTCCGCCTGCGACTTCGGCAATCCATCCGGTATCGGAACGTGTCTCTCGCTCTTTTCCGAGCTGAGTGGCTCGGTCGAACCGAATGCTTTCTTCTTCCCCTTGTGGATGCCTGCAATCCCGTGTAAGCATCCGATCAACGACTTCACCCCGCCGGCTTGCAGGATCAACTTCTCCACATCCGATTTTGGTGTTTCTCTCTGCATTGCATTGCAATCAGATCACAAAAAGAATCAGGGGAAGAAACAAATAATCATTTCCCATTAAAAAAAAAAAAAATCCAAGTTCCTATTTTCCCAGTAACCAAAAGGAAACTAACGGAATATTCTATTTTTTTGTTCATAAATAGAAACTAAACACATGAATCTACTTGCTTTACACTTAACACTTCCGTGAGTGATTAAAAAAGCAGAAGAAATTACATACGAGAAAAAAGAAATTTCATATATTTTCCAAGTTTCCTTTGTTTTCTCAGCGTCCAAACAGACACAGCTAGACAAACTCACTTCCAGATCTTTGAGCTAAAAACACTCATGAATCTACTTGTTTTACTCTTCCATGAGTGACTTAAAAAGCAGAATAAATTACATACGAGAAAAAAGAAATTTCATATATCTTTCTTATTTTCCTTCGTTTTCTCAGCGTCCAAACAGACACACAGCTAGACAAACTCACCTCCAGATCTTTGAGCTCAAAATACGCTCTCCAGCAGCTATACGATTCGTCTCCTTCAAGCGTGGAACAGTAATCTAACAACAACAACGACAAAAAAAAAATCAAAATCAAAATCAAAATCAAAGATTTATACCCTTTGTTTACAGAATCAAGACCTGAAATCAAGAAAATCAGAAAGATCGGAATCTAAACCAAACAAAAATCCGAAGTAAACCATACCAGCTAGTTCGTTCTCGGACTTCTCGATCAGAGGTGGGTCTTTGACAGCTCGTTCTAACTTGGTGCGGCTAAAAGGCTCGAGCTTCGGGATAAAAGCGTGGCTTCTCGGAGAAGAACAGCACACAGTGGAAGCGAACCTCGTCGTCGCCGGCGACGATCGTCGGAGATCCTTGGCTTCTAGAAGCAAAGGGGACGAGCATGAACGAAGCAGGGTAGACTTTATCATCGTGTCGAAACACACCCCAATCTTATTCTCTCTACTTTCTCTCTCTATCTTTAATGTGTTCTTCGTACTTTGAAGGAATTCGGATAATTCTGGTTTATATATGTCCAATTCGAAGTCGCAACACGAATATATATATATATATATATATATATTTATTCAGTGGGAATGAATCACAGGCTAAATGGATAAGGATTCAGATATTTATTTATTTATTTATTAAAGATATTTTTTGAGTTTATTTGTGGTGTTAATGTTACGTCAGTTTGTAATAGAGGAAATCACAGGCGAATCGTGGCCGTTGATCGGTTCTTAGCTGCGATGAGGAGCGAACGATGTAATCTTACGTGGAAGATGACGTAAGTTGAGGGATATTGGGGGTGGAAAAGTGCTAGTTTTGTGGAACCCGGCATTATTATTGGTCGCCACCGGATTCAGTACGCGGCTCCTCGTTTGAAGCAGCTAAAGCCGGGAGAAGGTGATCCGTTGGTCTTATGATTTATTTATTTTTTATTATTATTATTATTTTTTTGCATGTGGTTTTGTTAATTTCAGTGGGGGGGAAGGAAAAAAAAACACCTTTTTGCCAGAAACTAGTTGGAGAGCTAACGCATAAGAGATAGACAAAAAAAAAGTTAAAAAAAAAATTCACGTGTAAAGAGCGATTAAAGACATTGTAGAAATGTCTTTCGTGTTTTTGAATATAGAAAAAGAAAATTAAAATAAGAATAATATTAAAGATATCAATTTTAATCTTAAAAGTTAATTATCATTATTTTACGACAGATATAAATAATCGATATGATAATTTTTTAAACATCTATAATAAAAAAAAAAAAACAACTTACATCACATGTCACATTATATTTCCAATTTGAACCTTCTTTATTTTAAAAAAAGAACCTATGTTTTTTTTCCCTTTTAAGTTGAGAACCTATGTTTCTAATTTAATTAAATTAGAAATCAAAATAAGGGGTGCTATGTTGAAAAAATATTATGTTATACTTTTCACTATATATATTGTATTAAAGCATGATTTCCTTCTAAACTTGTTTAATTTTATTTAATGGTATAATCAATCAAAACCATTCCTTTTAATATTATCTTCCAAACAAAAATAAGACAATAAAACTGGATGATTTCGGGCATCGTCAGATTCCTTGCAATTTGGCCTTTGGAGATGTCAAACCTTGTGGACTGAGTTTTGCCATGGGAAATAAAATTTTTGAAAATAAATATAACATTAACAAGTTTGGAATATCAAAACTACTCTGAATAATATTTTTCTAGGATACCACTAGTAGCCCTAGATATGAGAATATTCTCCGTGGGATAGGAATTCGAGGTGTTTCGATCTGAACATGATGGGAATGAGGGATAATATTCGATAATGTGGATAATGTTTTTTTCCCCAAATTGGAAGCGGGACAGGGACAGGAGAAGCATCCCCACCCTACCTCCACATCGACATATCATGTTACTGGCGATCGTCTATCGTGCTATTAATGATATTACTGAATTACTTAACTAAAACACAATTGAAACAAAAAGAAAGAATATGAAAGCTCATGACATAGTAGATTCGATAAGGTGATCAAACAAAACACGTTATAGAGATCTTAAAAAAAAACACACACACACACACACAACACTGGATTTGGCAAATCTAAGCTTAAAAATTCATGCTAGCAACATGAGGCTGCGCTAGACAATGATGCAACAAAGGTGGCACCATCCTTTCGTTTTGCCACCCCCTAACCCCATAAACGCTAGTGACATGAGCTGATGAGTATGCGCTAGGCAACAACACATACACATACAAGAGGCCTCGCTATCGAGAACCAATCCAAGAAATTTACTTAGGAAGGTTTGAATTAAGCCAGATCTTAACCAAATTAATAGTCTAATAAATACTAAGATTTTAAGAGACTTCCCTTTAAAAAAAAAAGGGGTCTAAAAGAGGAAAAATGAAGGAAAACGAACATTTTTCTAAAAGAAAATTCACTGGGCCACCATTTGGGGGGAGGGGGAGGGGGGGGGGGGGGGGGGGCGGGGGTCTGCCCATGGTGGCTATGTCCTTGCTCACCATGGCATTGGTGAACACCCGCAACCAAGAGGTCTTGGGAGATATGTGCTCATGGCATTGATAAAATCTTCACGAGTCACACGAACAAAACAAATAAGCTGAATAGAAATCCAAATTAGGCAACCATTCACATGGTTTTGCATGTCAATCAACCCGACCATATTCTGGCTCTTATGCTGGCGACGTGAGCATGCGCTAGGCAACAGCACGCGCACACACAAGGAGCCTCGCTGTGGTGCTGGTGAACCCCCACGCCCAAGATGTCTTGGACGTTTGTGTGCTCATGGCACAAAATGAAATCTCAACTACTCACACCAACACAACAAATAAAGTCCAACTGAAATTCCAAATTAAACAAAATGTTCACATGGTTTCCTCAAACTACCACCCGACCGTTTTGTGGCTCTTATGCTGGACAAAATCATAGTTTGTCCAATGTCACAAACATTGCCAGGTTGGGCACGTTGCAAACTAAGGCTTTGTTTGGTTGGTTAACTCATTTTAAACTAAACTGTACTTTTTCATCATGTTTTTTGTCTTTTCTGAAAAAGTTTTTTGTCTTTTCTGAAAAAGTCAACAAAAATTACTATGCAAACTTAAAAATCTCAACTCAACTCAAACTGAACTCATTCACCAAACACCCCCTAATATATTGAATATATACATGTATGTGTAATATATATTTCGCTATGGAAAGGTGTACATATCATAAGGACACGTTGTTTGACCAATAATAAAATTTCTTCATTTTTTTTTTGGTCGATTTAATTGTCAAAAAATGTAGGATAAAGAGGTAAAGAAAAAACATATAATTAGAGTAAATTTATCCGTAGTCGTTAAATTTATTCTGTTAGAATTTCTTTTTTTACAGCATATTAAAAAAGATCACATGACCATTTTTAACTTCTTTTTTAAATATATTTTTAGTGAAAATTTTAATATAAAGACTTAATTGAGATTAATTTAAAACTTAATAAATATAACATGATTTTTTAAAGTTTGGAAGACAAAATAAAAACAACCTAAAATTGAGGGACGATAGTTATCCTTACTCTTTTCTAATTATTATTAGACAGATGTTGCACATCATTTTTTTTTCTTAATTTTATTGAAGTTTCATGAAATAAGAACATGGTGTTAGTATTCCATGTTTTTGAACGTTGACAAAATAATTTTGATACAATGTAATATAGACATGATTAAAAATTAAGACTTATAGATTAGGTAACTTTTTCATATTTCATCGAAAATTTCTCTCTCTCTCTCTCTGGAGTTAATATTATTTTAGGCTCTGTTTGAGGTACAATCTGAAGATTGTATTTTATCATCTAGATTTTAAATTTTCAATTCTAAATCAAATTTTTTTCTATTACATTTTCAAAAAACCCAAATTTTAAAAGTCAAAATAAGAATCAGAATCAGAATGAGATGATTTTTATGTCAAAATACTCGTAACGACGAGACGAATAAGACAAGATTTATTTTGTATATTTTTTTCCGAACACCTTTCAAATTTTTGGACTATTTTTTATATCACGGAACTTTTTCAAAAAATTTTCCCCTAAATATATATTTTTAACTTAACTTCTAAAATACAATTTTTAGATGTTACCCCAAATGAATCCTTATCTTGTAGGCTAAGCAAAGAAAGAAATTTACATAAAGAAGATTAATGATGGACAGATGAAGAGGTAATACATGAAGATACAAAAAAGAAAAAAAGAGAGAATTTAAAACGCTGACAATTAGTCATCAATAGGACAGGGGCAAAATTCCTTATTTTTCTACAAAATTCCATGCTAACGTGTCAATAGAATAAGTTACTAACGACACGATTTTACGTTTTCCTTTCCCACGTATTGTCCACCATAAACATACAATAATTTTTTAAAAAATTAAAAATAAAAAAACATAACAATTTACAGACATAAAATACAATGGATAAATTGCTATACTTTTTTTTCTTTCAATAAATTACTAGATTGATTCATAAATTTTTAAATTTAAATAATTTTAAATTTAATTTTTTTTAGATTATTAAAAATATTGATATATTAATCAATTATGTTAATTTTTTTAAGTGAAATTTTTTAATTAGTATTATTTTTTCTAATTAAAGATATAATAGATAAATTCAGTTTAAAAATTAATAAAAAACTATTACAACAACATATTAGTCATGTAAATTAGAAAAAGTATGGATCAAATTGTATAAAATTAAAAGTTTAGGACTATAGGAGCAATTTACATAATACGATATCAAAAACAGCTGAAAAAAATATATTAAAAACAGCTAAAATCGGAAGGCAACGAGAAGAGAAAAAACAATTCTCAGATACACACACAAAAGAAGAAACTCCTCTCTTCTCTTCGTCGGCGTTTATCGCTTTTGGATTCCCGATTTCTTGCGGACGCCGTTTTCGGCGACCCAAAAAACCCTAGGAGGAGGAAGTGGGGAATTCGTCGGCGATTCCACGAGCTTTGATGGTGCTTTTGATGCTTGCGTTTCTCGGCGATCCGGAATTTACCACAAATTTTCTTCTCCGATAAGTTTGTCGGCCCAGGAATTCGTTTCCGTCGGTGGATTTTTCGGAGGAATTTTTGGTGGATAAGAAGGAAAGAAAAATGAAGGCCATGGAAACGGTAAAGGATCTGATCGAGGAGGCCCAGCTTCGGACGGTTTGGTGGGCCCTCTGTATCTTCGCCGTCTCGTATTTTCTGTCTCGTAAGCACTTTTCTAATTCCCAAAATTATTTCCTTATTATGGAATTCTCGTATCTTGCCGGTTTTGGTAAATTCAATTCCTATTGGTTCTTTTTTTTTTCTTTTTCTGGAACTTGATATGGCGATAAGACGAGTGCTTTCCAGTTTCCATTTCAGTAGTTAATTGAGATTTGCCTAAAGCTATTGCTAGCAAAATGTTGATTAGTTGCCGTGCAAAAGTTGTTGTTGCTGTTTTTTGTTTTTTGTTTTTTTTTTTTAATTATATATTTTTTTATTGGGACAATAACAAAAACCTCCCCGGCATTTTTGTCGAAAATGTTCCATTCTACTTTATGTTGCTCGTAAGCAAAAACGTGTCAAAACTATCCCCTATTTTTAACAATTCGTGCCAAGAACGGTAATTAAACGCGGTCAAAATATCCCTTCCGGAAAGTTTTTTTAGGACGATTTGTAAAATGCAAGGGAAGTTTTTGTATTTATCTGGGCTTGTTTGAAAGTTCTCTGGTTTGTAATGCTAATAGTGACGATTCTGTTCAGTTGGTTTGGAGTTTGGATTCGTAGAAAATGCGGTTAATCAGTTTCACATGACATGGTTTTTCTTTTTTGGTCCGTTTAGTATCATACCCTTTTGGCTCTGATCTTATTATCCCATTACAGATACAAGTAAATCAATGTGGATGAATCTGCCGATGTCAATTCTACTTGTTTGTGCTATGCGAGTTCTTTTTAATGAGGTGGAGTTTCGTTGGAAAGTTAAGCCGGTTCGTTCGCAAACATACTTGTCTCACTTGGAGAAGAAACAGTTGTCTGTAAATGATTCGCGCCTCTCTACCGTGCCTGCCCTGCAAAAATGGAAAAGGAAAATCGATTCTCCAATTGTGGAGGCCGCAATTAATGACTTTGTTGACAAGATTTTGAAGGATTTTGTGGTGGATTTGTGGTATGGAGATATAACACCAGACAGAGAGTTTCCTGAGCAAATACGTGCGATAATCATGGATGCTCTTGGTGAAGTATCAGGAAGGATTAAAGAGATAAACCTTGTTGACTTGTTAACACGGTACTGAGTTTTTCTTGTTGAAGAAAAAGAATTTGCAAGTGTTTAAGAACCTTTTGTTACTGAAGCAATAATGTTTATATGTTTTTCTAATGTCTCAGGGATATAATTGACCTAGTAGGGGATCACTTGGACCTTTTTAGAAGAAACCAAGCTGTCATAGGTGTCGATGTAATGGGAACATTGTCTTCAGAGGAGAGGGATGAGAGGTTAAAACACCATCTGATGACTTCCAAGGAGCTTCATCCTGCCCTGGTATCACCTGAGAGTGAGTACAAGGTGTGCGTGGAGTGTTCCGATGGAAACACATTTTTTTTTTGTTTATTTATTCATTTACATCACTTGTGCTCTGTTTAATGCTTTATATCTACTATTAGGTTCTTCAGCGACTGATGGGTGGAGTGTTGACTGTGGTGCTACGACCACGAGAAGCTCAATGTCCTGTGATTCGATCTATTTCAAGAGAACTTTTGACAAGTTTGGTGTTGCAACCTGTTATGAATTTCGCAAGCCCTGGGTATGTTCTCTTTGTTTTGTTTTATCATTCTTCTTGCTTCACAACTTGTCTAGAGATTCTTCAGTTCTGTGCGGAGGAATTCTGTAAAAAAACCAAAAAAGGCATCTTATGCTATCCATGAAAGTTTAGGCATTTTGGTTGTTTATCTGTGTGTGTTACGAGTAGTTGCAACTATTAAAACATGATAGTATTGTTTGGAATATTGTTTTGTTTTAACAGATAAATGGCCATATGAATTTTATCTATGCCTTTTTTCGTTTCTCCTTTGTTACAGCTTGTAACCATCTGATTTTTTATTCTGCTGTTTCAGGTATATCAATGAGCTTATTGAATATGTTTTGCTAGCTATTCAAGATGACAGCGCGAAGGACTTGGGTGGTGATCAGTCAACTACAGGGGCTGTGCATGATCATGATTCAGCATCAAAGAAGAATTCGTCCTTAAATAAGGGGATTGATACATCATTAGCGAAAATTCAGACAGAAGCATCCGCAGACCATAACACATCCCAGGAAGAGTCTTTGCAGTCACGTCCCGCTGATTGGGCACGAGTACTGGAGGCAGCAACTCAGAGAAGAACTGAAGTTCTTGCACCTGAAAATCTCGAAAACATGTGGACAAAGGGAAGGAATTATAAAAAGAAAGAGAACAAGGGTAAAATAGCAGGACTTCAAGAACCTGTAGTGAAGGGTTCTAGTTTAAAAAGTGCTGTTCCCACCAAAAATGTTGGAAAAGAAACGGTAGCCGACAGGCCGGTTGTTTCCATGGTAAAAGAAGAGGGTGCTCCTTTAAGGCTAACGTGGGGAACAAGCTCTGATAGTCAGTTAAGAGATGGGAACAGAAATGATACACTGTTCGCTCAGGATACTAACAAGGATTCAGTGATCAAGGGAGGAGTTGTTGATGAATCGGAGGGTAAATTTAATGTTCCTGTTAGTGGAAATAAAATTCTGCTTAAGAGATCCAACAGTACATCTGCCTTAAAAGTTGAACCTGATGCAAATAAGGCATTTACGGAAGGTGGAGGGCCCATCATTTCTGAGTTCTATAGCCCTGACTTTGGCAGACGTAGGGAACAGTATACTGGTAAGAGTGTTTCCGATATGGTGGTTGCTAGAGTGGGACAACATCTTCCCAAGCTTAGGTGTCGGGTGAGCACTTTTTCTGGTTAAAGATTCTATATGCAAAAGTTCAAAAATAAGCAAATAAGAGGATTCTTAGGAAAACGGGGTTGAGTATGAGTCTTAGAATATTTCTGTAACTAAGTTGTTCTTTGTCTACATGTATCTACAGGTAATGGGAGCATATTTTGAGAAACTTGGTTCAAAGTCTTTTGCAGTTTATTCAATTGCAGTGACAGATGCTGAAAGCAGAACTTGGTTTGTGAAAAGAAGGTAATTCATAAGATAAAAACAGTTTGTAATGAAATATCAATCTTCTTTTTTTTTAAGCCAAAAGTTTAATTGATCTGTTTTGTTGCTTAATACCTCAACCACCCAAAAATGTTTTCTACTTTAGTTTTTTGTAAAAGAACTGAAGATTCAATAGGGTGAGCTTATTATGTGGCCGGATCAAAATATTGACAATTGAAGTCGATTGGATCCATCTTTATGGGGTAATTAATGCCAGCATACTCACAAAGTCGGTAATAGAGAACTAATACTTAGTGAGACTTTCAAGAAACTTAAAATGTTATTTTTTTGTTTAAAAAAACATTTCTTGTAGTAAATTTCTAGGAGTTGGTCTCTGAATCAATCTCCAAGTCCATCGAAAATACAGAAGGGAGAAAAAAAAAAGGATTCCCTCAAACTAGAAGAGAAGAGGGATAAGGAGTTGAAGAAAATTGCAATTACTATGCATGGAAATATGGGAAACAAAGAAGTTTTCTATTTTAATTGAAAATTAATTCAATAATAGGGCTGATTGCTCTGTCAAAAATTAGTCTTGTTTGTACTCTGTTTCCCTTTATTGGTACAAGGTTCTCAAAGTCTCCTGATCAGTGTATCACAATATCTCGGGTTTTTTCTTTTTGGTCTGCAGATACAGAAATTTTGAGCGATTGCATCGGTATCTTAAAGAAATTCCTAATTATATTTTACATTTACCCCCCA
This sequence comes from Ficus hirta, assembly GCA_038430175.1. Lineage (NCBI taxonomy): Eukaryota > Viridiplantae > Streptophyta > Magnoliopsida > Rosales > Moraceae > Ficus > Ficus hirta. The sequence goes on from CM076596.1 coordinate 10,683,578, forward strand.
AAAGAATATTTTCATCAAGCACAGAGGATGCTTTTGTTCATCAGCGATGCATTCAGCTTGACAAATATCTGCAAGTATGATATCAATTCTTCAATGAATTTATTCTACATCCCTTTTCCTGTTGCTTATCTCCACATTTTTTTTTTCCAGGACCTCTTGTCAATAGCCAATGTTGCTGAACAACACGAAGTGTGGGATTTCTTAAGTGTTTCCTCAAAGGTATTCTCTTTCTTTGACATAGATGTTTGGTGCAGTAGCCTTGTTTTGCACTTGAGAACACATGGAGTTAATAAGCTGTTAGTTTACCAATTCTCCCAAAAGCTCAAGCCTTTTAGGAGTTGAGCTAACAATAGTTTTATATTTCAACACTCCCCCTCACGTGTAGGCCAGACAATGGGCAAACGTGTGGACAGATATTAATTTGAAAGTCCAACACAAATTATAAGAAGCCCGAAACATATTAAAGGCCCAACACGCAATGATAATAAAGGGGTTATATAAAGAGTGCAATTATAGGGATTCGAACTCTGGTTCTCCCGCTCTGATACCATGTTAGTTTACAAATTCTCCCAAAAGCTTAAGCTTTTAGGAGTTGGGCCAACAATAGTTTATATTTCAACATAAGCAAAGGATCCTTTTCTTATGTGAAGACATTACTAAACATTTGTTATCAAAGAAACTAGGGATCGAGAACTGTTATATGAGAGAAATGAAAGTAAAAAATCGCCCCTTTTGCTTTAAAGGAATGGTGCAATTGTAATGTCCTCCTGCTAAAAGATTGAGAATCTTAAATGAGAGGACCAGAAGATGGTGACAAGGGTCGTACAAAAGAATGCAGAAGTCTAACAGTAGGTTGTTTATCTGTTTGGCTTTAACAGGAAAAAATGGTTTATCGATTGAATTGCGAGAATTGTAGTATATTTGTTTCTTTCCTGAAATTGAGATAGGGTTTTTAGGTTTAAAAGTTTTTTTTTTTTTTTTTTTGGTCACTAGTGTAGAAGTTCGAAAGTTATCTTTTTCTAACGATCCTTTTTTTTTTTTTTTCTTTTGAAGAGTTACTCATTTGGAAAATCGTCCTCAGTGATGAGAACCTTAGCAGGTACATGGTTATTGTTGGTTTTTTACTTCCTTTTGGATATATTCGTGCTTATGTGGCTGGCAAGCTACTGAGTTCCTTGTAATTCTTTGCCATGAAGTTTGATTACTATTTTTATGTCATTGTTTTTTAGTCAATAATTACTTCCTGGATTCTGGAACATCTCATAGTGGTCCGAAACTTTAAAATCAAACTTTTAGGTCCCTAAACAATTATCTAGTTGGTCCGTACAATAATTGCCGCTAAAAAAACTGTTGAAAGTTCTGGGACTGAAACAAGAATTTTTCTTAAAAAAAAAAAAAACAAAACAAAACTTCGGGACTAAAATTTGGTGTTCTTTAAAGTTTAGAGATAATTTAGTAATAAACCAATTGAGTCACTAGTAAAATAAATTCATTTTCTCTGAGTCGGAGGTTATTCCTGCCACCATGAAAATTTGGTCAGATGCTCTTATGCATAAATATAAGTATGGATCTCATATTTCTATTTTCCATTTTCCAAAATAGATAAGTAGAACGTAACTCTGTTAAGTGTTAAGAGAATGCCTTGCCTTGTAGAACACCAATTGTCTGAGTATTGAACACCGTGAATTGGTTCTTTGAGAATTGCTCATGATCCTGTTCTTTAACCCTTTTTTTTCATTGCTGATTTCGTAAATGTTATGATCATTTACCCTTTATCTGCTAATAGCTCAGTCTGTTAAAAGCTGATATTTTCTGTGTTATGCTCTAATGGTTTATGTTGTGGGTTTGTAAATTGAACAGTAAATGTGGACGATGCTGTGGATGATATTGTACGCCAGTTTAAAGGTGTTTCAGATGGGTTAATGCGTAAAGTTGTTGGTCCATCTTCGTCTCCAAGTGAATCATTTTCTTCAATTTCGGAAACCACTCGTAATTTGCCCTGGAGTGCAGAAGAGATAAGTAAACACATATCTAGGCAAGATACGGCAGAAACAGCAAATAGCTTTTCTGACAATGAAGAAGGTGACAACGATGGAAGTCGTGACCCTGAAGAAATGCGATCTAGTGCACATGCAAATGGGTGGCATTCAGACAATGAATTAAACTCCAAGGGTTATCCCCCTCGGGTGATAAAAAGGCCAACGGAGTTAGGTTCAGAAGAGAGAGACAAAATTCTGGCAAAATCCGATATCGGTCAGGCTATTTTTCCTGCAACAAAATTTCCAGTAACCTCTGATCATTTGGTGGATCCAATGGGAATGCCACCTGAGGTAATTTGAGTTTTCCTTGTTCATTCTCTATGTGCGTTCCCCGATAAAATATATGGATTTATGGTTGATGTTCATCTCAGATGTTGTTTCTGTGTTACATGCCTGCTGCTAGGCTGTTCTAGTTTAAGGTTTATCATTCAAGCAAAGGAACTGATGCATTAATAAGAAAAATATGGGTAAAATGTTGTCTTTATTGGTATAATTCTAGCTTTTTTAGTTCTCTTCAAAAGTTAATTAACATATACAATGCTGCCGGTTTTTTGTTTATTGGACATCAAGTGGAGACTGGAGAATATGTTTCTTCACAGAGTAATAGGACGAGCTGTAGGGAAAATGATTCTATATTGCCTAGCATACTTGGTCAACATGTGGTATCTTGGTGATCGATCTCAGAGGAAGTTACTGGTTTACTGTGGCGGAATCATTATTAAAAGACAGAGAATGAAGAAATATTTTCTGTATTTTCTCAATTATATTTTACAAGGTATACACGGTTTTCTCTTATAGAAGAGAATACAAGAATAACAAAAAAAGGAAAGAACAAGAAAGGGAAACTGAATTACACCTACAATCTGCACAAGGAAGTTTCCCAATTTACATAATTGACAGATTTCCTATTTACAGCTAATAAGAATCCCTGATTTCAGTAAAACCGAAATCTCCTCTTTTTCCAACACTCCCCCTCAAGCGGGTTTGAAGATATCCTTCATACCCAGCTTGCTAACTAACTTGTCATACTGTCTTGTAGGAAGACCTTTGGTAAGTATATCAGCAACTTGTTCAGTTGTAGGCATGTATGGCATACAGATCAAACCTTCTTCAAGCTTTTCCTTGATAAAGTGTTTATCTATCTCCACATGTTTAGTTCTATCGTGTAGAACTGGATTGTGAGCAATTGAAATAGCAGCCTTATTATCGCAGTAAACTCTCATAGGCAATTGATTAGAGATCTTTAACTCCTCCAAAAGTCTCTTAATCCACAATACCTCACAAATACCATGAGCAACTGATCTAAATTCGGCTTCTGCACTGCTTCTTGCCACTACATTCTGCTTCTTACTACGCCAGGTGACCAGGTTACCTCCAACGAAAGTACAGTATCCCGAAGTTGACCGCCTATCTGTGATACTCCCAGCCCAATCTGCATCCGTATAGGCTTCTACCCGCAAATGCCCATGTTTTTTAAACAATAAGCCTCTACCTGGATTTCCCTTTAGGTACCTGAGAATTCTATAGACAGCATCAAAATGTTCTTGGCCAGGTGAATGCATAAACTGACTAACCATGCTAACAGCAAAAGCTATATCTGGCCGTGTATGTGACAAATAAATCAATCTTCCAACAAGCCGTTGATACCGTTCTTTATTTAGGACTTCTTCAGCTTTAGATGGCTGAAGTTTACGGTTGGGCTCAATAGGTGTCTCGGCTGGTTTACATCCTAGTAGGCCTGTCTCACCAAGTAAATCAATAACATATTTACGTTGGTTAACAAAAATACCTTCTTTAGATCTGGCAAACTCCATACCGAGAAAATACTTCAATGCTCCCAAATCCTTGATTTCAAAGTCAGCTGCAAGTCTCTCCTTGAGTCTCTTCAGCTCTTCACTATCATCACCTGTCAAAATTATATCATCCACATAGACAATTAAGATAGCAATCTTGCCTTCTTTACTATGTCTGTGAAACATGGTATGATCAGCTTGACTCTGACAGTAGCCATAACTCTTCACAGCTTTCCCAAACCTCTCAAACCAAGCTCTGGGAGACTGTTTAAGGCCATATAAAGATTTCTTTAATCTGCAGACTTTCTCCAGCCCCAATTTACCTTCAAACCCAGGTGGTAGATCCATAAAAACCTCCTCATCTAAATCACCATTCAAGAAAGCATTTTTCACATCTAACTGGTGTAAGGACCAGTTGAAATTTACAGCTAGAGATAGTAAAACCCTGATTGAGTTTATCTTAGCAACCGGAGCGAAAGTTTCTTGATAATCAATCCCATAGGTCTGGGTAAACCCCTTTGCTACTAGTCTCGCCTTGTATCTTTCTATACTACCATCAGCTTTACACTTGACAGTAAATACCCACTTACAACCCACAGTCTTCTTCTCCTTAGGAAGATCAACTAACTCCCAAGTACCACTTTTTCTCAGAGCATTCATCTCTTCCATTACTGCTAATTTCCAATTCGGATCATCAAGTGCTTCCTGAATATTTCTAGGGACAAACAGGTTTGACACTTTTGAGGTGAAAGCTCTATAAGAATGAGACAATTTTTCATAAGATAAATATTTGGCTATGGGATATTTAGTGCAGTTTCGGGTACCTTTCCTAATGGCTATAGGGATGTCAAGATCTGATGATTCAAGATTTGGTAGAACTGAAGGAACTGAAGAAAATAAGTTAGGTTTAGAGTTACCTGTGATCTCTGTAGGTCCAGTTCCCGAGGGTTGAGATTGATCAATGCCAAGAGAGATAGATTTATTTTGACTCTTAGGATGAAGTTTTCTCCGAGTATAAACCAGAAGCTCAGTATTAGGTGCTTCTACACCCGCCGGTTGTAGTGTTTCTCCCCCTGTTTTAGATACAGTAATGCTTGGCTCTATAAGACTAGGATTGTTTTTATCAAAAAAATTATCAGTGTCTGGAGTGACAATAGGATGAGATGAAGAAGAAGGTGAAGTAGACAAAATTGTTTTAGGTAAAGAAGTGGAATTTAAGTCCCAAAAATTTTCTTCTATCACCTCATTCTCCCCCTGAAGAGAATTTTTGTAAAAGTATGAGTTTTGTTCAAAGAAATTGACATCCATACTTACATACATTTTCTTAGTTTGAGGGTTGTAACACTTATACCCCTTCTTATTAGGAGCATATCCTATGAAAACACATTTAACAGCACGAGGATCAAGTTTCGACTGAGTATTGTTGGGTATATGAACAAAGGCAATACAACCAAATATTTTCAAAGGCAAATCAGAGAATAGCCGAGAGAAAGGAAAATGTTTCTTAAAAAATTCCAATGGTGTGCTATAAGTTAAAACTCGAGTTGGCATTCTATTAATCAAATAGGAGGCTGTCAAAATAGCATCCCCCCAAAGATATTTAGGAACATTCATTGAAAACATCATAGCACGAGCCACTTCAAGTAAATGTTTATTTTTTCTTTCGGCAATCCCGTTTTGTTGAGGAGTATCCACACAAGTAGACTGATGATGAATACCCTTATGTCTTAAAAAATCTCCTAGAACTTCATTAAAGTACTCGGTTCCATTATCAGTATGTAAAATACTAATTTTTTCTTGAAATTGAGTTTCTACCATAGTATAAAAGTTCTTAAAAAATTTTTCAACCTCAGATTTTTCATTCATCAGATAAACCCAACATAGCCGAGTGTGATCATCAATAAAGGTAACAAACCATTTTTTCTTAGAGAGAGTTGTAATTCGGGAAGGTCCCCAAACATCACTATGTATTAAGTAAAACGGTTTTGAAGATTTATAAGGTTTTGACAAATAAGTAGTACGATGACTCTTAGACAAAACACAACTTTCACAATAAAAAGATGAACACTCCAAACCTTTAAATAAATGAGGAAACAAATGTTTAAGATATGGAAAACTAGGATAGCCAAGTCTTAAGTGCCAAAGCATTATTTGTTCATAAACAGAAGTAGAACTAACACTACTGAGGCCCTGAGCCTTTTTATTACTGGAGAAATCACCATCAAAGTAGTAAAGTCCATCTATCAGCTTAGCACTGCCAATCTTCCTCCTCGAGTTCCGGTCCTGAAATTCACAATGAGAATCATGGAAAACAACACAACAATTAGAATCACGGGTTAATTTACTCACAGACAAAAGGTTACATGCTAATTTGGGAACATGAAGAACTGACTTAAGGTGGATAGTTTCCGAGATTTTTATCAGCCCTTTTCCTGCAATGGATGAAAAACTACCATCTGCTATTCTAATTTTTTCGGAACCGGAACATGGAGAATAAGTGCTAAAAAAATTTGATAGATTGGTCATATGATCAGATGCCCCAGAATCTATGATCCATGGAACGGAATTTTGACACAAAGAGAGGGTGTGAAGTGCACTACCTGTTTGTGCAAGAGAAACACTAGGAATACCCGATGAGGAATTAGATTTTAGTAGCTTTAGAAGATGATCCATCTGCTCCTTGCTAAAGGGACTTGCCTTGGCTTCATTGGCAGTGGCGGTAACCTGGCTGCTCCTGTCACCGGGCTTACCATTCTTCAAGTGCGCTGGTTTGCCGTGGAGTTTCCAGCAATTCTCCCTTGTGTGGCGCGGTTTGTTACAGTAATCGCACCAGACCCGCGGCTTGTCTCCAGGTTTGGGCTGAAAACCGGTGGCTTTATTAGCAGCAGTTTCTGAAACAAAAAGGGCAGAAGTCTCCACTGCTGCACCGTGTGTTTTCTTCCCCAACATCACATGTCTGCGACTCTCCTCCCTTCGGACTTCAGCAAAAACTTCAGCAATCGATGGAAGTGGAGTCCTGCCAATAATTCGACCCCGGACTTCATCAAATTCTACATTAAGTCCTGCAAGAAATTTATAGATACGATGATCCTCCACAATCCTTTTATAAAGGCTAGCATCTTCAACCGATTTCCATTCATAATCACTAAACAGATCCAAGTCTTGCCACAGACGTTTCAAGGAATTGAAATACTTGGTGACCGAATCCTCTCCCTGCCGAATATCACCAAGTTTTAAAGTCAATTCATACACTTGAGACTGATTACCCAAATCGGAGTACATTTGAGTCACGTTGTCCCAGAGTTCTTTGGCCGTGGAATAACATAAGTAGTTGGAGCTGATATCTTCTTCCATGGAATTCACCAACCAAGTCATCACCATTGAATTCTCGGCATCCCAGGTCATGTACGCTTGGTCCTCTGGTGCAGGCGCCGGTTTATCCCCTGTCAAATACCCAATCTTACCTCGTCCTCTGATATACATCCGGACTGACTGAGACCACCGTAAAAAATTATCACCATTGAGGCGAATATTAGTGATCTGAACAGAGTGAGAATCGGGCTGGGTGGTATGGTGTGTAGGGTTGGTTGGCTGAGTTGCAGTGGGCGGAGTTGCAGATGAAACTTCAGACATGATTAGGGTTCGGGGTTTTTCTTTTTAGGGTTGGCTCTGATACCATAAAAGACAGAGAATGAAGAAATATTTTCTGTATTTTCTCAATTATATTTTACAAGGTATACACGGTTTTCTCTTATAGAAGAGAATACAAGAATAACAAAAAAAGGAAAGAACAAGAAAGGGAAACTGAATTACACCTACAATCTGCACAAGGAAGTTTCCCAATTTACATAATTGACAGATTTCCTATTTACAGCTAATAAGAATCCCTGATTTCAGTAAAACCGAAATCTCCTCTTTTTCCAACAATTATCTTTTTCTAACAATGTTTAGGGCTTTCATTAATAATTTAGCTGAATAGAAATATGTCTATGTTTATTTACTCATAAGTTGTGACCATTTTTCTACTGTGTCTTAAATTTTACGGATACTTACAGTTTGCTTTTCTTGCAGTGGACTCCACCTAATGTGAGTGTCCCTCTGTTGAATCTAGTGGATAAAATATTTCAGCTTAAGAGAAGAGGCTGGCTAAGGTGATCTATCCTTTTCTTTAAAATTCATTTGCTTGAAATAGATATCTTATCTTTAAAATGCATCCTTTTGCTTTAATTAACGACATAGTTTGATTAGAACATGTTTCTCGCACGAGTAGGATAATATCTAATGCATGTCGTAAACACTAGTAAGCTGCTACAATTTGCAGCATTCCAAATTTTGTGACCTAAACACTGTTGAATATCATCATGATGAAGTCTTCAAAGATTAGTTGTCTTCCCAAATGCATTAACTCTTCTATTTTAATTTCTTTATTCTTTTGATTATTAGGCAGTTATCGTTTGTCCCCCTCTCTTTTTACCAACTACTTGACCACCTTTTTTTTTTTTTTTTCCCCTGTAGAGTGAATGTGTATTCAGTTTTCCAAGTTATCTCTCCTGTGTTGTTTTCCTTTTCGCTTATGAATCCATGTCCATATGTAAACTTCCCACCTGTCTCTTTATATCCACATTCTTGCGCCTACATCATAACTTTGACTTTTGTGTAATTTGGATTTCTGCATACTTTGAATACTCGTGAGTCAGTTTGACTTACGCTTCCACTTTTCTATGTCTCGGAGGTTATATTACTGACATTCTGTTTCTGACTTGAATACTCAAGAAATATCCCCAATGTATCTTTTATGTATATTTTACTCAATCCTGTATTAGCGCACTTGTCCTCTTTTATCTTGTCAGCTTTCCTGAAATCTTATGCTGTTAGGAGACGGGCCAAACTATGAAATTCAACGTATCTAATATTTATAAAACTATGGTCAACCAATCAATTGACTTTTGGTTGCATGAGAATGTTCCCTGTATTGAGAATTGCATAGATTAGAACACAACACCAAGCAATAATACCGATGTCTTTTAACTACCACGACTATCGGCTCTTTGACCATTGTCTATTGGTGTTATGCAGGAGACAGGTCTTTTGGATATCCAAACAGATATTACACTTAATAATGGATGACTCTATTGATGACTGGCTCTTGAGGCAGATTCATTGGCTTCGCAGAGATGATATTATTGCCCTAGGGATTCGATGGGTTCAAGATGTAAGGACCGAACCAGTTTCACATATCTCAGCTTTGTATTGGTGCAAATCGACTTCGTGATATAAATCTGCTTGTGATTACACAGTATTAAGTTGAATGTTTACACGGTTTTTTTGAGAACATAGTTACGAATAAATGTGCTTGCTTTCACACTAGAACATCTTCCACGTGAACCTGGGATAATAGTGTATGTGTATTTATTTCTCTCAGGTTCTCTGGCCTGATGGACTATTCTTCCTTAGAGCAAGAAATGCAGAGAGCAACAGCAATGAATCTGAATTTGGTCTAAAATCTTTTCAAGGCGCGGGACAATTTGGTGGCGGTAAGGTCTGTAAACCGGGGTCATTTGAGGAACAGCTTGAAGCTGCTCGCAGAGCAAGTGATGTCAGGAAGATGCTCTTTGGTGAGTAATGTCACCTAACCGAAATTAGAAGTTCAATTATTTACGATGTTAACCTTCGTCTTTAGATTTGGCATCGGTATAATGGGTAGTGTGTGAGATATTTCATTTGACTAAATTCACCTGCTATTTGACTATATGCATGTAGTGTTATATTGATGCTGTTTACTTGATATGTGAGCGCTCGTTCTTGTTAAGATATAAACTACTTAAACCACCGTCTGGAAAATTGCTCGACACTATTGTTGTCGAAAAAAAAACTTATATCTTTTGTTCCTCTCAGATGGAGCTCCTACAACATTAGTGAGCCTGATTGGAAATAAGCAGTACAAGCGTTGCGCGAAAGACATTTATTATTTCACTCAGGTTAGCTCCTCATTTTTTTACATCCTCTATGTAAATATACTTCTCTTAACACGTTCATTCTCACTCAATAGTTGATTTAAATTTGCAGTCTACTATCTGTATAAAGCAGCTTGGATATGCAGTACTCGAGCTATTGCTGATATCGATTTTCCCCGAGTTGCGGAATCTTGTGCTCGATGTGCACGAGAAGACACGCGTTCATCAACCTGTATAGGAAGGTAAATAGTTTATTTTCCAATTCACTCCTGAGAGTGGTTTGGTAATTTTCCTTATGAGGTCCTTTTAGCTTTTTTTGTGTTAGCATTCATTTCATAGATAGGTGAGAAAAATGGTGTTGAAACATTCTATGGAATAGAGAAAAAATAGCTTTTCTTCCCCTCATTTTTAACTGTACAGATGTGTGTACATACATATATAGAGATATAGGCGTGTATATAAGATTTGTACATCTTAATTTAAAATTGTTTCCCTATATTTTTAGTGCGACTCCAGCATTGCTTGGTTTCGAATTGATCAGCACGTAATTTAACGTACCGAAATCGAAGTCCTCTCTGCAAACAGCTGTGTTTTCTTGTTGATAAAGCAACCTTTGAGCTTCCATTGGTTTTTGACTGCTAGATTTGTACATGTTTTGTTAGTGTTGTCTTGTGTATATAATATACAGAAAGGAGAAATTTTTTTACTGTTTTCGTCTAAAACGCACGTTTTGGACGAAACTTGCGTTTTGGGGTTTTTTGGGCTTTTTGCTCAGCCGACACAAGGGGAGAGATGGGAGGGAAGGGGAGAGAGAGAGAGTGAGGGGAGCACTGTTGTTGGCTTTTGTGTTTTTTTTTTTCCCACTGACACGGAGAGAGAGAGAGAGAGAGTGTGGGCCAGTGTGGTGGAGTGTTTTCTTGGGCTTTGTTTTCTTTTTTATACTAATAACACACGTAAGGAAGGGAGAGAGAGAGAGAGAGAGAGAGAGAGAGAGAGAGAGAGAGAGGCTAGTTCGGTGGAGTACTTTTTTTGGGTTGCTTTTCTTTTGTTAGAGGGGAAGGGAAGGTAGGGGTGGCAATTCGTATCATGTGTCGAGTTCGTATCGTGTTAGAGTCGTGTTGATTTTTTTTTTCTCCGATCCGAACACGACCCGCGACACGAACACGAAACGAAACCGCGACACGAACACGACACGAACCCGTCACGAATTGACACGACACGAACCGAAATTGACCCACGATACGAAATTGACCCGCAACACGAAATTGACACGCGACACGAACTTGACCTGAAAAATGACACAAAATTGACACGAAAAAAAACGGGTCCAACCCGTACACGACCCTTTTTTTTTTTTTTTTTTCGTGTCAATTTTTCTCAACCCGAGCACGACCCCCCCTATTTTTCCCAACCCGAACCCGTGAAATTCGTGTCGTTTTCAAGTCGTGTCGTCGTGTCGTGATCCGTATTGCCACTCCTAAGAGAATGAGAGGGAGAGAGAGAGAGAGAGAGTGAGTGAGTGAGTGTGTGTGTGTGTGTGTCAGGTGAAGTGAGAGAGAGAGAAGAGGAGAAAAAATTCAGTAAAAATATTTATTTTAAAAATATATATTTCATATTTTATAAATTTTTGTACCTTCTTGTCACTTGGTTTAGACATTTTGTTATAAATAAGTCATATTGATTTAAGAAAATACTTTTTATTAAAATATTAAAATGTTATCTTCAAAACAAAAATTTTTTTATTTTTTTTAGTCAGTTTTTTATTGGTTTAATTTATTTTTAATATTTTAGTCCTTTGATGTTTTTGATCTATTTCATGCCTTCTTTTTTCATCTTTAGGTATTTTGTTAGTGCTTTTTTTTTTTTGTCTACTTTTTACTTATATATATTTTCTTATTTAGATAAATTTTTTTAGATATGTCTAATCATGTGCATCGTTCATGTTTTTAAATTAGTGTGTGTATATATATATATATATAAATGGTTTCTTATCACGTACCGAATGATATCCGACATTATAGTGAATGTGAATTTAAGTTGTTAGGAATGTGTATTCATACAGAATGAAATGTAAATATGGGGATGTTGAAAAATATCCTGTGAATGTGAATTCCTCTTATTTATATTTTTCGTTATATAAATTCACATTTCTAATAACTAAAGTTCACATTCATATCAATGTGTTAGATATCATTCGACACTAGACACAAAACTTTACGTCTATATATATATATATATATTTATCTATATATGATTTTGATCGGATCTAAAAATAAGAATAATAGGGTATCTATAAAAAACCTACAAGACTTGAAAATATAACGCATGGATTTTCCTAGTGCCGTATTAATTAAATTGTGGTTAAAATGTACAATTTCTTAATTCCTGGTACAATCTAGCACTTGGGATACATGCAAAATAGGGGGATTTTCTCATGGGAATCTACCTTCCGTAAAAGCTGATTCATATATGTTCTTTTATGTCAAAAAAAAAAAATAATAATCAAACGGTACTTATAAGTGAATGTAAAGTATCCTATTTTATATACTACTAGTTGACAAGATGGAATAGACAAGTATGTATATATATATATATACATATTAGTTTAACACACGCATCGCATCGTAGATATGAATATTATATTATGTAAAAAAAAATATAAGAATTTAAAGAGAAAATTAAAAAAAAAATAAAACAATAAAATAAGATAAAAAAATCGAAACTTAACAACCAAAAAACTTCTAACAAAATTTCAAAAAAAAAAAAAAAGACAAAAACCATTTTCAACCATATTAATAAAAATTATACGTTCTTGAATAGATAGATATAGGATTATGTATATGCATATATACATAGAAAAAAAAAGGTAATAGAAATTAAAAAAAAGGGATAAAAGCATAAAAGAAAATAAATGAGCGAAGAAAAAGAAAAAGATAAAAGAAGAAAAAGAATTAAAGCAAAAAAGGAAAGTAAAAAAAAAAAAAAAACAATAGGTTGACACATAACGGAAGGAGGGAGAGTATTATTGGTTCTTTTATATATGTTAAGATTAAGATATATATTATAGATATATCATCATATGGTTATAATTAAGAACCTATCATATCTAGAGTAGTATTACAGATGTCAATTCTAATATTAAATTTTTAGTATTAATTCACGTTATAGTGAGTTGTTATCTTTTAATTTACATCCTTTAAACACATATGAATAAATAAATAAAAATTTACATGTCACATATATTGATTGATATTCAAAAATTGGGATAATAATTGATGTTTTTAATATTTTTCTAAATCCTACGTAATACATTTAAAACCATGGAGATATCTCTGATAGGATCTGAAAATATATATATATATATATATATCACTAGTAGGAATGTTTTTCATCTATCAAATCTGCTTAAGAAACTTTTTATTTTGTATGAAGCCTTACCCTATATTTGTTAAGAATGAAAGTAACAAAATAGAAGGGAAAAATGAAAGTGAGAGAAAATAAGAGAGAGAAAACAAAATTTTATTTTTCTCTTATGTTGTTTGGTACCATAAGGAGAAAAAACGTTTTTTCGCTTGGTATTGCAATTGAAATTGGAGGGAAACAAAAATGTTGTTCATGTAATTATTATTTTACCTAAAATTTCATTTGTCTTTAGGGAATTTTTTTTAAATAAATAAGGATATTTTTGTAATTTTGTTAGTTTCATTTTTGGCAAAGTTTTCTCGTCAATTTTGGCAAAATTATAAGATATAAGTCCCTCGTGATTTTTAATCCTTCTTATTTTCTTTTTCTTTGAACAATCACTCAATCCAAACATCATAATTTTTAATTTTCCGTCTTAAAATCCCTCTATCTTCTTCATTCCATTAGCTTTTCATCTGTATCAAACATGGCATTACTGTAGAAAGATCCAAAACATTATGCATTACGGTTTTTAGAATAATATCAGGAATAACAATTCTAATTCTAACTTTTGAATATCAACTTATATGATATAAAAATTATCATTTTTTGTTAATAAATATTAAAAATATTTGCACATCAATTTATTATATCTATTAATAAAAAATATAATGCATATATTAATATTAAAAAAGTTAAGACCTATCAAAACTTATCGACTCCCCAAAGGGAAGAATAATTTGGCGCCAATTTGCAAAATTCAACTCGATATTCGTACAAACAATCTTTTTGATGCCCATAAACAAATGTTATTCTTACTCTGCTCCAAACGACGTGGCGATTCCTTATTGGCTGATCAGCCCCCTCGCGCCCTTCGTAGTCTGTTTGGTTGTTTGCCACCACTTCGCTTCGTCTCTGCACTCTACACTCTCTTTCTCTCTCTATAATCGCTCTCTCTCTCTCTCTAAAGCTCTGAAACAAACGCCAATGGCGGGTCGGAGGAAGAGGGTCCAAAGGACGCATGCAGAGACAACAGAGGGCGGCGGCGCAGACGCCGACGAAGGGACTGACCGGCACGAAACCCCAGACGCTTCTGGGTACGAGGAGTCCAGGGATCTCAATATCAAGCAGAACAAGGAGAAAATGCAGAAGCTAGGGCTTCTCGATCTCTCTCTCAAGCTCAAGTCCAAGACTTCCCTTCCGAAACGCTCCTCCGGCAAGAAATCCCAAATCGTTCCTCTCCCTGGCTCTCCCCGCCGCTCCTCCAGGTACGTAAAAGCCCTTTCCTTTCCTTTGTTGTGTTTGTTTTCCAGGAAAATGACAGAGCGAAGGAAAAGAATGTGTTCAAGATTAAAACTTTAGTACCAAATGAAAACCGGTTTGTTTAGGGATTTTGTGGGTTTTATTATTATTTATAGGTTGAAGACTCTGGTTCCGGTTAGCTACAAGGAAATTCTCCCTAAAGGGAAGAGAGAGTCGTCGTCGGAGGATCTGGAGATTTGCATCAGAGAAGGTTCGAAGCCGGAGATTTACACCGAAGAGCATGAGGAGCTTTTGGGAGATTGTAAGACCGCCTGGACTCTGCTTGTTGATGGATATGGAGAAGACGGAAAACGCATATATGATAATGTCAACGGAGAGACTTGCCATCAATGCAGGTTTATGGGCTTACGTGTGTGTATATATGTGTATGTGTGTGTGTGTGTATACAAATATATATATATATATATATATATATGATTTCACCGTTGCTAATCAGGTTTTTAGTGGGGGATCCACATACCCAATTGGCATTGGATGGAAAAAATCTTAGTGAAAGAACCATTAACGGTAGATGATGTTTTATGATTTGAGCCACACTTTTCTGTGTTATTGTTTGTGTTCAAATGAGTGGGAGAAAATTAGTCCTTCACATGAATTTCGCCTGTAAAAAGGGCCTTGCGTGGAAACTTCTGTTGTGTTATTTGAAGTTCTCAGTTGTTAGCTAAATATGCGTTCAATTCTCGTCATCTCTGTTTCTTCGTTCTAAATGATTTTCTCGGTCGGAAATAGAGAATGGTTGACAGTTTAGGCGTAGATCGGAAGTATTTAGATGTGATGTACTAATGCAACTTGTAATTTAAGGGTGTTATTGTAACTATAGATTGCGGGTTTTTGTAAGTGAAAGAAGAGGAATAAGCAGGAGTAATTTAGCATTTGATTGTAATTTTAGTATTTTAGGAGCTATAATTTAGCAAGTAAACACATAAATGGGAGGAAAGGGAAACACTCCTCCCATTCTCTTGTATTATTGATGATAAATAAAACTGCTATTTACAACAATGTCGTTTATCCTTCTTTATACTAGAGTGGTTTGTATGCGCAATTTCACTTGGTAAATCTACTTAGAGATTAACCCTCTTCCTTGCAGGCAGAAAACTCTTGGCATGCGTACCCATTGCAGCAGTTGCAACTTGGTGCAAGGACAGTTCTGTGGAGACTGCTTATACATGAGGTAAACTACTTTCTTTTACTTTCCGGATATTGATACTTCAAATTTAATAATTTATTCATTTCAATTAGTTGCTTATTGTTTTTTTTTTTTTTTTTTTTCCATAAAATTATCTCATGCGTAGAGTGTATGCATATGCATCATACATACTTACACTTTACTTTAGGACTAGAATAATGAAACTGTTACTAATCTCCCTGGATGAATCTTGATGATGGTTTGTATTTAATATTTCCATATTCCACAGATATGGAGAAAATGTGATAGAAGCCAATGAGAATCCTAGGTGGATTTGCCCTGTATGTCGGGATATTTGCAACTGCAGTCTATGTCGTAAGGCAAAAGAGTGGACGCCAACTGGTCAAATCTATAAGAAGGTTAGCACCATCAATCTTGTTTATGCATGCTTGTAAATGGTCGAATGCTTTTGTGCTCACATCATCTTTGTGACCCTATGTATCTTTGGTTTGCTGCGTATGTTTCAGAGTTCCATCCGAAGTGGCTAGGGATTCTATTTATATTTATTTCCACGTGATAGTAGAAACCGAAAAAGATAAAAGGGGAAAAAAAAATGTTTGTATGTATTTACTTGAGGGGTAAATACTGTCATTGTCACCCAATTGATTCCATGACGTGGAAGAATCCGATCAGAAAATTCATGGACGGAGCTGGAGCAATGAAATAACTTTTGAAACTCATGGTTAAATTTTACTCATTTGCAGGTTGTTAAGCTAGGTTACAAGTCCGTTGCGCACTACCTTATTCAAACCTATCAATATAAAACAAAGGCAGAAAACTCAGGCACAGTGGTGCTTGTAGAGAGATCAAATATGTTGGAGGAGCCCTTTCCACAAGACGAGGTTCCTTGCACAGGTGAGGAACCTGAGGACTTAATACACGGTGATGCGGAAGAGGAAATCGAGAAAGTGCAGCTTTTGGACAACAAGCATGTTGATGCCAAGGATGAAGGTGATAAAGATGGTGTGTTGAAGGAGAAGAAAGATGACAAGGGTGACCGTGATGTCAAGACCGAGGAGTAGCCATGGAACTGCTTCTATACAAGTTAGTGTTTACTGCTTAGTTTACTACCTTTGGAGAGGTTTTTAAGAGGAAACTTCCATTTTGACTGTGAAAGCTATACGGACAGAAAGTAAAGAATATAGTTTATAGTTTTCGGGGGAATTACTGGTTTTGACAAGGATTAAGATTATAATCTTGAATGGTTTGTGTGATTTTCATCATTTTGGTAAAACTCCATTACTTAGTAAAGCTTCTGAAATATGATGTTCATTCCCATTTTTGTTTGAATTGAATGTTAATTTTAGTAAAACATCATTTTGGTGATGTTCCTTCCCATTTTTGTTTGAATTGGATGTTGTTACTCTCCAACCCACATCGACATGAAGTGAGGACTTTGAGTGGTTAATAAGTGTTCACAAGTTCCTTTTCAGTTAGCAATTGCTTGCAAGTGGTAATTTAGTGGGGTCTACTTATGGTTCTCCTAGTGACCTCCTCTTCCTGAATACACAATGATTGATCTATTCCATGGGAATTGTGTGTTTTTTGTCTCTGTGTTAAAAAAAAAAAAAAAAAAAAAAAGCAAAAACGACGACAATCTTACATCTATATCTTGAAAGCATCAAGAAACGACAAAGAAATGAAAAGCACAAGAGCTTGAAACGATGTCAAATATTAGACGACAATAATCTTTTAGAACGACATACATGCAGTAACGATTAAACCTTAAAAACGACTTGAATTGAGAACGAGAACTACATAACGTGCGAAAACGACAACAGCCTTAAAATGACAAATATCATAAAAAAGTAAAACGAATAAAAGACAATGAACAGAGTACATCAAGAAACGACAAAGGTTTGTAAAACAAGAAGCGCTTCAAACGATGTCAAATATAAGACGACAACAATAATCAAATTGAAGCATGACAAGATGAAAGCGACAATTTCTTGATAAATCGACATCCTTAAAATATGAAATGAACTAGACGGACGACTTTCAGACAAAAATAAATAAAATAAAATAACCACAAAAACAATAACAATCACAAAAACGACAGTCACTCAAAAAAGACGAAAATAGGGAAAAACGAAAATCACTTGACATGGTTATGTATGTTCAAACTTGAGCTTTTTTCCAACTTTTTTTTTTTTTTTTGTTTCATTGGATATATGTACATGGATCCAACTCTTGTTTCCCATTTTTTCTATTATTTTCACGTCTCTCTAATAATATCATGACACGTTAATTAAAAATTATATTTAATTACAATATCATATCCCATCAATTAAAAAATTATATTAATTACATACGTATCATATTATTATTGAAAGGATATGAATAAGAACTTAAACAAAGGACATGAACTAAATCCTATGTACATCTCTAAGTATCGAGAACAAGGGATGATGTAATTAAATTCAACTTATTAGGACCATTTGATTTTGTAACAAGATATAGAGAATTCTACATTAGCGTACGATACAGTTTTTAACGTTACAACACCTCATAATCTTATCAGATATGAGAAAAGTATATCAATGAACAAAAGGTAGCGAAATAAGAAACTGTGTTCTACCTTAGCGTTAGCTTGTATCTTAGCACATACAATGTATGTATTGTCACATATAATAATATTAGCAAAGAATTCAGACTTAGAAAAGATATTTGCCCATGACAGAATCGCGAACATTGGAGAAAAGGCTAAAGAGGGAGTACTGTCGTAGATTCTTGACCTCGTACCAAGAGTTCAGAGCATCAAGATTTTTATCAGTGCCAGAGAAAGCCAATTGTACGGTCAAATTGCAGTCAAAAGTCCCACCTTGGCTCTTGCACTTGGACCTTGGCACTGCACAGTCTTGGTTGTTGAGGCACACAAAAGTACCACCACTTGAGCACTTATCACACCCAAATTTCTTCCAATACAAGTTTTGAAGTGTCCCACTCTGGAATTCAAGTACCTGAATGTTCAGCCGGGACAAAAAAAAAAGGTACTCAACAATGCTAGTAAGAAAGCGAGAGAAAAAAGGGTACAAGAAAAAAAGGGGAATTTCTACGGTAAAATCATCTATTTTGTACTATTGATAAAAACTATTGCTTTCGTGGTTAGATTAAAATTTCAACGGTGTGATCTATGACTGGAGCAGTGACATCCATAGATAAAATCATTAAAAACTTAATCCAAAAATTATATAATAAGAGGGCTTACTAGAAGGACAAAAATTTGAGCTAAATGAGTACCAAAGTGAAACTTGTTATGGTGTTTGTGTTGTCAGCAACAAAAACAGGTAGTGATCTTGCTGCGTATTTTCTTCCGGCGAATGCTACCATATACCCTCCTGACACAGCCTGATGAGATGTTCATGACATCACATTAGTAATTGGTACTTTGTTCAAGAGTAAATAAAATAAAAAATAAAAAAAAAATTAAAGGAAATAATTTTGTACTGATCAAATTATAAAAGCAAACATGAGATGGTGACTCAAAGGTCGCCAATATTGGAGCAAACGACAAGCAATGAAAAACTTTAAAACCAAGAGGAAAAGACCAACAAAAAAGTGAAAAACAAAACCCAGTTCCAAAAAGACAAACTTCTCTAAATTCAACCATTTTTCAGAAATGTAAAACGAAAATAAAAAAACGATGCTGAAAAAGAAGATGACAATGAATTAGAACAGAAACGTAAAATCAGGATTGTTAAGCTAGCTGAAGGGGAGAGAGAGCCAAATCCAAACATAAATCTCATAACAATCCAGTAATTATATTATACGTGACAAAATTTACAATCTAATATTCTCTCTTACGCCTAGCGTGTCATGTAAATGGGGGGTCCAGATCCACTATCGCCTGTCAAATTCGGCTCTGATATCATATTAACACTAGCTTAAAGGGGAGAGAGGGAGTCCAATCTATATATAAATCTAATAACAGCTTAGTAACTTAACGATATTAGATTAATTCACAGTTACAAATGTCTAACTACACAAACAAGTCATGACCATGATCATTTGAGCTTATCCAAAATAGATACTATGTTTACATTTCATTTAGGATTAGGAATAGGGCATAGTCCAACCTGTTTTTTTCTCATCTCTGTTTATTTAGGAATCCGTTCACCTCTTTAGGCTTCTATTCGATCGAGAATCATAATTTTTTAATTATCTATATGCATATATATATATATATATATTTTCATAATATAATTGACCTCTTTAGGATATTCAATAAGAATATTAAGACCTAAAATTTTTAATGACTACAAAAACTTAGTGCATAAGCTACATACCGGATCGAACGTATTGCTGTCGATAGACAAAAGGGAGATCTCATCAACTTTAGGCCTGAATACCGCGAGTTGCGCTTTACCATCGGAAAGTGAAAGGCGGTTATCGCAGGGTGAAAGCTGGGTTTGATTGAAAAAGAAGGATTCTTTTGTAGAGAAGGCAAGGCCAAAGCTGAAACCATCCAGTTTCTGGACTTTGCTATCCGAGCAAGGATCATAAACATCATTTGTATCAGCTGCTTCTGCTCCGAAATCGATCATCACCGTCGATATTGTCATCATGATCATGATCATCATCTTGATCATCGTGGGTTGTTCAGATTCCCCCATGATCCCGATCGCACGGTTGGTAAAGTGAAGAGAAAAGTGGAAGCTGTTTCTGCACAAGAGAATTTTGATACAGTTTAAACAATGAATACAAAAAATGTATATATATAAATATATAGTACTTACTCTTGTGGTGATAAAAACAAGGTAAATTAAAAAAAAAATAATTCCCGAAGTTTAACGGAACTCGACAAAGATAATTAAAAAAGGCCTCGATCATATCAAATTAAATAAAATTAAAAAAAAAAGAATGCATAAATGAATTTATATGCATGCATAAAGGAAACAAAAGAAAACTCAATAAATTAAGGAAAATCCCTTTTCTCATAAAAGGCCAAATAACCAAATCTGCATGCAAACAAAATGTTCAAAATCAGGAAAAAGAGGACGTACCAAGGTTGAAAATGATGTGTATATATATTCATGTATATATTTATATGTAACTATTTGTTGAGAGATAAAAGAAACTGTTGTCCAAATTCCAAAAAGAATTTGCAGGACGATTGAATGTGAGAAAAATCTGCCAAATTACACAGGCGTGAAGAATGTTTGGTGAGGTTAAGAATCTCTGAACTGAAATTTTTTTTAAAAAAAAAAAACGTTGATAACGTAAAAATAAGAAAGTAAAATTAATGAGATTGTTTGAGGACGGTTTTGTTTGTCTTTTTATGCGTACGGAGGGAGAGAGGAAGTTGTTCAATGTATGAAACTGAAAAGTAAAAACCAAGACAGAGCCGAAACGGTTATATCGGCAGGCTAGTTGGATCTTGTCTTGGGAACTTTTTTTTTTTTTTTTTTTTTTTTTTTTCTTTTTTGTTTTGTTTTGTTTTTTTGTTTTTTTTGTTTTTTTGTTTTGTTTTGTTTTTTTTTCATGTGAAAAAACTAGTGTTTTGTTAGGTATTTCAACTCAATTCCAATTAACCTGTATTTTTTCATCTTAATTTTTATTTTTTTCTGAAAAGTTAAGAAAAATTATAACTAGTTTTTAAAAAGTCAACCAATTTCAACTTAAAAATCTCATCTCTAACCAGTGAACCAAACGCATGTTTGGTGTATTTATTCATTTAATATCATTATATTTCACTTGAAGATGGCGGAATCAGATTTTGTATCTTTTGGTGGAGTCATGTAGAAAATTATCTATAAATTATCCTTGCAACCACGTTCATTCATTATTTATTTTGCATTATGTTAAGAAATTTAAAAGAAAAAATTGATAATCATAAAGAGGTATTGAAATTTTGGACCCTATATTAACATGTCATTGGAATTTTAAAACGTAGTGTGACAAATTTACCACCCTTTTTTTTTTTTTGTTGAATATGAGACTAGGAGATTTAAATTTTTATATCTTATGGTACAATTTGGTGTGAAATTGTCTTTAAATTATACTAATAACCACCATTATATTAAATGAAAAAAGTTTTTTTAAAAAGAAATAATTGGGAAAAACTTAACATACAGAAAATCCTTAATTATTGAAAGGGATACAAAAAAAATAAAAAAAAATTTGTGTTTTTTCTAAAAGACCAGTACTTTCTCCCGAATTCTTTTTGGCGCCAAGGATCTTGTATTGTTGTTTGTTGGTATTTTCTCCCCAAGTCAAAAGCTAAATTTTAAGCTAATAAAATTAGAGTTGTTCAATTTAACTAAAAAGCGAGTTCCATTGAGGAAGCTAGCCGACGGACAATGTCACTGTCACGCCACTGTCGTATCCCTATGCTATATTCAAAAATCAACAGAAAGAACACACTTTTAAAAAAAAAAAAATTCCGAGGAATTATAACCAAAAAAAAAATCAGGAGCAAAACTCTCACCTAATTATAAGTTCAGGGACTAATAAAAAAAATTACCCTTCTAGTAAATATGTTATTTACTTCAAAGATTTTAAAACCTAATATCTAATAGATAATGATCCGAATTTCTCGGAATTTCTACTGAGTCACCAAGGTAAAATGCGAGTACACAACCAGCAAGTTAACCGTTCGCTAAAGCCACCAGGCCACTACTACTGAGCCAACCGTCATGTAGTGCGAAGGGGGAGGAAATGACTGCCATGGTAACTCTCATGTCGTAATCTCTGTAAACAAAGAGAGACCACCCTTTCACAAGGGGATTTCACACCATTTTATTTACTATTACTCTGGCCAAATCGCTACTAAATTCATTGTATCACCACATTCCATTGAGCACGGTTGATCAAAGATAGTAAAAAGCTCCAGACAAAGAGGACGTAGTTGCTGTAGTTAACACCAATGAACCTTTTTAAATTTGTGGTCTAATATCTTTATTTTTCTACAACTTATTTGCTTAATTCTATTTTATGATGGTTAATGCTTAGCATTGCATTCCTATTAATAATAATTAACAGACCCAAACTTTCAAATTAAAATTAACTTATGCCTAATTAAGTCAGTTCTATTTTGATTGTAGTTTTCCACGTCCACAACATTAGTGAATTAATTGACACCTAAATTAGTGTAATTCAAATTGAATATGTGATTCAAATCCAAATGTTCTATCCATTGGATCATAGTTGATCTTCATACCCCGCACCAGTTTTACAATAAGAATTTATTAGTACCCCAGGTGAAACGTTAAGGGATCTAATATAAGAATCAAATGTCGTAACTCAAGGTCTAGAGTCCAATCCTATTAGATAAACCAGGGATCAGAGGTACACTCTCACTATTGTCACAAATAAGACGGACAACAATCAAACCTGAATTAAAAGCATGGGAAGCCTTAAGTGAACACCTCTCTATCACATGTCACACATCACCGCTGTTTTCATAAAAACCATTTTACTTGCTTTTTTACTTATTTCTATTTTCCAACATATCAATGGCTGAGTAGCTCCAGTCGCTAATGACTGTGATAACTAGAAAGGGGGACGAGTACTCGTGCATACATTGTTAAGAATACAAGAAATTGTCAAAGAAAATACAAGAAAGTAAAAAAGCAGAAATTTGTGCATATATTGTTCAGAATATAAATATGTTTGTTGGCTCTTTTCCTAACGGTTTAAAATTTTCAAATAAATTGATAAACTAACATGGATTACATACAAGAATATCATAAATTTGATAACTCCTATATTTATGTCTACTATAATATTAAAGTTAATAATTTTATTATTTAATAACACTAAATTTATCAATTTTAAAATTATTTTAAAAATGAACAAAATTAAAAAAAGATATTCAAAACATGACTTTCCACCTAATTTTCTCAACTATAATATATAGTATCAAAACAAGAGATCTTAAATCTTAACCTATATAATTATACTATTTATCTTCTTTATTATCATTGTATATACATTTGTTTTAAGTTTTTTTTTAGCACACAGACAGCCTTAGGATCCATCCTTGTTAACCAAAATGCAAAGAAACCCAATTATGGCCCAATTATTGTCAAAGTCATATCAAACTTTCTTGGCAAGAACACCAAATCAGTTTCCTTTTTCCTTTTTTTCTTGAAATTTTCCCCTTCCCTTTCTTATTTGAAGTGAAAGTTCAACAAGTTTATACACAGTGTGTGTGTGCCCCTCTTTCCTGTTAAGTCTCTATTATTCATCAGACTCAATTCAATACTAGTGGACGTGGTCCCCTCACAATAAAACACCCTGATCTGACACGTGTTTATCGTTCTAATTATTACTCACTACAAATTAATAATTGTCTTTTCTTTTTTTCCTTTTGTTTTTTTTCCTCCTCATCCATAAAATAAAAAAAATAAAATTAAAAGCCTTGTCCTAGGAGAATAGAATAAAGCCGTAGGATCCTTTAAATTGGGAATTGCTTAGGGTCCAGTACTCGCTTGGCTTCCTCTGCTCTTTGACCCGGTGTTGTAAACCTGGTTGAGTACCGAGTTGACTCGTCGATTCGACTCAACTTATTACTCGACGGTGGGCATAAACAAACAAATGAGAACCCTGAACACTAATGCATTGATGTAACAATAAGGATGTCTTTTAATGTTTTACTTTCAGAATATCTCGAGATTCAATACTTGGCACCATCAATACTGAAGGTTTCACTGGCCTATATGTTGGACTAATAATGGTTCGTGTAAAATTATATCCAACTTTTCGTGTATAATTGAGATTGTTTCGTTAGTAGATTCTGAGATTTTTGATATACTAATAATGAGAATGAAGAACAAAGATGGTGCCAATGACTTCTGTAAGCAAAAAATAAATTAAAAGCCTATGAAAGATTGGGTTCAGTTTTAGAACATCAACTGTGAAACATGAAAAATAAATCACTGAAGTTGGATTAAGTGATCCATAATTCCTACTCCTTTATAGGCTTTTACTAATTGGAGCTTTATTCAGTTGGGATCTTATGGATTAAATCTACATCCAAATAATAAAAATATATTTGTACATTTATTAAGACTGACAGATTTTACTAGAGATCTCACATTTCAAAAATGTTCACCATAAAGTTTTTTTTTTCCATAAATTAATACGATCTGATTTGATTGGATTATTACAATAACAATTGCAATTTTTTATTTTGTCTCCTAAGCATTTTGATTTATCACATATTCAAATTGTATTAAGAAGGAATACAAAAAATAAAATGTTAGAATTTAATAATCTTTGCTATGATATTTTTGTATCTTTTGGTGTCTTTCTTGATATTCATTTTGAGCTACTACTAAATGATAAAGTTGGTAATGTAATGGAGCATTAAATCTAGAATTGTACTACATAATTATCCTGATAAGATGAAGAGAGACTATAAATAAGTTTACATTCCATCTTAACACAGCTAGAAATATCTATTAGCAAAGTATTATAAATTAAGACAAATTTTAAAACTTAAATAAAAACATAGAGAATACTATATCTCACAATTATTCCTTTTATTTTCTTTTTGCTTACCATGTGGGGGCATAATTAAAATCTTTATCACAAATTTAAAGTACGTTATAATTGTTTCTCGCTCTCTCTTTTTTTTTTTTGGCGCTTTTATTTATTATTATTGTTATTATTATTTTTTGTTTCTAATCGAGTGGGACATAATTAATTTCTTTATAGTGGAAACTTTCTTATACATTTCAGCGACCCTCATTTTTTTTTAAAACTTTTACATCACATATTTAAATTTGTGTACCCCGTTACTTTTATTGACTGGAATGTAGGTAGAGTCAAACTTAAACCCTAAATTGTCTGCTTTGCTTAAAAAAAAAAAAAAAAAAAAAAAACTTTAAACCCTAAATTTTGAAAGTTCATGATAGATAAACATGAGGCCCTTCTTTAAGCGACTATTATTATTATTATTATTTGTTTATTCCTTAGTTTTTGAAGTAAATAAATCACTATTAGTTTTTACTCATGCCAAATTATTCAAGAACCATTGTCTGTCACAAACCATAATGATGCAATCAAAATTTTATAAAATATGAACAATTAACAAAATAAAGCTTCGAGTTATATATACATTGGAGGTTTAAGAAAGATAAAATCATATTTTTTTTCCCCAAATGTATTAAGGCAATTTAGATAGGAGTACTCATTTCATATTCTATGTAGCTCACATTTTTGTTGATTAACATAATTGTTATATTCTTTCAAAGTTGTCTTAGTACACAGGAAAAATATTTTATAAGAATTTAATATTTGGATCATTTTTTACTCAAAAAAATTTTTGGCTCATTTTCTTTCATACGATTGTCATGTCATTTATCACAAATAACTATTATAATTATTACCTTGATTATCAAAAGAAATTGTAGAATGTAGTATCTATTGGTACTCTCTCTCTCTCTATAGTGAGAATTCAAATTCTGCACCTTATGATATAATCTAGTATCTATTATCCTTAGACTATATCTGCTCTATTGGTTATCATTGATCTTTTATAGGATTATAGAATATCATAATTGTCAACATATTCTCATGACAAATTCATACATGATTCAAACAAAAAATAAATAAAAATAAATTCACACATGATTTCATCAAAAAGATGTAGATTTCAAATAATCTCATATGTAACACATTCCAAAAAATTTTTTAAAAATAAATACACAATTTTTCGTAAAAATAATATTAGTTCTGATTATTTCTTTTATATCATTATCACATCAATAATTAACATAAATAATCGATCAAAAGAAGCTATTTTGTAAAGTAAAATTAATTTTGATTATTTTCTTTTATATCACTATTATTTTAATTATTACTACAAAGAATCGATCAAATCATTTCTTCAAAAATTATAAGACTATATGTTAAGCAAGTTTTAATAAATTCAAAAGTAATTTTCTTTATAATTAATGATCATAATTACTATATTAATTATCACAAATACGTAATGAACCATCAAATTACTGATAATGATAATTACTATAACGTACTATTAAAAGAATCCGAGCTACTAAGGATGCATATAAAAGATGATTTTTCTATGATAGGTGCTCCCTGTCAATAGTACACGTTTATGATGTTAAATCTAGACAAAAGCACATTAAAATAAAAATTATATAGAAGATATAATTTTTTAATATAAATTCGACAGTTTAGAACATAGCTCAATCAATATGTTATTTTTTCAGTACCAACCATAGAAATCTCTTAAAAATATTTGCAATTCTTATTTTTTTGGGGGGCAAAACTATGGTAGCCGTAGGAACTATACTTTTACCTAATTTATATATATTATAATTTAAGTCGTTAACGGTCACGAATCAAAATAGGAAGAACGAGAAGATTCCACCTCTAGAAAGCGCCTACAACTAATGACTTTAGCCATTGTTCCCATTTTCTCGCTGACCCATCATGCAAAAGGTATGCCGTTAGAGTTAGCGTGCTTTTTCTAATATTAAGTGAAGGCTTTAAGCGAAGCTCTTTTCGATTGATTCTTCGTATCAGATCTCAAGTTCTCTATTACACTCCCTTAGTAGGGTTCTGTCCATGATAAAAACTTATAGCACGACACACACAACCACTTACAATCAGAGATCGGATCGTTAATGTTTTGATCTGATGATTAAAATAGTACCACCTATAGGTTGAGTTAAAATATAATTAATACTATGCCATGGGTGCGGGGGAACCGAGTGAGGGAGAGTGGACTCGGGCGAGTTGACAAGGACCCACTCGCGACTCGTTCAACTTTTAGGTCAAGTTGGGATTGAGTTGGTACTCTCTACCCTTTAAAAAGAAAAAAGAAAAAGAAAAAAGAAAAATGGATTTCCTTGAGAGAGAAACGGTGGTTTGACTCTGCCAAAAAAAAAAAAAAAAAAAAAAAAAAAAAAAGTGTATAGCCAGTGAAGAAGAAGAAGAGGGCTCAAACTTAGATCTGAAAAACCCTTTACCACACTCTCCTTCGTCTTCCCGATTTCCATGTCTGATCCCAACTTTTTCATCTGAAAAATTCTCTCTTTCGTTTCTCATTTCTAGCCTCCAAAAAAAAAAAAAAAAAAAAAAAAACTTAGAGAGAGGGAGAGGGGGGAAAAAAAAAGTAATCATAATGCCAAGACCTTATTTCAACAAGCTGATTCTCTCGTCCACAATCCAATCCAAACAGCTGGTACCCTCTTTTTCTCTCTTCTTCTGTTTCTGGGTTTTAATGGGATTTCCTTGAATCGCTCTCTCTCTCTCTCTCTCTCTCTCTCTCTTCTTTTTTTTTTTTTTTTTTTCCGTATCCGTTTCTGGGTTTTTTTTTTTGGTTAGATTTTTTCATACAGAGAGAGACCTTGAAATCTCTTTCTGGGCTTTTGTTTGGCTGTTGATTAGGTTAAAACTAAAGAAAATTGAAAAAGGTTCTTTTGATTTTGTTTTCAATTGTGCTCGTAGACAGTTTATATATATATATAAAGGATCTGCGAACTGAAGTTTTGTCTGGTTTTGAAGAAACCTGGATAGGCAATAAGGTAAAAGAAACTGAAATTTTTTTGTTTTTGGTGTGATTTTGTGAGGTTTTAGAATAATAAGATCTTTTAGCATAGTGAAGTTTTTATGCTCGGAAATGGGCAAGTTTTGTTCATGTCATTCAGGACTGGAAACATGATAGTGCATTTGTAGGTTGGGAAAGAAAAATTGACACTAATTTTTTGAAGATGGGTAATTATTATTATTTTTTTTTGTGAAAAAAATTTCATTAAAATTAATAGTTTTAAAGAACAATTTTTTAGCAGAATTTTGAGTAAATATTCCTTGTTCAAAGCAAATTGTGTCTGCTGTTAACAATTTTTCCGATTTCCGCGGTATTTGTTAGCAAACAAGAGGGTTTATGGTTTAGTTCTCCTGTTTTAATGATAAATTTGCCTTCTCTTGAACTCAAGAACATGATATGATGCTGTGAACCTTGTGATATATTGAGATGAGCCTCCTCATGGTTGATACTCTGGTTTTGGGTTACAAGTTTTCGTGTTTTGCTGTTGATTTTTCGGAAAATAAGTGAAGTCGTGATGGGATTTGACATGCTTAGTGCACTTTTTTCTATCTCAATTCTTTAGCTACTTTCGAGGGTTAGAATGTCAAATAGCGAGAAAGGAAATTAGGAAGCCAATTCTTTGAATAGAATGTCGAATAGCGAGAAAGAATGTTAGGAGGCCAATTCTTCTTCAAAATGATGTGTTACTTCTTCTTGGCAATTTGTATTCATCTGCAAAATTTTACAGTCTGATTTTTTCATGGCGAAAGTGCTCTAAAACAAAACATAGAATGTGATTCATGTGAGGCTACGGGCTTGCCTAAGTGATTTACATATCTTTAGCTTTGGAATGAGCAATTTTACTTGCAATACTGGAGGTAGAAGTTGGTCTTCTGAAACACTGAAGGCTCCTATTATGAAGGAAAATAAAACCAATTAGACGATTATGTCCATGATCTCGTCTAATGTAAAATGATTTATTCTATTTGTACTCAACATTTTAGATTTTAATCTTCATTTTCCACTCCATGTTACATTTATCTCACCATGATAAGTAATTTTGAAAATTTGCCCATCTTGTTTCTAACACCTTTATCATATTTTTTTTCAAGCTGAAACTGCTGCATCTGAGTATGCTATGGGGACGTGGATGTAGTTTCAAGTTTGAATGTGAAATAAAATTTTCGTGTTTTTTTTTCTTTCTTTTTTGTTTTCACCTTACTTGTGGATAGTTTTTGTCCTACTTTGGATTTGTGGAGACAGTGGTCATCCTCGTTATAGTCATGCTTGGTGCAAATTTGTGTTGTTAAGGCATTGGATCCTAGATAATTTGTTGATTATTGATATGCTGTTACCGAGGTACAGCTTGTCGAGAATGATTGTCCATGTAGCTTATGCAAACTTATTCTATAGGGCATACTAGTCGTGCTTTAACAATAAGATTTATGTCCCGCTCATTTATTCCCACAAAGAATCCTGACTTGATTTATGTAATTGCAGAGGATCCCGGAAAATTTTGTCAAGAAATTCAGGGATGAGCTTTCAACCGTTGCCACAATCAACGTCCCTGATGGTCATGTTTGGCGAGTAGGATTGAAGAAAGCTGACAACAAAATTTGGTTTCATGATGGATGGCAGGATTTTGTCGAGCGTTATGCCATCCGTGCTGGGTACTTCTTAGTATTCAGATATGAAGGGAATACAACCTTCAATGTTTATGTATTTAACTTGACCACCGCTGAGATCAACTATCAATCTAATGCTCTCAGCAGTCCTCAAGCTATTTATGGCAGCAGATATCAAATATTTGAAGAAATGGAAGATGATGATTATGATGGAACCTCGGGTTATTCAACTACTCGTGTGGCCTCTGGTCCGTTAAAAAATAAGCTTTTCGGTGAGCGTGCAGAGCAACTGACACCAGGCAAGGTTTTCAATCCTCCATCACTACAGAATTTGTTCAATGGGTCTAAACTTAACTGCGTAAATTGGGGCAATGAAGGGAATTTGCATCCAGCAAAGGGTGCTGGTAATTACCAAGCAGAAAACCAATTGACTCGTGATATAGGTGTCCAGTTTAACATCATGGAGCGTAAGAGGGCTGCAGAAGAAATCAAACCTTCTGATGAAGAATTACGAAAGCCCAAGAAAGCGGGGAGGAAGAAGCGGAAGCTTGATCCTAGTATGCTCTTTAGGCTCGGTTAATATTTCATCCTATGTTTTCCATGATATTGAATTTCGTTATATTGTTTCTTTGGAAGTGCAGATGGGCAGGAGTCTTCCTTTAGAAATGATGAAGAGGGAGACATGCGTTTTAGATTTTATGAAAGTGCTTCTGCCAGAAAGAGGACCGTGACAGCTGAAGAAAGAGAAAGGGCTATTAATACAGCAAAAACATTCGAGCCCGCAAATCCTTTCTGTAGGGTTGTCTTGCGTCCTTCTTATCTCTACAGGGGATGCATAATGGTGAGTCGTTTCAATGTGATATGCTGCGCCTAGCTTCATAGCCTTAATGATGTTACATTCTTAGCTTAAGATGTCCTTTTTCTGTGCAGTACTTACCATCCTGCTTTGCTGAAAAGAACTTGAGTGGGGTATCCGGATTCATCAAACTTCAGTCCTCAGACGGGCGACAATGGTCCATCCGATGCCTTTACAGAGGAGGTAGAGCTAAGTTGAGCCAAGGTTGGTATGAATTTACATTGGAGAACAACTTGGGGGAAGGAGATGTTTGCGTGTTTGAGATGCTCAGGACGAAGGATATTGTGCTGAAAGTTACCGTTTTTCGTGTTCTCGAAGACGGCGGACTCATAAACCACCCACCACTACCACTACCATTACCACCACCACCACCACATCACAGTCACAGTCACATTCACAGTCACGGTGTCGGCCACAGTAAACTAATTAGAAACTAATGGCTGGTAATTTCAGATGTCTAAAACCGTATCAAACAATGCATGTTCGTTTAGGTAGTG
Source organism: Ficus hirta (assembly GCA_038430175.1). NCBI lineage: Eukaryota > Viridiplantae > Streptophyta > Magnoliopsida > Rosales > Moraceae > Ficus > Ficus hirta. The sequence goes on from CM076596.1 coordinate 10,714,755, forward strand.
ATCTGATTTGTCCATGTGGGTTATTGATGCTTGTGTTTAGTACTCAATATACTCCCCAGAATGATTTCATAGTAGCCCCTTTTTTTTTTTCCGTTACGTTTCGATCGCGTTTTCCCCTTTTTTTCGTGTCTAGTGGTTTAAATTACAAATTTTTGTTTCATCTTCATTAGGGTTGTAAATAGATTGTGCAATCTAGTTGATATCAAACTGGGACAATGATGATTTATCCCAATTGCATTTCTATCCTCCCCATGATTAGTTTAGTGATGTTTGCATTATGTATCTATAATTTTTATAGATATTTTATTTTGAAGGGTCCGTTTACCTACAGTGGAAACAGTAAAATTCAAATTCTTATGAGAAAAATATTGAATAAAATAGTTTGAAAAGCGTGTTAAAACAGGGTCTCAAACGGAAGCCGTCAAAATGGCAAGTGAGTTTAAAGACCTTTTGATTTTAGAGTAGTTGAAAAAAGTCCACTACACAGGAAAACTAGTGGTGGTCTTTCACTATATGATGTCCAAGTCAGAAAGACATGATTGGAATAAAATTGCTCCTGCAAAATTTTATACGCACAAGATTCTTTTGTTTGGTGGCTAAGAAAATTAATGACATTCCAAATTTAGCTGACTCAGAATGGCGTGATAACCCTTCAAAAAAAAAAAAATGAAAAGAAAAAGAAAAAGCTTGGCATGATATCCACTTAATTATTATTATTCTTATTATTTTTAAAAGGAGCTTTCCATAATAGGGGGAATCGTATTGATAGTGTTTGTTTTTTAATGTTATGTCTAATCAAAATCATATAAAATATGAATAGATATTTAAAATTTTTAAAATATATTAATATAAATATGATGATTTAAAATAAAATTCTATCAGTATTATTGTTATTATTTATTTTCATCATACCCTACTAAGGGTAGAATTCTCTCACTTTTTTTTTTTTAATTGGTAGTTGCAACTGTTCGTTGATTCCTTCTATTTAAAATATATTAAGTATATGTCTCTCTTGTCTGTCTTCTATTATATATGGGAAATATAAGGGTAGTGGTTGGGTAATGGACATACTTTTCTAGGTCATGGTTTCACATTTCATGTTAAGAGAAAGGATAGAAAAAGATAACAAGAAAAGAAAATAATAATAATAATAATAAGGATTTGTGGGTGTCGTTGTCTGTCTTGGAAGGTTGATTCTTTTGAGGTGCGTTTTCGGCTTAAAATTGTATAGGCAGTGGACCCTACCATGCTTACCAGCCTTTTTTTTTTTTTCAATTAATTATTTTTTGTTTCTTTCTTTTTGGCCTTTGCTGATCTTCCTTTGCTCTTCAGGCCCCACCTAAAACAATTTCTCTCTTTTCCTTTTTTTTTTTCCCTTGAAATAATTATAAAAAAGTCCATTTTTAAAGTCTCTTTTAAAATAGGGTAAATATGTGACAAAATTCCTTTTATATATCATATCGATAGAACTCATTTTTAAACCGTTAAGATGTAATCGAATGGTTGAGATATTGTTTGTGTATCATAATTATCACATACCTTACCTCATATTAGTATAGATTATTAAATAAAAATTTTAAAAAAAGACCCACCCCTTCTCCGACGTCGGTGACTTCCCCATCGACGCAGACAACCGACCAAATCTGTCCCCTCGACCCTGATACCGACCCATTCCCCGACCCCCCCACCCCACCCCACCCTCGACGCTGAACCCCCTGCGCTCGGGCTCCCCCTCTACCCCCCGCACTCAGGCGCCCCCCCCCCCCACCTCATCGACACCAGATTTCCTCTTTCTTTTTCCTTAAAAAAAAAAAAGAGAGAAAAACTCTCCTTTTCTCCCCCCTCTCTCTCTTCTCTCACCGGTGGGTGGAAGGTCGTCGAGGGGAGGCGATTTCGCCGTCCCCCGAATAATGGAAGCTTGTTGGAAGGGGGGGCCGTCATCGGGGTTTCGAGGGGGCCAGATCTGGCGGTGCCTGGGTCGCATCGGGGGTGGGGGGGCCCAAGCTCGGCATCGGGGGTGGGGTGGGGGGGGGGGGGCAGGGCCTGGGTCGACGTCGTTGTCGGGGAAGGGGTGGGTTTTTTTAATTTTTATTTATTAATCTATACTAATATGAGGTAAGGTGTATGATAATTATGATACACAAATAACATCTCAACCGTTTGATTATATCTTAACGGTTTAAAAATGGGTTCTATCGATAGGGTATATAAAAGGGGCTTTTCCACAGCCTTACCCTTTAAAATATGTCCATTTTTTAACAATTTTACATATATGTCTATTTTTTAAGAAATAAATGTGTGTAGTATCTATTTTGTCATTTTATTATAATTGACATCATTCCTTTTCTACACGATTCTTTTATTTTCTTTTTTTGTTTTTTGACTTTAATGGTGAATATTTTTTGTTGATAAATGTGAGTTACCTCTAATAAACCAAAATTAGTTATAAACATCAAAGTAATTATTATAAATATAAAATATTTACTATAAAGATGATGGTTTAAACCAAATAATAATTACAACACAAAATATTAGCAATAAAGATTGATGAAATTAATATATTAACACTTTTCATGTAAAAAAATTAATGAATTCTTTATGAAAAAACTTATTTATTTATGTAATCCACTACATATCAAATGGTTGTCATTTATGCCCCAACCAAACAAATTGAAGAATAACACAATAAATTGCATCAAATTCTTTATGAAAAAATGCTATTATTTATATAAATTAGTTTAAATAAAATCGCACATATCTTTATGATAAATAGTTAAATACTGATTCATTATACCAAAAAAAAAAAAAAGATGTTTCTTTTTCTTTATTTAGCTTATTCTTATTAACGGGAAATCTAATTTTGACAAAACATTCCCTTTTCGTTCATTATGAATATTTACACATTCTTTACGATAAATAAAAAAAAATTCAAATTTTCCTTTTATATCATTTCGTTTAGCAATTTCATTAATTCAACTTTAGCCCTCTTTCATTAACATCTTAGATTTCATTTTTTCCCCTTTTCTGTAATTACTTTCTTTGTTAATTCTTCATTCTTTATGAAGGATAATATTGTCTTTCTAATTACTTTTTTAGACGTTTATGTAAATAAAAAGAAAAATGGATATATTTCAAAAAGAAAAATAAACATATCAATGGTTAAAATTGAAGTTAACCATTTTTCTTCCTTTAACGTTTCTATTTCATCTATTTCATTATATGATTTTCAATAAAGTTCGATCATCAAACAATATGAACGGGATCATAATTTTCAAATAGAAGGATTACAAAACGGAAAATAAAATAAATAAAATAAAATGATACCATTAAACTTCGCATTTCATATATGTTTACCAACTTCAAGTAGTTTGAGCTTTGCCAAAAGTCCACCATGTAAGGTATGAGAAGTAATTTAATTTAATTTAATTTTCATGAACTTGATTTAGAATTTTCTGTTTGGAACGCGTGAGTGGTCTTCAATTTCTTGATTTGTAAGTAAAGTCATGCACTTTTGAAATGAAAAATGCTAAAACTCTTTGATAGGGAAAATGGGAGGTTTTTTTTTTTTTTTTTTTAATATATAATTTAATGCTAATTTCACATGTCATAAATTCATTTTAAGAAATAGAGTTCGATTCCCTCTATTCCGTTTTTTTTTCCTCCTTTTTTGATAATGTGTTGCTAAAGAGAGCAACAATCGGAGTTTAGTGAAATTAAATATTGTCGTGTTATAATATTCTAAACATTTATCACTAAAGTTATCCTACGACATCATGATTGTTGAATCTATCATTAAAAAATCATATCCTTGAACCTAAGGTTGAAATATGAGCACCCCTATGCAGTAGAATATATCTCGATTTGGGTTAGAATTAAGATTAATTATGTGATCTTATCATGTAGGTCCTACATGATGAGATTAGTCCGGGTGTTTTAATATTTTCCTTGAAATATTAATAATGGCGACAGGATAATATTACTCACAAAATCAAATAAAAAAAAATTTGTAGAAAAATAAAAAGGAATGAGGAAGATTCTTTCATGTTGTTTGATTGAAAAGAAAGAAAAGAGGAAAAAAAAAATCTAATTTAATACACCTTACAATCATATGATATCTTAGGTATACATGAAAAAATGACATTTTAAAAGTATTTTTTAATAAATAAGAAATTAAGAAAATAACCATTTTCATAGAAATGGTGCATCAATACTTTTACCGGTCAATTATTAATTGACTGGATTGGTTAATCAACATTTTAATGGATCCCAGGCCATCTTTCTTAAAAAAATAAAAAGTTTGATCAAACTGCCCATCTACCTAATTTCTCACATATAAATAAAAAATAAATTTAGATTGAAGTCAAAATAATTATTTTGTATATAATTTTTTTGTCAAAATTTTCCTTCCACTTTTCTTTTTAAAATTTGAAGGATTAAAAATTGATGAGTCTCGTGGATTTATAACTTCCTTTTTTCAACATTTCCTCTCTATCAAACACTCAAAATTCATTTTTCTTCTCCAAGATCCCTACTCCAACTTCCTCCCTCTCCCGTTTCCACCATGCCGAAAAAACATAAGCTAAACATTTTCACCTATAAGCTTACTTTTGGAACACCGGTTTAAAATGAAATTTTTAGGTTGAATTTGATTGACTTTTTAAACACTGATTATAATTTTTGTTAACTTTAAAAAATATATATATAAAAATTGAGATTGAAAACTTAAGTTCGGACAAATTAGGTTGGAGGTTTGAAACATAAAATCTAACACACTATTGGGCTTGCATAGCATGACCCAAATTTTGACAAATGGATCTTGGGCCTAAAAGTGGGCATTCATCACACCACATGGGTCACCAAACAAACCACCACCCCGACATTGCAACTTGAACTGATAGATTCAGCCACACACATTCTTTACCCGAAACCAATTTAAAGATTCAGCATCAATAAAAACACATTAGCCAATCTTTCTTGGATCACTTGACCTTTCTATTATCGAAACCTCAAATAAGTGGCCAAGCTTTGCCTGGCTCTTAAATCCCACACACCCCCCAAAAAAAAAAAAAAAAAGAAAAAAAGAATCAATCTAATCGACTTCTGAACCAACCATCCTCTTCCCACCTTATCCGTTGCTTTTCTCATCTTAATACCTTCCAACAAACATCTCTCAACTCAAACTCAAACAAACACCACAACCGCAAAGACAAACAGAGAGAGAGAGAGGTAACAACTCAAAAAAAAAAAAAAAAAAAAACACCTTTTTTTCTCACCTTTCCATCTTTTGACCATCTGGGTATCCGTGTTTTCTGACTAATTTTCTCTTCTCCTTTCCAGGAAACCAAACAGACACAGACACCAGACAACATGGCAAGTGCCTCAGCCGCAATCTCTCCAGTCACAGCTGCAATGGTCAGCCCCAGGAGGGTGGTGGCTGCAAGGAAAGTCCATTACTTGACAGGTATGAACTCCTTTGCAGGCCTCAAAGCCTGCAACAATGTCGTTTCTCTCGGCCTTCCCGTCTGCACTGAGCAGTCGTTTGCCAAGATTGTGAGCTCCTTGAGAGCTCCAAACTCTCAGGGCAAAAACAGAAGAAACGGTAATGGCGGCGGTGGTGCTTTGTCTTCTACTTGTAATGCAGCTGATGAGATCTTCAGGATTGCTGCCATTATGAATGGCCTTGTTCTTGTCGGTGTCGCGGTTGGGTTTGTTCTCCTCCGGATGGAAGCCTATGTGGAGGAGTCCGAGTCCTGATCATCGGTCTCTGGATTTTCAGATAACTTTTTCTAGTGCTTTTTGTGGTTTTTTTTTTTTTTTTTTTTTTGGCTTAAAGTATATGATTCTACAATTTATGTAGAAAATTACTGGTTAATATTGCTCTTATTTTTTCTTGCTTGGTTTATGTTCTTGAGTGTTGAGGAAATCTATGTCAATAACCAGTTCATTTGGTTTCCAATTCCAATTGTAAGATACTTGAGGAAATCCTTGTTTGGAGCATGAATTTGAACCGGGTAAAATTTAATTCGAATTGAGAACCTAAACTGCATTGGTACTTGAGAGAAAAAATGAACATGATGCGGATTACGAAAAAGTGAAAAATTCAATAATCTAAAAATTTACTTCAAAGTTCAATACTTCGAAGTTCAAACAAGGACAAGTAAAACAATTTATTCTAATTTCGAATCCTCAATTTTGAATTTTGCCCCTTCCACATCGTAATCTTGTCAACTCCAATTCTTACCCGCCTTCGATTATTCATAAACAAATAAAGAAAAAAAAATTCCCTTGATCCATTTTGTTTCCTTAAGTTTCTCATGGTTTTGACGAATTTTGATGTGGGATTCTCCATTATGGCAAAGTAGCCTAGTAAATAGAGCTTAGCCCATCATGGAACTTTCCTCTTGGTAAAATTCCCAATGACATCCACTAGGATTTTTTATGTTTTCATTTTGGTGTTCTCATAGTTCCTATCAGTTGATTCAGTAGTATAGGATTCTCCATTTGTGTTAAAGTAGTCTAGCTCTTTGAGCACAGCCCGCCATGGATTTTTCCTCTTTTATGACATGGAAATGAATTTTGATGTTGTTTCTCTTTTGGCCTCCAAATAGAAAACATAGGCTCAAGATGGTATTTGAATAAGATGATATTTGAATATGTAAAAAATTTTCTTTTCAAAAATAAAAAGTTGTTTTGAATGAGAAAAAATAGTGTTGAAGGTAATGTATTGTGAGAAGATTTCAAAAAATATTCCTTTTCTTTTTTCAAAAAATGTACTGTATAAAATAAGTTTAAAAATAAGATAGTTCTTCTTTTTTAAAATGAGATAATGATGAAAAAAAATTGAGAAAAATATTTTTCTTTTTTGGTAAAAATTTTTCAATTTCTGATCAATTTTGAGAATTAAATATGTCATCCAAACATAAAGGGTCAGTTTGGTTCATAAATTCAAATCAACATTTTCAAATTTTTTTTTGTCTTTTTCCTAAAAAATTTTTGTCTTTTTCCCAAAAAGTTTCTAAAAATTCAAAAAAATTTACTATTAAAACTTAAAAATTTCAACTCAAACTCATTCACTAAACAAAAACATATCCTAACTAAATTACAACATATCCTAACTAAATTACATTTATAAAACAACTCATCTTATTTCAAATCCAATTTGTACTGGTAGATATCAGACATCACCAGGGACGTAGCTAATGTAGGCTCAGAAGCCGCCATCATTTTTTTTTAACCCTGGATATATGAACGACAATAATATGTGGAAAATTTCACAAAACCCCCTTGAAAAATTAAAGTTTCATCTATAACCTAATCTTTTTACTAAAATTGTTAAACTTCCTGCCTGCGTCAGTGCAAATATCATCATTAATTTCTTTTCCAGATTCATCCAACTTTCTCACGTCTCTTTCCATTATTGATTGTATTATTACAAGCGATTGCGTCCAAGTAAATAGTACCACCAAGTCAAACGCAAATATCAAAAAAATCTTCACAAAACAACAAAGCTAAACACTGCTGCAGAATCTTGTCGGAAAAAAAAAAAAAAAAAAGGGAGAAAATGGGTTTCTTCTTCTTCTTCTTCTTCTTCAATCAACAGTACTTTTATGTTACAGTTCTTGCCATTATCATAACAATCTTGGTTCTATCAACAATATTCTGCACAAACAACAAGCACAAGAACAAAAAAACACCCCCACAAGCACCTGGTTCATGGCCAATTATAGGCCACCTTCACCTCCTAACAGGCTCAAACAACCTCCTCCACAGAACCCTCGCATCCATGGCAGACAACTACGGCCCCGCCTTCTCAGTTCGCCTCGGAATCCACCGAGCACTCGTCATCAGCGACCGGGAAGTCGCCAGAGACTGCTTCACCAAAAACGACAAAGCTTTCTCAACAAGACCTCGTTCTCTAGCCGTCAAGCTCATAGGGTACGACCACGCCATGTTCGGCATGGCTCCCTACGGGCCCTACTGGCGCAGCGTGAGGAAGCTCGCCACCGTCGAGCTCCTCTCGAGCCACCGCCTCGAGTCGCTGCGGCACGTGAGGGACACGGAAGTCAACCACTTCATGAGAGAGTTGTACAATGACCGTGGCATCGGTTTGGTGGAGATGAAGGAGAGGTTCGGCGACTTGGCGACCAACATAACGGTGAGGATGGTGGCGGGGAAGCGGTACTCGGGGGACGACGAGGAGTCGAGGCGTTGCCAGAGGGCGATGGCTAAGTTCTTCCGGTTCTGGGGAATGTTCATGGTTTCCGATTCCGTTCCGTGGCTCGGGTGGTTGGATTGGGCGAGAGGGTACGTCGGGGAGATGAAGAAGACGGCGAGGGAGTTGGATTGCGTGCTGAGTAGTTGGGTTGAGGAGCATAGGAGGAAGAGGAGAAGTGGAAGAGTGGGAGTTGTAGAGCAAGATTTCATTCATGTCATGCTTTCTATCATGGAGGATGACGGTGATGATGTCGACGGTGGTCGGATGTCCGGCCACGACACCGATACCGTCATTAAGGGCACTTGCTTGGTAAGTTGATTAGTGATTTAGTCGACTAATTGTTAATTATATTAATGTTAGCGTATCAAAATTTAAAATATTAATAATGAGATCAGCAGTATTATCATATGATTTATATGTTTATAGCATTTTGTGTTGACGCGATATTATGACCACTCATAAAGAATCCTCAATAGTAATTTTTAGGCTCATAATTCTTGTCTACCTCTCCTGTTGCTTGTCAACTAAGTAGCCATTGGTTGAGCAATTGAGAGTCATATTTGATCTAAGAATTTGTGGAATTTTGTTGGGTATTTTGTATAGACTATAATGGAATGCATACTATTTTTTTTCCCTAAAAATATATTAGAATAATATAGTATTGCTCAGTATAATTTAGGGACAAAATTAGGTTTAATTAGTCGTTTAGTCCTTAAACTTTTAAGTTTCTACAAATTTGATCCATGTTTCTTTCTTTCTTTTTTTTAAAGCTTGAATGACGCTAAATTATTAAAATATTTATTACAATAGTCATTTTTTGTTAATTTTTGGACGGAATTCATTAAAAATTTGGTCAAAAAAGTCATGTAATTGACAAATTCTATCTAAAAATTAATGTAAATAACTATGTAGTAATGAATTTAATAGTTTAAGATCATTCTAACTACGAAAAAAAAAACAAAGGAAATGACACGAAATTAAAAATTTAGAAATGAACCTAGCAAAATATACCCTAAAAATTATGATCACTCATAAAGAACGTTCCAATGCAGAGCCTTATCTTAGGAGGCAACGACACAACAGTAGTGACACTAACATGGGCACTCTCTTTATTGCTGAACAACCGCCACACTCTCCAAAGAGCCCAAGATGAACTGGACGTCCACGTCGGCCGGCACCGCCAAGTGGACGAATTGGACATAAGTAACCTGGTCTACTTACAAGCTGTGGTCAAGGAAACTTTACGTTTATACCCTGCCCTGCCACTCTCAGTCCCACGCTACGCCATGGAGGATTGCACCGTGGCCGGGTTCCACGTCCCGGCTGGCACGCGCCTATTGGTCAACCTGTGGAAGTTGCAGCGCGATCCCGCCGTGTGGTCGGACCCACTAGAGTTCAAGCCCGAGAGGTTCCTCAATGACCACACCCATTTGGACTTTAGGGGAAAGAATTTTGAGTACATTCCATTTGGGTCCGGTAGAAGATCATGCCCCGGGATTTCTTTTGCTCTTTTGGTGGTGCACTTGACGCTGGCTAGGCTGCTTCACGGTTTTGCATTGGATACCGTATTGGGCACACCGATCGATATGAGTGAGAGCCCGGGGCTCACCAATCCTAAAGCTACTCCTCTCGAAGTCAAACTTACCCCGAGACTGCCCTCGGAGCTCTATGGTTGTCAAGTATAAAAGAAGACGTTATATATATATGTATACTACATGTTTCTCCGAAATAGCTCAATTATGATATTTTGCATCACATCTTATTTATTTTGGGGTCTATAATTGTTTATAAGCTTTATAAAACTTGCAATATATATATATTATGAAACAGTAACGTTTTTATGGTATCAGCTTTAGTGCCCTTTCTCTTCTTCTGTTTCCATTTTTTAGTGGACATGATATGCTTTTACAAATACAGAAACTCATAGAAGTTTGTTTGCCCTTTCTTCTTAAGAAAAAGGCTAAATCCTTATATGTATATATATGTATATGTTTATTCATTTGAAGCTTGCAATATGTATAATAGAAGCCTTATATTCATAAATTTGCTTGTCCTTGCTTGAAGCTGCTCATGGCTATGTGAACCTCAGGTCCCTTACTCTGAAGCTGCTCATACTCCACTGGAAAGTCCCTCGGCCGGTATTTTGAAGCCAATGTCAGGGCTATGCATCCTGTGAAAATAAAAATTCCAGCAAGTATCCAACTAAATTGCAAGTTAGCCAGTGCTCTTGCTCTCAAATCGGCCTCTCTTGAGCCGCAGGTAACCGCTCCGAGCATGTCATCGTCGGACAAACGCATCGTGCAACCTGCAGGAACAAACTGAGGAATCCAGAGCATCAACCCCATGTTAAAAAACCAGCAGCCTTGGAATACAACAGAGTTGGAAAGAACAAAAGCCGCCGAAAGACTGCTCGGGAAAAAAGTTGCAGCCAAAGCCGCCAAGAAAGATGCAAACACTATGAGCTGCAAAAGCCAATGGTAGTGCCCTTCAATCCCGACATGGTCAGCAGAGTGGAAATGCAGGAGGAAAAGCTCTTGACCGAAAACCGACGCCACAAGAACGCCGATTACCCCAGACAGGACGTGCAATGACTGCACCAACTCGGCACAAAGGGTGAACCCCGAGAAAATGGCGAGGTGGAGGAACATAGTCGCGTGCTCAAAGTTGTCGAGTTTGAACGCGAAGTGGAGAAAAGGGAAGTCTAGAATTTGCATCACGATCGCGAAAACGGAGAAAATCAAGATGAAGAAGAGTTCCATGTGTTTGAATTTTGAAGGAGGGCTATTCCAGGGGTACCAAAACCTTACTGTAAAGTGAGCAGGTCCCTTGAGAAAATAGGATCTGATGGTGTTGATGCTGTGCCATAGGCCGAGGAGGGCGAGTGCCAAACCCGGTACTACGTGCCCGATCATCGTGCCCATTTCAAAGCTAAAATGGCCTCAGAGATCAGGATTTGTTCATGTCTAATTCAAAATGAACCCCAGATGGAACTTAAATACTAAAAATCCAACAAAGATAAAATGACACAAAGAATAGTGAAAGCCAAATATGTACAATTGGTGCAAAATGTATGTGTTTCCACAAACAAAAGTTGGAGAAAATGACACATGACTCTTCTGTGCATTTCACTACCATTATTAAAGTTTGAAAAGAGAAGCATCTCAGGAAAGGAAAAGTTAATTTCCTCTCACATTCATACGTTTCTGTTAAGTGTGCAGAGCCTAATTATTACTGTGATGTAAAGAAGCATCTTCTTCTTCATCACAATGAACTTCGACTCTTTAAGTCTAGTATTTTTCTTTTGGATGCTAGGATTATGACGTACTTAATTCATAATAATAGAACAATGTTAAAAAACATCAGTGGTATTTCATTCTGTTATCTCAGACTTATAAATAGAATTCACTCTCTGTTAATTATGATGTTCAACATTAGTGATATCCCAAAGTATTTTTCATCATGAGAACGATGTGTGGTTTTCTTTTGGATCAAATGGGCCCACCTAATGTTTTTTCAAATATAGGCCTAATTCTTCAAAATCAAGATCTGCTGTCTCGAATTTCTTGTCTCATTTTCTATCCCCAATAGTGTTATGACATATCATCTGAATTTAAAATTTAGTCACATAAAAAAAAAAGCTAAATTCTAAAAATGCTTGAACATATTGATGAATTGTCAAAATACTATTGAGATGATAGCTATTGAAACAGGAAAATAAGATAGCATATCTGGACTCGACTCTTCAACCTTGTGAGGGCCACAAGTTTTTTTTTTTTTTTTTTTTTTTCCATCTCATGATCTGCATGTAGTGGAGAATGAAGTGTTTCCAATTTATTTTATCGTGGCAAATACAATGTTCCCATTTGTTCAAGAGATTCAACACTCCAACCTTCTTCAACTAAAAAAATTAACTTAATAATACGGTGAAAAAGTAAATTCTTGGTATATTACCTTGCCACGCACGTTACCTGCTGCATGAAGAGTGCTTGTGATTTTTGAGCCAACTCCACTATGAAAGGTATACTTACAGAACCTGAAAAAATGAAGGAATAAAAAAAAAAAACTGTACAACTAAATTCCCACACAACCACACCACCGCCCCCCCCCCCCCCCCCCCCCCCCCCTTTCCCCCAAAAAAAAAACCAAAAAAAAAAAAATGAGTACAACTAAAATAAAAAAAAAAAAAAGGAAAAAAAAAAGAGAGGGGGTATTAAAACACTTGCTTTAACTTATGTGATCAAACATAATCCCTCTTCTGATCTTCATCTCAACCTTTCCCTGCCTGCAAAGCCCTTGCATTAGAGGATTGTAAGTCACTCATCAAGTGGAAATTAAACCAAGAATGCGTGTTTCAGAATAAGACCATATTCCCACACTAGTGACCATCAATAAAGGCATTGAACATATCTTCTAATGATCAGGCAAAGCACCAATCCTTATTCTAAATGCTGGTTCTGTAGAGCTCCCCATTATGAGAATAGAGTACCATTTCTTAGCTACTTTTGCGTAATCTTATTCTGTTGGTTATGTTTAGTTTGATTGGTTACCAAAGTTTATTGACCCCTTTGTAAAAGTGGATATTTTCATTTAACATGCTTTCCCAAAACAAACAAACAAAAAAAAAAATTTTGTTTTTGTTTTTTGTTTTTTTCATTTTTTACTTTTTTGTTTTTTTTTTTCTCTGAGGGAATTCTCGTTATTGCTCTAATTGTTAGAATATCAAAACTATTGTTGGACCATCTCCAAGTAGATTAATTGCATTAATATGGTATTAGAGTCAGGTTTTGAGTTCAAACCCCTACAATTGTACTTTTTAACCCCTTTATGATAATCATGTGTTGAGACTTTAATGTGTTTCTAATATCTTATTTGTGTTGGGTATTCTAATTAATACTTACGTACATGTTTGCCCATTGTCCGACCTGCATGTGAGGGGGAGTAAAATATAAAATTATTGTTAGCTCACCTTATAACAGTTTAAGATTTTGATATGGATTAGTAAAGTAACATGGTATCAGAATGGGACGTCCAAAGTTTGAATCCCTTTAATATCATCACGTGTTGGAGCTTTACTATATTTCGGGTTTTTTCTTAAATATTTGTTTTGGACTTTTAAAATTTAATATTTTTCCGTATATTTGCCCAATGTCTGACTTGCACGCGAGGGAGAGTGTTAGAATATAAAAACTATTATTGACCCACTACCTAATAGTTTAAACTTTTGAGATGAATTGATAAATTAGCACTAATTAAAATTAAAATTTGACATTTTTATGATATGGATTTGATATACATGTCAAATTGTTACGAAAGAGTTCTGGTTTAAAATCAAATTTTTATAAGAAAAAATGTTATAAAGAAATAAATAAATAAATTATGGTTCAAATCTATAAAACAAACGCCTTGTCAATATTTTCATAATTTATTTAAGTGGTGTTCCAAAAAAAAAAAAAAACATTAATCTACCACCCAAATGGAGTTCGCCACGTCTTGCAATTTGGAGGTTCAGTATCTCGAATATGATGCAATGAATGTAGTTTCGGTCGTATATATATGAGAGGTGCACTCTCGGTAAAGACGGCGTAGTGACAGAAAATATTGTTCGTCTTTTCTTACAGATTTTTAGTGGATTTTACAGCCATTGCAACCATGCAATGAATCAAGTTGCTGCAAGTTGGCCTTTTATGGTTTAAGTTCTTTTGTCGATTTCATTGGTGTTGACATAAGTCCTTAATTATTATTATTATTTTTTTGTTGTAAATAACAGGAGTCTTTGATTAATTATTTTTCTGGAGAAAATTACTTACATAACTATTTTTTTTCATTTATTGATCAACATGATACAATTTCCTCATTCTTGATCAACATGATACAAATTTTAATTAATTTTAGTTTAATTTTGTATTATATTGATCTAGTCTTAATTTTTTTATATCATACAAATGTAATAGCATCTAAATTTATGTCATGCAGGTGCTTTTCTCTTTATTCTTGTCTACTTTTGTTATGGCTGATATAGCTCATTAATAAAAATCAAGAACTTTCCCTCAAAAAAAAAAAAAAAGGACATATGGCTCTCACGCTTGTCAAGCATTTGACAAACTCGCATCATCCATTTCAAATAGGATTTGTCCCGTAGGCACACGAGCAATCCAACCTGTTGATGGTGAAATTCCGCCTATCAAGACTGAAGTTGAATATGTGTGTTGTTACCTAATCTACCACAAGAAAGTAAAAAATTAAAAGTATAGAAAAATAAAGAACACAAGAATTTATAGAAGTTCCTTTTTATTCGAAGGGTAATCCTTTTAAAGTTGGTAAAGTAATTACTTTACTATCTTCAGAGAAGAATACAAGAGTATGGTTCTGCAGGTACAAGAAGTGTCTGAGAGTTTTCATGGAGCACGCCGGCCTATGTATCTTTTTCTTTCTTTTCTTTCTTTTTTTTTTCCGAATCATTAAATATAATCAAAAATGAAATAATAATAATAATAATAATAATAATCCCCAATTGTAACCATTGTTCCGCTTTCCATACTATTTTCCTATTTCCTTAACCGCTATCGCATTTACTTGTGACACGAATGTCTATTTGGCACTTGTAACGTCTCCATACTTCTTGGTGTCCTGCTCATTCGAACTTGGATAGTCTTTCCTGGGACATGGTGCCAGATTACGCGGTACTCTATCAACACAACCCGTAGGATTTCCTTTTCCTCTTCCCATTTTACTTATGTGGTTTTCCCAGTAATAGGGAGATCTGAGAAAACTCTAACAGAACCATACCTCTATCTCTAGGCATTATGATGTTTTGCTTAAGGGTTCCAAACCCCGCTCTTCTCTAATAGGGGGGGAAGTATAGACCCAAGCCTAGGGATATTTGAACGCCATTCTTCAGATGGATTGTTGTTCGATAGTTATTGTAGCCGGGATAAGCGGCACGAACTTCCATATAAAGCCCTAATTTTTTAGTACAAGTAGCTAAGAGGGCTGAGAGGTACGACTTGCGTCAAACTTGTGAAAGAATACTTGTTGCGCATCTATTAAACAAGGTTCCTTTCAAGTCAAATGGAGATTACCAATTCCGGATCACAAGCATTTTTTTCTGTCAACCTAATGTAGGGGAAAATTTTGAGACATTTGAAATATCAAGAAGAACAGAGGTTATGTTTAAAGATTAGGAGGTGCAACAATACAAGTGCTATAATTTAAATAATGTCTTATTATTATTTATTAAGAGCTTTCTATGACAGTTTTCTTTTTTGCTCAATAAAAGAAGAATCAGGTGGTGTCCATCCTACTCTCACATCCCTCCAGCTAGATAGTAATTTCAGGGACCATCAAGAAGTAATTGGGACTATATCCAGTCTCGCCAAGCTTCCAACCGAGAGCCACTACCGCTTGCTTCTGATCCTAACGCTTCAACAGCTACAGCTGGAGCTTCCTATGATAGTTATATCTTATAATTAGTGCGTGTTTTCAATTTTATATATAGTCGAAATCACACCGTCAAAAAACCAACTAAATGACTAAAACAATTGCACCTATCAAAAAGTACAGCTCCTATTATAATTTTTATTTTAGAATCACATAACAAACAATTCTTCATATAGCAAGGGGAAAAAAAAAACACACACACACACACATAGTGACATAGTTTTCTATTACACTTGTAAAATTTTCCCCTTGGAGAAAAAAAAAAAAAAAAAGTATTGGAGTGAGATATTTTTGTTTTGTTACGTTGCACTCTTCCTCAATCACAAGGGTAAATGAGAAATGGAGAAGGTTATGTCTAAATTGATTGCATCTATTCTACATGTACAATTTGAGAGTCTTTTTCAACCTTTCTAATGCTTAAAACGTGTTTAAAATGAGAGTTCTATAGCGACCGACACTAACCTTTTCTTATCGTTAAGGTAAGATCTAAAGGCTTTTTTTTTCTTTTTTTTTTTTTTTTTTTTTTTTTTTTTTTAAGTATCTATAGGTTGTTATTGAATCTAAATAAGGGTGTTCATGATCTCTACCACATCATATTATACTATATATTAAAGTAGAGCACACTTTTACTATTCTTTTTATAGGGATAAACAGTGATTTTTAAATTTTTTCTCTCTGATTTCGCTTCATTAGCTATAGTGCTGCACAGTTCTGAACAGTAAATTTTGCTACATGAACAGTGAATGAACAGTAATAAACAGTAAAAAGAACCTTTTCACTGTTTTTTCTACAGTGATGAACAGTGTTTTTTGATTTTTTTTTCTCTCTAATTTCGCTGTCTTAGCTACAGTACTACACATTATTTTTTTCTACAGTAATGAACAGTGTTTTTTGATTTTTTTTCTCTCTAATTTCGCTTTCTTAGCTACAGTACTACACAGTACTTACTACAGTAAATAAACAGTGAATATACAGTAAAATGTACAGTTTTTTTATCTTTTTCTACAGCAAAATGACTTTTTTACCCTACATCACTAATTATTTTTTTTCCCCACTACAGTGTTATGTCGGTTTTACCCTTTATTTTTTTGATCAATTGATAATTTTGCCATTGGTTTTTAGTTACGTTTACTATTTGATACAGTATTGAGACAACTTTGTCATTCTAAAATTATTAATGAATCATTTTACCCTTCGTTTGTAGCTGCTTTTTTCCTTTGATACAATGTTATTCCGATTTTACCCTTCTTTTTTAGTTGCTTTTTTTTTGTTCTACAGTGTGTTGTCAGTTTTACCCCTATTTAGAGTTTGTTTTTTTCCTTAATATTGTTTTTGCCATTTTTTTTACACTAAATTTTAGACATTAGATTCCGATCTATTGTTGTATTGTGTTTTTGCTCACTCTGTCTTTTTTTTTTTTTTTTTTACGATTTTTTACTTCAATTTTTTTATCTTTATTTTGGATTTTTTTTGGGGTTTTTTTGTGTGTCTTTTTTGTTTTTTTTGTTCTATTTTTAAAAGACTCGTTTTTTAGGATTCTGCATGCTTTTTTTTTTTTGGTGTCTTTTTTGTTTGTTTTATTTTATATTTAAAAAATCTTTTTTTTTTTTTTTTATGTTTTTACATGTATATAACCTAATAAAAATTTGTTTTTTTTTTGGTTTTTTTTTAAAACAGTAAAAAAAAAAAGAGAAAATGTGATATATATTTTATTTTGTTATAATTTTTTGTTAGGATTAATTTTTTCCGGTTCTTTTGAATCTAAAGATTTTTGTTCTTTTTTTTTTTTTGTTTTTTGTTTTATTTTTGTTTTAATTTTTTTTTGTTTAAATGAGTATGACTACAGAAATTTTTTTTATTTTTTTGCTTTTGTTTTCGTTTTTATTATTGTTAGTACAATTATCATTTTGATTTTACATCTTTACTATTGGGAGAGATTTTGGGAAGAATTATACTTATTATAATTATAATATTTATCTTAACTAACTGCTTTTATTATATAATACTCAGTTCATTTATTTTTTTTCCTTCCCTGTATAACGCACGGATATTAAACTCGTTATATTCTAAAGATATAATACAATTACAAAACTAACCTCTATTTTACAGAAAAAAAAAATTCACACTTTTTCCTCCCTAAAAATCACCTTTTAATGATGATTCTTACAAGTTTGGAATCACAAATTTCAATGTAATGGTAAAAAACCTTAATTTTTTTTTTTTCAAAACTCCATTTTAAAAGTAATAATTATGATATAATACTATTTGTTTAAATAATGAATTATTACAAAATATACTAAATTAAATACAAAAATTAAACATTCCAACATCATAATTTTAATAGATAAATTAATGCCTTTAGATGACGAAAGAATCATACTATGTTCCGGAATTTTCTTCAACATCTTTTTCTTGGTTTGAGACTAGGCCTTCTTATTCTTTAAGAGACGTATCTAAAAGATTCATGATATAACTAGGAAGACATACCACACATGGGTTAGGGGACATACCACACATGGGTTAGGGGACATACCAGTTTGATGTAGCCCATTTGATATCTTCATATCTGAGAATCAACAAATTCGACCCGCCCATTGCGGAACATATCAATTTTCAACAAATAACAAACAAATTACACAAACATTTTGTTCCCTAAAATAATTAGGAAATTGATTAAATATCAAACTACTTTTACAAATACCCAAATAAATTTCATAAACACCAACTTCGAACACACAAAAATAATAAGGGATTTAGAGATAGATATCCTTTTTTAAAGAAGTTTTTTAACAAATGATCATTAAAAAGTCTTTTTTTTTTTTTTGAAATGGTCAATTAATTTTCTTGAATAATTAACTACATAATATTATTAATTTGATAAATCAGTGATTGACTGTAATCAATTATTGATTGATCATAATATAAATTATTAATTTTTTAGTTAATCACTAATTGATCAAATCGGAAAAAAAAATGACAAATAACCATTTTACTAAAGAAAAAAAAATTCGACCATCTATTAAATTAGGTGACCAACTTAAGGCATCCATCCTAATTTCTAAATAATAATATGCATGTACTAAAAAAAACGGCTTGTTTATATATAAAATCGAACACGTATCACTTATAAGACGAGTATCACACCTTTATTTATGAGAAGGCTACGTATTTAAAAGTATTTTTCTTATAAAAGCGTTTTTATATTAAGGTCTCCAAATTTTTAATCCTTTTGACATTTAGGCCTTTATTTTGAACCTTTATAACAATTAAGTTCTCAAATTTCCATGTTCTTGGCACTAGGTCTTTATTTTGGAAATTTAGACAATTCAGTCCTCAAATTCCTTTTTTTTTTTTTTTTTTTTGTACTTGGGGATTTCAATTCTATTGACTAATATAATACAAAATCTCCCCCCTTGGCCTAACTTGACATAAGTTTTAGTTTACTTAGTTTAATTTTATGTCATGTTAGTATAGTATTAATTTTTTGTGTCATGTTAGTGTAATGATCTTTAAATTTGTGTCATTCAGGTGTTTTTCCATTATTTTTACTATGAACTAAAAGTTGACAATTTCAATTAAAGTGAATTTTTTGAAGGATAAGTATAAGAAGATTATGTGTGACATTTAGATCTATAGTTATTTGGTGGTATTGGTTAGCAGAGAAGAGAGAAAATTATCTAAATAGTCACATTTTTTTTTCATCAATTGATCAACAGGACATAAAATATCTCATCTTGATTAACATGACACGAATTTTAGTTTTATTTTTATGTCATATTGATTTAGTATCAAATTTTTTTATCATAATGATGTAATGATCTTTAAATTTGGATCATTTAAGTACTTTTCAAAAAAAAAACAAAAACAAAAAACAAAAAAGGGATGCTACGAGAGATTCAAGATTTACTATTTATAAAATTATCCTAATTAATTTTGTTCCCTCAAAATTTAAGATAAATTAGAGGAGTTTATTCTATTTTCTTTTCTATATAAAATCTCATAAGAAAATATCCTTTTTTTTTTTCCTTTCTCCATTTAACATTAATTAAAAGTTATTTACTTCTTTCTCTTTCCAAAAAAATAAAGGGAGAAAAATGCACAATTTAATATAGGGACTTTTTGGTAATAATAAAAGGTGTGCGGAAAGTAATAGTTAAGATTTTAAATTTAATTAACGGATGGTTTAAATAAGTGTGTGAGAAAGTATATAAAAGGTGTTAATAGACCACCCTTTAAAAAATATTTTTAAAATATGTTATTTACCTCTTTATCTTAAAAAAAATTTTGTTTATCTAACGGTGCGTTTTGTGTTTGGGTTGAGTTTGAAATGAAATAAAATTTTTAGATTGAAATTAATTGACTTTTTAAAATCTAATTATTAATTTTTGTTGACTTTTTTAGAAAAAAATAAAAAATCAACCATAGAATATAGAGTTCAAAATAAACTCGAAAACCAAACGTAGGCTAAATTTTCACAATAAGGTAGGTGCAAAATAACCTTAAAAAAATAAGGGAAATTATATCATATAATATAGTTAATAAGTATTCATGAAATATATATCATAGTTTCAAAAGTTGTAAAATTATAGCATATTTAAATTATTCTTTTAAAAACAAATTTATTCATTTCCGAATTTACCCACCTTATTTCTCTATCCTCTCTCTCTCTAAATCTACTGCAAACAACATCAGTCACCGAAGAAGATGAACTCGCCGTCGGAGAACACCTGTGAAGCCCGAGCGATTGCGAGCTTCGCCGTGTCTAGCCCAGCCATCGTCGCGAACATCCATGCACGGAAATGTTGGCTCGATTTCACTGGGTTACGGATCGCAACTGCAATTATACGCCATTCTCCATCGCGAGCCTCCGTCTGGGAGAAACCGTCGTGAAACCCATTCAGTGCCATTGCGAGCCTTCGTCTGGGAGGAGCTGTCACAAATTCTACTTGGCGTGAGCTTGCGATTTCGGGGTTTCATGTGCGCTGGCGACTGGGTGACCTGGAAGGTTTTTGGGGGGTTAGGGTTTGATTGATTTGTGGGGCTTATCTTGGAATTATTTAAAGTTTTGGGTTGATTTCATAAATAATTTATGTTTTTTGTTTTCTTGAGTGAAATTAATTTATGGATTTACAAAATAATTTGAAATCTAAAATTTTTGACATACAAAAAAAGAATTTTTTTTATAGGGAAATATGTGATTTACCTTAGAAATACTGATATTTACGAGATAGTTTGAAAATTTATTGAGATTGAGGTTGATTTGATTTTTTTTTTTTTATAATTTGTGGGTAAAGAATGTATTTATCCAATAAAACTAACATAAATGTTAAATATTTTATCAAATTAACTATAAATGTTAAATACTTATTTTAAAAAAATATTAAAAAATTTACTAACATGGATTTACTAGTAAATACTAATATTTTACCATGAAATAGTGTATCAGTTGTCTCAAATAAATATTTTCTATAATCATAATCAATGAAGTTTGTATGAGAAAATAAAAAATATAGGTAAATATCATTATTTACTGATGAATACCACATTAACATAATATAGCAAATACTGTATTTACAAGTAAATAATTAGATTTATCTTATTTAATTCTAGATTGATTAGTAAATATTTGGATTTACCACACAAACTAATTAAAAAACTATGCAAATAAAATGAAAATAACATAATACTAAGTAAATTAAAAAATTTTCTATATATTTTCAAAACGTGCAGAGATTTCAGAGTAAATAAATTTACTTGTTATTATTACTACTTCTTTGTAAATATTGCTATTCATTAGTAGATATAAAATCATGCAAATATAACTATATACTTGTAAATAAATTGTTCATCAGTAAATAAATTTATTTTCTTAGTAAATAACTCTTACTTAAAGAATGTATTTTCTTGTAAATATCACTATTTATTAATGAATATCAAACATGTAAATATTACTATTTACTAGTAAATATGAATATTTTTTAAAAAAGTAAA
Organism: Ficus hirta; assembly: GCA_038430175.1. Classification (NCBI taxonomy): domain Eukaryota; kingdom Viridiplantae; phylum Streptophyta; class Magnoliopsida; order Rosales; family Moraceae; genus Ficus; species Ficus hirta. The sequence continues at coordinate 10,736,398 of CM076596.1, forward strand.
TATGAATATTTTACTATTTATAAATGAATGTCAAACATGTAAATGTTATTATTTACTAATAAATATGAATATTTTTCAACAAAAAAAGTAAATATGAGTATTTGATGCTTTTTTTTTTAAAGATTATGTTTTTTTTGTGTGTACAATTTCTGGTTTTTGTAGAATTATAGATTGGGCCCAAGTACTAAAATAATAATAATAATAATAATCCTAAACTAACCCAAATCACCCTAAATTCTTAACCCTAAAGCCACATATAGTTGCCGTCGCTGGTGAAGATGGCTTGCTTACGCGTCAGAAACAAGAACTGTGTGGAGGGAAAATCTCGTGCCGTTGATGATAATATCTCACCGGCATGGACAAGTTCTCATTATGATTTCGCTGGGTTCGCGATTTCACCGTCGCGAGACTGAGTTCAGCAAAGATTTGTCGGGATTACACGACCGGCGATCTTGCGGGTCCACTGTCGCGCGATTCTCATTCTGTTGTGGCCGGTTTGCGCTTCTTGCCTTCTAATCTCACGTTTCTCGCTTCATCGTCATGATCATCAGCGCTGATTGATTTCAACAACGACGCTGCAACTCCGATTTTGACAAGGACGGTGGCATTTGTTGCTTCAACAAGGACAACGACGCTGCAACTCCGATTTTGACAAGGACGGTGGTGCTTGTTGTTTTGACAAGGACGGCGACAGCTGTTCAGGTCTAGGATGGCTGGCAAAGGTGAGATCCGTCACGCTGTTGATCCCGATGCCATCGCCCGTTGTCATTGCGATTGACTATTGTGTCTTCGACGGGAAGGGAGTAAGACAGACGGATAGAAGGTGGGGGAGAGGAGAGAGAGAGACTGAGGGGTAGTTTTGAGATTTTATCTTATTATTCATCCTATTTATGCTATTTGATAATAATATTTTAAATTATGTTATAATTTTAAAATGAGGTAGTATATTATACTATTTTGATCTTTCTCTCTTAACAAAAAAAGAAAAAAAAAAATATATATATATATATATATAAATGTTCAAATTCTCATGCAAGTGACATGACAAAACTGCCGTTAAAAATAAATGGTCAAAACTTCCACACTGATAGGTACAGCCACGTGATTTAATTTCATTTTCCTACGCAAATGATTTTCTCTCAGTTTCCGACGCAATTTCATGTCCCTACTCAACAGACAGCCTTATCTCTGCAGCTCTATATAAATAAGCCCGTCTTCTCCTTCATTTCTCATTAAATAATTTAAAGTCTTCGTTTTAGCTCCAAAAGTAAACAGATCTCGTACACATTTTATTACTTGAAAGGTTTGTTAGTAACAAGTCATATCAGAAGCAATATTGGAGATGGACTTGAAACCAAGGTCAGCTGAGAAGCTATTTGAGGGAGAAGGAGGAGAATACTATAGCTGGTCGAGCAAGGAGTTCCCGTTGCTCTCCGAGAGCAAGGTCGGCGGCGGTCGCCTCGTTTTGCGGCCTCGTGGATTTGCTCTTCCTCACTATGCTGATTGTGCTAAAATTGGCTATGTTCTTCAAGGTATTACAGATTTTTATGTCTATATACATGCTGATATGCTTTTGTTTTAAAACCCCCCTTTTTTTTTCTTTTCTTTTTTTTTTTTTTCTGAGCTGTACATATATATTGTACTCTTATCGATTTATGTTTTTAAATGTTATATCTCGTTAAGTTCACGTTAAAATGAAAGATATATAAATCTGATATAATTTTTTTCATTAGTTCAAAACGATGTTTCCTAATTAATTATATTTTCGCATTATGTGTTTGAACACATTGTGAAAATCCTCGTATACAGCTATCGTCTTACAAAGTTGAACAAAAACCTGTTGGTACTCTTATTTGCTAGGTGTATCGTGCTATATGAAACTCTGCATCACAGTTAGCAATTGTACTTGTATCCTAATGCGATTTTCGATTTGTCTAATTTTGGATGTCTGAAATGTCTAACCAATCACATTAGGTTACGCCAATTAAAAATTTTGAAATGCATTTAGTTAAACAGAATTTTCTTTTGTTTACGGTTCTATTAAATTACGGGACATAATTTGGTTGGGAGACATCATTTGGGATATCAAAAATTGAACAAGGGATCTAAATCCGATAATATTGCAGGCAATGATGGAGTAGTGGGAATGGTATTCCCCAACACAAAAAAGGAAGTAGTAGTGAAGCTTAGGGCAGGAGACATCATTCCTGTACCACTTGGAGTGCTCTCATGGTGGCTCAATGAAGGAGATTCCGAGCTTATCATCTTGTTCTTGGGCAAGACAAACGACGCCCACATCCCCGGCGAATTCACCTATTTCCTTCAGACCGGTGGCCGAGGAGTACTGGCCGGTTTCTCCAACGACTTCATCAGCCGAGCTTATGGCCTAACTAAGGATGAAGCAGACAAGCTTGCCAATAGCCAAGGTGGTGTGTTGCTCATTCCGCTTCCAAAACACAAAACCCTTCCTAAACCGGACCAAGCCAATCGTCATTTGGTTTACAACATAGATGCTGCTGTTCCTGATCACGAAGTCAAGAATAGTGGATCTTGGACTTCAGTGACTGGGGCCAAATTTCCTTTCATTGGAAAGGTCGGGTTGAGTACTAACCACCTAAAGCTCGGTGTCGATTCCATAAGCTCGCTTATTTACACCACCGATTCGAGTACTCAGATGATCTATGTCGTCAAAGGAGCTGGTCGGATACAAATTGTGGGAATCAATGGAGAAAGGGTTTTGGACGGTGAAGTGAAAGTTGGTGATTTGGTTGTTGTTCCCAGGTTCTTTGTGGTTGCTGTGATGGCTGGGGGTGAAGGGATAGAATGCCTCTCTGTCATAACAAGTTCAGAGTAAGTTTAAATAATATTCATTCTCTCTCTCTCTCTCTTTTATATATATATATATATATATATATATATATATTTTAAGGTAATTTAAAATATTGGAACCATTTCCTTAGGTACTTTTCTCTAGATCTGAATTAAAAATTGTCAATTTTACTTACTTTAATTACTTAATTAAGCTTGCTTGGATTTTCTTTGCTTCCCCTAGAACTTAGAAGGTACAGTTTTTGGCTTCGGAGGTTCAAAAGACACTTCTTAAAATGTGTTTGGATAACGTTTTATAAGAAGAGTTTTGACCTTCTGAAACAATTTTCCGTTGAAGTTATAAAAATGTGGCTTCTAAAGATATTCTTCAGATCGATCACGAGTTTGACAATGTCAGCCATCTTTGGTGATTCAACTGATTACATACGTTTGCTTCTGATGAGTCTAACTTCATTGTTTCCATTTTGTCCAATTTTCCAGGCCAGTTTTGGAAGACATAGCTAGCAGCGAGTCGACATTGGCGGCTCTGTCGCCTGAGACGTTACAAACCTCGCTTAACATCACCGCAGACTTTGCGGATCTTTTAATCTCGAAGATCAGAAAGAACTCCTGCATCCTCCCATAGAGGGAAACAATCTTAAAAAAACAACAATAATAATGGAAATGATGTTCTTGGTATGTAAAATGTCATTTTCTAAGTCAGTTTCTTATGAGGCTTTGTTAAAGCCCGAGTTATTTATGCTATGAAATAAGTGTCCATTCAGATGGATTACGTGCTTACCAATGTGGTACAATATCATATTTATATATATATATATATATATTATATCTATGAATGGATGTAATTTTTTTTAAATCAGGTACATGTATGCGTTCTTTTTGACTAGTTATGTTACGATTTACTTAGGGTTCGTTTGGTAAAACGGTTTGAGTTGGAAATTTTAAGTTTAAATAGTAATTTTTGTTGACTTTTCAGAAAAGACAAAAAACTTTTTCAAAAAAGACAAAAAACTTTTTCAGAAAAAGACAAAAACTGAGATGAAAATTTTGAGTTTGAGTTGGTGAAGCAAACGAGGCCTTATTTTTTGTGTTGTTATTTAGCCTACATATTAGATTGTATAAATATGTTATAAGGACATGTTTTGTAAATTGTTAAATTTCTGCCTTTGCTCTTAATTAAAATATTCTGCAATTACAATGGTCCGTTTGTATGCATGTTCAAATAAGCACATATTTAAGAAAACCAATCAAATTAGTAAATTACAATACTAGAATAGTAAAACAACAGAAAAAAAATTTAAGCTCACCTCAAGATTTTATAACAAATTTTTATATTTAAATTTAAAAAAATGTTCTCCATCTTTAATGTCAAATTTGACAAATACTAAACTGCCACCAAGATCAAGAATATCGATTACTGAATTTAACATTTAATTATTATTAATTGGTGTCTTGACTTTTTTAATTTAATCATTATAATATTGTCATTTTTAAATTATTTAAATACTAAAAGTTTACTTTTACGAATTCTACACCTGCTTAATGATGATGACTAAAAGTTGATGACTAAAAGTTGATACGATGTAAAATCGACAACCACCTGAAAACCGGAACGACAATATTGACCTCCTCCCTCTAGTTCTCTCTTTCTCCTACTCTTTGCTTTCGATGTAATGAGCATTCTGATGTTTGCAAATTTAGGTCTAGAACAGTTTTTTAACTCAACTCCATTCAAATTGATTGCTTTTTCTTCTGATACATTTAGAGAAATTGTCTCAGCTCAACAATCATGAAGCACCACCATTCACAAACTCACCATCTTTCTCAACAGACTCAATCCGAGACTCATCGGCGTTGTCAATAGGCACAATCCCGTTGCTTCTCATCTCCTTAAGCAGCTCCTCCGCAAGATCGCCGTCCTGGTTTTTGCACAGGCCTTGTATAAGAGCATTGTAAGTGAGAAAAGTAGGATTGAAGCCTGTGCTCAGCATTTCATCCTTAACTTTCAAAGCATCTTTCATATCGTCTCTTCGACTATAACCACTAATAAGGGTGTTGTAACTGATATGGTCGGGCTTAATCCCTCTTTTCTTCATCTTGTTGAGAAGCTCGCGAGCTTCTTCGACTTTCCCCTGCCTGCAAAGCCCCTGCATGAGGGTATTGTAAGTCACTTCATCATGAGAAACCTTCCTCTTATCCATTTCTTTCAAGAGCGAGAAGGCACGTTCCATATTCCCGTTCACACAGTAACCGTCAATCAAGGCATTGAACATCACAACATCGGGCAAAACGCCTTTGCTCGTCATCTTCTCAAACAAGCCGTCAGCTTCTTTCATCCTTTTCTGCTTGCTCAAAACGTAAACAAGTGACGTGTAAGTCATCCTCGTGGGCTCGATCCCTTTGCTTACCATTTCATCATGAAGGGCAAAGGCTTTCTCTGCATTCCCGCACCTGCAACACCCATTAATCAAGATGTTATACGTAATGTCATCAGGGATTATCCCCTTTTCCCCCATTTCTTTAACAAGCTCATCAGCTTCGGTCGTCTTCCCTTCTAAAAACAATGCATGAATCAACAAATTGTAAGTCGAAACAGTCGGGTTTATACCCTTCTTTACCATCTCATCCCTATAACCGAAAGCCTTATCCAGTTCACCCTTATTGCAGTAACCATCAATCAAGGTGTTATAAGTCACAGCACTAGGTGCCAACCCGGTTTCGATCATCTTATCAAAAAGCTGAGATGCTTCATCAAGTTTTTTTTCCTTGCACAAACCATTAATCAGCGTACCGTAAGTATAAGAATCCGGTCTAATACCTTTACTTTTCATCAAATTGAAGATCATACGAGCTCCTTCAACTCCCGCTCTCGAACAATACCCGTGAATCAACGTATTATAAGTAACGACATTGGGCTTAACCCCCAATGTTTCCATGAACCCGATAACCTCCTTTGCTTTCTTCAACTTCCCTTGTTTACACAACACATTGATCATAATGTTAAACGTATACATACTCGACTTGATCTTCAACCTAAACATCTCCGCGTACACAACCCACGCCATCTCGAGCAAATCCAATTTCAACAACAAACTTAACAACTCATTACAAGTCTCAATCTTCGGCACAACACTCTTCTCCTTCATCAGGAAGAAGCACTCAAAAGCCTCCTTGGCCTTCTTCGACTCACAACAAGCCCGTATCAGGAGATCGTAAACAACGGTAGTCTCGACACTCAACCGTTCTCGGGCACGTCCCAACTCATCTATAATCTCTCCGGTGGGTGCAATGCCACCATTGACAGCTCGCTTGAGAAGATGCAAAGCGGTTTTCGGGGACGGTGATCGTGTGAGAATGGCGACGGCGAGGCAGAGGCTTTCGACATCGAGGCGAGTAAACTCGAAGTGATTGACGAACTGAAGAACGAGCTGTGGGCTTTCGTGGAGAGCGCAAAGAGTGTCGGAGATTAAGGAGGTGGAGAAATTGCCCGAATGATGTTTGATGAAATGCCACTGAGAAGAGTGGATAAAGTCGAGGAGGGACTGTTGGGTTATGGGCTGAGGAGTTTCTGGGTTGTCCGGAGAGACGGGTTGTGGAGGTTGAGGAGTGGTGATTGGGTGAGGGAGTGAAGAGAGAAGTGCATAATGGAAAGATTGGTGTTTGGGGATGATGGGTGTGAGTTTGGGGTGTTTGGTTATTTGGGTGTTTAGAAATTTGTGGAGTTTCATTGATATGTGGAGGGCGTTGATTGCATGGTTTCTAGAGAGAGAGAGAGAGAGAGAGAGAGAGATTTTATGTGGAGGAGAGCGATCTCCGACGAGCAGGGCATTGGAAGAAGTGCCGCGAGTTTCAACTTTCAATATATGTATGGAAGAATATCATAAATTCCGCTGAATTTTCTCATTAATATTAATATATCCTCAAAATTATAAAATATACCTATTATATTTTATAAATTTTTAATATGTATCAAGTTATTTTCTTAATTAATTATTATTAATTTTTCTGTTATTTTTAATATTAAAATATCCTATAAATTTTTCATCTGTGTCAAAATATCAACTGATCTTTAATAATTATATCAAACAACCTCATAATCTTTAATATTTATATCGAAATATTATATTTATCTTATTTTAATTATTTAATATTATAAAATTACTTAATAATTATTACCTTTTTTAGAACATGTAAAAATATATATATATATATATTTTATTATAATGAAGTGATATGCATCTTTTTTTAACACATTTTTTTTTATTTTACTTATTTTAATTCAAATTTATTTAGGTTATGGGTTTACTTATGCATAAACATAGTTGGTAGGAGTCAAATATATGATTTGGATTTCAAATACGCTGTTTACTTGACTTACATGATTTGAAATCATAATTATAACAAATTTTTTTATGTGTTTACTTAAACTCATAATGAAAATATTGTAAATTTACTCTGATACCAATTCTTGGTTATATTTTTTAATTTAAAAAATGATTAGTTTGTATATTTTGTTACAATATTATCAATCATAATTAAACTAAAATTTGTAATATTAGGACAATAAAATAATGAACATAAGTTATGCAGTTATTTTTGTTTAAGAAAATCAAAATATATGTAAATTTTAATTAAAATAAGCAACAAAAAAAAGTGGGTCAACAAAATATTCATTTTATTTTAGTTGAAAAAATAATTTTTTTACGTATTCTAAAAAATTTAAGTAATTATACAATGTTATACTAATAAATAAGATAAATATGGTAGTTTGATACAAATATTAAAGATCATTGGGTAGTTTGACAAAAATATTAAAGATTAGGGGATATTTTGACACAAATACAAAGATCATGGAACATTTTCACACAAAAACAAAGTTCATGGGATATTTTGACAATAAAGATGACAGAAAAACTAATGGTAACTAACTGATGAGGTAAATTAACACAAATGTTAAAGTTCAGGAGACATAATAAGTACATTTCATAGTTTATGAAGAATATTAATATCAATGATAAAATTTATGAGAAATTTATGTCATTTTTCCTAAATTTTCTTTTTTTCTTTGTTTGGAAACTTTTTTTTTTTTTTCCATTTTTATTCGTGAAGAAAGACAAAAACTTTTTTTTTTCTCTTTTTTAAAACGTTTTCTAAAGGTGTATTTTGCAGTTGTACCATTGAATATGTGAGTGTACCAGTAAAAACTACTTCATTGCCTCTCTTACAATACTATTTAGCAAAATAATGATAATAATAATAAATAAATAAATAAAAAACAAATCCCTCTATTTAGGAAGTAATTAAGTTGAGACACACCCACAGAAATAGATGGGTTGATAAGGGTGTGTGTCTTTATTAGGCTTCTCCCTTTCGTCCACTCAGGTTTGAATCTCATTGCTTCTCATTAGACCTCGCTCTAACTTCAGTTATTAAAACATGATGACAGACTGAGAGAAACTAATATAAAAAACTTGTCTCCCTACCATACCAAGAAAAAAAGTTTCTGTCTCTGGGACTAAAAACTTATAAATGATAAGATCATCCAGATTCTTTTATTAAAAAAAAAAAAAAAGAAAAGTAAAAAGTAGTCAAGTTGAGACGTTAGGTGAGAGTGTTAGGATACATTTGATACCTTCTTTTCGAGTAGGATTTAAACAGAAAAAAAAAATTAAAATACTTTTATGGCACGTTCTTGTAAGTTCTAACTTGTCTTCCGGCCATGCTATTCGCAAAGATGTATTTTATATTTGTCACAAAAATATAAAAAAGAAGAATAATATTTTTTATGCTCTAGTATATAACATTATTTCTAACACTATTTTTATTTTTTGACATAGTAATTAAAATTTAAAACTTTATAAATATAAAATTTATAGTATTTAGATAATTTAAAATGAAAATATATTAATGATTGGATGTAAAAGTCGGATGTAGTGCAAAACTGACTTTAAAAGACGTCAAATTATCAAAATATCCACAAGGATTAAACAATAACTTGTGCTTCCAAGGAGATCAAAATTTCAGACAACAACGACTCTACCAGGCTTTTTTTTTTTTTTTTAACCCACTATATCCAAGTCCTTTCTCCTGTGCCAACCCTTCTCCCTCTCACTAATTTTTTTTTTAAATGAAAAAAAAAAAGGACTCTCGGTTGCATTTTTAAAACTAGTCAAAAGCTCCAACAAAACTTGGAAAGAATACTCCACCACCTAGCCTCCTTTGGCAAAGGTCACTGCAAGACAGAACATTTCCAGTTATTCAAGACATCATCAAAAGTTCAAAGGGTTCTAAAAAGCTTCCAATAAAGAACACATCTAATTCTTGTTTTCCGGCCTTTTCCGTTTATGTTTGCCGGACCCGGTGTTACAGTAAAAACCAACCATTACAGCAAAAAAACAGAAGAGTAAATATGAAAGAAAATTGTGGTCAATCTGCGAATGTATCATATCGTTACATGATTGTGCTTGCTAAAGAAAAAAGGATGCTTAGTTACGAAATAAGCGGTTCTTCACCAGAAGTAAAATCATCTGATTTTCGTGAAATAATTTTTTTCCCCCTCTAATCCTCAACACTACTCCAGATGGTCAAATGCAGGCATACGGCACCTTTTCCGAACTCAAAAAAAGCTTCTCTAATTGCGAAAAGTCATTACAAGTGCGATAAACTCGACCGTGTAAATTGCTCCAGGGCCAATTAGGTAAAGAAGAAGAGGCAGTGTAAATTGCTCTAGGGCCAATTAGGAAAAGAAGAAGAGGCAGTTGTGACGTAAAGGAGCTAGGTCAGAGTATTTAGAAAAAATGTTGCTTAAAAAGTGTTGTTAGTTTCAAGACCAGCATTGTAGTGTTTGATAAACTATAAGGCTATATATTGTTGTACGTGCTTAAAATGATCTAGTTGGGACATTAAAAAAAAAAGAATTAACATAAAAACACCCAATTATAAGCGATTATGTTAATCCTACTTTTGATAAATTTTGTAACATAATTTGTTAAATTAGTAAAATAAACATAAGAGCTAATTTTTTATCTCTTCATTTGCAATTCATATTTGCATAAGAAAACAAGTCTTGATGAGCAATCAATACATAAATCCAAATTCTAATTGACTAACAGATAATTGAATGTAATATTTAATCTTGAATTAGTTGGTTCATGGATTGCCATATCGCTAAATAGAACAAATAAAATAAACAAAAGAAGACAAAACCAGCTGCTACTGACTGAATCAACAAAAACACATCCAATAAAGAATTGCTAGTGACATACATGACAAAGAGATAAGAACCACCATCAAGAGTAAGATAGAGCAAAGCCTTCTTTCTCCCATGTCAAAGAAAAATACAAATTCAGCAAGGCGGACATCATAGGAAAATCTAAAAGGAGAAGCTGATTTTCTTTTTGAATTGACCGAAGATCAACTTCTACTACTGGATAAACTGGAATTTTGGGGCTTTAATGATTCTGGCTGCAACTCTTAGAGAGTCAGTTTTCACTTTTTTTCACAAGAGAGACCAGAAATTGTTGAAAACGTGGTTTTTGGCTATCCAAAACCAACAGCAACTGGCCCTTGATTAGCCCAGTTTGGTGTTGATTCTCAACGGCGTAAAATCACTTCTTCAATAATTTCGGCCTTAACTTGTGTCTGGTGAAAAAATAGTGAAACGATTTGCATTATTATCTCTCTAGCTCACGAAAAAATAGTGTCTTGTTTTGGATTTATCCCTTCATGGACAAGTTCATAGAGTTTGTCAAAAAATCCTAAGTTCTTAGAAATCCTATTCCCTAGTATAATTTACTTACTCACACAGAAAATAATCTCACAAATACACCCCCTAAACTATCATTAACAGCTGGAAATTAACACAGAACACAAGGGTCCAAATCCTCACTCGTCATAATACGTTTCAACTTTCTCTTAGTTACTATTTGCTTATAATAATTAATAACTAATTTTACCTTAAAATTCTTCTCTTTCCCACCCAATAATAATAATAATAATAATAATTTCTTTGTCAATTTCATTGCATAAACCCCAGCAAACACGAGCAAAAATTTGAAAATTCCACTATAATCCAACAATTCCATAACCAAACCACACCACAAAAGAAACAAAATCATTCAAAAGAAACAACATAGGAAAAAAAAGAGGAGACAATATTTATGTCGGAATAAGATTCGAAATTGACCTAGAAGAAATCAAGAGACGGCGATGGGGCGGCGAGCGGAATTCTTGGAATTGTGGTCGGAATCATTGGCGGCGGCGAAGTCCTCGAGATTGTAGATGACGGTGATGTAAAGGGAACAGCTAGGGCAGCGAGCGATGTCCTCGCCGAGGCTGAGATCGTTCTTGGTGATCTGAAAGAGGTCGCCGCAGGGACAAGGGTAGGTGTAGGCCTGCAGCTCCTGGCTCCACTCCATGTCCTCGATCTCCACGTCGTCGTACGACATCGTACTGGTTTGGTCTGGTGTCGGACGACACAGGGAAAGCTGGTTTGAGCTGAATTTGGTTTTGGTCACAAGAGGGAGGGAAAGACGGACGGAATGGTGGCGCTGGAGGAGGTTGTCAGGTCCTTTTATACAATAATAATAATAAATAAATAAATAAATACAAATAAATAAATAAGGGCTATTTTCCGTGCAAAAGTCGGTTTCAGAAGTTTTGAGATGATGATGTTTCTTTTTTCAAAAAAAAAAAAAAAAAAAAGAAAAGATGACGATGATGAAATACCGATTTGTTTTTATTTTGAATTTTGACTCGGTAGTTGAAGTTGTTTTATAATAGTAAAACGACATGTCGTTGGTCACGTAGAAGTTTGATTACACCGTCTTATAGGTTGAAGACGCCATGTCGTTATTTCGTTTTCGTTTTTGGGAAATTATAGTCGTTTTTTTAACGAAAATAATTGAATTAAACAACAAAATTTTAAAATGTTTTAAGAAAATAATAATTTTATTAATTAAATATTTTATTTAGTAAAGGTTTCTGAGGTTTTGAGATGATGATGAACTAATTTTATATTTTTGACTTCTTAGTTCATGTCGTTTTACAAGCATAAAACGACATGTCGTTGGTTTTGTAGAAGTTTGACTTGTTCTTATAGTCTTAAGACGACATGTCGTTGGTTTGTTCATTTTTGGAAAATTATAATTAATATCATTTTTAAGGAAATAATTAAAGTAATTAATTAAAATTTAAATTATTTTAAATAAATAACAAATGTATCAAGTAAATAATATATTTAATTAAATAATATATTCACATGATATAAATAAATTATTTATCTAATAAATTTATTATTTATTACTATTTACTTTAAATATTTTAAAAAATTACTATTACTAAATTATTATTTTTTTAAATTGCCTATTTACTTCTTTCTCCCTTTGATTTTTTTTAAACCATTTTTTTATATCCACAATTTATCATTAAAAAACTGTTATGTTATTGATAAATAACTATATTATTAATTGATTAATAATTTACTATTAATGGATGAATAACATTTTTTGATTAATTGTTGATTAACTTATCAAATTTATCAATGATAAACCATGAAGTTTATAAGTTAGATCAGTAAATTATCCATATCGTAAATGAAAAAAAAAAATCATCTTTCTAAATTAATTAAACTTTAGATACTTATTAGAAAGGTTTGTATTATACGGTGCCTCCCGAACTTATTGTATAATTGTATTTTTCAACCTAAATTTTTAATTTTTGATAATTTGTCTCTTAAACTTAGAAATATACAATAAAACACACTTAACATATAACGATGGTAATTATTCAACGGAAATTGACCTATAACTTACACATAGATCATTAATTAATGGCAATCATAGTTATTTTTTTAAATCTATTTTAACTCAAATTAAATGGGTTTAGAATTTTTAATGAAATTTTGTCAAAATTGAAAATTTGGAATTAACTTTTTTTTTTTTGAAAATTGAATTAACTTTATTTGGTGTTTTAGTTTAACTCTAACTATATTGTACTTTTTTGACTGGATTTTTGTCTTTTTTTAAAAAATTAATAAAAATTATAATTAATTTTTGAAAAATCAACCAACTCCAACTTAAAAATTTAAACTCCAATTGGCAATCCAAACAAAAGTTATAAGTTCCAATTAATATTGATAAAAAAAGATCTGTCATATTCTTAATTAATGACATGGATAAGTCACAAGTTAGTTATTAAAAAAATATAATTATTATCAATTAGGATATTTTACTATACATTTTAATCTCATAAAGTAAACTGTGAAAGTTAAAAATTTATGATATAAATTGGAATTCAAAGACACAAATGCAGAAAGGCCTACTGAAAAAGGACTAAAAAAATTATTTTCCTATAAACCCCGTATATATTAATTTTTTTTCCCTTAAAACAAAAAAGAAAAAGTATTCCTTAATTTATTTTCCCATTAAACCCCTTACCAATTTTTCTTTCAAAAAAAAAGTAAGGTTATTTACATAAATGTCTAAACTGGAAATGTTAATTTGAAATATGTTTATTTTTCTTTTTATTTACATGAATGTCTAAAAAAAGTAATTTTAAGACAATATTACCCTTCGTAAAGAATGAAAAATTAACAAATAAAAAAAATAAAAAAAAGGAAACAAAAAAAAATGGAATCTAAGAAAGAGGGTTAAAATTGATTTAATGAAAGGAAGAGTCTGTGTTGAGGGTCTCTACCGATACATCATTTTTTTCGGCCATTCAGATTTAATCGAATGGTTGAAACGTTGTTGGTGTACCATACTTATCATACACCTTACCTCACATTACCCTTCCCACCCAAAGTCTTCTCCGTCGTCGGCGACCTTCCCGCCGCCGGTGAAGGACGCCGGCGACCCACCCCCGATGCCGGTGACCCACCTCCGACCCCCCATTACCGGCCCCAGCCCCGGCCGGCCAGCCGCACGCCGGCGACCCCCCTTTCTCTCTCTCTTCCCCTCTCTCTTCTCCTCTCTCCCGCGGCGACCCACCTCCGGCCCCCCCACCACCAGCCCCAACCCCGGTTGGCCGGTCGCCCGCCAGTGACTTTTTAAATCTAAACGGCCGAAAAAAAGGATGTACCGGTAGAGACTCTTTGAGGGTCTCTACCACAGACTCTTCCTTAATGAAATTGCTAAATGAAATGGTATAAAAGAAAATTTTGAAATTTTTATTTATTTATTGTAAAGAATGTGTAATATTCATAATGAACCAAAAAAATGAATGTTTTCTCAAAATCAAATTTCACATTTATAAAAATAAACAAAATAAAGAAAAAAAATTCTAAAAAAAAGTACTCGTATTATGAATCATCAGTTTTTATCATAATGGCATGTTTGATTTTATTTATACTAATTTATATAAATTATAGTGTTTTTCATAAAGAATTTGATAGCATTAATTGTGTTATTCTTGAATTTGTTATAACAACCATTTCATTTGTAGTAGATTATTTAAATAAATAGCTTTCTTCATAAAGAATTTATTAGTTTTTATATAAAAAGTGTGAATATTTTAATTTTATCAATTTTTATCATAAATATTTTATATTGTGTTTTTATATGATCTGAATGATCATCTTTATAATAAATATTTTAAATTTCTTATAATTATTTTGATGTTTATAACAAATTTTTATTTATTAAAGGAAATTCATATTTATTAACAAAAAAATATTCATTATTAAAGTTAAAAAACAAAAAAAAAAGGAAAATAAAAAAAATCTATATAAAAATAAGATAATGTTAATTATAATAAAAACGTAAAATAAGTATAATAGATATTTATTTTTTAATATATATATAATATTATTAAAAAATGAAAATTTTAAAAATGAAATTTAATTATTTCAAAAAAAAAGTATTCCTTAATTTTGGGGAAATTCATTTTACATACATATATATATATATATGTATATATAAATCTGGAGGGAAGGGAGAGATACTGAAGAAGAAGAGACCAAAGGGCTCATTCAGAGCAAAAAGAAGAAGAAGAAGAAGAAGAAGAAGAAAGAAAGCAAAGAGGAAATCGGCGATGCGAAGCGCCATAGCCAGAACTCGAACCGGCGAGGCAAGGAAACCATGCAGGGACTCCATCACCAGCAGCAGCAGCTAGCCGCTCTCCTCTCCGCCGCCCTCCCCAAGGACGATTCCGCTTCCTCCCCTTCTCTAGCGGCGGCTGCAACCGCCTCTACCTCCGACGCCGGTGACGACTCCGCTCGGATCGCCGCCGTCAATTCCCTCCACCGCGCAATTCTCTTCCCCCACAACTCTCTCCTCGTCACCCACTCCGCCACTTTCCTCGCCCAGGGCTTCTCTCAGCTCCTCTCCGACAAGTAATCCCTTCTTCGTTGCTTGCTCCAATTAGTTTTCGGTTTGATTATCGCCATTGTTTTCTGTTTTGGCGTCGGAATTGAAATTTGTTTAAATTAGTAATTTTCTGATTTTTTTTTGGCGAAATTCCGTGTTCTTTTGGTTCTTTTACTTTACAGTGCTTGGGTTTTGGTTACAATTTGCGTTCATGTTTAGTACAAAAATGGTGAAATTTGAATTTGAAATGTAGAGCTCCAAGCTGGATTTCTAGAGTGCTTTCCTTTTCCTTTTCCAGCATCAAAGCAGTTTAGTGAGAATTTTGTTCTGTGAGATTGTTTTGGTCGGTTTTCGGTTTCAAAATACAAGATTTCAATTTGAAATTCTGTAGGTTTTGAATTGTAGAGAAGGGTTTATTTTTTATTTATTAATTATTTATTAATTTTTTTAAAGCTCAGTGGAAGTTTTAGGCTTAAATGTAAAATTCTCTGGGATTTCAGGTCGTACTCAGTGAGACAAGCAGCTGCTGTGGCATATGGCGGGCTTTGTGCCGTGCTGTGTTCGATTCCTATAACATCAAATGGCAGACAGAACCATGTTTTACTCGGGAGTTTGGTTGATCGGTTCATTGGCTGGGCATTGCCATTGCTGAGCAATGTCATTGCCAGTGATGGCACCACTGAATTGGCATTGGAAAGCCTACGGGAGTTTCTTAACGTTGGAGATGTTAGCGCGATTGAGAGATTCGCTTTGCCAATTCTCAAAGCATGCCAAGTACTTCTTGAGGATGAAAGAACCTCCTTGAGTTTGTTGCACCAAATTTTGGGTGTTTTAACTCTGATTTCGTTGAAGTTTTCTAGGACCTTCCAGCCTCACTTTCTCGACATTGTGGATCTGCTTTTAGGATGGGCCTTGGTACCGGACCTTGCCGAACCAGATAGACGAATCATTATGGACAGTTTCTTGCAATTTCAGAAACATTGGGTGGGTAACTTGCAGTTCTCACTCGGGTTGCTCTCGAAGTTCCTGGGAGACATGGATGCCTTGCTTCAAGATGGAACTCCTGGAACTCCACAACTATTTCGGAGGTTGCTTGCTCTTCTTTTGTGTTTTTCAACTGTTTTGCAGTCTACTGCTTCTGGGTTACTGGAAATGAATTTATTGGAGCAGATTAGTGATCCACTCATCGGAATGGTTCCTCGGTTGTTGGGGTGCTTATCTATGGTTGGACAGAAGTTTGGGTGGTCAGAATGGATGGGAGATTTATGGAAGTGTTTGACTCTTCTGGCGGAAATATTATGCGAGAGATTTTCCGCCTTTTACTCTCTTGCAGTCAATATCTTATTTCAAAGCTTGGAAATGAACTCTACTACACTAATAGTGGGTGCCGGGAATGTTACCTCATTTCAAATTCATGGGGTTCTAAAAACCAACCTCCAGTTACTATCTTTGCAAAAGTTTGGTCTCCTTCCATCAGCTGTGCAGAGAATACTGCAATTTGATGCACCGATATCTCAGCTGCGTTTACATCCAAATCACTTAGTTACAGGGAGTTCTAGTGCCACATATATTTTTTTACTTCAACATGGAAATAATGATGTTGTTCAACAAGCAATTGCTTCATTGACTGAAGAGTTGGAATTGCTAAAGGGCATGCTAGCAAAAAGTCTGGGTCATGTAGATGGGGTCGTTAGCATTGAAAATTACAAAGGCTATTCAAAACTCGAATTGTTTGCACTGGTCAAGTTTGATTTGAAAGTGTTGTTGACGTGCGTTCTATTGGGTGGAGATACCAATTTGATTTGCCAACCAGATGTTGCAGCCGTATATCTGAGGAGGTCAGAAAAGTTGATCTCTTTTCTTCTTGAGAAATTGAATCCTTTTGATTTGCTTATTCAGTCCTATGCAGAGTTGCAAGTCAGTGTTATCAAGACTTTGGAGAGATTATCTGAAGTTGAATTCTTGAAAAAGTGTTCTGCAAGAAATCAAAATAGTGGGCGATCTTCTGTGGAAGTCAGTGCGGAAAAGAACCTTCCTGATAACTGCTTCAGAAATGAACTTTCAGCTGTCATTATCGAGCATCTGAGGAAATACAATATTCTCTTTGTCAAAGCTCTCAACGTTTCTTCTCCTCTTGCAGTTAAAGTAGTAACTTTAGGTTGGATCCAGAGATTCTGTGAGAATATTATTGCTACTTACAAGAACTCAAACCCGAAGAATTATTTTGATGAAGTATTTGGATATGCCGGGATTATTAGCAATGTGGTTTTCTCAGTTTTGAATGCTGCACATGACGGGGAACCAAAAGTGAGGTCACATGTTGCGTTAGTTTTGAAGTTGCTACTGCAGGCAAGGCTTGTGCATCCTGCGTACTTTTATCCGATAGCTGAGGTAGTCCTAGAAAAACTTGGTGATCCAGATAATGCGATAAAAAATGAATTCGTGATGCTACTTGCTCATGTTTTGCCAACTACAATGTATGCATGTGGACTGCATGACTATGGTACATCCAATTTGTCTCGGTCTGAAGTTCTTAAATTAGGCAATAATTCTAATTTTCATTGGAAGCAAGTTTTTTGCTTGAAGCAGCTGCATCATCAACTTCATGCTCCACAACTTGTGTCCATATTGAGTTACATTTCACAAAGATGGAAGGTACCTCTTTCCTCTTGGATCCAACGTCTGATTCTCGGTTGTCGGAGATCAAAAGACTCTACTTCAAATCAACTTGAAGAAACAGGGAACTTTGGTGCTAATGCTGTATGGTTGGATGTCAAAGTGGATGAAGATATTCTTGAAAAGAATTGCTCAGTTAATAATCTAGCTGGTGCCTGGTGGGCTATACATGAAGCGGCTAGGTATTGTATTTCTATGCGTCTTCGGACTAACCTTGGTGGTCCGACCCAGACTTTTGCAGCATTAGAACGAATGCTCTTGGACGTTGCACACCTGCTGCAGCTTGATAATGAGCAGAATGACGGGAATTTAAGTATGATAGGGGCTTCTGGTGCTCACTTGTTACCGATGAGGTTATTGCTGGATTTTGTTGAGGCATTAAAGAAAAACGTATATAATGCTTATGAGGGTTCTGTTGTTTTACCATTGGCTAGTCGTTCAAGTTCCTTGTTCTTTAGAGCTAACAAGAAAGTCTGTGAAGAGTGGTTTTCTCGAATATGTGAACCAATGATGAATGCTGGGTTGGCTTTACAGTGCCACGATGCTACAGTTCAATACTGTACTCTGCGTTTGCAGGAGCTCATAAATCTTGTAACCTTAGCTTTGAAGGATAAATCTAGGGCCCAAGTGGCTGATCACGTCCATGGTATCAGGAATAGATTTTCTGCGGACATCTTGGGGGTTTTGCGTCACATGACTTTGGCTCTCTGTAAGAGTCAGGAATCAGAGGCTTTAATTGGCCTACACAGATGGGTTTCCATGACATTCTCTTCCTTGTTTGGGGAGGAAAACATGTCTCGTAGTAATGGTGCAATATTGGGACCCTTTTCTTGGATTTCTGGACTTGTACTTCAGGCTGAAGGTCAGTATGAAAAAGCCGCTGCTCACTTTGCTCTTTTGCTACAGAGTGAGGAGTCACTCAGTTCTTTGGGCTCTGATGGTGTGCAGTTTGTTATTGCACGTGCGATTGAGAGTTATGCTGCTGTATGTGACTGGAAGTCTCTAGAATCCTGGCTATTAGACTTGCAAGCACTTCGTGCGAAGCATGCTGGGAAAAGTTACTCCGGTGCTCTGACCACAACAGGCAATGAAATTAATGCTATTCATGCATTGGCTCGTTATGATGAGGGTGATTTTCAGGCCACATGGGCATGCCTTGATTTGACACCTAAAAGTAGCGGTGAGCTCACACTTGATCCCAAGCTAGCCTTGCGTAGGAGTGATCAAATGCTTTTACAAGCAATGCTTTTGCAAACTGAGGGAAAGGAGGAAAAAGTAGCTCAGGAATTGCATAAGGCCAGATCAATGCTGGAAGAAACATTTTCTGTTCTGCCTCTTGACGGGTTAAGGGAGGCAGCTGCATATGCCATCCAGTTGCATTGCATCTTTGCATTTGAAGATGGTTATAGGCTTAGAGGCAGCCAAGATGAACTCAAACAACTACCATCGATATTAAGTTCATTTCTCCAGTCCACACCGTCCCCGCTAAACAGAATCTATCAAGATTGTAATCAATGGCTAAAAGTTCTACGGGTTTATCAAACAATTTCACCGACTTCTCCAGTTACTCTAAAACTCTGTACTGATTTATTGAGTCTAGGCCGTAAAAAGAACAACCTAATGTTGGCTTCTCGTCTAAAGATGTATCTCAAGGATCACATACCGAGTTTCTCTGAGAAAAAATACCGCGATTTCCTCATTTCATATTTGCAGTTTGAGGACTCCATGCTACTATATGCGGAAAAGAAATTTGAAGATGCTCTCATGAGCCTTTGGTCTTTTGTGCGTCCTTGTGTGGTCTCTCCGGAATCTCTAGTTTCTGATGTTGATGACAGCTTTTTAAAAGCCAAGGCATGCTTGAAACTCTCACTCTGGTTGAGGCAGAGTTATTCTTCAGAACCAAGGCGCAATAAAATTGTGCATGAGATGCTTTCAGATTTCGTGGCTTCTTTTGACAGAGATGGATCTGCCTTCGAAGATGAAAACTTAAACTGCAGCCCAACTGTAGGTCCTCTAATTGAGGAAATTGTGGGTACAGCTACAAAATTGTCCACTCTCCTTTGCCCCACTATGGGTAAGTCATGGATTTCTTATGCCTCCTGGTGTCTTAGTCAAGCCAGAAACTCTCTTCTTAACCCTCAAGAAAATGTCCTCCACGCATGCTCGTTTTCTTCTATCCTCGCCCCAGAGGTTCTACCTGGCAGATTTAGTTTAACTGAAGATGAGAGAATAAGAATAGAATGTATGATTTTGCAGCTCTTGCAGCACAAGTTTGCAGGTGATGCAAGAGATTCTAAAGATGAACAAGAAGAGTTGAATTTTTCTTTTAATTCCGCTGAACATCTCAGGAATGACAACCATACGAAGGTTTTGGTGCAGCAAGTAGTAAATATCATTGAAGCTTCAGCTGGAGCACCTGGTGCAGAAAACTCGAGTGATGAGTCATTTTCTGCTACTTTAGCTTCTCAGTTAAAGGTTTGCTTCCTGTGTACAAATTACGGCTTAAATGAATCTGAGATATTATCTGTAGTTGATGATTTAGTTGAAGTTTGGTGGTCTTTGAGGAAGAGAAGAGTGTCACTTTTTGGGCATGCAGCTCATGGCTTTATACAATACCTTTCGTATTCATCTGCCAAGATTTGTGATGGTCAATTAGCTGGATTCGATCGTGAGCCTTTGAAACAAAAAACTGGCAGCTATACCATTAGGGCTACATTGTATATTCTTCATATTCTTCTCAATTATGGGGTGGAATTAAAAGAAACACTAGAACCAGCTCTTTCGACTGTTCCTCTATCACCATGGCAGGTGAGATGATGCTTTGTAGTTAGCATCTGTGTCACAAACCTTTTGTTGAAGATAGAGAATGCAATTCTGACCAAGAATATTTTTTGTAGGATGTTACACCGCAATTGTTCGCTCGGTTAACTTCTCATCCCGAACAAGTGGTTCGGAATCAGTTGGAGGGCTTATTGATGAGGTTGGCCAAGCAATCTCCTTCGTCCATCGTTTACCCAACACTGGTTGATGTGAATGCAAATGAGGAGAAGCCCCCGCAGGAACTTCAACACTTACTAAGTTGCTTGGTAATAGCAAATTCCTTCATTATTCACCTCGCACTTCTGTCATTATTGTTTTACGAGACCTGTCTGACTCATAATTAGGTGATTGTGCATAAAATTGTTTGTGCACAAAATTGTTTTAATAGTATTTTCAATTTCATTTTTAATTTCTGTCCTATTAACAATAGATAATGCCTTCCCCTTTCTACTAGGACAACGATGTATATATGTTTTTTCACTGTCATTGGAATAGGTTATAAAATAAGTAGTGATTGGGATTTTGTATATTTTTTTACTAGAAAGAGTCAAGTATTTGGTGGCTCTGTGGGTTTTCCAAACAGAGGAATTTTTTTCTCTCCTTTTGGGATTTGTGGAGGGATTGGGATTTGTTTTTGTAATGCCTTTCTGATATAAGTTTCTCTTGGGGTCTGGTGTTTTGTGTCATGATCTTGGAGGACTACCTGTCCTCTATATAGTGTACTTTTGTTCTTTAATGAAGTCTGTTTCTTATAAAAAAAAGTCATAAAACAAGTAGTTGTTGCATATTGTAGTTTGTTGTAGGTAATACTTAAACAAATCTCCGTATTGAAATATTAAATCAATAAGAATTTATCGTCACAAGTTACAACTTGCCTGGTTGAAATGGAAGCAAAATGGTTGAAGCAGAGTCTTTGTTACATGCAGAATGAACTTTATCCAAGATTGGTTCAGGACGTCCAGCTTATGATAAATGAGCTGGGAAATGTTACTGTTCTTTGGGAGGAGCTGTGGCTCAGTACACTTCAAGATCTTCACACAGGTAAGGCTGATCTCCGTTGATTGTGCTTTTGTCTTCTACAATTCCAACTTGTTGGACCTGTACTTTGGACACAATAATTTGAAAAGTGAACTCTCCAAAAAAGATTTAGCATGTCCATACAAAACTAATGAGCCAGCTCTATCTGTTCTCTTCTCGTATGAATCTTTATTGCTCCGCCTCCCATACAAAATTATTTTATCATTCATTTTTTGATGAAAATTCTCTCTTTCGATATTGGTTTTACGTTTCACTTATTTTCTATAGAAATCGGTTTTTGGATTTTTTTTCCCCTTCATATTTCATGGTGTTTACATGCAGAATATGAATTGGCAAAGAGAAAAATTTTGTCCTTAGCAAAAGAGGAAAAAGAAATAGAAAATCTGAAAAACGATTCTGGATTTAAGATTTTGGTTAATACTTTCTCAAACCAACACGACCTTCTTTTTCTGTCTTTTTTAATTTTCTATAAGCTATTTCCCAGAAGAGAATATCTTTCCCGCTCCCTGAAAGTTTTTCCTCCTTAACAAACAGGCATTAAGGGCTTCTTTTCTCTATTCTATTGTAAGAAAGTTACAATGATTTGGTTTTGCTCATGTTTGTTATTATTCCTTTAATTGTTTTTCTCTGAGCACACACAAATGCAGCTGTCTTATTTAATTAATTTCAGATGTGATGAGGCGCATAAATCTGTTGAAAGAGGAAGCTGCACGAATTGCAGAAAATGTCACTCTCAGCCAGAGTGAGAAGAACAAGATAAATGCTGCTAAATACTCTGCTATGATGGCTCCCATTGTTGTGGCCCTGGAGCGTCGATTGGCTTCTACATCTCGAAATCCTGAAACACCTCATGAAGTGTGGTTCCATCAGGAGTATAGAGAACAATTGAAATCTGCCATCCTAACTTTCAAGACTCCTCCTGCATCTGCTGCAGCACTAGGTGATGTGTGGCGACCATTTGATAATATTGCTGCATCCTTAGCATCTTATCAGAGAAAGTCGTCAGTTTCTTTAAGAGAAGTTGCACCGCAACTTGCTTCATTATCATCTTCTGATGTTCCAATGCCTGGTCTTGAGCGGCATGGCACAATATCTGAATCTGACATAAGCGGTGCTAGTCACCAGGGGATCGTTACAATTGCTTCTTTCACGGAGCAAGTAGAAATCTTGTCGACCAAAACTAAACCTAAGAAACTTGTTATACTTGGTTCTGACGGTCAAAAGTACACTTATCTTTTGAAAGGAAGGGAAGATCTGCGCCTTGACGCCAGAATTATGCAGTTGTTGCAAGCTATAAATGGTTTTTTGCGTGCGTCTCCTGAAACTCATCGTCATTCTCTTGGGGTACGCTATTATTCTGTGACTCCAATTAGTGGCCGTGCTGGTCTTATCCAGTGGGTTGATAATGTGATAAGTATATACAGTGTCTTCAAGTCCTGGCAAACTCGCGTTCAACTGGCACAAATCTCATCAATGAGTGGTGGCAATTCGAAAACTTCCGTTCCTCCACCCGTTCCCCGCCCAAGCGATATGTTCTACGGTAAAATTATACCTGCACTCAAAGATAAAGGCATAAGGAGAGTAATCTCACGAAGAGACTGGCCTCATGAAGTGAAGCATAAAGTTCTCCTTGATCTAATGAAGGAGGCCCCTAGACAGCTTCTTCATCAAGAAATATGGTGTGCCAGTGAAGGTTTCAGAGCCTTCAGCTCAAAACTGAAAAGGTATTTGTGAGAACCTGAAACGGCTTGTGAAATTTTTGTTTTTTCGGATGATGCAATGGATTTATTTTTACCATATAACTTATCAAACACATTTATTCTAGCCATTCCATGTTTGAGTCACAAAATGATCAAGGAAGTTGAACGAAGAAGTAGCAAATCCCATTTTAAAAATACTTGGAATTGCACTAAAAGGTACACTTCTACACAGAAACAAAACGGTCGCTACTGCTGTACCAACATGTCATATATGATGAGCATACTACCAAAGATTTTTTTATTTTTTTTTATTTTTTGGATCTACTACTAAGGATCTTGTGGTTACAGTAGACTAGTAATGCATCAGAAAAGATAGCTTTTTATAAGATGAGCGCTGTTGAAATTGAAAGTAACAAGTCTTTTTCTCCTATAGGTATTCTGGAAGTGTTGCTGCTATGAGCATGGTGGGCCACATTCTCGGCCTGGGGGATAGGCATTTGGATAACATACTTGTCGATTTCTGCAGTGGGGATATTGTACATATTGATTATAATGTTTGTTTTGATAAAGGGCAAAGACTCAAAGTCCCAGAGATTGTTCCCTTCCGTCTTACTCAGACCATCGAAGCTGCATTAGGGCTGACTGGAATAGAAGGTAGCTTCAGGGCAAATTGTGAAGCAGTGATTGGTGTTTTGAGGAAGAACAAAGACATACTCTTGATGTTACTAGAAGTATTTGTCTGGGATCCACTCGTAGAATGGACTAGGGGAGATTTCCACGATGATGCTGCAATTGGTGGTGAAGAAAGGAAGGGCATGGAGTTAGCTGTTAGCTTAAGTTTATTTGCATCTCGAGTGCAGGAAATCCGTGTTCCCTTACAGGTGTGCATCCATTCTAAAATCAAACGTGTAACTCTGTCTAATAAAAATGTAGGAAATATTGTTGTTTGATCGTGACACAAATCCTAATTTTATGCTCAACTTCTCGTCATTTTAAATCCTGATAATGGATATAAACTTCAATCCACATGCTTAAAACTGTTTAACCTTGCATGGCAGCTTTGTAATTGTCTTTATTAATAATCCGTCCTGTCACCACTGGCTAATATTTAGACGTGAGATATCTGCTAATATTTTTTTGAAAAATGACCAGGAACATCATGATATTTTATTGGCTACCATACCGGCTGTTGAATCTTCCCTTGAGGTATGGATGGATGCTGCATACTTTTCTGTTTCCCCCTTTCTTTTGCTAGATACCATTTTATTATTTTTGTTCTTGTCTGACTTTATATTAATGTACCAGAGGTTTGCTGATGTTCTGAATCAATATGAGGTTGCCTCTGCTATCTTTTATCAAGCTGACCAAGAGAGATCTAATCTTATATTGCATGAGACATCTGCAAAGTCAATTGTTGCTGAAGCAACTAGTAATTCTGAGAAAACTCGTGCATCATACGAAATTCAGTCCCGAGAATTTTCTCAAGCAAAGGCCGTGGTTGC
This sequence comes from Ficus hirta, assembly GCA_038430175.1. NCBI lineage: Eukaryota > Viridiplantae > Streptophyta > Magnoliopsida > Rosales > Moraceae > Ficus > Ficus hirta. The sequence goes on from CM076596.1 coordinate 10,761,268, forward strand.
TGAGAAATCTCAAGAAGCAGCTACCTGGATTGAGCAACATGGCAGGATCCTTGATGCTTTACGAAGCAATTTAATCCCGGAAATAAATGCCCACATAGAACTGAGCAGCATGCAAGAAGCTCTGTCTCTTTCATCCGCTGTCCTGGTGGCGGGGGTTCCATTGACAATTGTTCCTGAGCCCACACAAGTACAATGCCGTGATATAGACATGGAAGTGTCTGACCTAGTGTCTGAGCTAGATGTTGGACTCTCATCTTCGCTTACAGCACTTCAGATATATTCTTTGGCTTTACAAAGAATTCTACCACTGAACTACCTTACAACCAGTGTGGTGCATGGCTGGGCGCAAGTTCTGCAGCTATCTATCGGTGCCCTATCTTCTGATATTCTGTCTCTTACAAGAAGACAGGCTGCTGAATTTATTGCTAAAAGTCATGGGGCTAATCTTGATTCTGTCAAACAGAGTCATAGCGATCTGTGTCTTCAAGTGGACAATTATGCATTGGAGATAGAGAAACTTGAAGAAGAGCGTGTTGAGCTTGAGAATTCTATTGGCTTTGAGACTGAATCAAAAGCTAAGGACCGTCTCCTGTCCGCTTTTATGAAATACATGCAGTCTGCTGGTCTTGGAAGGAAAGAAGATGCTAGTCCTCCAATTCAATCAGGACAACCCAAACATGATGGAAAAAGAGATAACAGATTGCAAGAGGAGCTGGAGGAGAAGAAGGAGAAGTTATTATGTGTTCTGAATATTGCTGTTGGTTCCTTGTATAATGAGGTCAAGCGTAGGTTGCTCAACATTTTTAGTAACTCCAATGGGGGAGGAAGTTCAAAGAATAGATTTCAGTATGAGTTTGATACTGTTTTCTGTGAGATTGAAGAGCAAGTAGAGAAATGTATGCTTGTAGCAGGCTTTGTTAGCGAGCTGCGCCAATTGATTGGTGCACCTAGTGTTGATCCTGATAAAGATAATCCTGAATTTAATTATGAGAAAAATTGGGCTTCAGTTTTTAAAGCAAGTTTGCTGTACTGTAAGAACTTAATTGACCAAATGACAGAAGTTGTTCTTCCAGATGTAATGAAATCGGCTGTTTCTTTAAATTCCGAGGTCATGGATGCATTCGGATCAATATCACAAATTCGGGGTTCTATTGATTCAGCATTGGAGCGGTTCGTGGAGATTAAAATGGAGAGGGCATCCTTGGTTGAACTGGAGCAGAACTACTTCATTAAGGTTGGCCTCATTACCGAGCAGCAGTTGGCTCTTGAAGAAGCAGCTGTCAAAGGCAGGGATCATCTGTCCTGGGAAGAGGCAGAAGAGCTTGCCTCCCAAGAAGAAATGTGTAGAGCACAGCTGAACCAACTTCATCTGTCATGGAACCAGAGGGATGCGCGTACTTCTTCTCTCACTAAAAGAGAAGCTGATATAAAGAATACCTTAGTTTTGTCTGAACGTCAGTTTCAATCTCTAGCTGGCGTTGAAGAGGAAAGGGCACTTAATGTTCTGGGAGTCAAGGCGATATTAACAACCCTATTTATGCCATTTTCTGAAATGGAATCAATTGATAGAGCTTTCTCTTCAATTGGTAGTTCTTTTTCGTCTCAGACACATGAGATCTCCGAAATTGCTGATTTGTTGAATTCTGGGCACCCAATATCTGAATATTGTTGGAAGTTTGGTAAATTATTAGGTAGCCAGTCTTTCTTTGTTTGGAAAATAGGTGTTGTTGATACTTTTCTCGACTCGTGCCTACATGATGTATCTTCGTCTGTGGATAAAAATTTTGGGTTTGACCAGCTCTTCTCTCTGTTAAAGAGAAAGCTGAAGATGCAACTTCAAGAACACATTGGTAAATACTTGGAAGAACGAGTCACTCCAACTTTATTGGCCTGCTTAGATAAAGAGAATGAGCATTTGAAGCAACTGACGGAGGCAGCAAAGGAACATACTCTCGATCAAGTGAAGAAGGATATGGGGCTTATAACAAGGGTGCAACATATGCTCGAGGAATACTGCAATACACATGAAACTGCAAGAGCAGCACGATCAGCTGCTTCTCTTATGAAAAGGCAAGAGAAAGAGCTCAGGGAGGCTCTTCACAAGACTGGCCTAGAGATCGTTCAGATGGAGTGGATGCACGATGCTACTTTGAATCCTTCACATAACAGCAGAATTATACTTCAAAAGTTCCTTGCTTGTGATGATTGTTTATATCCCATTATTATGAACTTTAGCAGACCTAAATTGCTAGAAACTATACAATCTGCTATGTCAAAGATAGCCAGATCTGTGGAGTGTCTGCAAGCTTGTGAACGAACTTCTCTTACTGCTGAAGGGCAGCTTGAGAGAGCAATGGGATGGGCATGTGGCGGGCCAAGCTCCAATGCAACAGGCAATCCTTCAAACAAAACGTCTGGAATCCCTCCTGAATTCCATAGTCATCTGATGAGGCGGCGGAAACTGCTTTGGGAAGCTAGAGAAAAGGCATCAGATATTATCAAAATTTCCATGTCAATATTGGAGTTTGAAGCTTCGAGGGATGGAATTTTTCGATTCCCTGGAGAGATTTATCCTTTTAGGACAAGTGGTGATGGCAGGACGTGGCAGCAAGCTTACTTGAACGCACTAACAAGACTGGATATTGCTTACCATTCCTTTGCACGTAAGATTATGTAGGCCAGTGACAATGATATTTTTACATAGATATTGCTTACGTATAACTGATGGTGTATGCTTTATGTTACTTGTGTATTAGGTGCTGAACAAGAATGGAAGCACGCACAAGGCAACATGGAAGCTGCTTCCACTGGCTTATATTCCGCAACCAATGAACTTCGCATTGCCTCTCTCAAAGCCAAGTCAGCTTCAGGTCATGTATTTTGTTTGTAATCCATGTATTATATCCTCGTAATACATGCATATGCATATGTGTCTTGCACAGGCAGTTGCTTATATTCACGCCTATGGCTTCATACTCTCTCTTTGATCCGCACACCCTCCTTCAGCACCGAAAGACAATCAAACTAAAAACACCAAGTGTTAATACTTATGTTGTTTTATTTTGTTTATACAGGTGATTTACAGAGCACAATTCTTGCAATGGGGGATAGTGCATATGGGACCAGTTTGGCACTTGCGGCGTATGGTTGTGTTTCAAGGAATCATACTGCTTTGACTTCTGAATGTGGTTCCATGCTTGAAGAGGTATGTTTACCATACTAAAACTGATGGGCATATTATTTTTTGCTTCATTCTTTTGTGTAGTGCAACAGCAAGGGATCCTATGTTAGTCATCCGATTTAGATAATGTTTTGAAGGAAGGGCCAGTCTTTCTGCATGATGATTAAATGCTTATCAGATTGAATCTGTATATCTTCATTTTGAAATCATTGTCTCGTATGCATCTATGAATTCTAGATTCCTTTTCAAATGCTTCATCCTCAAGCACGGTATTTTTGTTGAAAGCGGCTAACAAAATTGTGGCAAAGTCAGCTAACAGAAAATTGTTTCAAATCTACTATACAAGCTCCGTTTTTAGTTATAAAAAAAAAAAAAAAGGAAAAAGAACAGCTCATCATACTTGACGGTTATGATTATCAAGTACCCCAATTAGTCGTGTTGCCCAACAAAATCACTTTCAAACCTTTCAGCTGATCTCCTTGCATCTCATTTGTCAATTTGTTCCAGGTTACGATGCATTGGTCAACTTTTAAAGATCAGCTTTATAGAATCAATTCCATTAAAAAATATTCTTTTCCGAAACCGAGTTAGAGTCAAGTTGTTAAACTTTTTAAAGTAAATGCATGCATGGTTCTGTAGGATTGGATTTTTTATTGAGCAACTCTCAAGGCAGTAATTAGGACTATTCGTCCTGCTGGTTTTAGCACCTTATTATTGCAAAACTCGAAAGCTCATACACTTATCACTGCATGTTGCTTCAAAATTTTTGCAATTTCTGCAGGTCCTCGCAATAACTGAAGATCTACATGATGTTCATAGTTTAGGAAAGGAGGCGGCCGGAGTACACCTTTCTCTTATGGAAAATCTTTCAAAGGTTTCTTTAATCCGTCCTGTGTTCATGTTGATTACATCCTTCTAACAAACTAGGGACTGATGGTGATTCGAAATGTAAATTTGCCCTACGACTATATAATCTGAAACTTTAACTGCTGGGCAGGGAAATTCAATTCTGCTTCCACTTGAAACGGTGTTGTCTAAAGATGTAGCTGCTATGACGGATGCTCTGGCAAGGGAAAGAGAGACCAAGATGGAAATATCCCCCGTTCATGGGCAAGCCATTTACCAGTCTTATTGTTTGAGAGTTAAGGAGGCTTATCAAAACTTGACGCCATTGGTACCGTCCATTACATTGTCTGTGAAGGGACTCTACTCTCTGTTGATCAGGCTCGCACAAACCGCGAGTTTCCATGCTGGAAATCTTCATAAAGTACAGTCTTAATGTTGACCGTATTGATAATGTGACATTATTATATTTTGGTACTAGCTTATTACTAGTGCTAATCTGCTTCTCTTTCCCCTCCCCTCCCTTTTCTGTGATTATAATTGACAGGCGCTTGAAGGACTCGGAGAAAGCCAGGAAGAAAAATCACAAGGAATTAATCTGTCTAGGTCGGATCTTGCTGTTGATGCTACTGAATTTGACGACAAGGAGAGAGAGAACGGCTCCGAATCAAATGGTGGGCACGCCAAAGATTTTCTTTCCACTGCCGATCTATCCTTGGAAGATAATGGATGGGTATCTCCACCAGATAGTATCTGCAGTAGCAGTTCAGAATCTGGCATTACCTCGACAGAAGAATGTTTTCCGGGAAGCTTTAATGATCCAGCTGAAGAGATAGGACCTCTTTCACAAGATTCCAGCAGCAAAGAGATTCTAGGTTATCAAAGTTCTGCCCCTGCAGCTCAAACTGGCTATCAAGAAATTCCACCTTCAGGGCAGTCCGAGTCTAATATCACCGAGCTTGATGACATTGATGCGAGTTCTTTGAACTCAGCAACCAATCAACCGAGTGACTGTCTAAAAGCTGTGGTGTCGCCAAGTGATGAATCAGTAATTGGTGCACCTGATTCTTTACTTCCTGTGAGTAAGGATTCAGAGGAGAGAGCTGTGAGCAGAGATGAAGTATCCTCATTGAACAAGGTTAAGATCAAAGATGAAGATCGTGAGGCTCCTACAAATACCGGTGGTCGAGTAGGCCGGGGTAAGTATGAATAGTTATTCTTCAATCATCTAAGATTCTATTGCATTTTCTTGCTCAAATATGCTCTGCAAAGTGTTGCACGTTAGCAAGATAGAAACGATCCCATTGTTATTTTCAATCCGCTAAAATGGCGGATACTTTATTGCTTGAGAACGGAAAAAAAATAACTACGACCTCTATTTTCTCTCATGCTTGTTACTTTTTTTTCCTCCATCATCTAGGCAAAAATCCTTATGCAATGTCGGTCTTAAGGCGAGTTGAGATGAAACTAGATGGTCGAGATATTGCTGACAGGTAAACGATTTCATTCTCTTGGAACTCTAATCGGTTCCGGGTTCTTTGTGCATTGACAATAAAACCATCTTTATTCATGTGTTTTCAGAGAAATCAGCATCTCGGAGCAGGTGGATTATCTACTCAAGCAAGCCACTAGCATAGACAACCTTTGCAACATGTATGAAGGCTGGACTCCATGGATTTGAACCTCTGAACTTGGCGCACATTAGGCATCAGCAATGGTCTTTAAACCGGAAAACAGTTGGGTACCGGAAGAGTTCCATGCATTTTCACGGTGCAATACCGCAGCCGCCAGTGTCTGGCCTTTCATCCACTTCCAATGGTGAAGATGACATGGCATGGCATAGCATGGCAACCCTTTGGCCGTGAGGTTTGGAAACTGCAGCCACCACACCACATCAATTGGCTCATCAGTAGCACAAAATGAGGCCATGTCAGTTGAGAAATGTGGCCAAATGGGCTCGTCCTCTAACCAGTGCTCCCATGCCCAACTAGGCAAACATGCTCTATTTGGCTCTACACTCCCTTTCAGAAACATACCCTAAGCAAGCATGTGGAAGAAGTTCTGAAGCAGGAGGTATTCCATACATATATATAACAAATAAGTATCAAATGCTTTGATCTGAGCAAAAAAAAAATGGTGCCAAATGCTTTGAAGAAGATCTGATATTGGGCAACTTTGTTGGTATGTGGATTCAATTGCATTCTGGAGGTTTCTACTTTTTTTTCCCCCCCTACCAAAAGGGCAGATCATGATCTGCAAAATAGGGCCAAATTGTAAATTTGGTTGTTTCTCAGTGTGAAGGTTGGAGATGTTTTATGGCAAGGCAATTTACTACGAGGCCTGTGTAATGTGTATTACCTGAAGTTTCTGGACTGAAACTAGAAGGTAATATCCGTTGCTTTTGAATAAAAAAGTTGTTCAACTCATTTGGTAATGAATAATTTTCTTTTTTTGTTCTGTAACAGCTGGATAATGGCCCTTTCTCACAAATCAATATCTTGTGATTTTTTTTTATCGTTGATCGTTTTTCTTGTCTGCATGATGTTGGCCACTTGTTTTCACGTAGCATGTTCCAGATTTTCATGCCAAGCAACGTGGCACTTGCTCCCTATTCTTTGATTGAACTACTTATTACTTGTTAGATTAGGTTAGATTAGAGAATTTAACGATAGAATATGAAAAATTAAGAAACAAAAATATATATATATCTAATGATAAGATTATGTATCATTATAAGAAATTACAAGTTTTATAAACATCTTGATTAGACACTTGACACATAATCAGTAAAGTTACTCTGAGAGTGAATGATTAAAGGATAACTTACAAAATTTTCAAAATTGACATTTCACTCATCCAAGTGTTTCTGGAATTCCCCATCAGGACAAAAAGTAATCATTACTCTAATTAAAATAGTCCAGACTTATCTTCTCCACTCTGGTATGGATAAGACTTTCTTTAAAAAAATAATAATAATAATTTCCCTCTACATACTTTTCCTTTTTAGATCAGTTTTTTGTACGAATTCCTTTTTCGATTTGTAATAATACCACTTGCTTGCTGTGGTTTTGGGACTAATTGTGGGGGAAACAAAAAAAAGATAGCCGTGCGTGACTGACCAAAAACAGTGTTCCATGAAAAGCACACAGATACTAGAATACCTTGGCCTTCTTATTATATCACTCTTCTTAAGTAACTCTCAAACTTCTTGTATAAAACCCACTTGATTTCCTTCCCAATTCCCATCTCTCTCACAAAGTTGGCTTCAAATATCTCACTCATATTCCAACCCCAAAAGGCAGTGAAAAAAAAAAAAAACTCTTCTCTTTCTATTTGTCTTGGCTTTTATATATATATATTTTTTGTCAATTTGGTGAGATATTTGAGAGGCAGATATTTGTGAAGTAGTGGAATAATGTCTGGGCTAGTTGATAGGTGGACGGAAGAGAAGGCCAAGATGAAGGAAAAGGGACGAACCCTTTTCTCCAAAGGGTCAGGGTCTGGTCCTCCTTCTTCTTCGTCTTCTTCTGTCGAAGAGGTGGTCAAAGGGAAAGAGTGGGGCTCAATGGGGCTGAGTTCAGATTTTGGTAAAATTTTGGGTAATTCATCTTTGTTACTCTCTTCTGAGGCTTCGGTTTTCATGGTTGTGTTGTGTACTCCTTGAAGAAAGGCTAATTAAGAAGAGTGCAGGCTTTTACTTACTTTGTCTAATCTTTGTTTAATTATGTTTGATAAACTATATGTAGACCACCTTTTTTGTCTCTCTTTGTTACTAAACTTTGTAATCAACTCATGTAAATAGTCTTTTATATTTGTTTTCTTTTTTTTTTTCTTGTTATAAAATGTAGTGTTTTAACTTTGAATTATGGCTTTGCAATAAACAAAACTATTTCCTCGGAGGTTTTTATTTATTTTATTTTATTGCACCCAAAGTACTAGTCTTCTTATAGGTTTTTTTTTTTCCTTTCTTTCTTTTGGCTCCAGATAGAGACATCCGACTGCTTATATGTGTTTACAAGATTTTTACTGATGAACAAACGTTGGACTATTATAAAATATCTGATTCATTGTTCCTGATCTTTATCAGGAGGTTTGTATACAAAAAAATCTATGAATATGGTTTTGAAAAGACAAAGAAATGGGTTAATTTAATTCTTAAGTCTAATTCTATTTTTACTGATGAATAAACGTTGGACTGATATAAAATATCTGATTCATTGTTCCTGATCTTTTTCAGGAGGTTTGTAAACAAAAATATCTATGAAAATTTGGATTTAATTTTGGAAGCTGTAAATTCTCAATATATATATTGTAATGTTAAAACGGAGAAAATGTAAGAGATTACGTGTGTTTTAATTAGAGTTAATTATATTATTTTTATATTTTATATCTAATTATTGAATATAGATTGAAATTTGAAGACCGTATTTTTTGACATTAAAATGGAATAAAATAACCCTTGAAGAAAACGCATAATATCTGTTATGTTTACAAGAATAAGATATATATTGATGAACAAAAGGTTGGACTATTATAAAATATCCGATTCATTGATTGAAGAGAGAAAAATCATGTAGATTAGATTAGAAAGAAAAATATCTAGAACTTTGAATTATACCATTTCAATCTGTCGTTTTGGGATGAGAACTCAGCTTTCACTCCCAAAAGCCTAGTTTGACATTTTGGTACTTGCACCATGAAAAAAAACTCTATTGGACAAATCTCAATAGGGTGTCGAAAAATAATCGATAAATATGAAATCAAATCAATCTTTTCAATTGATTTGTTTGGTTGGTTTAAAACTCTCTCTCTCTCTCTCTCTCTCTCTCTTAATTTATTCGATTAGTGGTTTTAGATATTTTAAACCACCAAATTGACCAAACTGATTAAATTTCTTTTTAATACTTGTCATTGTTTTCTTTGTTTTCAAAAACATTAATTTATTTTTTCTTATTTATTAATGTATGTAAAATTTTCAACTAGGAATAATAAATAAAAAAAGTAGTAGCCCCCCTAAAAAACAGCTAAATTTGTATGATTGACAAAATTTGTTTTTTTTTTTTTTAATTTTTTGCTGGTCAAGGCAATTTTTTTTTTGTCAATTATTATTGACCAATAAGTTCAACCCGATCAAATTAAATCAAATAAACCACTCACATATAATATAATTTGATTTGATTTTTCCTGAAAATTTAAAGATGCACGAAAAATATTTAACATTTTTAGCTTGATTGATTTTTTCTTCCCTCTAAAATGAAGGTACATTTTCTTCCATTTTGTTCAATTTGAATGAAAATCTGTATATGATTGGTGTGTGGAGAGAAAAGCAAAAAGGAATTTGAAAAAAAAAAATAAGAAAATTAAAATTTTCGTTAGGTTATGTTTATAATCATAATTAATATTATTTATTATTTAGAGTAAAGAGAAAATTTTCAATTTTTTTTTGAGTGCTCACATTTATAACATGGAAAAGATGGCGACCCAATTATTTGCTTTCGAGAAACAACAAGCCTTATAAAATGCACAAGAAAAAAAAAACAAAAACAAGAAATAAAGAAAGAAAAGTCACGATTACAACTTGGAAAAGTCATAGCCACACACTGGCTGTCGATGAAAGCAAGCCCACACGGAAGATTTTCCTTCACAAAGATATTATTCTAGCTCAATGCACATCAGCCACAGAATCCATAGTTTTTTTTTTTTTTTTTTTTTTAAATTTCCATTTCTTCTAGAAATATAGAAAGGCCTACACAAATAATTTCGAAAATTGTGAAGCCCTTACATATGGTATATCCCAAACGGATTCCTTCAAGTAGAATATTTACATACCCAGATTATTGATGCGTATTGAGATCGATTCAAATTCAAATTCTTACTAAGATGAATGATCAATCTTATCATCTCATTTAGATTCTCAACGGTAAAGAAACCACAGTAATAATTCACTAGAATCACTCCTTTAAACAAAGAAAAAAAAAAAAAAAAGAATATTGAATACACCAACACCAATATTCTGTGTGCGACAGTATATCCAAGGGGCTAGCCTTCCCACACGCAATTTTTTTTTTTTTTTGTGGGTCCCTTCCTCAAAGCCCGCAGTTCCAACCAAAACTTCTTTTGCCTAACACTGCCGTATTCTAGAACACCACTTGTTTGCATAATTTTCAACCTCTATGTATCTATATAAAGACCTGTAACAATTTTCCTTCTTAGTTTCTCATAAAAATCCCACAAAAGAAAAGAGAGAAGAGAAAGGAAAAAGAAAAGAAAAGAAAAGAAAAGAAAAAGGCTTCTCTTGTACTTTTTTTTGAAAAGAAAAGAGAGAGGAAAAATGGCAGCTGTGGTGGAGATGTGGATGAGTGAGCTTGGGAAGCTTGGACAGAAGGTGAGGAAGAGGCCATTGGCGGTGTCGTCGAAGGCGAAAGTCAACCAAGGAGAAGATCGTAAGGAGGAAGAAGAGGAAGTTGTTAACAAGGAGATGAGAGCGGTTCAGAAGGACTCTTCTTCTGGTTCTAGTGGTCTCTCTGAAGAGACTGTTTTCTTGCTCATGGACCGGTTTGCTCCTTTGTAGATCATGATTTACCTGCGTGTTTGGTTCGTAGGTCCGGACCTATGTCATTCGGTTTGAATCCGGTCCTCCATGTAATTGTCTATCTAAAGAGCTTGAGCATTTTTTTTTCCACTTCAAGATGTTCATGAGTTGGTCAATCCTTGTTTATATTCCAACTTGTTTATATTATTGCTCAAGAATTATCGGTTATCAGAATATTATCTCTACATCTTATAATAAAATCAAATATATAATTACCGTTAAATAATATCTGTAACCCTGGTTTCAAATGGCTAGATTTCGTTTAGCCAACCACTTTGGAGAGTTATCTTATTTCTAATTATTATTAAATTAATTAATTAATTAAATTTTTTTGGTAGAACATATTGAACTTGAAGGTGTCAGCCATAGATAAGGTAAACAGTTGATAAGAGCAAATTGAGGGGAAAGTAATAAAAGGAAAATGACGAAAGTAGACAAGGGGTTCCTATTTTGCCAAAAAAATCTTATATATTCTGTTCCTTTAGAGTGTGTTTGGTTTGACAACTCAAACTCAACTTTTTTATCTCAAATTTTATTTTTTTCTTTAAAAGTCTTTATCTTTTTCTTAAAAAGTTTTTTGTCTTTTCTGAAAAGTCAACAAAATTTACTATTTCAACTTCAAAAACTCAATTCAAACTAACGAACCAAACGAACCCTTAATCGTTTAGTGTGTTTTTCTTCACTTCCAGTTCTTATAGAAAACTCCATTTCCGGGGGAAAAAAAAGAAATCAATCTTATAGAAAACTGGATGAGTTTTCTGTCTTGTTGATACTATCATAAATGCTTTAAATTATATATACACACATATATATATATATGTGTGTGTGTTTATATAAATGTGTGTGAATCCAAGAAAATTATTGAGAATTTGATGGTCTAATAAATGTAGTTATTTTTTTCTTTTGTTTGTCTAGTAAAGAAATTCTTCAATTATGAAAATGAAAGAGGGACCATTAGATTGCTGACATTGACCAGTCAGTTTTAAGAGTTCATTCGATATTTAAATTTAATTTTAATTAAATTTTACTTTTTTATTTTTTGGTTTTATTATTTTTTTTAAATCAATAAATTTAATTTTGTTGTTTGATTTACCGGTTAGAGATAAAAATTTTAAATTAGAATTGATTGACTTTTTAAAAATTAATTATAATTTTTATTTATTTTTTAAAAAATAAATAAAAATTGAGATGAAAAAATACAATTTAATTGAAGTTAAACTTAAATGTCAAACAAAATATAAATGAAAAAAAAATAAAAAGAAAAAAATAAAGAAGAAGAAGAAGAAGAAGAAACGGAAGCTATGAATTCTTCATTATTATGTAAAAACCTGCCAAGTATTGAAGGAAAAAAAAAAGTAAGAAGTGAAAGAAAACATCTATTATTTTTTTCCTTGTATTGGCATTTGTCTGTCCTCGTATATACAAAAGATATTTGCAATGAATTACTAAACAAAAAAGAGCAAACAAAACTATATTGGTGTGACAGAAAAAAAAAATGAAAAAAAAAAAAGTAGGCCTTACGAGGAATAGCTGGCCTCAATACTAGTGGAAGAAATCTGTTGATCAGGAATGAACTTGGGTTTCTCTTCAACCCATTTCAGAATCTCCCCAGCATATCTGAGAGCTTCATCAACTGTGTCCGACTCCAACCCGTTAATCAGCGAAACAAACAGCTTCCTATCCGTCAGAGAATGGAACAGTCTCTTGAACTTCACGGCAATGTACTGAAACGCGCGGTGCGCCAACGTGGGATTGTTAAGGTTGTTGCTGCTGTTGTTGCTGCTGGTGGTGGGGTTGTGGCTCACCACCGGACAGAAGTCCGGAAACCATTCACAACGAGAGAGGGGCACTCTGTCGATCTTTTCTTCGAGAAGATCGAACTTGTTGAAAATCAAAAGGAAATTCTTCTTTTCGAAGGAGCGATGAGTTACGATGCGCTCGAAGAGCTGCTTGCTGGCCATCATCTTGTTGATGATAACTCCATTCCCGTCTAGGTAGCACTCGTCGTACTCGGACAGTGCCACGCAGAACAGCACCATATCAACGTCCTCGAACATCTGCAACCACTTGCAGTTTTCTCCGAGGCTGCTGGAATGCACTCTTATGAGTTGGCACCTGTCGATGATAGCAAGCTATTTGTGTTAAGTAAAATACTTGAATATAAAGATACAGGGGAATTTTAGCCCAAAAAGATACAGAGGAATTTCGCAAATATGCATGAAAACACATGATACTGGCAGACATTTCCGATTCGTCAGGTTTTTATTAAACTTGGGCTTAATCTCAGAAATCTAACTGATAAGTACTGTTTCCGAATCGAAGCAATAAGGACTCAGAATATGTCTACAAATGACAAAGGTCAAAAGATTGTGGAACTACTCTATTGTATAGTATAAATTATTGTTTAAATGTTGCTTGTTGCCATGTATAATTAAAAGCATGAAACAGAAGAATTCACCTTATCTTTGGATCACGTCGAATAGGAGAGTCCACAATACTATCTCGTTCCAATTTGGGACAGGAAAATTCCACAGAAGCTACACTGTTTGATGAGCTGATACCCTCTGCATACAAGATATCCGTGTCAGAGGGCTCATAATCCGTCCTCGAAATCTCAATGGCCTGCAAAGAAGGGAAAATTATGAATAAGAAACTTCTGCAATTCTATCTAAATTCATCAACACAACGTAACAGCCAAGGAAGTTTATTAATACTGGACAGAACAAAAAAGAAAACAGAACCACAGCCAATATTAGAATAATCATAGAGCATGGTCTGACCCGATTGAGGAAATACGTAGCAGCTCGAGGAAGCATTTCCAATTCGTTCCTCCGATTATATGTTGCTTGGATGGCAGCATCATTCCAGAGATCCTCGACGAATTGCACATATTCACGAGTGGCAGCAGGAAACATGGATTCCAAATTTCCCGATGCCATAATTTTAAGGAGCCAATCTGAGAAAGCTTTGAGGCGAGGGCCAATTGAGTAGATGGTTGTTCGATCAATCTGCTCTGCATTCGCTGTAGTGAACCAATAGTCTTAGAAGGTAATTCGAAAGGTAAATTAAGAATCTTTTAGTTTGGCCAATTATTTGAATGTGAAATGATATCTTGGTGCCCCATATTAAGAAAAAGATACCATAATCGTGAGTGGATATCAAATAAAATTTCGTTTTCTCTAAGCAAGAAAGAAGCACAGGATGCTACATCGAACACGTTTTCTGGATGATTTGAGATAGAAAATAAAATTTCGTATCATCTAAACTTATTTGAGTCGAGATAAAAACCAATTCACACTGTACCTGAAGGACCAGGTTGATCATATAGCGGTCTCTTTTGCTTCTGAATCAAACTTTCTTCTTCGAATTTTTCTCGTCCCTCAAGCAGTATAGCGAGATAGCCATACAGCTTGCTTTGGATCATCAATGCAATGTTGTTACGCTCTTCTTCCGTGAAAGGAACATTGTATAGAATCTTGGCCTAGAATAAGAAACCAATTTGTTTAAATCGATGTTAAAACATATTCAGTTTTGCTTCTTTTTAGTAACCGTGCAAATTGAACTAACAAAATCGTACTACATATAGTGCAAAGTATTCTCTAACCTGTTTAAATATAGTACTCGTGCCAGATTGATCAGCACCAAGTAGGAGAAACTTGTTTAGTCGTTTTTCCTCGTGCGGAATCACTCTATCCCCTTCATCCGGTGAAGGATTGGAAGCGTCGGAAGGAATAGGCAAAGACCAGAGAGCACAAGCTATCTTGACAGTAGCCTAAAGGAAAACAAAAAATGCAGCCTCAATTATCCAGTGTAATTTTGTGATTCGGACAAAAAAAAAAAATTTTCCTACTCAGCAATGAATCGTCACATCTCGTCATAATCATATCAGATTGATGAAAATGTACCAAAAGAATCCTCTTAAGACTACTCGACGAAATGAAGCATGTAATCGCACCAATCACAAGGAACATAACAAGGCACATAACAAGGCACATACATTACCTTCTCCCATATTTTCCCTTTCACGTTGTTCATTCCTTCTTCCTGATAGGAACCATCTCGATTTACCCAATAGTGAAGATTTCCTTCACACGGCACACCCGCAAACTGCAACGAATCGAAACAAAACCCCATTGATCTCATCAAGATCCATAATCAAAGAAGTGAAGTTGAAAAGCACGTTTAATAATCCGAAAGAACCTTCAGTATCCAGAGCTCTTTTCGAGTAATCTCCCTGTTGTTTATCAGAATATTCGTGTTTCCATTGCTGGCATTTCGACTTAAATTACCGCCCACATTGAGCTGGGGACTAATAATCTGCGAATACACCCGTCCCTCCTGTTGCATAAACAGCGAAAAAAAAAGGATTAAACCCGTCATCAAACAACGAAACACAAGGCCTGACTCATGAAAAACATCATCAAAAGAGTTCAATTTTCACACCTTTCCCCAGAATCCAGATACATTATCGTACCAATACGATCCTGGTTTCAGCTTCTTTGGTGGGTTTGAACAGCTCTGCAAACGCACAAGCTCTTCTTGACTGAGAGGCTCGCCATTAACGAACACCAAATTCGCTGGAAGCTGATTCGCTTTGCAGACAACCTCGGCTTTCATTATCTGCTCAACCTCCAATTCGGTCAACAATCTCTTGAGCAATCTTGAGCATTTTCCCAGTTTGCATCGTCTGGACTCGTCGATTCTGGACCCGATACAGCCGACGCATTTTCTGCCCTCCGGCATGGAACCCATGGCTCGGAGAACGCAGTTGAAGCAGTACTTGGCGCCGCAGACGATGCAAATCTCCCTGTCGGTGAAGCGGTTCCCGGCGTGGCACCGGTAACAGGACCCCTTTTTACCTGTTCTGACAGCCCTCGAAATTCGGTCTCTCTCCTCCAGGGCGTCGGCGTCAATGGAGTCGCTCCACGCGTCTTCCTCCACGACGTCGTTCGAGTCCGGGTCGCGAAACGTGACAGAAGGTTTCCGGCCATGGCGGGGAGGAATCTCGCCGCCGTTTCTGCGTTCGACTTCCTCTTCTTCGGCTTCCTCTTCGTCGTCGGCGTCGGCTTCTCTCTTGGGAGAGAAGACCTCGGAGGAGAGGCTCCGAGAGCTCAGCCCTGATTCCTCCTCCGCCGATTCCCAATTCCTAGGGTTCATGTAATTCCCGTCGCCGGGCAATTCCACTATTTCCGACGAACTCGCCGATTTCGACCTAGCCTCCCCCTCCTCCTCCTCCGCCGCCGCCGTTACGAATTCCGGTTGAATTTCCGGTTTTCTGGTTTTGACGATCGGCGCGATGACCGGGACGGGGAGAGTGCGGAGGAGAGAGGAGGAGACGGCGACGGCGGCGGTAGCGGTGGGGATGTGGTGAAAGTCAACGGGGGAGGCGTGAGGGATGGTGTATGTGATCGGAGGCCCGGTGTACTCCAACGCGATCGAGTATTCCATGTTGAGAACTTCGTCGTCGTCTTCTTCGACGACGGCGACGACGACGGCTTTGGGAGTCTTCGAGGGACGAAGCTTTCTCAGAATCCCAGCCATGGCCGACCGAACCTCGAAGAAACCCAAAAAAACAAAACCCAAAAACCAGTAGTTTTCAAATTATCACACCATTCGCAAGCTCTCTGAAAGGTTAGTCAAACTGCAGAAAAACTCTGCACCACTCTCTGCGTCTCGGAGACGGGAATGTAGGAGATAGAAAGAGGAGAGAGAAAGAAGAGAGAGAGAGAGGCTATGGAATTGGTCGTTTGTTAAAATAATAAAATAAAATGAAGAAAAAATCGTAGTCAAGTTGCTAGCTTCCATGAAAGTCCGCAAGTAACAGGAGACGCTGCAGACTAGAGATAAACCGAGGAGAGAGAAAGAGAGGGCTCGACGACTAGTTTGACTTTCTTACGGAGAGGGAAATTGCTCCAACAACGGAATCGGTGACGTTTTTGGCGAGGAAACAGTCCGTTGACTTGGTCAAACGTTGTCCAGTTCGTTATCAACTGGAAATGGTTCTAGCTTAAACGTTGACATTTGGGCTTGCTTAAGTTGTACGTTAGAGTATTTTTGAATTAGTGAGGGTAAATTTGTCCAATATGTATAATTGGCAAGGCAAGGTATATTTGAAGTCAGATGGGTCTTGGAGCAGAGGAGTTTTTCTCTATTAACACGTTGTACACACGTCAGGTTTTTTTTTTTTGTTTTGTTTTTTTGTGGCTGAAAACACGTCTGTAGTAATTAGAAAGTTGATTTTTGCATTTTCTCTCATTACGTAGTATCAGTCAGGGCGACGCCAACATCCCCGCTGCGTTGACTCCGAACGTGGATCTTGGAAGAACATAATTGGGCCCATTGTCAACTCGTTTTAGTCCAAATCTTGGCCCATTTAAAAGTTGGCCCAGCCCAATGCTATCTAAATTCCAGACACTTCTTTTCTCAAACATCATCAGTCACGGCGTTTGCACCACATACTGCACATTGAGAAAAACTTCTATTGGTAGCTTTGCTTTCGAATTCCTGCTATTGTAATTGGGGATGTCACAAACTTGAAGATCATTACACTAACGTGACATATAATTGATACAAGATCAATGTAACATAAAATTAAACTAAAATTTGTGTCATATTGATCAATAAATAAAAATAAATAAAATGATTTTTTGGGTAATTTTCTCATTTAGGGTGTTGATTTTGTTCTTTGTTGTTATTTTTAATTTTGTAACTTTTCACAATGCACCTATTTTCTCTTTTGGATTTGCACTTTCGCCCTCCTTTGATTAACTCGTGTTGGGCATTGCATTCTTCCCTTTGGTTGATCGGCCAGTTTTGGGTGTTGTTATTTATATTCTCCCTCGTCTTTTGATTGGCTAGGTTGAGCATCTGCATCCTTCTCCTCTTTTCATTAGTCGTTGTTGGCGTTTGCATTAGTCTAAGCTCAGACTTGAAAAGTTCACAAATTGGCAGACTATGATCGTCTTAAGTCAAGAAATTGACAAACTCTCGACGTTTGTTGCAGTCGCATCGTGAGTTTGAGACGGGTTTTAAGAATTATATTAGGATTATTACCAAATATGTTTATTTTCTTTATTAGGAAGGATAGATTATCAGTCTTTTCTTGATGGGAAGTTTAGTCTTTTATTATTTGTGGACGGTACACAACTTCATTTTGGAAGATATGGAAATCCTACAGGTTGGATTGCTCGTGTGTCTACGGGACAAATCCTTCGAGGTCTATATAAATCTTCTTTTTTGATGTACTTGTATTAAGCAATTATAATAATGTAAAACCCTAGCATTAGTTTCTCTCTTCTTCTCTCCCCCTTCTAATTTCTTTCTCACATGAATATGGTAGACATTAAATTTTTGTCCGTCAACTTACAGAGGTTTAATAGTCTTTTTTTTTTTTTTTGGGTTAAGATAATTATGCTTATTCATGGAGAACTTAACACATAACGTATTTTGTTGAATAAATACAAGATAAATATTTACATGACTTTGAAACAACTCTTTCTCAGTGAGAAACTATATATATATATATATTGCTTACCTAACAATGGTTCTCTATTAATTTTTTTTAATGAACCACGTGAAAGATAAAGAAAAACGTGAAACTGAAACTTTATTACAAAGTATGTTCCCTTCTGTAACGAAAGAATTTATTTTTATATTTTTCTTTGCTTAGCAACTAATTAATTTCATTTTAAATGCACTTTACTTCATACCTATATATACACACACTTTAAAAATACATAGCACCACAAAAAAAGGTACGAAATCTTATCCAAAGTTTTCACCGTATTGAACGTATATTCTTTGGAAAAATTTGTAATGATAATCGTACGTCAAAAATTTACAATTCACATTAGAAAAAAAATACAATTGATGACGTAAATTTAGTCATAAATTAAACTATTAAAAAATTAATCAAATTATAAAATAAAAATATCTACCAATCGGATAAAAGATAGTAGTATTGTGATTTTATTATAAAAGGTTAACTTATTAGAATAAGCAACTTAAGTACTTTTAAACTAATTTACAATTCCATGTCTAGTTAATGTGAGATTTTATTTTCACACATATTCAATAATCCTCTTCTCAAACAAAAGCCACAAACACTGTAGCCCCTACTCAAACGATGATCCATCTGTCCATCTTCTTCAAATATGAAAACCAAGAAGATCACATTCCATTGAGATCTCTACCACGTCAAAGCCCCATGTTACCATGGAGTTTAAATTTCAAGAGTCCATTTTACACGACGGATTTTCTAGTCATTGTAACCTCCCCAGGTGCCACCAACCTTGGTTAGATTTCTCTTTGGGGTTCATCTCACGTGTATACATGGTTAAAATCAGACTCTGATATCACTTGTTGGAGCCTTTCCATTCTAAAATTACAACTTATTAGGAGTAGTAGTCCAATACCTTATAAACTCATATATAATTCCATATCTAGCAAACATAGAACTTTTTGATCGCACGTATTCTTCAGTTATTACCATAAGTTATGACTTCCTCAACAAGTACTCTTTAATTATCCGTTTAGCTTGCCCTCAACAGCATACTAGCTTCCTATTTCGCAATATATTTCGATATTAAAACCAGAAAAATTAGATAATCGGAGGCAAATAAATTATTTTACACATTCACAAAACTTGAACAACTCATTACATCTAATTGAAAACCAAACAAAACATTAATAATGTACAAACCGACATATTTACAACTCTAGAGCTACTCATTCGATCTTCCCTAGAAGGACAATAAAACTTACAATTTACAAAATAAAATTGAAAAGCCAGCCAACCAAATTGTCATCAATATAGTCCTCCAGGAAACAAAACAACAAATAATTAACACATGAAAAACCTTGTCTAAAACACTATAAGCTCTCTTTTCTTTTACTTTTCTTTCTTTTCCTTTTGGGTATATATGTTTATTTTCCACTTTTTAAGCAAATTTGTACATTTGGTTAAAAAAAAAAAAAAATTTCTAACGTTTTCTTCCAGCTACGTCGACCAGGAGTTGTTTTGGCATATCATTACATGCAAAACTCGTAAACCTATTCAGTCTCACGTGGCATCATTCTATTGGCCGGAAGGCAGGTAATATAAAGTGATATAAATATGGGGTCCACAGTCTAGCTACCTTGACGAATAAAACGGTCACCGGGACCACCAAATGCCGCCACATATGACACCCCAACCAATCGGATTCCTCTTGTGGTCCATGGTCGGCAGAGAACCGTCGGTTCAGTTTCTCTTTTAAAGCTTCAGAATCAATGCCGTTTTGGGTATTTTTGGCTCACGTCTCCGTTAAAACGGCAGCTGGGCGACGGCGCGTAGCCGTTACTCGCGCACTGCTGCTCCCATGCCAGCATCTGCTTCAGCTCAGGCACTTGTTCGGACACGCGCCACACTTTCACCGACCGATCAAGGCTTCCGCTGTACACTATCCACCGTTGATGATTATCATGATCACCGTACTTTTCGTCTTCGCTACGATCTTCATCTACCGCTAGACACTTAACGGGCCCGGTGTGGCCCGTTAAGACCGACAGACATAGGTGGATCCCACTCGCGTCCCTTTTCCACACGCAGATATTCTTATCTGCGGAACCACTGAAGACAAGGTTCCCCGCGGCGGCCAAGCAGAGGACGGCGAGCTTGTGTCCCCTGAGGACGCCCCCATGGGATAACCGCTTCTCTCTAACCCAGAAGTTAACCAGCCCATCCGACGAACCGCAGTAAACGACGCCGTTTTCCTTGTTAACGGCGAGAGCCGTGACGGCGTTCTCTAGCCTCAACAAAATCTGGACCAAGAAATGCTTCGTCCCGACGCCTTGGAGCTCCCGCCGCCACGCCTTCACCGTCCCGTCCGCCGAGCCGGTGAAGACCAGCGAGTCGAACCCCGAAACGACAGCATTCACGGCGTCGTCGTGGGCGGTTATCGACTCGAGGCATTTCGACGTCGCGATTCTCCACACCTTCAAGGTCTTGTCCCACGATCCGGAGTAGAGCAGTCCATGTTCTTCATTCAGGCTCATGCAAGAAACGGCGTCGAAATGCCTGATTTTGATCACGTTACGACGTCGTCTGACCTCGACGTAGTTATTCGGGTTAACGGAGCATTTAAGAGAGTCCTTGAAGGAAGGTAAGCTTCCGACGCGCTTATGGAGTTTGGGATTCTTCGTCGAGGTTCTCCAGACGCGGATCTTGCCGTCCTGGTGGCCGGTGAAGATCCTGTCGCCAGAGATGACGATAGCCTTGACCAGTCCGCTGTTGCATTTGAATCCGGTGAAGTCCGCTAGATTCTTCCAGACGCGGATGTTCTTGCTGTCGGATCCGGTGTAGAGGAGGTCGCTGGAGACGGCGAGGGAGTACACGTGGCCATCCTCGCGGACGAGAGATCCTACCAGGCCGTTGCGAGGGAAGCTCTCGTCGTCGAAGGGGCTGAAGACGATCTGCGATGACGTCATCCAGGGGGATTTCGTGTACGGAGAAGGGGCCGGGTTCCACGGCGACATGGCGTACGGCGAGACGCTGACCGACGGCGACTGTGACGCGCTCTCGTTGTAGTAACACCCGGGGCTCATCGCCGCCGTAGCCGGAGAGAAGCTGCTGTGGCGGCGCCACGACTTGTCTTTTCTGCCGCCGTCGTCGTGGTTGACGACGTCGTCGACGTTCTTGTCGGAATGCAATAAGGCTCCTAATTTCGGCCGGGGCATGGCGTTGCTCGGTCGTTCCAGAACCACCATCGCACCACCACCGCCTTTCGCGTTTCTCATCTAGAATTAAAATCCGAGAAAAGTTGAGAGTAGGTTTTGTTTGTTTGGAGAGAAACTAAGGGAAATTTTTTTTTGGTTTTGTGGTATAAATAAAAGACGGTTGAAAGGAGAAAGAGGGGGTGTATATAAAGGGGGAGCGGTTGGTGTGAGTAGGTGACACGTAGCGAAACGAGACGTGAGCGTTTCGGAACCGGGAAACCGGCTGTGCCGGTAATAATTTTGGGATGGGAGATAAAAGGTTTTCTTTTTCTTTTGTTCTCTTTTTTTGGGATTTGAATTTAATTAAAAAATTTTTTTTTTGTTGCGACGTGTTATCTGCACACGCTAATTTGGGAAAGTGTCGTTGTGTTTTTCTATTTCTTAACTACGTAAAAAAAGTTGACTTTTGACGATTTCTTGTTTTAGAAATGACTTGTGAAATACATTTCAAATTTTTAGATGTTTCACGTTGAACTTGGAAGCGCTAGTACGACACCGTTTTACATGTGTTTCAAATTTTTCAGGGGAGTTTTTTTGACACGTTTCTTTCACATATGAATGACTTGTAAAGTTGGCTTACCAATCATATTAACTAGCTTGTTAATTTAACGTAATATATGACGTAAGTTTTTCTTTAATTAAAATGAACTTTGTTTGGAAAAGAAGGTGAATCAAAAACTGCTACCATTTAGATTAAAGAGAATACTATAAATGATAATGAAGTCTTTATTTATTCTCTTTTTCTAAAAATTTGATACTCAATAGCCTTAATCAGAGTTTCTATCTGGTTGATAGATATATTAGCTCATATGTTGATATAGGTGAAACTAAACACGTCTTTAGAGTAGAATTGAATAAGCTTTTCATTTTACTGGTGCATCAAAATTTATCCTATAGAGTACAAGGATGAAAATTGAGATGATACACAAAAACTTCTATTGTTTTTTATGATGTTGGACAAAAAATTAGTCAATAGTTTCCTATTCTAGATTTTCCTATTTCAAAGTTTTCTAATTTTCCCGTCTGACTATTTTTATATATATGTTTCTGGTCTAAATTTGTCTATTTAAATCTCAAGCTCTCTAGTTTGTAATAAGTACTGATCAGATTATAAAAAATATTATCTAAGTGATATCATTTTGCTAATTAGTGGACTTAGCAAAGAATTAAGTTCAGATTTCGATATTTCAAAAAAAAAAAAAAAAAAAAAAGGGTTCGTATTTCGATACGAGACTTATGTCCATTTGTTTTCCAGTCTCTAATATCCAAGATAACGCTCATGAAGTACGCTGATAACTCTAGAATTTGAAAGATCATGAAAAGCAGTAATTTAAGCACCAAATAATGATGTCTATTTCATTCGGAAATCAGCAGCTAAACCCATATAATTCACAAATTACCTGAATATTACCTGCTACCCAGTTGTCCTTGGCTCATTTGTTTGGAAAATTAAATATTGTATTCACTATTATTACATTGCTGACTGACCACATATTGCTGCATATAATATATGTACACATATAAATATATATTATGCCTCGTATGATGATTAACTTGAATCTTTAACTAAAGTGGGGAACAAGATATCAGTGATAACAACCAATTTGAACGACTGAAAATAAATAAATAAATAAATTTTCAAAAATAAATAAATAAATAAATAATTGGTGTGGTTTAGTCCGTAGATTTTTGTGCTGCCAGTGAGACTATAGTGCGTTAACTCTCATTATTATCTCCTTTCATTTCCAGTATAATTTAGGCCAGCCCAAAAGCCGAAAGAGCTGTATATATATATATATATATACACGTTATAGTCTTCCTCATAATGCAGCCTTTTAATGTACATAACTTTTATTTCAACTTCCAATCGAAAGCATTCACATTTGATATTATCAGTATTTTATATCAATTAATGATGTGAGACTTATTGAAGAAATTAAGATTAATTCTCAATCGTATTTTGAATGGTCTTGAGAGATTGAATGAACACAAGGCCAACTGTTACATTAATATATATATATATATATATATGAATATAATTGTCAAAAAGTATGAAAAAGAGCTAATTAAACTTTTTTCAATAAGTTACATTTATATCAATCGGCCCAAAAGTCGTTATAATGGCCGGTGGCTTCCGTTGTTAGAATACATATCATTCAATATCGTCCTTCTCTGGCAAATGATCTTGAGCTACTTCATGCATGCACATGCGTATTGTGTTCTAGTCAAACTTCCTCGACAGTTCATTCTTTCTCAATTCTGTTGTTCTGACTTTCCGGGTTTCTTTTTTCTGTATTTTTATTCTTATTTTTTATTGTTTGGGTTATGGATATGAATATTACACTACAATGACATTGATTGAGAGTTCCATGAGTTCCAGGTATGCTCACACTTTAGAAAGTAGTGACGATGGTGAGGCGGAAAAAATAATCCAATCTCCTTTTCTCTTTTCGTATTGCTAACTCAATATTAAAGTCAAGTTTCGTATCCCATTTCTCACTATACATATATCAGCACATCATCAAAAGATTAGAAAGGTGAGTCAAATTAGCTCTAATACTTTCAAGAGATAAACTTAAGCCACCTATCGACATAAAAGTAGATTAAGAACCATAAGAATCGATGATTTTATAGAACGATAATCTCCAAATATTCTTATTCGAGAAATCAAGGATCAATACCAATAAAAAAAATGAGTGAATATCATTCAATAATCTTAAGAAGACAAGTTTAAAAAGAAAAGTTAAATGTAATGAGATAAGATAACTCCCATTTAAAAGTAAAGATAGAATCTTCATCAAAGCAGGAAACCATGGGCAGTTATCTATGCATATAAATACGAGGCATCACTAAAGGCAGAGCAAGTCATTCTCCATCAATTACGTGCAATTTTCCCCTTTTCTCATTCTCCGAATTCCCCTTGAACTTCTTGCTTCCTTTTCTTACTCTCAAGCAATTGTTGTACTACATTTCTCAACTATACTCTCACATTAAGTATAAACTTCTATGAAACTAATCTGTGTTTGTCTTTTTTTTTTTTAATAAATTTTTCCATGTCTTATTTTTTCGTGTAACTGTCATATCGATTTAAGGCACTCGACTCACCAGTCTATTGACATCAACTCCAAACTCAGTCATTGGCCCTAATCTAAATCAATGGTACTAGCTTTTACACTAGCTTTTACCCTTACATGCACTTATCAACACCCGAATAATCTTGATTAAAAAAAAAAAAACCCAATCTTCTATCAAAATTAAAAATAAATAAATAAATAAATAAAATCTCACATGAATACATATAAGGCATCATTTACAACTCAAGTGTCCAATCATTTACATTCTTATATCAAATTAAAATTTTGTTACAATGCAATAACTATAAAACCAAATCCACAGTAAAAAGATGATTAGAAAATATAAACGTATATATTATTTATTAATTAAGCATGCATTTAGAACATGTGTTTGAGATGAAATTTTTATATTGAAATTGATTGACTTTTCAAAAACTAAGTATAATTTTGTTGACATTTTAGGGGGGGGGGGGGGGGGAAGTTTAGACCTTCCATCCAAACAAACTCTAATAGCATGTTTACTTATCAGGAGTGGGGGAAAGTTTAGACCTTCCATCCAAACAAACTCTAATAGCATGTTTACTTATCAGGAGTAAGGAATGAGAGTGGAGAATAGGAGTCAATCTTTTGTTTACTTACTCTTTTTTTTTTTTTTTTTTTTTTTCTGGAATGGGAGTGAGAATGGTAGGTCTCATACCAATTTAGGATTGAGGAATGAGATTGGCAATCTCATACTCCCTTCCGGATTGTGACTCTCATTCCTACTATTAATATTAAATTAGTATTTTATCCTTAGTTCATTTAAAAAATAATAACAACCTATATTAACTATTTTTATTAACTAAGTATAATATATTTTTTTATTAACTTAATATTATATAATTATCATAATTACTATTACCGTTATTAAAGTAAATAAATAACTTTTTTTATCATAAAATATTATTATGTTTCTATTTTTATATTTTTTATACTTTACTTATTTTAATTCATTTTTTTATACTCTTTTTAATTTTTTAAAACAAAAAGTTACACAATTTAATTTTATTACCTTAATATCATAATGATTATTTTATTTTTGATTAATAGTATGATAATAAATAAAAAATTAATCATTTTTTAATTTTTGAAAATACAATAAATAAAGGGGTATACAAGTAAATTTATATCAACTAACTCCGATTCCTGTTCTAAGTAAACACATGGATGAGATTGACAGTGATTCCGACTCCGATTCCTAGAACCCAAGTAAATAGTATATTCTGACTCCGAATCTTGATTCCGAATCCAGCTCACTCCGAATTCTAACCATTTCGATTCATGCTCACTTCGATTAGACGTAAGTAAACATGCCATAAGCGAAACTCTCGGTCCACCATTATTTCCACTTTTAAATATGAACAGAGAAAATAAAAATGATCCTAAACAAGGAACATTAAGTTTTCTTTCTTTACTTTTTTTGTTTATTTCTTTCATTTTATCAATATAAAAACAGTTTATTATTTGTTCCAACTTCCAAGTCACAAGTTGTTGAACCATAAATGCTCTTCGGCGTTTTCTCTCCACTGCGCGCAAAAACCGCGCACTTTGGCGGCTACTGAAGTCAAAGATCGTTGAATATTAAAAATTCACTGTCACAAGAACGTTACTTTTTAAGGTATCTTAAAAATTCAAAATTCAAAAACCAAAAATTATCATTTATCTATATTATTAAATATTAAGGTGTTTCAGCAGTAAAAATGTATTTCCTTTTTTTTTTTTTTTTCCTTCTAAAATGCATTCAAGGTTCGATATTTTATAGTTTCAATTAAAGACTATATTTGGTAATTGAGCAGTGTAGCATTAAACTCAGACTCAGAATGAAAATTGAATTCATATTTTAAAATAAATCGAGTCAAGTAATTTCTATTTGAAAAGTAAATTCTTGAAATTTTTCATAAATTAAACAAAATAAAATGACAATGAGATGACGACGATAATGATAATAATATATTTTAGAATTTCTTCACCATCTAAATTGTCATTATCTTATCCATAAAAACAAAGGAAGATAGTAAAAACAAATTATCTTCCTATTTTTTAACTGACATATAAGTGTCAATTTAAGATGAATATACTTTGAGTAAAGTAGAATTTTATGACACTTCACTTTTTATGAACAAAACATATAAAATGATCGATATGGTTCCAGATATTTCCTTGATAATTTTATATTTGATTTTATTTATAAATGTAAAATTAAAAATATGAACACTCAAAAGCTTATGCACAAAGAAAAGGAAAATACGTGTTTAATTTTTTTTTGGTGAATAAAATGATCTAGGGGTGATCCCATCATTTTCAGATTTTCAACCCCAGAAGCAGGAATCGCTTTTCCTAGATATGACATGGAAATATATTCTTTATACTAATTTCTCTCAGTCGGTCATCTGGGGTTTATCCAACCATCACTAAATCATGTTTCAACAACCGAAACTGGAGCGAGACATAAAAAAAAAAAAAGAGAATCGAATCTAAATAGATAAAAAAGAGAAATCTAATAAAGGTATTTACTCTTGCTAACTCATCCACCTTTATGGGTGAAAATACTTGTTTAATTAATTGTAGGATTATGAACCAGTACGTGGTATATATGCTAACAGCTGACACATATGTTAGATACGTTTGTAGGACAAATTATGGTTTTAAGACATAAGCATGACGAGATCAGCCCAAATGTCTGCCGACAGTTGTGGTAAAGCGATTGTCAGCTTCTATGAAACTCAAAGTTAGTTTAGTCAGCTGGGAAACTGGCACGTGGCCATTTGGGCCCTCATTGGATAATTACATGGTTCGTGGTGTTGTTTGGCTATTTTCCACGAGTGGGGGCTCTTCCTGTTGCATGAAATGTCGTTGTTACCAATATCATATAACTGGAATATGTTGAGGGGCCAAAAATAATTATAAAAAAAAAAAACACAAAACAAAACAAAAGTGGAAAGGTTGAATAACCTTTTGAGATTTTCTTACAAATAAAAAATGATAACTCACTGAAATTAATATTTAAAAATTGATATTAGAGTTGGTGTCTCTTATATATTATTCGTATGATAAACTACACATAGAAGCAATATTAACATTAATAACGAATTACTTGTGCAAGAATAGAATTGATTCGCTTACTTAAATTAATGTATAGTTGTTTCTTGAGTGGACGTGGCATGTGAATATGTGATACAGCAAACACCAAATCTAGATTATAGAATTAGTCTAGTTATAAATAATTATTAACTGGGATATTACGAAGAACTTTAATAATAATTAATATTATCCTGATGGACTTGATGTATATATGTATATGTATCTATGAGTGTGTGTTGTGCAAGTCACCAAAAATCATGAGCTGAGACAAGCAAAACATAATCAGGGCATCACCCAATAATGTGATCTTGTTGATATTTATCATTGTTTGCTTATAAATTATTATTTATAAACACAAAAAATGCCCTAGCTAGCTACGTGGGAAAAGAATCAACATTTTACTAAGATTATTGTTAAAGCTATATATATATATATGTATGTATGTATATATGTATGTATGTATGTTCATTGAATATATCTACAAAAATATTATTGCCGGTAGGTATATATAGACTATTTAGTTGTCTATCTAGCAGCCTTCTTGAATTCATGAATACTTGCAAACCGTATTTCACAGCATGCGTATACGTGGTTGACTTCGTTGCAATGATCCAAAATACAATTATATCTCTACAGTATGAAGTCACTTACCTTCTTATATTATTTCTCTCTGAAAAAAGTTTCCATGTTCTTTTTTTCTTTGACGACTAATTGTTCAACAGGATATATATGTGTGTGTGTGTGATATTATATAATTATATATGTTTGTATATTAGCACAAAAAATTAAGAAGAAGACAAAAAGCATATAGTTTTTCCTTCTTTATTGCTAGCATAGTTAATACTAAACTTATCTTTCTTCTAAATATATATATATATATATATATATCTTTAGCAATATTTAAAAGAGTGAATACCAATTTTCATCATGCCCTCCATATCAGCCACGTGTTATTTCTTTCTTTTTTTCTCCTTTTTTTTTTTCGTTGTTTTTTCCCTTCTTTCTTTCATGTTCCCTTGTCTCTCACTCTCTCTCTCTCTCACCTCAGTTTCTCCCGTGCTTCTTGCTCTTTACTCTCTCGATCGTCCCACAGGGTTTTTTTTTTTTTTTTTTTTTGGTGCTTTCGTCTTCTCTCTTGATCCTCTTCTCTTCTTCTTCCCAACTCTTTGTAGCTTTCGTAGGAAATCCTCCTCACTTAATTTTGGGGATTTTGTTTGTTGTAGGTTTGTAACTGATCTGATCATTTGACTTCTGGTTGTATATATTCGCCTCTTTATTATTGATGATGAATTCATAGATGCAGAAAAAGTTTGGATTTTTTTAAACCTTAAAATCAAAACCCAAGCCGATCAGTTACGGCTAATTAGTTACGATGAAAAATGGATTCATAAGATAGTTCCAACTTCTATTTAGCTATAATAGCCATTGATTCTTCATCTTGCAGCAAGAAAATTAAACCACTAACAGTAACCTTAAAATGGATCAACACGTGCGGAGCACGTTACTTCAACTAGTATATATATGTCTATATTTGACGTACATCTGTGTTTAACTCCAACTAAATTGTACTTTTTTATCTTAATTTTTATCTTTTCTGAAAAATCAACAAAATTTATAACTAATTTTTAAAAAGTTAACCAACTCAAACTTAAAAATTTCATCTTATCTTAAACTCAACCCAAACACCAAACAAACCCTAAGTGTCAATGTGCAACTCTCATATATGCTTGACACGTGGCCTTTTTTCCCCTTATTAATTTACTACCTGCACTTTCACCGTTCGGCTATTTTTTTTTTCTTCTTTACTAGTATATCAAGGTTATGGAATTTCTATTTGCCTCTTGGCTTTATAAATTAGTACAAAGCAAAAAGTAGTACCAGATTGTGCTTTTTTAGCCTTTTTTTTTTTTTTTTTTGGTGAATCCTTTTTAGCTTTTCTTAGAGCTTGCCAAATTATACCAAAATAATATTTTAATTAAAAGAAATCAGCAATATCAGATTAATTAAATTGTATACATCTACATAAATTCTATATTAGTTCTCTAATGAAAAAGTTAGGACTGTCTGCTAATCTTGAAACCTAACTAAAATCAATAATTAAATAAAGTCAAAAAGTTGGCAAAAATGCCCATAAATCAGGCAGGTGTCTTCATAAAACTCTTAAATAATATTGATGTACAAATATTAAAAAAAATATATGACTATACAGTCCTCGTGTCCAATCTTTAATAAGTCTTTTTAAGTTTTAATTAAATTAAGGCTTGCCTAGCTCCTAATCATCGAACACGTTTAAATTTTCACTTTTTTGAGTATATTCTACACGTCAAAAAATCTAGACAATCCCATCTTATATATGTTTTTTTAGGGACAATCCAATTTTATAAAAATTTAATTAGCATGCTTAGCAAGAGATCAATTAAAAATTACTACATGATCTACGGACTAGAACATGACACGTACTTGAATAATGATATTGAATATTTATTATCTTTTAAAGGGTCGTTGGTAGATTACTAGATTGTGTATAGAGACCTTAATTAGACCTTAACCTTACTAATTTTTAAAAAAGATGTTTGCTAATTATCAAACATATTTCCACGTGGCCAAACAAAATTCTCTCCCCTTTAGTTATATATTAATTAAGATCGGTTGAATAAATCTTCGTTTTAATTATAAATAGAGATATCATAAATAACTTACGTAAGCAAGAATGGAAGAGGGAACAGTCTTTAAAATATTAATCTTCACTTTATATGAGTTTAATTTCTGTTTGAAATCTAAGGAACTAATTTGGATCTTGTTTGCTCACCAGATGACACATAGCCATGGCTGCTGAAAATTAATTTAAGTTTATTTTTTTGTGCTAATTATAAATATGTTGCAATGTGGTGATCTATTAACTTTTTGCTAGTTAAAAATAGGGTGATTTTTTTTTGTTAATGAATCCCCTTTCCTTTTTGCTTATGGAGGACGTTCTTAATTAACGACTTTTTTTTTTTTTTTTTTTAGCTTGTTTAACTAATAAATTACAGGTATTTGAACGCTAGAAAAAAAAAAAATGTAACGTGGTACATATTTTAAGCAATTTAAAGTAACAACAATATATATATATAAAAATATATATATAAACCAACAAAAGTTGAGATTTTTTAGCTTGTCAACTTTATTCAAAAAATTATATTTCGCTTGATATGATTTTGTTATTGATCGATGTCGAACACGTGTATATATGATTAACCAAGTACTCAGCATGAACAAAGACGTATATATAGAATATTGACTAGTCCATTAACTAAATTAATTTCTTTAAATGGCACTTTAATTTGAAATTAATACGTTAATCTTAGTTTTAGTTTCAATTGGCCTGATTACTTGACTTTAGTTTGTGCACAAAAACAGACAGCTTTCAGAAAAACCAAAGTACGTAATTTTGTTCCAGTTGACTTTAATTACGAGGACATTAATTGATACTTATCCAAATATAACCGGCCTTCCAGATGGTGTTCAGCAATAGGGAGGGGCAAGTCAACTGTTGAGGAAAATAATGGTTTTGAATATGGCCTCTCATTATTTTGTGGCACTCCTCATTTCCCTTCAAATTTTTGTGAATATTGTATCCTTCTCCACTCAAATCTCACACACATACATACATACATATATATATATATATGTAGATATATGTTGGCTTTCCAAGAGGAGAAAATATAGAAAATGTGGTACTGTTTAAGCTACTTTAAAAGCTGTTTTGTAATGTCAAATTCAAAAGTTATCAAATTACCATTTGTTCAAATATAGTCAGCCTAGAAGATATGTGTGTGTGTATATAAATATGTGCACGTGGGTATATATATATATATATATATTTGTGCACTTCTATATGATTGGAAAATCATGGTGTCTTGCTATGGATGTGGCATAAAGGACATAGCCTTTATAGATATATTTTGCCAACAAATTGTAAGAGGACAAACTAAGCCACTATAGTCTCATAATTCCCAAACGTACTCTCTTTTGGTCTTTAATCCAACATAATAATGCTCTTTCGGACCATTCTTATTTGTTTGTCCTTTTTCATTATTTTGATATTCCTTCGTTTGTGTGTTCAAATTTTTCCTTCCCATCTACTGTTCTTATGGGGCACTTTTTTTTCACCTTTTTAAATCTTGACATTTTTCTAATAATTTATGAGAATTGTCTTTTTTATATGATGTCACAATAATAATCTTGACACGTCCTTATAGACATAAAAATTCTTGGCACCTCTAGGAACCAGCCAGCTGTATACCAAACCCTAGTATGAAGATAAAAATCTAAGATTAATTTATATCAGACGTCCTTAAACTTTTTTCCTTCTCTAAAATTACACCTCTATTTTCTTTTTGGTGTTCCAAAAGTACTTGGTATATGAATTCCCAAAATGTCTTAAATCACCCAATTAATACTTGAACGAAAAATGCTAAAAGTGGGAGAGTGCGCGGTCCTTCGCCCTTCATTGCTGATCGAGTTAAAATCTATGGTTAATACTCTTCTGGAAATTTTTTGATTGAGTTAGGGACTTAGTGCAAGAGAGCTCGAATCAAGGTAGGTCTGAAACTAGTAGTGGAACTGGAATTCTCCTAATTACATTAGCCATTTAAGCTCTTCTCTTGAGGTCGAGTTGATAAACTACACATAGAAGCAATATTAATATTAATAATGAATTACTTGTGCAAGAATAGAATTGATTCGCTTACTTCAATTAATGTATAGTTGTTTCTTGAGTGGACGTGGCATGTGAATATGTAATACAGCAAACACCAAATCTAGATTATAGAATTAGTCCAGTTATAAATAATTATTAACCGGGATACTACGAAGAACTTTAATAATAACTAATATTATCCTGATGGACTTGATATATATATATATATATAAATATATATATATATATATATATATATAGATGAGTGTGTGCTGTGCAAGTCACCAAAAATCATGAGCTGAGACAAGCGAAACATAACCAGTGCGTCACTCAATAATTTGATCTTGTTGATATTTATCATTGTTTGCTTAGAAATTATTATTCATAAACACAAAAAATGCCCTAGCTAGCTACGTGGGAAAATAATCAACATTTTACTAAGATTATTGTTAAAGCTCTATATATATATATATGTATGTTCATTGAATATATCTACAAAAATATTATTGCCGGTAGGTATATATATATAGACTATTTAGTTGTCTATATAGCAGCCTTCTTGAATTCATGAATACTTGCAAACCCTATTTCACAGCATGCGTATATGTGGTTGACTTCGTTGCGATGATCCAAAATACATTTATATCTCTACAAGATGAAGTCACGTAACTTCTTATATTATTTCTCTCTGAAAAAAATTACCATGTCCAACTAATTATACTTAATTTTTCTTTTATTTTTCTTTGACAACTATTTGTTCAACAGGATATATGTGTGTGTGTGTGTGTGTGTGTGTGTGTGTATGATATTATATAATTATATATGTCTGTATATTAGCACAAAAAATTCAGAAGAAGACAAAAAGCAGATAGTTTTTCTTCTTTATTGCTAGCATAGTTAATACTAAACTTATCTTTCTTCTATATAAAGATATATATATATATATATATATATATCTTTAGGAATATTTAAAAGAGTGAATACTAATTTTCATCATGCCATCCATATCAGCCACGTGTCATTTATTTCCTTTTTTCTCCCTTTTTTTTTCGTTGTTTTTTCCCTTCTTTCTTTCATGTTCCCTTGTCTCTCACTCTCTCTCTCTCTCACCTCAGTTTCTCCCGTGCTTCTCTGATTTTTTTTTTTACCCTTGTTCTCTTGCTTCTTGCTCTTTACTCTCTCGATCGTCCCAGAGGGTTTTTTTTTTTTTTTGGGTGCTTTCGTCTTCTCTCTTGATCCTCTTCTCTTCTTCTTCCCAACTCTTTGCAGCTTTCGTAGGAAATCCTCCTCACTTAATTTTGGGGATTTTGTTTGACGTAGGTTTGTAACTGATCTTTTCATTTGACTTGTGGTTGTATATATTCGCCTCTTTATTATTGATGATGAATTCATAGATGCACAAAAAGTCTGGATTTTTTTAAACCTTAAAATCAAAACCCAAGCCGATCAGTTACGGCTAATTAGTTACGATGAAAAATGGATTCATAATATAGTTCCAACTTCTATTAGCTATAATAGCCATTGATTCTTCATCTTGCACCAAAAAAAATTAAACCACTAACAGTAACCTTAAATACTTCAACTAGTATATATATAACTGTCAATGTGCAACTCTCATACATGCTTGACACGTGCCTTTTTATTTTCCTTATTTATTTACTTCCTGCACTTTCACCGTTCGGCCTTTTTTTTTTTTTTTTTTTTCCTTTACTAGTATATAAAACAAGTTACAAGGTTATGGAATTTCCAATTGCCACTTGGCTTTATAAATTAGTACAAAGCAAAAAGTAGTACCAGATTGTCCTTTTTTAGCCTTTTTTTTTTTTTGGTGAATCCTTTTTAGCTTTTCTTAGAGCTTGCCAAATTATACCAAAATAATATTTTAATTAAAAGAAATCAGCAATATCAGATTAATTAAATTGTATACATCTACATAAATTCTATATTAGTTCTCTAATGAAAAAGTTATTACTGTCTGCTAATCTTGAAACCTAACTAAAATCAATAATTAAATAAAGTCAAAAAGTTGGCAAAAATGCCCATAAATCAGGCAGGTGTCTTCATAAAACTCTTAAATAATATTGATGTACAAATATTAAAAAAAAATATATGACTATACAGTCCTCGTGTCCAATCTTTAATAAGTCTTTTTAAGTTTTAATTAAACTAAGACTTGCCTAGCTCCTAATCATCGAACACGTTTAAATTTTCACTTTTTTGAGTATATTCTACACGTCAAAAAATCTAGACAATCCCATCTTATATATTTTTATTAAGGGACAATCCAATTTTATAACAATTTAATTAGCATGCTTATCAAGAGATCAATTAAAAATTACTACATGATCTACGGACTAGAACATGACACGTACTTGAATAATGATATTGAATATTTATTATCTTTTAAAGGGTCGTTGGTGGATTACTAGATTGTGTATAGAGACTTTAGTTAGATCTTAACCTTACTAATTTTTAAAAAAGATGTTTGCTAATTATCAAACATATTTCCACGTGCCCGAACAGAATTCTCTCCCCTCTAGTCATATATTAATTAAGATTGGTAAAATAATTAAATCTTCATTTTAATTATAAATAGAGATATCATAAATAACGTACGTAAGCAAGAATGGAAGAGGGAACAGTCTTTAAAATATTAATCTTCACTTTATATGAGTTTAATTTCTGTTTGAAATCTAAGGAACTAATTTGGATCTTGTTTGCTCACCAGATGACACATAGCCATGGCTGCTGAAAATTAATTTAAGTTTATTTTTTTGTGCTAATTGTACATGTGTTGCAATGTGGTGATCTATTAACTTTTTGCTAATTAAAAATAGGGTGAATTTTTTTTTTTTTTGGTTAGCGAATCCCCTTTCCTTTTTGCGTATGGAGGACGTTCTTAATTAACAAACTTTTTGTTTTTTTGTTTTTTGTTTTTGGTTTTTTTGGCTTGGTTAACTAATAAATTACAGGTATTTGAAAGCTAGAAAAAATAAAAAAAAAAGAAAAGTAACGTGGTACATATTTTAAGCAATTTAAAGAAACAACAATATATATAAATATATTTAAAAACCAAAAGTTGAGAGTTTAATTTAGCTTGTCAACTTTATTCAAAAAATTATATTTCACTTGATATGATTTTGTTATTGATCGGTATCGAACATGTATATATGATTAACCAATTACTCAGCATGAACAAAGACGTATATATAGAATATTGACTAGTCCATTAACTAAATTAATTTCTTTAAATGGCACTTTAATTTGAAATTAATATGTTAATCTTAGTTTTAGTTTCAATTGGCCTGATTACTTGAATTTAGTTTGTGCAAAAAAACACACAGCTTTCAGAAAAACCAAAGTACGTAATTTTGTTCCAGTTGACTTTAATTACGAGGACATTAATTGATACTTATCTAAATATAACCGGCCTTCTAGATGGTGTTCAGCAATAGGGAGGGGCAAGTCAACTGTTGAGGAAAATAATGGTTTTGAATATGGCCATTCATTATTTTGTGGCACTCCTCATTTTCCTTCAACTTACACACACACATATATATATATATATGTAGATATATGTTGGCTTTCCAAGAGGAGAAAATATAGAAAATGTAGTACTGTTTAAGCTACTTTAAAAGCTGTTTTGTAATGTCAAATTCAAAAGTTATCAAATTACCATTTGTTCAAATATAGTCAGCTTAGAAGATGTGTGTGTGTGTAAATATATGCACACATATATATATATATATATATATATGTGCACTTCTCTATGATTGGAAAATCATGGTGTCTTGCTATGGATGTGGCATTAAGGACATAGCCTTTATATGTACTTACAAAGAAAATTTGGTTGCCATTTTGCCAACAAATTGTAAGAGGACAAACTAGGCACTATAGCCTCATAATTCACAAACGTACTCTCTTTCGGTCTTTAGTCCAACATAATAATGCTCTTTCGGACCATTCTTATTTGTTTGTCCTTTTTCATTATTTTGATATTCCTTCGTTTGTGTGTTCAAATGTTTCCTTCCCATCTACTGTTCTTATGGGGCACTATTTTTTCACCTTTTTAAATCTTGACATGTTTCTAATAATTTATGAGAATTGTCTTTTTTATATGATGTCACAATAATAATCTTGACACGTCCTTGTAGACACAAAAATTCTTGGCACCTCTAGGAACCCGCCAGCTTTATACCAAACCCTAGTATGAAGATAAAAATCTAAGATTAATCTATATCAGACGTCCTTAAACTTTTTTCTTTCTCTAAAATTAGACCTCTATTTTCTTTTTGGTGTTCCAAAAGTACTTGGTATCTGAATTCCCAAAATGTCTTAAATGATCACCCATTAATACTTGAACGAAAAATGCTAAAAGTGGGAGAGTGTGCGGTCCTCCGCCCTCCATTGCTGATCGATTAAAATCTATGGTTTATGTTCTTGTGGAAATTTGTTTGATTGAGTTAGGGACTTAGTGCAAGAGAGCTCGAATCAAGGTAGGTCTGAAACTAGTAGTGGAACTGGAATTCTCCTAATTACATAAGCCATTTAAGCTCTTCTCTTGAGGTCGAGTTCCTTACAAGAATCTTCGATCTACTGATTCTCCCTCGTCATACAAGAATCGCTAAAAATCTTCACTTCTTTGCTTATATTCCTATGTAATTTGGGGCACATTTCATTCATTCCCTTCAAACTTCTTCCTCGTCTTGGCAGCCACTAGGGTTTAATTTGAGCTAGCTAAGTTGGGTAGTTTAGCTAAGATCACATTGTTTATTTTGGAAAAGTACAAAATTATCAAGCACGTGCTAAAAGTTGCCACTTCTTAAATCCAAGTGGTTAACAGAATATTCTAACATAGGGGGCCGGTGAGATTTAAGACATTTTAGGAATTCGAGGACCAAGTTTGAAACAAATAAAAATTGGGAGACAAACTATAGACAGAGGGGGAAAAAAAAAAATCCAAGGACGTTTGATGAAATTATCCTTAAAATTCTAGGCTAAACTATTTAAAGCTAGGGTTATCAAATATCTCACTTAGATGGACAAACAAAGATGCAACTTTCATATTGTTAGTAACACGTATCCAAGTAAGACTCTTTCTTGCTTTTAATAAACTATACAACTAATTAAGAAGGCTAATTATCTCTCCCCCCCCCCCCCCCCCCCCCCCCCAAAAAAAAAAAGGAAAAAAAAGAGAAGCTAGGCTAAAACTTTTGTCGTATCCCCTAGATATCTCTCTTATCAATAGGCTATAATTTAAACAAACAAAAAAATCCTGAAATTTTATTCCACACAATGGCAAAACATGAAGAGAAAGGAGGCTATTGATTTTACTTTTCTTCCAAAGTAGGGAGACTATATTGACTATGTATACTCACCAATATATATATACATACATATTATTTTGTTTGTACTCCAAGAATAACTTTTTTGAGGTCCCTTTTCTACTCATGGATGATTATTGATGTTAATGATATTTAGTCATGTTACTAATAACATTTTTGTCTTCATCCTAGCTAGCTTTGTCCCACCGCTATATATGAGAGGTGGTTACCCTTTTCTTCTAAAATTTCATGGTCGTAGCCCTCTTGATGACGTCGTCCAAAAACCCTTTCACTTAATTATCACTACCAATATGCTTTACCATTATTCCATTTGTAGCCTTTTGCCTTTGGTTTTTCTTACAACCAAATAGTGCCTGGGGTCCTACTGAGCTTTTTTATTTTTTTATTTTTATTTTATTTTTTTTAACCGGCCGTACAATAATGATTCCAAGAGAAACAATATCTGCTACCCTACCTCCGGTGGTTGTTACATGACAGCCACATCATTATCACATGATTATTTATATAATGGTCCAATCAATGTCACGTGTATTTTTTTTTTTGTCTATAAAAAAATATAAAAAATGCAATAGTATAAATATAATAGTCAATTTAGAGTAGTTTAATTATTATTTTTATAGACGTGTCATTTATTTTCAATATCTTGAATTCTGAATTCAGTTCAAAATTAGGATAGTAAATTTTTTTTTCAATTGATTGATAAGGAAAAAGTAACCATAAATCAAGGAATAACGGAAATGGAGTAGTTAAAGCCATTGAAACTTTTTAAAAAGAAGAGATATTCTTTTAATGATTGAGATCATTTCTTT
Source organism: Ficus hirta (assembly GCA_038430175.1). Taxonomy (NCBI): domain Eukaryota; kingdom Viridiplantae; phylum Streptophyta; class Magnoliopsida; order Rosales; family Moraceae; genus Ficus; species Ficus hirta. The sequence goes on from CM076596.1 coordinate 10,799,668, forward strand.
CTAGGAGATTTTAAAAGTAAAGTATGAAAAAAATGTCCTATTGATGTTATTCTAATTTTATGAAAAAAAATATTCTATTGGTGTTATTCTAATTTTAACCATTAGATCTATATCAATTTATATTAATTTTATTGTACTTTTTGAAATGAATAATCATCCATTTTGTTAATTTAAAAGAAAATTTTATAATTTTCGAATACGAGACCTAAAATTCTAAACTCAATTCTCATTTGTTGAACTAGTCCCATCAAAATTGACTTTGAATAGATCTTAGCATAAAAAATGTACTTTAAGATAAGATTCTATTCTTACCCTCGAAAGCCCATTAGTTTCTCTTATCTGGTGACGGGAATTTCACTTGCATGGTAGTGTACGATAGTTATTTCTCAATAAAAATATCGATCACATGATCAAATGGTGCCAAGATCTAGAATATTAATCTTCGCAACATGATGTCACAACATGATGCAGGTACATATAAATATAAATATAAATATATATATATATATATTTATATATACATACACACATATCCAAAATGATCATGATGACTGAAAAAAGAGGTAGTGGCGATAGTGCTGTACAGTTGGCTGGCTTTGGAGTAAGTTTGTTGTAGCAAAAGCAAGTAGAGGACCAAAATTACTACCCCATATATAGTGGCTACCTAGATTCTGGACAACAGCTTTTTAGCATGCAACAGCATACAAGGGCCAGTCCCCTGATATATATATATATATATATATATATATATATATGGATAGCCAATAAAATCAAGTTGTTTGATCCCACTGTTAGTGCTCTACACTTGGCTGATTAGCTTTGTATGGTTTTAGATCTCATTTAGGTAGAGACATGGACTACCCAACAACGTGGGAGCGGACAAGTAGCTAGTTTCCAAGGCCAAAATTAGAAGTCCCACGAAGATACGGAACAATTATCATCATGATAATTGCCATAAAAAAAAATATCATCATGCTAATTGATGAGAATAGTGTTAGGATCATATAGAATTTGTTTTTTTAGTGGCAATATCATTTTTTTTTGTATTTGTACACATATATGAAATGTTTATATCTGATATTATATACCATTCGACGCTTGTAACTTTCTGTTTAAAAATTTATAACTACTAGTTGATTTACTTATAATTTTCTATTTAGAACCTTTGTAACGTAATAATTTCTTATTTAAAAACTTGCCACATGATATTAGTTGAAAAATGATATATTAGAATTACTTGATTAGTACAACATATCACAAAAAAATTACAAGTGTCATATATGGAGAGTGCCGGATAGCAGCCCCTCCCTACATATATAGCAATGTTCTTTATAGTACGTACGTTTGAAAACATAAGTCGTTATATCTTATATCCCAATGCAATATAATGTATTTTTGAATATCTCATCTATTTCATTCTAATACAAATATATTTAAACAATACACCAACTCATTTATTATTCATCTATTTATCTTTTCTGTCTATTTTTATCAACCACATAATATTTGAATGACTATTCAAATATAAATAACTCAAACACACATTATATTTGAATATAAAAAAGGGGACATCCAACGCAGTGTATTTCATATATCACATTCAAATACCATAAAAAATTATATGTCTTGCAGACGAACCTTTAGTTTTACAATGTTAAGCTACAACAATATTTAAGTCATTTTAGATTACATAAAATTTTTTTTCTCCCAACACCGTAGGGAAAATGAACCTTATACTTGTTAAAGGATAGTAAGTCTGTATTTAAATCATAAGTTCAAATTTATAATTTAAATAGTAAATTCAAATTTTAAGAGAAAATACATTACATATAAAGTCGAAAAAAAAAAATAAAAAGTGGGTTTTAAACAAACATGAATAAATACTCGTTATTTAGTTCAAATCATGTTTTAGCATCTTTTGAGTTTTCTTACATAAGATATAAGGTCTATCAATGAAACACATATGTAGTGAGAGAATAAAACTATTAAATATATATTAAATTAATAATTTTTACAATTTTAATTAACGTTTGAAAACAACTATCAGATTCATAAATTTTATTGAGGAAAAAAATAAAAAGGATCAGATTCATAAAAAGCTGTCCTACAATATGTTGTCCACATAATTAGGAAAGGTTTTGAAGTACTTGCCATCACCATGATTGAATACTCAGTATTATCTACACGAGATTTCTGATAAGATGTGTCTCGAAAGTCATAAGGGTTTGACATTGGTTTTGGATTTTATGGGGTGACGTGTCTGTTGGATATGTAGAAAATATAGATGGATAAAAGACCCGTCATTTGAAGCCCTAATGATATGTAGATAATTGGTGAGATTAACACTTCAATAATTGTGAAAACTAAAACAAATTTTTATCCTTCCATGCATTTTGGTGATTTAGGTTAGGTTCAACGGCTGGACCATATGTCTCTTTATCTCACCTTCCAGCACAACAACCAGGTCTTGTTATCTATTTGGCATTGAACATTCAAAAAGTACTAAATACATAAAAACGAGTCACAGTAGACTTAACGTAATAATAAATCTACACTTTACTTTATCATAAAATATAGAGTTTGAATCCACATTCTAAAGTTTATAGAAAAAAAATACCGAAAAATAAGAACTTAGGTTTAAAAAAAGGAAAAAATGAAAAATAAATAGAGCGGGAGAGAGAGAAGATAAGAAATTAATGATATTTTGACCATAGAGATGACAATGTCTCTGATGCCAGCAAGAATTGTCTTGGCTTCATTTTATATTTGCTCTGTACTTCCTAGATATGAATCGAACTTAAGTACTGTAATTAAAAAAAAAAAATTCCTAAAATAAAAGTAATGAAGCAAAATTTTGATTGCCTCTCAGTCTTCCCAACTCCTTTCATACCAAGCAAATTAGAGAATCTGGCAATCTGCCCTTCTTTAAGTTCTCACATATAAGTCTATATGGATGAAATTTCTATAATTATAAAAGGCACTAAAAATAATTATCATAATTATTCTCTCTTCTTTGCAGAGACACAGGCAAAGCACGAGCCTTGCCGGCATCGCACACTACCTATGCCAGCTTTGCACGACCGTCGTCAGCCCTCACTCTAGGATCAAGCGGGCTATTTTGGTGGCTAGTGCTGATCAATGACCGGTGGTCGCTCATTGGGAGAGAGACCGAAGAGGAATTTGTCAAAGTGACAACTTTAAAAAATGAAATTAGTAAAAGAATCTCTTTCATTTTAACACTTGAACGACCGACTAAAAAACCGATTGCTCTCGGTTATTCTGAAATCATTTTTGCTACTAAAATTTTTTGGAAGATTATTTGACAAATAAAAGAAAACAATTAAGTCATTTTAAGGAGAGTGTTTAAATAGTACGGTTTCACAATGAAAATGGAAAAAATGAAGGGAAGGAGAAGGAAAAATCTAATGTTTATAGATGCCATAAATTGATTTTTTGATAGAAAAAAACTTCTACACCAACAAAATACCAAAGTACCTCTGAAAGTATCATACCAAGTTCTGTTGGTAACCATTGGCTACCTATATGCTTGCAGTAATACACACAAATACGATGGTAACCTGCTGTATTACTGAGGGTAATTTGCCATCATATTAAAGGAGTTTTACTGTGTTATCGAAAGTTCTGATGGTAGTCTACCACGCTACCTTAACGATTACTCATTGGAGTGCTAAAAAATCACAAATAAAGAATTCAATGGAGACGAGGTGGGGGTGTCTTGCCAAGGGCAAAGTAGCGACAACGACGAGGGAGTCCAAACATGATGACCCTCGTGCACGGTAAATTTAGTCGCAGTGACTTCATTGCTAGGGAAGATCTTGCTGTAGTAGCCCCATGTTGGTTGAGGGGGTGGATCTTCATCGATGGAGATTTGAGCAATTGCGAGTAGGGACCACATTGGGTGTCGGGGTGGCAAGAAGAAAGAAAAAAGGTGGGAGAAGAGCGAGAGAGCGAGAGAGAGAGAGAGAGAGAGAGAGAGAGACAATAAAAATAAACCCTTATGGGAAAAAATTGACATTTAAACTAATGAAACTTTTTTGTGTAACGAAAAGCAATCTAATAGTCATAAGTGTGGCATCTGACCTAACTATCTCATGTCAAATTATGGTATTTATCGTGTAATTTAGGTTGAATACTACTTATGAAGTCTAGCTAATTCGTCTATAATTTTCAAACGATAAAAAGATCATTTCATCTTTCATTTTATACCAAAAAGTTAAATTGAAGAAAGAGAACATCTTTCACTTTTGTTCCCTCCTCAATTTCAAATCCTCAACATATTTCCTTCTTCTAATTCACCGGGCCGAAAATTTTAGGCCTACAAGTAGTCCAATAATAGGCCCATTTCATGGCCCAAAAGAAAAGGCTTCTTTTCTTCTTCTTCAAGAAGTTCGCGGCCGCTCAAGTTTCGCCGATCACAGACAAACATACATCCCACCGTTTCTGATACCAACCAACAAAAAAAAAAAAAAATGGAATTCGTTGGTAAAGAAGGGAAACGCCTTCACAAAGAGTGCTCAACTCTCGTCCTGGTCCGTCCAATTTTCATTTCTTCGAGCTCTGATTCATTTCTGATGAAGCATAACAGAATCACGGAAAATAGAAAATTTAAATAGTTGATTTTCTCAGTAACCAAACAGTGGTCTAAAGACTCTATTTTGATCTTAAAATTTGTTTTTGTTTTGTTTCGTTTTGTTTTGGGTTTTGGTTTTGATTTTTAGCCTGCATTGTCGATCGGAAATGTGGGGCAACTGGCGGTGGATCTTCTGGTTTCGACGATGAGAGCAGAGAGAATTGGGTATTTGGATACCCCTTTCGTTCTTCCCTGCGTTGGAAATGACGCTTATGTCCCTACCCCTCCAGGCCACCTTGCTCTCCCTCTCGAAGGTTCTCAATTTCTCACCTTCTTTGGGTTTAGGGTTTTTCACTTTCCATAATTTTAACGACAAAACAATCTTTTTTATCTTTATTTTATTTTCAATTCTTGATTTTGCAGCTTATGAATCACCTTCTAATGCATTGACTCTTCTCCAACAACGGTCCCCAGTTGTTAAGGTAAGTGTTTATTTATTTATTTAAATAATGGTACTAGAAAAATTGAATGTGAAAATGGAGGTTTCTGAGTCTTGAATTGTGACTTAAAACAGGGGAGGATGATCGAATTTGCGAAAAACTTGGCGGATTTTGCTGTATCTAGTGGGAAAAAGCATGTTGTGCTGCTATCTAGCTTAGATTTCGGGAGGTGGCAGAGAATTGATATGTCAAGGTATAAAGAACAGTAATGTGGCTTTACTTCACTTGTTAGTTCATTTGTTATGAGCTTTTATGTTCTTCGGATCTTCGTATTCAGTTAAACAGTGTTATTTCGGTTTTCGGTATGCTACAGATTGTAAACATTCTATGGACGTTGGATATCGGATAATTGATCTTCGAAATTTCAAGGACCGTTAAGGGCTAAATATACCTCTGTCGACCTTTCTATTATTCATAGTAGATGTCCTCTTCTTTTGTTTCCTCTCCCAGAAATCTATTTTCTGACGTGTATGAGACAAATGTATGCATTTCGATTAAGGTTGTATTCTATAGTTACGATTTTACCTTGTATGCCGTTTTCATTATGTTGAAAATCGATTTGTGTTATGGATGCTTATGGCAACCCTTTTTTATGCCTTGCAGTAATGATTCCTCTGGTGTCACGTCTTTTTTCCTATTTATGTTTTGCTTCTATTATTTCCTCGGATTGACTAATGAAGAAATATATTGACTCACCTCTGTATCCAAACTGGTTAATTAGAATGAGGATCACCTTAAATATGAGTGTTCTTGCATATATGCACTTAAAACGTCTGTTTCATAGCTCATAAACCTAACTAAAAAGCAACATTCCTTAAATTTTCTGTTTAGTTTGCAATATTGACTTAAATTTTTGCCTCAAAACCAGTGGTTCACAGGTGCATTACCTATCTAGCACCAATGAGGACGGAACAGATGACTACTGCGAGACTCTTGGATTGAAAAAACTGCAAGAATATAATCCTGAACAAAGGAGGTGGAAGTATCTCGCTGCTTTAGCAGAAGGCAGTGCCGTGCTGGACGAGGAATTTCCTTTTGAAGATGAACAAGAAGATGAAGCAGATTACTACCCGAGCTTGCCTTTTGCTGCCCTCTATTCTTCTTTCAAGGTACTCTTTATTGAGTACAATCTATAGAATACGCTATGCTACAGAATCAACAGCAAATTATTTTTAATCTGAAATGAAAGAGAGGGAGGATTTAGCCTCTAGATGTCATCATGGGCGTGCGTGTGTGTGTTTATATCTTATCTTATTTGTTTTATGTATTTTTTAACCATAGATCTTTCCTTTTTGAGGAATTGAGGAAAAAACCATGCTTTGTATCATGACACACTACCTTCTAGGGTTTTAAGTTTCCTCATAGAAAAGGAAAAATACGAGAGGATTTGATTCTCAGTAGACTATATTCTACGCGGACTTTCTACACTATTTACTGTATTTAGGGTGACTAATACCTGTTGTCTGATGCTTATTATACTATCTGTCAGGCCAAAGGTTTGAAGGTCACCTGCTTATTATGCTACTGCTCAGAGGGAGACAACATACCTGATGCTTTCAATTTAGCCGAGGCCGCATGCAAACTTCTGGGAATCAGTCCCGGTAATTTTAACGGTTGGTTTCTTTATTACATATTGATGCTTCACCAATTTCCGCAACCTCTTGGTTAAGGCTTTTGAACTTAAATCAGAAATTTAGGCAGAATTGATTAACTAAACACTAGTTCATTGACTTCCCAACCAAGTTTAGTTCTGAGCTGAGATTTTTTTTTTTTCCTCCACCATTTCCGTACTCATTTCCGTCTTTGTTGTCGTTTTAGAATCCATTTCAGTATTTCCTTCAGGTAGTCGCACCTTCAACGGTCGGTTCCCAACAACATATATTGGTTGCTTCAACAACATTCATACGATCGTATTTGTAGTCTTTGTAACATTTTTCGAAATAATATTTCTGAGAGGGTTTGCTAACGGTTACTATTTTTTAAAATTGCAGCCAATTGAGAATTTCTATTGAATGTGGTTTTGTCTTCCTTTGTTTTCTTTCTTTCACATATCTTCCCTTTTCCAATGGACTAGATTAGACTCGTTTATAAATTTACTACTCTTTTCCCTTACAAGCCTGATTAAGTTACGCCGTTTGGGTGCGAGAGTCTGACTGATTGGTGCGCATGGCTTTGTTTAGGCAATAATGGCAGCCAATGGCTCATCCCGTATTCTTGGAAAACCGTTTACGGACCACCACCGGACGTGTCTATCTTTTAGGGAATGTGCGGGAAGATCCGAGGAAGGGCGGGCTCCGTACTTTCTGCTCGAAGAGACTGTTGTTGCAAGTTCTTACAAAGGGTTAGTCAATGGAGAGGAAGTAAATGCGTGTAGAACTAAGTAAAGCAAAGGGTGTAATATTTGTATTTCAAAATATCAAAAATTTCCATAATTTTGAATCACGATATAGGCCCTGGCAGTTGCTCCAAATATAGCGATGCTTGGTCTATTTCATCTACAGTGCTATTTTTTTATTCTGAAAAGCCTTCTCTACCTCCCACTCTCCTTTGGTTTCCTCCGACTCTAATGCCATGTTCGGTACGATGGAAAAGAGGAATGAAAGAAGAGGAAGGAAAGAAGTGAGCGGAGGGATAGTTGGATGAAAAATGACAAAAGTAAATTGTTTAATAAGAAAGAAGAAATAAGAGAAAGAAACATAGACTCATCGATTTTTCTCTCCAATAATGGGTGGAAAACTTAAATCTACTTAATGAGGCTTAAAATTACTTTTTTGTTTTTATTTTTTAAACTAAAATAATATAAATAAGTTTATAAAATAATAATTGTACAATTTTTTAATTTTCTTTTCTTTCTTTCTTTCTACCAAACTTAAGAAAAAACTAAAATCCGCCATCATTCTAATTTTTTATATTTTATAAACTTTTTTTTTTCACCTCATTTTCTTTTCTTCTTCTTATCAAACAAAGGCTGTTACTCATTGACAGCTTGATAGCCATAATTGACTAAAAAAAAAAAAAAAAAAAATCCAAAACTAGGCATTAATTCTTCAGTTATTTTTTTATTTATTTATTTTTTTTGAAGTTGTATTACCTTATCTTCCGAGAACTACTGAACACATGGATGAGAATTGATATTAAAAAAAAAGGAGCAAAGTTCTTTTTTTTTTTTTTTTTTTGAAAAAAGTGCAAAGTTTAATTGGGTATGTAAGAGAATATCAATTTTCAATAATCAATGCAGACAAGATTAGAAAATTATAAGATATTAGAAATTGAAGAACAAAATTTAAAAAATTGAGTGGAGACAGTTGCTAAGTAGTAAATATAGCTCTCCCCTTTTTTCTCTCACAATAATTATGAATAAAAGGGTTCTCTCTCACCTTTTTTTTTCTCTTAAAATTCTCATAAATCAGCGTTTCTTTTTGTGTGAGACTTGTACTGCCACCGCTGCTGTGGTAGGTAAAGGTTATCGGTGGTTCGGTGATCTCGGTGGGATAGAGTCAGAGGGTCTTAATTGGGAGTTTCTCGACTAGATCTAAACCGACAAGTTTCCGATGATTTTGGATCCAGCGAGGCCTTAGTGATTCAATGATTGGTGCGGCGAGCTCTACCTCTAATCAAGCTGATTGATTCCTTCTGAGTCGTGGCGTGTGACGGAGTGGTTGTTCTACGTTGGGCGAGAATTTAGCAGGCAATGATATTTTATATTCATGCTTTGTTTTTGTGTTTTAGTTTTAATTTTGTAATAAAGGAGGTAGTTTCCCTACCTCTGGTTTGTTTTTATGTGTGGGTTCCACTTGAGTTATTTTCTAGCGATATATGCTATGAGTTCCGTTAGTATTAGGGCTATGCGGAGTTTGTTACAGTCTCTGTACTGCGAGTGACTGTCACTCGATCGATCAGAATATTTTATCGATTGTAGATGTTTTTTGTAAATGAGTTTTGTACATGCTCGATTATAGAATTGTCGGGAAATTTGTAGAATTTTCCTATTACCGAGTCTCAGTTTATGTCCTCCTCATTGAGCTTCATCAGATTTTACTGATAGAATCGATCTTAGTCGAGAATTATGTTTTTTGTATCACGGGATTATATTAGTATTTGTACTCAATTTTAATTTGAACTTTTCAAGATATATATATATATATATATATATATATATAGCTACGCCCTGTGCAGACTATCATAGTTCGTGAGTGACTTTCCAACAATGATATCATTCAATAAATACTTAAGATAAATTGCTCTTTTCATCCCTAATCTTTTTACAAATTTATGATTTGATCTTTAATATTTTTTTTAATGGCTAAAAAATCCTTAAACTCTTTAAAAATGTGTAATTTAATCATTTTAACTAACAAAAGTTAAAAATTAGAAGAAATACACCATGCATATTAAAGTTGAATATTGTACTTTTTTTCTTAATTACCTTTAAATTGTAAATCATATGTGATTAACATGATATTTTCTATTAAATTTTTTAACGTTCGTTAACAAAACGACCATTTTACATCGTATTAAAGAGTTTAGGGACCTTCTCACTAAAAAAAAGTGAAAAAATTAAGGACTAAATGAGTAATTAATTACATGCAGTATAATGCAAAGTAGGTCCGTTATAACTCTCACCTCTAAATCATATCCATAAGGATTATATCATGCATAGTTAGTGTGTGTCGATTTTCAAAGGGTTTCCATACATTAAAGTCGTGCATTTCCCACTCCTATATATAGGTGAATGGAACGTATTTATTTTGACATTTTTTATTGGCTCAAAATTGAATTAGTTTAGATGTCGCTTTAGAAAATAAAAAAAAATTAATAAATAAAAGTTCAAATGTCTTAACTTTCATGTGCGATCTGTCTATCAATAGACGACGGTCTATAATAGACTCCAGAAATTGTAAAACTATTTTCAAAACAAATGCCACTATATCAGTTCTATATTTGATATAAAAAGATATAAAAATATCATTCACTAATTTGACATCAAGTATAACAAATGATAAATTTAATATTAAAAATATACATTTTTTTTTTAATTTGTGGATGGAGAGATTTAGAAGATGTTTGAAACAAAAACTTCAGATGGAAATTTGCATTCAATTTCAAAACTCCAAATCTACATATCACTTTCTCTCTATTGAATTTTCATGAAGTTCAAATTTTCAATGATCATAACTTTCTTATTTCAAATCAAAATAAGATAACACTAACGAAATAAAATATATATTACATATTTTTTCTTAACACATCTTAAATTTTCATATTTTCTATATTACAATTCATTTTCAATTCACATTACCTAACACATATTTAAATTCCAACTTACAAAAATTCAACTATAGCTAAACGAGCCCTTAAACTCTATCTTCTTGTGAAGGAATCAAATATATATATTTATTATTAAGCTATGACATGACTAGGTAGAATGACTTAACGTAAATGTCAAATATTGACATCATAACGTGATAATAGTCAAAATGATTTTTAAAACTTTTGTATTTTAAATATTAATAGTTCTATTTTTTTTTTTTTTGGTTCTGAATTAATAGTTCTGATTTATTTGTTCAGCAAGATTTTCTTTCCGTGTAAAATCAACTGTCCAAATTGAAATTTTTTATAATAGAAAAGTATGACAAAGTTCCTTGTTGCCTACAAGTCAGACACAAACAGATAAACGCACTTTCCTACCTCATCGCTCACCGTCGACTTATCACGATAGTCCAGACTGCCCGCATGAAGTAAATCAAGCATTGGAGTCTTTTCTCCAACCTTACGTTTGACAAGCTTAGAAAGACTATTGATTATGTGTTGGATATTATAAAAAGATAATAAACTCTCAAATTAATAAGAGAATTAAATTTTATCATTTCAAATGTACATAAATTTCCTCAATTGATGAGGAAAAAGAGGATATTACATTTGACACTATTTTCAATTAAAAAAAAAAAAAACCTTAAGACAATCACATTAGACATCGGTTTTTTTTTATATTGTTCTTGAGCTTTTTCTTGTGTTTTTTTCCTGTTTATATAATGTTCTTGAATGATTGTTGTGTTTGTCTGATCTTCATTTCTTCTTAAAAAATGTTGAATTAGGGATTTGACGAAATTTTGCTCCAATGTTATGAATTATTATTTTCAGTAATATTAATTCCAAAACTTGTCATTCAAGTATTATTATTGTTAGTCATCATAAATATTTTCGTCGTTTATCTTTCATGCATAACTGACATATTGCTTAAGTTGAATGTCACTATATCAATGCAAAAGACTGATAAAATGATGGTAAGAAAAGGCAATGAGGAAAATACCAGTATCGGTAGAAATATCGATACCGTAGTTTTACACAAATTTTGAAAATAATATTGATATTGATAAAAATATATAAAAAAATTACAGACATTACATTTTTTTTAACTTTAAAACATATTTCTACATTTTATTTTAGGATAATATTTTCATTAAGAAGATATATAAATACATCAGCTGTTTTACATGTGAAATTTCTTATGTCTTACATATCTCAATATCAAAAGAAAGTAATCCTATGAAGTTCAAACATAATTAGGATACCATCAAACAATAATGATGTCATGATATGTTATTTGAGTAGTGTGGAATATACTTATGAATATGTTATATATAAGTTTGTTGATCTTTTTTCATTGTATTTTCATAAAGAAAATTTTGACATAATCAAAAAGATCAATATAAGACGAAATCCGATATCCGATTGATATTTCTACTGAAATGTCAGAAATTTCACCGATATATCCTGATATTTGGTACAAATTACACTAGGTTTTACCGATAACAATAATTTCAATTACCAATATATTTTCAAATATTTCCATGGGGACGATAATTCCCCAAAAGATATTTCAAAATTTCAATGGAAATTTAAGATATATCATGAATATTTGCAACCATAAGAAAACTATAACATTAAATTTATACTTTCATAGATCCATCGATTGAAATTCATGCAATTTGATGAATTGAGAAACTAATAACCAATTAGTTTTATTTTACTTTTATTTTTTGCCAAACTCGGATTTAATCACCAACGTTAATCTTGTTGTCATTTTTAATTGAAATTCATGTCTTTAAAATTATTAACCAACTTTTTTTTTTTTCAAACTAGGATTTAGTGAGAGATATGATTTAAAATTGAAAATTTCAGTTCAGACCCATGAACCAAACATATTGCACTTAGAATAGCAGATCACATTAAGCGAAAGGCATAATTAAATCTTAGGAGACTGCACATATATAGTGTAAAAAATCTACTGAAAGGCCGTTTGCCGATCCCACGAGATATTGCGCAAGCTGCATAAGTAAAAATTAGAATAAGATGTATGCACGTATAAGTAACTAAATAGCCATCTAACCACTATTAGAAATAAATTGTATTTAAAGATCTCTAATAAAGATTAAAACGTATCGTGTCTTTTTAGATCTCTTGTTGAACTTAGTGTCAATTTTTTCTTTCTAGATCTTCTTCTTCTTCCTCTTGGAGCTACCTTGGCCTAGGGGGCAGCCGCCCAAAGACCCGAGGGCTGCTTTAAGTTTTTGCTTCCAATAATAAGCTTTTTACAAAATTTTCTTTTATATTCGAGCCCCTCGAAATTAATTTTCTGTTTACAACATTTTTTATAAATCTTTTTGTTAAAAATTTCAAATCCTATACCCTAAGCTTTTATTCTTAAGTTATTTATCAAATTTAAAATCTCAATTAATTAAATCTAAGTTCAAAATTTTTTGGATTGCTTTGTGAGGAAGTAAATCCGCAGCTATTGAAAATGGTCACTCTAAATTGATAAAACGAATTAAATTCTATTACAAATTAGTTTATTTAAAAAATAAAAAGATAAGTAAAGATAAATATTATTGCTATATAGTCTTCACTTAATTCATATAGAAGGATATTAATTACTATAGATTCATATATACATATATACAAAAGCCGGAGACTTCTTAGAAATACATTTCCTTATAAATCCTCAGGTTTGTTAATGCAAAGGCAAGTAATGTTTCTATTCTACAGTGATATGAAGTATAAGTTACATAATTTCAAATATATATATATATGTTACATAAAATGGAAATTATTTTATTTACGTAAAATTTTCCCTTTTTGGCTAAGAGCATAAGCAGTATAAGCGTTGCATTAATTCGCAGAAATTAGCTAAGCCTAGCCTTAATGTTTGTTTTTCAACAAACGATGAGAGATTCAAATTTCACATCTTATGGTATAATCAGGTATGAAATAAAAAAAAATGTTTTAGATATAAGTGATGTTAAACACTATATATAATTAATTAAAAGTAGATCTTTCTTGTGGATCAAGACTCATTTATAATATGCATTAAATGTCACGATATTCTTTGATGATATTATTAATGAAATTATCACTTGATTATACTCGTAACAACCGAAAGCAGCATAGTCTTTTTAGGACAACAACTGACATGGAACGAGTTGCCAAGAACGAATTTTATGTTTGTACAGTCGTATACGAAAAGCTAACTTCAGCAGTATCAAACACAAAATAAGAATAAGATTAGACCTTCATATTTAACATTATCCAGGCAAGGAAAATTAAGCAGTCAAATTCAAATCCTTAGCAACTTCCGAAAGAACCACGACACCCCATTTCTCCTAGTATAAATAAAACGACATTTCTTCGACATTTTAACGTCAAAAACTACATACACAAACCAAAAAAAATGCCTTCATCATCACTTCCGTTGAAAGAAATCCCCGGCGATTATGGCTTCCCCTTCTTCGGCGCCATTAAAGATCGATACGACTACTTCTACAACCAAGGGAGAGACGAATTCTTTCGCATCAAAATGGAGAAATACAACTCCACAGTCTTCAGATCAAACATGATTCCTGGTCCCTTCATTGCCTCAAACCCTAAGGTCGTCGTCCTCCTCGACGCCGCAAGCTTCCCTATCCTCTTCGACACCGCGAAGGTCGAGAAGAAGAACGTATTCGACGGCACTTACATGCCCTCCGTCAACTTCACCGGCGGCTACCGCGTCTGCTCCTTCCTCGACCCCTCCGAGCCCAATCACTTCGCTTTGAAGAGCTTTTTTCTTTATATCCTTGCTTCCAAGCACAACAAGTTCGTCCCTCTATTGGGAAACTGGTTGTCCGAGCTCTTCGTGAACTTGGACAACGAAATGTCAAGCAAAAAAGAAGCCGATTTCAATGCCCTAAGCGATAACGCTTCTTTTAACTTCGTGTTTGAGCTCTTTTGCAACAAAAAGGCGTCGGAGATCGCGAACCTTGGGCCCGAAGGAAACAAATTTGTGGACAGATGGTTGCTTCCACAGCTTTCACCTCTCATGACGTTTGGTTTGCCAAAGTTTCTAAACTTCTTTGAAGATCTCTTGCTTCATACCGTGCCCATACCGGCGTTTCTCGTCAAGTCAGACTATAAGAAGGTTTTTGAGGCCTTTTACTCTTCGGCTGGTTCTTTATTGGACGAAGCTCATGACCGTTTCGGCATTGAGAGAGATGAAACTTGCCACAATTTGGTATTTCTCGCTTGTTTCAATGCCTACGGGGGTTTGAAAGTGTCGTTCCCGGGCTTGATCAAGTGGGTTGGGCTTGCGGGGCAGAATTTGCATCGTCGGTTGGTTGATGAAATCAGGGCCGTCGTCAAACAAGAAGGTGGGGTCACTTTCGCCGCTTTGGAGAAAATGGCGTTGACCAAATCGGTCGTGTACGAGGCCTTGAGAATCGAGCCTCCCGTGCCGTTCCAATACGGTCACGCCAAGGAGGATCTGATTGTTCAGAGTCACGACGCGTCGTTTAAGATTAAGAAGGGAGAGATGATCTTTGGATATCAGCCGTTCGCCACGAAGGATCCTAGGGTTTTTGATAATCCCGAGGAGTTCGTGGCGGATAGGTTTGTTGGGGAAGGAGAGAAGCTGTTGAAGAACGTGTTCTGGTCCAACGGGAGAGAGATCGACGATCCGACGGCGGACAATAAGCAGTGCCCGGCCAAGGATTTTGTGGTGTTTGTGTCTAGGGTTATGTTGGTGGAGTTTTTCCTACGTTATGACACTTTTGAGGTTGAAGCTGGGACGTTGCTGTTGGGATCTAAGGCAACTATCAAGTCGTTGACCAAAGCCTCAACTAGTACTTAATCAACTACGTACTATTATTGGTATTAGGGTTAATTTGATTGATTAATCTTAGATTGTTTAATTAATGCTTTATTTTTTTACAATTTGCATGATGCTAATTTGCTAATTAGTTATTTACTACAAAATGTTCTTGGGAAATATTAATGATTATTTGTTAATATATTTGTACGTAAATGCGCATGTTTTTCATGTGTAGCTTTCAGTGAAGTTTTCAATAATAAAGAATTGATTTGTATTTAGTACTTGACTCATTAATCCAGCTAATTAGAATATAAATCGCTCACGTCCACGAGGCTAAGCTTTGTTTATCCTGTTCTTGATTTGTTAATGATGCTACAAATTGTTTGTGGATAACTATTGCCTTTTGATTGGACATTATGTGGTAATGTAGTTTTTATTTTTTTGTTTGCTGGGTGATTTGGTTGGTATTTAGTATTTGATGAGATGACATATATTTTAGAATTATATGGATATGACCTCATATTTTGTGTTATCATAAAAAAAAAATATTTTAGTATTGTATTGATTTTTTAACGGTTTGATTTATTATCGAAGCAGTACGTGATACATTAATGGGAACATTCATAAATTTGTTGAAATATTGAAACAAATGATCAAAAATAATTCTTGTAACTTGTAAGTAAGAATGTAAAATAGGAATTCTTACCGGAAAAACTCCCTAAAATCAAATGATGATGAAGTCGGTCGATCATCATCTATTTTTAAGTTTCATTCTTACCGGAGAATCTATTGGCATATATCCATTCCCCGGTTGAAACCATAAGAAAATCCAAAAGGCTAACTTTCAAGGACATGACTGCCATGTCTCATTCTCTCAATCCTTTTAAAATATCACGGTAATTAAAATATCACACAATATCAATTAAATTTTTATATCGATTAAAATATAATTAGTCTATGAAAAAATAAAATTATTCAAAAAGGATAAAAAAAATAAAAATAAAAGAAAAGACTTGAATAAAAACATGTGAACTAAAAAGATCGCAAAGCTATAATAATTCTTTCAATTAAAATCTGTACATATTGGTGGGTGGTGGGTAGGTTTATGTCATTAATGTTGACCAAAGCCTGATAGGTAATTTTCACAAGTGCACGAGCCGGTTCAAGTAATAAAGTGATGAAAAGATATCGTTCTCAACGAAGACTATATAATACTAATTACCGAGTTACTTTAATCCCAATTTTATTTGAATAATAAATTTACGAGATGCAATAAAATAAAAGAAAATTAAATTAAACACAATGCACAAATTTAATAAGGAGAAATTCAATATATTAGGATATCTAGGGTTTCTGATTTCACCGGATTAATCATGCTCAAAGCACCAAATTTAATTACCCAACGCTTATTCCTATGCTGATGACAAACTTCCCTAATGTAATCACTAATCTTTCTCAAGCATTAGCAAACTATCACAACAAGCCAGTTTTCACCTCTCGGTCTCAAACTCTAAACCTATCATGATTTATTAAGAACAAGAAATTCATAGTATCACACAAGCCTCATAGATATCTCTATCCTATGACAATCTCATGGTATTTAATCAAAGTCTAATCCAACTATCACTTCTCAGTCTCAAATTAGATCACAAATCAATGAGAAAGGGCGTGCACACTTTCACAAGTATTAAGAATAGATTAAACACTCAGCATAGATACGAATAAATATCAAAATTGAATTAAACCATAATGAATTTGAACAATCATAATCCGGCTACATCGTAGCCCTAGAAAAAGAAATTTAGTTCATAATGAAACTAAACAAAATCCTAAATAATGTTCTAAATATGATGAGAAAAGGAAGAACTCATTTATGAATCGGAATTGCCGCGCTCCATCTCCGGAATTGCTACTCTTCTTCTCCAATTCACCAATTGCTTTTCTTTCCTTTACTCCTCTCTTTTTCTCCGAAAAAATCCCTTTTGGAACCCTAAAAAGATTCTATTTATAGCCATGGATTGAAAGATTTGAAATTTGAATTTCAAATTCGGAGAATCAAAACAAATCCCGCATAATCCCGTATTGGCGCCTAGGCCCTCTTTTTCTGCGCCTAGGCCCTAAACTGGGATCCACGATTTGTGCCTAGGCCCTCTTTTTTCTGTGCCTAGGTCCTAAACTGTTACGTGGACAGAAATCTCTTTCGGCACCTAGGCTCTACTGAAACAACGCCTAGGTGCTAAGCTCTCGGGTTTTTCTACTGAAAAACTTAATTCAAGTGCCTAGGCCCCATAAAATCGATGCGTAGGCGCCCAATACTCTTCAAAACAAAATCTTCACACCAAAGCATGCCAAATGCTCCATTTTAGCTCCAAACGCGCCGAAAAACGACGAACCCACCTTTTTACCTAAATCCTACAAAAGAGAATAAAACAAAGTGAAAAAACCTAGAAACAAATTGAAAACCAACAAAATAATAAGTTAAAAGTACCCAATTAATTAGTATAAAATTAACTTATCAAATACCCCCAAACTTGAGACTTTGCTAGTCCTCGAGCAAAAGAAAAGAAAGAAACACATGGAAAGACACAAACAAAGAATTGAGCATCAAATTTTAGTTTTTCATCATAATGGCCTCAAATATTGCATAAAGTATATGATTCAAAGGCAACTCCAAACCATCACAATCATGTAGAATTTCAATTCAAATGATGATCTTACCATCCCCGAATTCCTTGAGTGTGTGTGTGCAAAGCTTTTAACACTTACTCATCTGCTTTCGGATTGGTTTATGTCAGCCAATGACTTTTGAGAAGATCTCAGGATAAAGAAAATTTTCGAACTCCATAAGCCTATTTTTCAATTCACTCTCTACTAATGTCGACAAACACATTATCAAGGATCATTAGGACTTTTTAAGTTTGTAGTATTAGGCTAGGGTAACGGCATGACATGGGTAATAATGTGGCTCAAATCACCCTAAACATATAACCATTCTAGGATCTTTTTGTAGAGCTTTCTTAACACTCCCAATAACACCCCCAAACTTAAATTTAGCTTATTTTGTCATCTTTTTATTTTTTTATTTATTATTTTTTTTATTTTTTATATCTATAAATTTTTGTGTATATATATATATATATATTTTTTTTTTTGTTTTTTTGTTTTTTTTGGTTTTTTTTTTTGAATAAACTAACAAACAACTGTAAGCTTTTCTTAACTCCACCCATCTTCCCAAACTTTAACATAGCTCAAGATAATTCCTAGAATGATCAACATGCTTAAGATTAATGATTAAAAGGTTAGAAATTATTAAAAAGGTAGGCTTAAAGATGTGGGTAACAAAGAAAAGGTAAAAATTAAGCTCAAATGGGTGACTAGGGGTATGCATATGTAAAAGGGTCAGCTCGAAAGGCTCAAACGATCCAAAGATGGCCTAAATCATGTCCTTGGCAAAGTGTAGTCTGGGATTTCGCCTCAAGTGAATATCAAATAAGTTCTAGAGTTCGTTTTGAGATTAAAAAGTTACTCAACCAACGTAAACTTTGTCTAAATAATAAATAATCTAAGTGATTATAGCTCGGGTGCTCAAAAGTGTCAAAGAATTCAGGGCATAGCAAAACCACACAAGAATCAAGCACACACACAAAAACAACAGTTTTCATCTTCTTAGAACCATGTCCAATGTCAATCAGTTTCATATCATCGGCCTCCTACGATTCAAACTAAAATTAATGCTCAAAGTGACACTTTTTTTTTTTTTTTTATAAGTCCCACCTAAACATCAAAGAAAATTATAAACAAGCCTAAATGACTAAATATACAAAACATCAAAATAAAATAAAATAAAATATATACCAAGGTAAAACAGCTACCCCCAAACTTAAACGAAACATTATCCCCAATGTGAAGAAAAAAGAAGAGAAAAAGGAAAGAAAAGAAAAGAGAAAAAATACTCCCTCAACTGAAGGTCGTGAGTGCTCAATCTTCTTTTTCCTCGTCATTCTCCTCATTGATGTGGAATGAGCATAGGTTAAGTCATCCATTGTAAACTTTCTTTCTTTATACAAAAATTTCATGGTTGGATTAAGTCTTCTTTGGACCTCCACCGACAGCTTGCTATTATCCTCCATCAAAATCGGTAAAGTTGATGATTCTCCCAGAAAAGCATAGCGTAAATGATCCGGTAAAGCCTTAAGCTCAAGAACTGGTGGCTTCTCAATTGATGGAAGTGTTTTTAATGGACCCGTTCCCAAATCTTCAAAGTATATCCTATTGCTGGGACTGAAAGAATCCAACCAATTCACAAACTCCACAACTTCTTCATCTTCCAAGAGGGATGGATGTGAATGAACCAAACTCAATTCCAAGGGTCCTTTTGATTGGCCAAGGTGTTCAAAAACCAAGGCATCAAGAGCATCAATGCGGAAACAAGTGTCACTCACGCCTGGGTACTTAATAGCATTGAACACGCTAAAAGGTACCTCTTCTTCATGTACCCGAAGCCACAATTCACCTTTTTGCACATCGATGAGTGCTCGACCGGTAGCCAAGAAAGGTCTTCCGAGTATAATAGGGATTTCTTTATCCTCCTCCATGTCTAATACAATAAAATCTGCAGGGAAGATAAATTTGTCCACCTTGACAAGGACATCCTCAATAATTCCCCTCGGATGTTTAACAGATCGGTCAGCTAACTGCAACGAGACCGTAGTAGGTCTAGCTTCACCTAATCCAAGCTTCCTGAAAATAGACAAAGGCATTAAATTAATACTAGCATCAAGATCACACAATGCCTTTTCAAAAATAGAGTTTCCAATAGAGCAAGGAATAGTGAAACTCCCTGGATCTTTAAGCTTCTGGGGTAATTTTCTCTGGATGATAGCGCTACACTCTTCTGTAAGTGTAATGGTTTCATAGTCATCCAATTTCCTCTTGTTTGATAAGATGTCTTTCATGAACTTCACATAACTTGGCATCTATTCAAGTGCATCTGCGAATGGGATGTTGATGTGAAGCTTCTTGAAAACATCCAAGAATTTGGCAAATTGCTTATCAAGTTTGCTCTTTTTGAGACGCTGAGGAAAAGGAACATTGAGGCCTGGTTCTTGAGGAGGCAATGGCCTAGTTTCAGGGATGGTTTCTGTTTGCTCTTGACCATCCTTATTAGCTTTTTTACCAGTTGAAGGATTCTCCAATTCTTTTCCACTTCTCAAGGTTATCGCCTTGCATTGTTCTTTTGGATTGACTTCAGTAGTACTAGGTAAGTTATCTTATTGGCGACCATTGAGCATGTTGGCCAATTGACCAACTTGAACTTCTAAATTTCGGATTTGTGCAGCTTGATTCTGGAAGTTGGTCTGGGTATCGGCCATAAACTTGTCAGTATGCTTGGTTAACTGGAGCATTGCTTGTTCTAATTCAGACTTCTTCTCCTGAGGTGGCACTCCCTGCTGAGGCTGGCCTATATTTTGGTTATTAATTTCTCCAGGAAAAGTTTAGATGATTATGCCATCCCTGATTGAATGTGTTGGAGAAGGGGTTGTTTTGCTGCGTGTTGTAATTCCCCATACATTGTGCTTGTTCTGACTGAGATTGAGAAAAAGCTCCCAATTGAGATTCTTTAGTAGGGTGCTTCCTATGACAGTATTCACATATAAATGGAGGAGTTTCAATAGAATTGACAGCCAAATGGTTATTCTGAAGCTGTTTAGTAAGAGAGGCAACCTGAGCAGTTAAAACAGTTATAGCATCAATCTCATAAACTCCAGTTGTTTTCTTTGATGCAGTCCTCTCACTTGGCCATTGAAAATTGTTGGTGGCTACGTCATCAAGCAACTCATAAGCTTCTTCTTCAGATTTCTTCATGAAAGATCCTCCTATAGATGCATCAATTATAATTCTTGAAGTGCCATTCAGCCCATTGTAAAAATTATGGACTATCATCCACTTAGGCAATCCATGGTGAGGGCACTTTCTCAACAGCTCCTTATATCTCTCCCAAGCTTCATACAATGTTTCGCCATCCTGTTGAGTAAAATTGTTGATCTCTATTCGCAGTTTCACTGTCTTTGCTGGTGGGAAAAATTTTGCTAGAAATTTATGCACTAAATCCTCCCAAGTAGTGATGGAGTCTGCAGGCAAGGAAGTCAACCAATCTCTTGCTCGATCCTTCAAAGTAAATGGGAATAGTACAAGGCGAATGGCTTCATCAGTAACGCCATTATACTTGAATGTATTGCAAATTTCAAGAAAACTTGCAATATGAGCATTGGGATTCTCAGAAGGCAACCCATTAAATTGAGTTGCTTGGATCATCTGCATTTGCACCGCCTTGATCTCAAAATTGTTCGCAGCCATAATCGGTCTTCTTATGGCCGAATATAAACCAACAGCAGTAGGCAATGCATAGTCCCGCAGCGCAGGTGGCGGGTTGTTCTCGTTTCTCATTCCACCAGTATCACCCATAGTTTCTTGCGAATGTCTAACCGCTTCTCTTCTTTCCCTTCTGTTTCGTCGACAGGAACGCTCAATTTCAGGATCAAAAGAAAGTAAGTTCTCGCCTCCAAACTTTCGCATGCACCTAGGGAATACTCCTGAAAAGAAGAAACAAAGACAATAATAAATAAAAGGAATTCAAAGTAAAATTAGAATTATTTGACTTGATATTAGTAGGACTAAATAGTCCCCGGTAACGGCACCAAAAACTTGATTGGTAATTTTCGGAAGTAAAAACTTGATAGGTAATTTTCGCAAGTTCACGAGCCGGTTCAAGTAATAAAGTGATGAAAATATATCGTTCCCAACGAGAACTATATACTACTAATTACCGAATTACTTTAATCCCAATTTTATTTGAACAATAAATTTACGAGATGCAATCAAATAAAAGAAAATTAAATTAAACACAACGCACAAATTTAACAAGGAGAAATTCAATATATTAGGATATCTAGGGTTTCTGATTTCACCGGATTAATCATGCTCAAAGCACCAAATTTAATTACCCAACGCTTATTCCTATGCTGATGACAAACTTCCCTAATGTGATCACTAATCTTTCTCAAGCATTAGCAAACTATCACAACAAGTCAGTTTTCACCTCTCGGTCTCAAACCCTATCATGATTTATTAAGAACAAGAAATTCATAGTATCACACAAGCCTCATAGATATCTCTATCCTATGACATTCTCATGGTATTTAATTAAAGTCTAATACAACTATCACTTTTCAGTCTCAAATTAGATCACAAATCAATGGGAAAGGGCACGCATACTTTTACAAGCATTAAGAATAGATTAAACACTCAGCATAGATATGAATAAACATCAAAATTGAATTAAACCATAATGAATTTGAACAATCATAATCCAGCTACATCATAGCCCTAGAAAAAGAAATTTAGTTCATAATGAAACTAAACAAAATCCTAAATAATGTTCTAAACATGATGAGAAAAGAAAGAACTAATTTATGAATCGGAATTGTCGCGCTCCGTCTCCAGAATTGCTACTCTTCTTCTCCAGTTCACCAATTGCTTTCCTTTCCTTTACTCCTATCTTTTTCTCTGAAAAAAATCCCTTTTGGAACCCTAAAAAGATTCTATTTATAGTCATGGATCGAAAGATTTGAAATTTGAATTTCAAATTCGGAGAATCAAAACAAATCCCGCATAATCCCGCATTGGCGCCTAGGCCCTCTTTTTCTGCGCCTAGGCCCTAAACTGGGATCCACGATTTGTGCCTAGGCCCTCTTTTTTCTGTGCCTAGGCCCTAAACTGTTACATAGACGGAAATCTCTTTTGGCACCTAGGCTCTACTGAAACAACGCCTAGGTGCTAAGCTCTCGGGTTTTTCTACTGAAAAACTTAATTCAAGCGCCTAGGCTCCCATAAAATCGATGCGTAGACGCCCAATACTCTTCAAAATAAAATCTTCACACCAAAGCATGCCAGATGCTCCATTTTAACTCTAAACGCGCCGAAAAACGACGAGCCCACCTTTTTACCTAAATCCTACAAAAGAGAATAAAACAAAGTGAAAGAACCTAGAAACAAATTGAAAACTAACAAAATAATAAGTTAAAAGTACCCAATTAATTAGTATAAAACTAACTTATCAAAGCCTCAACTAGTACTTAATCAACTATATTATTATTGGTATTAGGGTTAATTTTATTAATTAATCTTAGATTGTTTAAATAATGCTTTATTTTGTTTTTTTCTACAATTTGCATTCTGCTAATTTGCTAAGTAGTTATTTGCTACAAATTGTTCTTGGGAAATATTAATGATTATTTGTTAATATATTTGTGTACGTAAATGCGCATGTTTTTCATGTGTAGCTTTCAGTGAAGTTTTCAATAATAAAGAATTGATTTGTATTTAGTACTTGACTCATTAATCCAGCTAATTAGAATATAAATCGCTCACGTCCACGAGGCTAAGCTTTGTTTATCCTGTTCTTGATTTGTTAATGATGCTACAAATTGTTTGTGGATAACTATTGCCTTGTGATATGACCTCCTTTTTTGTGTTATCATTAAAAAAAAATTTTGTTTTAGTCGTGTATTAATTTTTTAACGGTTTAATTTATTATCTAAGCGGGGACATTCATAAATCAGTCTGTTGAAATATTGAAACAAATGATAAAAAATAATTATTGTAACTTGTAAGTAAGAATGTAAAATAGGAATTCTTACCGGAAAAACTCTCTAAAATCAAATGATGATGAAGTTGCTTGATCCTCATCTATTTTTAAGTTTCATTCTTACCGGAGAATCTATTGGTATGTATCCATTCCGCGGTTGAAACCATAAGAAAATCCAAAAGGCTAACTTTCAAGAACATGACTACCATGTCTCATTTTCTCAATCCTTTTAAAATATCACGGTTATTAAAATATCGCACAATATCAATTAAATTTTTATATCGATTAAAATATAATTAGTCTATGCAAATAAAATTATTCAAAAAGGATGAAAAAAAAAAAGAAAAGACATGAATAAAAAAACACGTGAACTAAATAGATCGCAAAGCTATAATAATTCTTTAAATTAAAATCTGTACATATTGGTAGGTGGTGGGTAGATTTATGTCATTAATGTTGAGCATGTGATAGGGGTCCAATTATTGTTCACTTTCTTCTCGTTTAATTTAGTCATTTATTACTTTTTCATTTTTGGAAGTTAAATAAATTGCACATAGTTTATATCGTATTACTTCTTTGTTAAATCAGACAAGGATAACGCATAAGAGTGATTAAAAAATTTTCTCGCGCTTATCTATATAGTTTGACAGGTTTAGCTTATTTGCTTTTTTTTTCTTTTTTTCTAAGATTTTTTTTTTTTGGCTAGTGACATTCATCAATATTTTGTTAATTTATTTTAAATTTTTTTTTTAAGGAGTGATATTATAAAGTTGAATACATACAATTTCGACCTTGAATCGGCTTGCTACTAGAAATATCTCTCAAAAGTTAAAAATAAATAAATAAATATAAAATAAAAACAAAGAAAAATAAAAGAAAGGACGTTGGAAAATCTGAAAGTATAGAAAACAAAAAAAAAAAAAAAAAAATCAAGCTATGAAAATAGCTTTATGGATTCCTCAACTTTTAGACAGAAAAAAGTTAATTAAAAAAATATTATGATAGAGGGTTTGTTAATATGAACGGAAAACTTTCACAGTAAGATCTCTATTTTTAACCTTATCGTTTTTTTTACCATTAATAGAAAATCAATTTAATGCGTAACAATATTTTATGTCCAATAATACACTATTTTAACATGATTACATGTAAGTCTAGAAGTAATTTTATACCTGATTACGTCATAAGATACGAACAGAGTTTCAATCCTCTCTATTTTAATGTAAACATTTTAAAAAAAATCTGATAGTTAAAAGTTAATTATTGAATTAAAAACACTTGTTAAATAAAACAGAACTACTACTACAAAGTTTTACATGAAAACGATTCGCATTTTACTTTTTTTTTTCTTTTCTCTATGATCAATCTTCTCTCTTACTTTTTTTTTTTTTTCCTTTTTCTTTTTCTAGATCAAAGATGTGAAGAGAGAAAACAAAGTGAGACAGTAGATAAGGTTTTTTTTTTTTTTTTTTGGTAAATTTTATAGCTACTATAATTCAAATATTTATGAGTTTTTTGGGGAGTTGGTGGATAGAACTGTCGGGCTAAAAGACAATGAAGTTCAATTAAATTCTACATTCTTTAAGGAAAAAGAAAAAAACTACATTAATTGTATCGAAAATTGAAATACTACATTAATGTTTTTTAAAAAAAAAATACTACATTAATTTGTCTATTGTTAATTAATATTGGTGGTCCCTGCGTCACATGCTTATAACACGCCATTATTGGACCACAAAAAATCAACACTCGAGCAAATGGAATCTTTATTCTGTACTGTGTTTAACACGTTTTTTTTTTCATTTTTATTTGTATTTTTTAATATTGAATTCTATATCACATATTTACCTTCATGGAGACTAATAATGGTGCCAAACGCTACGCCACATGACGCATAGATGTACCTTTTTTTTTTCTTTTTTTTTTTTTTCCTTTGGAGAGTTGAAAAGAAAACAACCACGTTTTTTTTTATTATTTTGTTTTAAGACTTGGGATTTATACTAATAAACGTGGCTCTTCATAGCACAACATTAATATATGCTATTAAGATCCCAACGGCCCAAAGTTAAGAGCATGTTTGGTTGGTTTGTTTCAATCAATTGGCTCTAATTATTTTTTCTCTTTCTTTGAAAATAGACTCATATGCACTATTTACATAATAAAATCCAATTTTTTTTTTCACATTTTTTCTTTAAATTTTAAAAATTCATAACTTGGGTATTTCAAGTTCAAATAAGATATTTTTTTTATATATAAATTGCACATAATTTTGAAATAAACAAAATAAGATACATATCTAATATATATTTTTTGAAACATGGTTCAAATTTTTAACACTTTTAACTTCAAATAGTTAATTTTCAATCAAATATATAATTTTAAAACTCAACTCAACTTAACTAACTTTAATCAAAATAACTTTAATTTTCTAACTCAAACAGATCAATCAAATAGACCTAAAATGTTTAGTAGTTAGAATTGAAGATATTTTCAGTGATATAGGTACATGCGCCTCTCTCTCTCTCTCTCTCTCTCTCTCTCTCTCTTTTTCCTCTCTCTCTATAGTTGATGCACGAAGATAAACCCTCACAGGTTCATATAAAAAAACAAAACAAAAAAAAACCCCCAGACATACAAAAAATTACAAACACATGCAGTAACCTTAGTCCATCGACTTATTATTATAAACACCTACTTTCTTAAACAAAACAACACGTTTTTCTTGTCTGTCCTTATCTGCCAGACATTATCCCCAAATGAATTATTATTATTATTACTATTATTTTTTGTCTCGGGTTAAAGACATCCATTATTTTATATACTTCTTTTTTTTTCTTTTTTCTTTTTTCTTTTGTAAGAAATGGATAACCATTTTGGATCCCAACTCATTTTTAGAATG
Organism: Ficus hirta; assembly: GCA_038430175.1. Lineage (NCBI taxonomy): Eukaryota > Viridiplantae > Streptophyta > Magnoliopsida > Rosales > Moraceae > Ficus > Ficus hirta. Next base: position 10,826,428 of record CM076596.1, read on the forward strand.
AAAAAACTTCTTCTGAAATTAAAAAAAAAAAGTCATTTTATTTTAATAATGAGATGGCATTTGGATGCGTAAAAAAAAAATATTCCTGAAAATAAAAGGAGTCTAAAATTTATTTAAAAAGTTATGAAATGAGAAAAAATGGTATTAGAAATAGTATATAATTAAGAAAAAAAATTCAAAAAAATTATAAAAAAGATTTCAAAATAATTTCAAAAGTTTACTGTACAAAATATATTTGAGAATAAGATGTTCTGTATTTTTTTTTTATTGAAAAGAATGATAGAAAAGGTTAGGGGAAAAAAAAAACTCATTTGTTATTTTTCCACTAATTTTGAGGACCAGCATACAAAACAAACAGGGGTCAGTTTCCGAAACAAATAGGGTCAGTTTCCAATGTGAAAATTATTCGACTCCGAAACTTTCATCTCATGTTAGTCCTATGAATGTGTAATAATAATTTCCCCAGTGAATGTATATAATATTTCAATTTTTTTTTTTGTTTGCTAAATTTCCAAATTAATTCTATAAATAGACCACATGGAACTCAAAATGCAACACCACTACTACCAAAAGTCGACTACATCTCATAAAAGAGAAAAAAAAAAAAAATGTCGTCACTTTCTCCAACATACCCTATTCCCAACCCATTATTCGACGAAGAACAACCCTTCTTCTTCAACCCACCGGAGGAAGGCGACGACCAGCTCCCTCTGAAAGAGATCCCCGGCAGCTACGGCCTGCCGTTCATCGGCCCGATCCTAGACCGGTGGGACTTCTACTACAACCAAGGCCGGGACGGGTTCTTCCAAGCCCGTTTGGACAAGTACAAGTCCACCGTCTTCCGAGCCAACGGCCCTCCCGGGCCTTTCATGGCCAAAAACCCTAACGTGATCGTCCTCCTCGACGCCGTCAGCTTCCAGATCCTCTTCGACAACTCGAAGGTCGAAAAGAAGAACGTCTTTGACGGCACTTACATGCCCTCCGTCAACTTCACCGGCGGCTACCGCGTCTGCTCCTTCCTCGACCCCTCGGAGCCGAAACACAAAGCCCTAAAGAGCTATTTCTTCAACGCCCTCGCTTCCAAGCACGACAACTTCATCCCTGTCCTCAGCAAAAACCTAACCGAGCTTTTTAACACCTTGGAATCCCAATTGTCTTCCAGTGAAGAAGTTAATTTCAACCCGATAAGCGACAACGCGTCGTTTAATTACGTCTTCCAGCTCTTCTGCGACAAGAGCCCCGCCGAGACGGTCCTCGGTCCTCAGGGGAACAAAACCGTCGACATTTGGTTGGTCCCTCAAGTTATACCCCTCGTAACCTTAGGAGTTCCGAAGTTTCTCCAACTTGTCGAAGATCTTCTTATCCACACTTTCCCCATCCCGGCTTTTCTCGTGAAGCCCAAGTACAAGACTATATTCGAAGCTTTCTCTTCCTCCGCGAGCTCTATTCTCGACAAAGCGGCGGACTTCGGGCTAGAGCGGGACGAAGCTTGTCACAACCTGATTTTCCTCACGTGTTTCAACACCTACGGTGGCCTTAAGGTTCTGTACCCTAGCCTGTTCAAGTGGCTCGGCCGCGCCGGGCCCACATGGCACGCCAACCTGGCGAAGGAGATCAGGGGTGTCGTCAAGCAAGAAGGCGGCGTCACGTTCGCGGCGTTGGAGAAGATGCCGCTGTTGAAATCGGTGGTGTACGAGGTGTTGAGAATTGAGCCTCCGGTGCCGTTCCAGTACGCGCACGCCAAGGAGGATCTCGTGATCCAGAGCCATGACGCGTCGTTTAAGGTCAAGAAGGGCGAGATGATCTTTGGATATCAGCCGTTCGCTACCAGAGACCCCAAGGTTTTTGAGAATCCCGAGACGTTCGTGCCGTATCGGTTCATGGGGAAGGCCGAGGCGAATCTCAAGTACGTGTACTGGTCGAACGGCCGCGAGACCGAGGCTCCGACGGTGGACAACAAGCAGTGCCCCGGGAAGGACTTGGTGGTGCTGGTGGCTAGGGTTTTGCTGGTGGAGTTCTTTTTGCGTTATGACACGTTTACTTGCGAGGATGAGGTGTTCTTGGTCGGGTCAAAGGTCATATTCAAGTCGTTGACCAAGGCCGGGAGTACTGTCAAGACAAAAAATGTGGATTAGATTGGTTTGGATTGTCATATGAAAAAATATCATGATGTCTTTTTTTGATTATGATCAGCTTGATCTAATCGAATAGAGATATCACGTTATAATATTGCGTTAATCTTTTTTAAGTTTTAAATTAATAAAACCTCCTTTTCTACCCCTAAAAAAAAAACCCTCCACAAGAAAGAAAACAATTGAGGTGGAAATAAAAAATGGAGTTGATGTACCTTTTAATGCTTGGGTTAGTAAAGTTCTTTAAATAATATGCTTTTTAAGTTTCTACAACTTGTTTATGGATGGAAGTTTGCATTGTAATCAGTGACGGATCCATTATTTTGATTCAATGGGGGCATAAATAAGGATAAAATTTATAAACTAAGATAATTGAAAAACTTTGTAAAGGTTTTAAAAAATTTTAATAATAGATGGCTTTTATGACTTTAATGTCAATAAAAATCTAATCTCCCAAAACTAAAAAACGTGTATAAATTTCTATAACATTTTATCAATTGATAAAATAACATTTAACCAATTGTTGGTTATTGGCGCTAATAAAATCTTGGAAAAAAAAAACGAACCTTTTAACTAAAAGTATTGAGAAAAAAATGTTAGAAAAAGAAAATGACAAGAAAGAAGACGAGGTCGAAGGAAGAAAAGAAAAAAGTAATACAAGTGGTTACTGAAAATTGAATAGAAAGAGATAATAAAGGACAATAATAGAGAGAAGGGAGGGAAAGAAAAAAAAAAGTCAAAGAAAAAAATAAAATTGAAATTAAAAAAATAGAAAAGGGAGAACTGAAGGATATAACTATTCTGTGTCTAATCGTGTGAGCAGACTTTTTTCTGGAAAAAAAAAATGCTGACACGCAAATTAAAAGAGAGAGAGGGAGAGAGAGAGAGAGAGATATATATATATATATATATATATTTTAAACTTATATGAGAGAGAAACTCTTTTAAACAAAGGGGTGTTGCCCTTTCATGTATCTGCATATATAATATAATTGGTGCCATGAGTTCGAGTTGAGAGGTACTTTGGGTGACTTGTAATACTTCATTGGAAGTTGGCTAGAGCTAAAATTTATTAGTATACCTGCCAAATAATGACAAGCCAACTTGCTTTTACACACACACACACACACACACACACACACACACATATATATATATATATATATATATATGTATACAAAAGCGAAAGTTTTATTTAAAAAAGCAACAAAGATAAAAATAAATCTTACAAAACTAAGAACATAAAACCAAAAGCAAACAAATGAAACAAGAGAGAATTATAAAGATTTTCGCATACTGTGGATATTAAAATATTTTATTTGTCCTATTCGATATATAAATGAACAAAACTAAGACAAGCCAACTTGATATACTAGAGGACAGGCCGACTTGATTAATTGATTACTCCGCCCTATTCGATATGTAGATCTGTATGTTGGTGAAAATTAAAATATTTTCTAGCTAGTTACCAAGGGATTCTTTTTATTTTATTTTATTATTATTATTTTTTTTTTTGGAGTAAACCAAGGGATTCTTTTTTACTTTCTGCGTTTGCCTACAAATTGATCATTGAACTAATTATGGGATAAGGTCACAATCATGCAAAATATATATATATATATATATATATATTATATGGTTTGGAAGCTTGGGAGTAGATGAGTCAGAGTTATATGGAGTGAGCATCTTAACTAGACGTATGGTTTCTCATATTTTTCGTGAAAGCAATTATACGATAAATAAACGGACTTTTTTAATTTTCATGATAGTAACTTCTATTGGTAATCTGTTGTGCCTAAACTTGTTATGCAACTGATTAAGAGCGATATGACTCCGCTATTTTTTTAAAAGGTTTTCTAATGATTTGTGTTTGAGGGTTTATTTTTATATAATTATTTTTTTCCTTTTGTATGCTTAAATACTAGTGTAGATACTCTTCTTTACTTTTTAGGTTTTTACCTTTGAGTTTTATTAATAAGGTTAAATGATGCCTTTTATAGGAAAATGTATAGTTTCGGCTTAACTTTTTTGTGTTAATTTTTACTAGCTATGTGGTTTTTAGTTTTGATGGGATTTCCTTTTGAGATTATAATATTTTGGTTATTTTTGTTTTAAACTTTTGTAATCTTTTTTTTTTTTAATCTTAATAAATTGAGTTAGGGACTTTGTAGTTTGTATAGCATGGGTTAAGATCTTGACTGTCAATTTAATTGGGCTATTTTATAATTGTATCTTGATACCGATTGTTTTCACTTACTTTTTTTTTTTTTTTTTAATGATATGGATATATGACATGACCACTATTTATTAAAATAATTAAAAACACTATCAGATTTCTAATACGTGAATTGCTATGTAAATTTTTTCTTTCTCATCCACTGAATTAGATCTAACGAGTATGTATGTAAACATATATATATATATACATATATATATATATATATATATCTCTCTCTCTCTCTCTCTCGCTCGGAAATGCTAAAATGGTATCCATCAGAATGCTATAGTGTTGACATATTATAAGCCCTGCAGCCTGCAACATTATACGTAATATATAATTCGAGCATGTCTTATCTTTTAGGCATATATATTATAAACTCATGCTTTTTTTTTAATATGATATTATCCGCTTTAAACCTCATGTCTGTATTGTTTTACTTTTGAGTTCATCCCAAAAAGTCTCATACCATTAAGAGGTGGTCTATTTACTTATAAACCATCATAATCTATCCTCAAGTGATGCGGAACTGCACAGCTTACCATTTCCTTAAAGGGACTGATAACTATTATAATCACCCCTCTTTTTGGGGTCCAATGCCCTCATTGGCCACACTTCCGGTTGAATATAAGCTTTAATACCATTTATAACGACTAATGTCTCCATTTAGTATAATATTGTCCGCTTTAGGTTTCATGTCTGCACAGTTTTACTTTTGAACTTACTTTAAAAATTCTCATACTATTAAGAGATGGTATTTTTATTTATAAATCATCATATATATTCATTTTTAAACGTTATTAAACTGCACAGTTTATCATTTCTTTATAGTGATTGATTTCTCTGGTGGGACAAGATATATTTAATGATGGGGCAAAAGTTTGTCATCCCAAAAACAACACACACACACAAAATCTTCCCGACTTCCACCGCACGATATAGTTATTTAATTGGAACAAAGCTTTTCTTATTTTGTCTTCTAGCAAATAATATCGTATAAATGGCTATCGAGGGTGTTTGTAATTTTATATTACATTTTATTTAACATGATATAATATCGTTGGACCACAGGAAAACGAGATACATGAATCTAGTAATAAAGACATGTATTTGTAAATTTTAACTTATATTAGTATTCACACGTGGAGACCAGTACTTTTCTTTTTCTTTTATTTTTTAAAAGGGAGCTAGTACAAATGATCCGTTTGAAATATTATAGATTTAGAAAGTAAATTTGAATAATAAATTCACATTTTTATAAGAGAAAATATTATACAAATATTTTTTTAAATAATATTTAAAAATAGTATTCAAATAATGATCCAAACATCATAATTATTAGGAGATGATGTTATATATGGGTATGAGAGTGTATAGAATTAAATGCATATATTAATACATATATATATTTTTTTATATAGCTAGTTATGGCAGATTGAATAACCAATATTAATATCAAATATTTACTAAAAAGATTATTTTTTAAGGAAATGGACAACAATATCTTGAATCAAATTAACAAGAAAAAAAAACCTTGATATTCTCGTTCATTTTTTTTCCGTAACAATAGTGCTTTTTATTTTAATTCAGTGAGTTTATATTGGTTCTTGTTTATACACGGATTATCATTTTCTTTTAGTTTTCTTTTATGTTGGGTGTTATTGATCTTTGTATACATAGAACAAGTATTTGTTTTGGGACGATATCAACGCAACAGAGCTTGGATAATTTGAAATAATAGCATAAAGAAAATTTTGGGAGTACTACTACGTGTTGATCAAAGGAGAAATACTCTTTTTGGGGAAAGAAACTAATTTGCTAGCATACATATATTTAGAGGGGAAAAAAAAGGGGGAAAAAAAGCTTAAACATTTTTTTTTGTTAACTACTTAATTTGTTACAATCATTTGATTTAAATCAGATGATTAAAACAACAATAACAACTAATGGATAAATATTAAAATAACTATTAAAATCACTTTCATATATCTTGATCGGTGACTATATATCTCGTAATGTCCGTCATATTTAGGGTCCCCACCATTTGTATGATCATAGAAGAGCAATAGTCAAATCAATAATTTTTTTCCATCCAAAGGAAAAAAAAATAAAAAGCCTTCCTTTGAAGAGATATTTTGATCTTGTGGTCCTATTTATATGCGGTACAACTTAATCAAAAATAAAACAGAAACCCAATAAACGTGATGAATGTATGTAGTCAAATCAATGAATATATGTAGTCCAAAAGTCATTACTGAGGGCTATTAACAACGACATTTTTCTGAAAGTAGGTGACTCAAAAAGTTTTAATAAGTCGTAGCTAAAATTTTCACGCTTTATTAATGTTATTAAATGTTTAAAACCATTCAGTATTGATTAGTCGTCACTGATTGCTTACAAGAAGGGAGAGATTCAATGACGATGTTGTTGTCGCTAAAAGTTTGACGGAATAAATCATTATAATATAAATCTCTTTAATTTTTTTTTTTTAACAGCGACGAGATTAAGTTGTGAAAATTTTCATCTTCCTCAACTTTAAATTAAGCGCCTTTTTTTAATACTTGAAATTAAAAAATCAATTTGTGACTATGGTTAAAGGAAAATCGTATGTTTTTGTCTTTGTATTTTACTAAAAAAATCGATAGCCACTTGGCGAGTCCTATATCTGTCGAGAGTGAAGACTTTATAAAGTAGTTTATAAGCGTCCACAAGTTTCATTTCTGTCAGCAATTCCTGGAAGTGGTAACTTAGTGGAGTTCACTTAAGGTTCCACTAGTATTCTCCTCTTGAAGGTCATGTGGTCGATCTATCCCGTAGGAATTGTGTATTCTTGTCTTTATGTTTTATCCAAAAAAAAAAAAAAATAGAGATAAACTCTTAGCTAGCCCTTTGTTTTTTTATTTTCTGGGTACAAAAAAATGCATATTTTCCACTCCAAACCACCACCACCCCACCATCTTTGCCCTTAGAAGGAATGCTCATCATCGACAAAAATGAGTTCTTTCTTGGCTTAAAGCTGAAAAACCAGTTTGATATGATAGGTTTTTAGTCTCTCTCTCTCTCTCTTTTTTTTTTGATAGGGTGAATACAGTTTAATGAGAAATGACGAAAACATAATATCAAAAGTATTTGACGTTCCATCGATCATAGCGAAAAAGTCAGAGCAGTGACTGAGTCATAACTTTTTTTTTTTTCCGCTCAAGAGGGCGCGAATCAAACTTAAAAATTGAAGCAAAACTACAAGTATTAAAATATTTTATCATTGTTTATCTTTTTTTCCCCCTAAAATTGAAAGTTTTTGTTTTTAAATTACACGAATGTAGTAATTAAAAAAATTTTACAAGGCAAACAAGAGATAAAGTTGTAAAACTTTCAAACCAAGGGGACATGAAAATATGATTTATAACAATCTTGTTCAAGTTCCAAAAAATGAGATGGAAAAACATATTCATTAACTTGATTAGAATTAACTGTGAAATTATCAATTTTAATGTTATATCTCGTTGAGCCTAATGTTAATTAACTGTTTACCCTGGTGATCTATTGGAGTTGCATAATTAACATAACAATTATTTAAACAAATATGCAATTTTGTTTATATATTTATTTGTTGCCACGTGTTCCAGTTGAGAGGTACTTTGGACATGATTTAACACTTGATTGTAATTTGGTTAGAGTTTAAATTAAATTCTTGTTTGAATCACTATTTTAAACGTGTTATTTTTCAAAGAGAAAATTACCTAAATAACAACTTTTTTTTCATCTATTAATCAATCTAACACAAATTCCTCATTTTTGATCAACATGATATAAATTTTAATGAATTTTAATTTTAGTTTAATATTATATTTGGTTTGGTGTTAATATTTTGTATCATCTTAGTATAATAGTTTTTAAATTTATGTCAATAAGATGCTTTTCACTTATTCAATTCATCCTGGATAGATTTGTTGTCTCTACTGATAATCAAATTATTTCCTAACCATGTGAGGGAAAGGTCACATTCATGCATGCAGAAATATATATATATATATATATATATATATATCTAGACACACACACATAGATTGATTGTTAAAATATTGATAATATATAATATAGGCTCTGAAATCTGCAGCCTGCAATAATACGTATAAACAATTGGAGATGCCCTATCTTTAAGGCATATTAGCTAAATTTCTCAGGTGAGACAAGATAATATTGATGGGGGCACAATTTTCTCATCCCAAGAAATTATGTGTCCTTTTAAATTAGTTGTGTTCGCAATAGATAAAATAAAAGAATTTATATGATAATAACAAGGTCACCACAAAAAAATAACGTGATAATTATTACGTTACTGTCCTGTACAAGCAGGGAAATAGGACATGAAGAGCCATTCGGTTTTAAATGTTAGTATAGATTAATGCAGTTTGTACTGGTCCGAAGTGTGTGTGAAAAATATTTTGTTTAAATTTACATAAAGACCACCGATTTTCGTCGAAAAGACAAAAGAGGACATGCTGTACGTGAAAACTTAAGAAAGAAGACCATTAATACTACCCATGTACACCCCCTATTCAAACAATAAACGCCGAGTCTTTATCATGCACTTGATCTGAAAAACAAAAATTAAACGTCCGTACAGAACAATTATTAGAATTGAAATTTCATATATTGGAATCGAAATGTGTTCGTTGAAGTGTAAATTGAAAATTATTTATGATACAAGAAATAGTGCAAAATTTTGAATTGTGTTTAAAAAAAATATAACACAAATATTGTTTTGTTTTTTTCGTCGTTTTGGATATTTAAACATAATAATCATCTTTTTTTAACTTGAAATAAGAAAGTTATATACTTTTAATTAAGTTTTGAATTTCGTGAAAATTTGAAAGAGAAAAGGTGAGAGATAAATTTGAGGTGAATAAACAAAGTTCCCATTGTAATTGGTGTTTCAAACAGGTCCTAAGGAATTTTTTTCTCTTTTCAGAAATTTTTTTTTATTGTTCACCATCATATTTCCCCATCGATTTCACGTTTTTCTCTCTTTATGTGTTTTTTTGTTCAAATTTTCTTTCTATTGCAAGTTTTGTTTTTTTTCTTTCAGTGCTTGAAAAAAGAAAATGGGCAAAAGCTAGAATAAGTTTTCCATTTTTCGTTAGAACACCCAAAGAAATAGTGAATAGAGTGTTTAATGGAATAAGTTTGTTATTCGAGTAGTGCTTTAGACATCTACTCTAATATTGAATACCAACTACGTGACAATAAATTATTATTGTAACGATCTTTTAATAACATATCAATAAAAGATGATAATTAATTACATATTAAATAGATTGATATTTAAAAATCAGTATTATAATTGATGTTTATAATTTTTTTTCTTGTGTTTATGAATTCTCTCTCTTTTTTTTTTTTTTTTTTTTGTGAATTCCATCAAATATTCCTCTTGATGTGAGGTTCGAATATAACTTTCTTTCTTTCTTTCTTTCTTTTTTCAGAATTTATAATAACTATATGGATGAAAAGTTCAAATCTACTGTTTTAATTTATTTATTTTACTGTGCCTTTACTCTTTATTTACATGAATGCAAAAATGAAAATTTTAATCAAGCACCGCCCACTCTTATCATGTCGGTATCTCTAGTCAAATTAACAATTGCTGATCTGTAGTTGGATCAGAACGTGAGTCATTTTATGAACATGATTTATTTATTTTTCTTGACACTGAAATGTTCGTACTTCAAGAAGAGACAAAAATGATAGTAGACTTTTCGCTAGGACAAAAAAAAAAATGATGATATATATATATATATTTAAATATTTTGATATTAACCGGTCGAAAGGAGAAAGTAGCTATTTTAAAGTGGCACTCATGGTAGTTGAGATTATAATAACTTTAATTTCATGTTTGATTATATTTAAATTTGTAGGGTTTAATTTCATTTTATTTAATTCCATATTTCATACTTAAATAGTTAGGTAATGTCCACGTCGTCCAAGCTAGTGAAGCCACATGCTCCCAAAGTGAATGGGACGGCAACACATATTAGACATTTTTTTCTTAAGGGAACACAAATATTAATATTTAATATCCAATGATGTATTTAATGTAATAATTATTAATAATGTTTAATCTATTAATGTTTAACGTCTAGCCACTTAATAATTTTTTGGTTGCACTAATTACTTACAACTTAAGCCCTAGAAAATGAAACCGAAAAAAAAAAGGAAAACAACTTTTGGGCATATATTTTCTATTTTCTTCACAAAAAGATGAGATCGTTTGGAAACAACCATTTTATGAAAATACATAACAAACAAACGTGTGGGCCAGTTCAATGTTGTTTTTGAAGGCCGCGGAAGTGCTCTGTACATTGTAGTAATGTGTTTGGTAAATGTGTTTAAAAATCCTTTAAATTAATCAAAATACATTTTTACCAGCGACAAAGCCAAACATTTTTATCAAAGAGGACTAATATTATGTAATGGATAATTAGAGGACATTATGAGCAAGTTTTTGAAAAAAAAAATTCGTCGGGTGGGGTGAGGTATTATGAAATTTTCTTCAAAAAAGGTATTTTTTGAAAGGGGGGCTTAAGTAACAACGTCCCTAACTTTTACCATTATTTAGTGAAGATAAAATTTGTCACTTTTGCTTTCAACTTCTCTTCTCCTTTTGCTATAAGTAAAATTAGAAATTCTTCATCAAATCTCAACTAACGTGCTATTTTAGAACTATCTTCAAAACAACAACATTGAAAAATGCTAAAACAGATTTGTAAATAAAACCAAACAGAGAAAATTGTGGAAGTGAGGAAGTGGAGACTGGAGAGTTGTAAAAGAAAAAGTAAAATAAAAGGGTTTTTTTTTTTTTTTAAAGAGAAAATTGTGGAAACAATTATTCAGATAAATATGTTTATATTTTTGTTGTCCTCTTCTCTTTCTTCCATAACACGAGCTCAGAGAAGAAAGAGATAAGAGGGCCCTATGGAGAAGTGCCTTTGCAATCGCACAAATCACCAAGCTCATGGAGGGAGTGAAAATTGAGGATGGGCTGGCTCAACGTTGACCAGCTAATATATATAAGCTTATTTGGGTTGACTAAAAGTTGGTGGTCTTTGAATTGGCCTTGTTCAGATCTTATTCGGTTTGAATTTGTAGTCAGTGAAAGGGTAGACGATCTTGTCTATGGGTATTTGTCCACCACCCCCTCCATTGTAGAATTTTAACAAATTAATTTAGATAAAATTTTGTTCTAGGATTTTATTTTTCTTAGACAATATTAGGGCAACTTTCAAGATTAGGGCAACACTGGGAATGTTACATTTTACTTATTGGTTGCATAGTAGGTGTCAACTTCAGATGACAGATCCACCTACTGGAATTTTAGTTGCTAGAAGCTTGCAGAACAAAAGAGATGAAGATATGGAAAAGTATAATCTAAATCTTCTTCTTGTGCCTATATATTCTGCTTTGATTGAGATATATACATGTCCAATTATATACACACACATATATATATATATGAAAAGCATATTCTTTTTGTGGAATAAATTGAACTTTCAACGTTTCATGATTTTCAACAAATTCGCATACAGGAGCTTTGTCATATCAGATGTTCTTCATATTGCAATTCGGTTTTATTCACTTTATTTCTTGAACCTTTTCGTGATTTGATATTTCTGTTTGCCGCGCGCGCGCCGCCCCCCCTCCCAAATTAAAGGAGTTAAAAAAAAAAAACAAAAAGAGTTAAATTTTAGCAAATATTTGGGCTGATTTAAGAACTAAATTGTCAAAATGGAAAATTCAAGAATGAGAGTGTCAAATTATAAGAAGTTCAAGGTGCTAAAAAATTATTAAAATTCCATTTAAAATTTTCCTGTTAAGAATTTAGATTTATTTCTACTATCAGTGATGGAAGGACATGAAAATGAGTAGGGACTTCTGCCCTTACTGACATTTTCTCCTTTTTTAACAGCTTTGAACTTTGATGATTTTTTTTTTCTTTTCATTTTGATGATTTTTTATCGTTTTCATTTATTATTATTATTTTTTAATTTTGTGCACATTCAAAATCAATTATTTCATGTAAGTCTTCATTGAAAACTTTAGGGGGTGTTTGGTGTATAAGTTGAGTTTGAGTTGAGTTGAGATTTTTAAGTTTGAATAGTAATTTTTGTTGACTTTTTCAGAAAAGACAAAAAACTTTTTCAGAAAAGACAAAAAACATGATAAAAAAAGTACAGTTTAGTTTGAAATGAGTGTATATGCCAAACAAAAAAGTACAGTTTAATCTTTTATAAAATCTCGTTAGTCATACTCATATATAACAGGCTAAATAATTCAGGTAGATCAAGAGGTACCAAAAACGTATTATTATTAATTAGTTGTTAATCCTTGTTGGCTAGCTCAAAAAATTGGAGGCCACACAAGAAACTAAGCACAACCACCAAAACAAAAATAAATAAATATTTATTTTTATTTTTATTTTTATTTTATTATTATTATTATTATTATTATTATTAAATAACATGAACAAACAAACAAAACATAGTGGCTATAAGACAAGCACAAGTCACCCCCACCAACAAGGAGAAAAGAAGAAACAACAAATTAAAAAATAAAAAGGAATCTCCATTATCAATGTTTTTTTATAAGATTAAAACTTCTTTTTGGATTACGATGTGTTTAAAGCTCAAAATGTGGAAAAAAGATTAGTTGGTCATGTATATGCAGAATCAACTAGAATCCTATGGTGATTTCCGTCTCATGATCACTTTTCCTCTTCTTTTTTTTTTTTGTTTTTCCTTAAAAAAGTTGTATGCATAATTAAATATAATTAAATAATGTTTGGCTTGTTATTTTAATGAGTAAATATTAACGAGCAAGAAAGTTCAGGTGCCACATGGATTAGGATTATTTGAATGGAAACTCAATCCAAGGGTTGGAAATTCATGACCCGACACGACTCAAACTCAACCTAAATTATCGACACTTTAATTGATTAGATCTGTTCTTTTTTTATTTTTTTATTTTTATATGTCTAATATTGATAAATTATCCCCCATAAAAAAATATGGATAGACAGTTGATAAAAAAATAATTTTTTAACAAATTGTGATTAAAGAAAATGAAAAACAAAATATTAAAGACTTCAATCACAAATAAATTGACCTGTAAAATAGTAAAAATAACTTGCGACAATAAATTGATTAGATCTCTAATAGTTCAATGTTATTCTTTATATTACACGACGATTTCAAGTCAAAATCGTCGTGTAATATTCACATTACACTATGGTTTTTGTTCGAAACCGTCGTGTAATGTTCACAATTTTACGGTGTTTTGCTACTGTATTTCTTGATTTGATGACGGTGTTAACCGTCGTATAATACTGAGATACCACGACGGTTATATAACCGTCGTGGTATCTTCTATGACGCTGAATTACACGATAGTTGTCTAACCATCGTATAAACTTTACACGACGGTTAATAACCGTCGTGTAATCCTCAATTTTTACTAGTGCTAGTTGCAGCGGTTTTCTTCTCTTCAGCCTCATTCTCCGTATCCTTCAATGACTCTTCATAGTACCTGTAATCTTCTTCCTACGCAACCACGAAAAGTTAGAATTGTGAGAAACTCAAGATGTACTAAACAATTGATTCAATCCTTTAAACTCCTATATATATGTGTCGCCTCCGAAAAGGCCATTCTGATATGTAAATCTTAAATCCAAGTTAGGTGCTTAGTCATGTTTCGACAGATTCAATGTACCTAAGAAGAATCCACCTCTATCCGCTGTATCGTAAGGATGCATCTAAATAATTTAAAGCTTTTCATATTGGAATCTTACCGAGAGATTACGCGCCCTAATGCGTGCAGCAGCCTTGATAGCTGCAAGGAGATGATCTTCTTCCTCGATACGTTTCTGCCTCCAAAACTTGGCGATTTCCTACTTTGTAACACTCTCCGGAACAGCCTTCCTAGCTCAAAACCAGGGAAGTGGTGGAGGTGGTGGCGGCGGAAGTGGGGGAGGAGCCGCCTGTCCTATCTTCGCACCGCCAAGTCCATGGTCGTCCTTAACCTGCTTCATGGTAATCAACTCCTCGGCTAACTCACTCGTTTATTTTCTTGTTTTCCTCTAATGGGAATTTTCTAATTTTCCACTCTAATCAGTGTAGGCTCACATAAATGGTTAGAGAAATAACCATCAACCGGTCCGAGAAGAACTTCAACTTCCATAACCAACCTCCATGATCTACCGATCAAATCTAACCTTCAAATATAGATAAATGGTTCTCAAAATTATCACATTTCTGTTGTATTCTATAACATATTATAAAAAGGAGACCGAATATAAGGTGAAGGTGATAAAGACAAAGGCAAATTGACGGGTAGTTGTAACTTGACATTCTAAATTAAAAGTTGACAATGGACTCGACAGAAAATTCTCAAACTAAGTTGTTCAAACATATGACGGAGAGCCCAAAAATATTTATACTCGGCAAGTGGACAAAAGAAAACAAACAAATCTTATATAAAATTGGGCTAGACTTTCAAAAGCCCAAAAGGAGACTTATGTAAAAACTGCATAAGAGAAGGGTCAGATTGAATTTTCTCGACAATGAGCTTGGTGTCAAAGAGAGAGCTCTAACCACCAAAAACCCAATAAACATCCTTTTTCAATTACCCCACCTCATATTTTTATGAATGACAATAAAATGACATTTTAAGGGGTGTTTGGTGTATAAATTAAATTTGAGTTGAGTTGAGATTTTTAAATTTAAATAGTAATTTTTATTAATTTTTTCAGAAAAGATAAAAATTTTTGAAGAAAAAGATAAAAAATATAATTAAAAAAATACAGTTTAATTTAATTACACAACTTCCATTTAGTACTACTCAAGAAGAGTTATAAAGCAAAGTAGAGAGCTCAAAGTGATTTGCCAATTTCGTTCTTTGCACTTTATCGCCAAGCCATTGAATTTCTCTCCAAAACCGGAAATTTTGACTTTATCGCCACTTTTCGCCTCTGAATTCGAACTATCCAAGCCCTTTTCGGCCTCTACAAGCAACTCAAGCGCCTTCCTCTACATCAGCTTCAACATATTCAAGAATCCGTTATTCCTCGACAGCGTCAAGCTCTGCTGGAGCCCTAACGAAACAACGAACTCCGGCGAAATCCTGACCACCTCCTCCGTCGGCCGACCGGACAAGCCGTTAACGAGCAAGGCCGCGAGTCCCTTGGTGAGGATCGAGTCAGAATCAGCTTCAAAAACCACGTTCCGCTCCGAGTCAAGTTAAGCCCTAACCCAGACCTGCGACACGAAACCTTCGACGTTGTTCTTCCTCGTCTTGTAAACCTCGTCGAGGGGCTTCAGATTCTTGCCGTAGAACAGGAGCTGCTCGTACTTGGCTCTCGGCTCCTGTACGAAGACCGATAATAGCGGATTATTGGTGGCGGCGGCCATTCTCTCAAAGGAGATTCGTCGCGAGAAGGGGAGAGGATGGGGGTTTGGGGGAGTTCTGTTGGGGAAGAAAAGGGAGGTTGGGATTTTGGTGGTGAAGAGTTGGAAGGAGGAGGAAATGGAGGAAGAGGAGGACATGGTTTGTGTGTGTGTGTTTCTGGTTCTGTTTTCTTGGGTTTCCCGTGGATTCTCGGAGTCCAAACAGAAGAGGAGATATGAGGGGGAGAGACAGACTAGGAAGTACGAAAGCTTTGTCTGTTTAGGAGAAACGAGTTTGGGATGTGAAACGACATGCCGTTTATATTGTGAGCTTCGACGACGAATGTTTGTTGTTTTAGCTTGTATCTGAACGACGTTTCGCTATCAATGCTTAAACGACATGCCATTCCTCATGTTAAATTAAAAAAAAAAATTTAAAATTAATTTACATTCATAAATAGCATTTTTAGAGAAAGAGGCAGAGAGAGAGAGAGAATGGGTTGGTGTTTTTTTTAATAGTAAATTAGTGATTTACTAATAGTTAATTATTGATTAACGGAAAAATTGTGATGTTGTTTTTGATCGATTAATGATTGACTATAAAAATTTATGAGTTATATTTTGATTAATCATGATAGTCAATCATTAATTAATCAACGATCAAACAGTGATTAATTATATAATATAATCAATCAGTTATTGATCGATAGTCAATCATTGATTAACTATATAATATAATCAATCAGTAATTGATCATTTACAAAATTGATTAACCATTATGAAAGGAAAAAAATATGTTAACTAATTTTTAAAAACTTCAATTTTTTAACTAATTTTAAAAATTTTGGTCATTTATTAAAAAAAAAGGATCATTTAGTTATAAGCAAAAAAAAAAAAACAAATATTTGACATGTATTTACCCAAAAAAATAATAATAAACAAAAACAAAAAAGAAAAAAAAAAAAAAAAAAAACAAACAAACAAACAAATAACGTTTGACATGGACCAAACAATACACCTGCGTACAAAGGAGGAACAAGCCGATGCACGTGTCCAGTGGCAATCAGGCCTGTTCACATGTGACTCACGAAACCCCAGCCCTAGACCGTAGGAGAAGAAACATGCCCACTTCGTAGGCTACCAGTGTTGTTTGTTTGTATTAACACCGTGTTTGCTGGAATTACACTACTTTTTTATTTTTTTTATTTTTTTTCTTCTTAATGTCTTTAATTAGTTTTTTTTTTTTTAGTTTAGAATATTTTTAATTGTTATTATTATAAAGTCAATGCATGACCCACAGAGATTTTGATTGTGAAATGTTTTTCGTGCTGGATTTGGAATCTTAGAAATTACGTCAATGTTTACTATTGATGCGTCAATAGAAGTATAAAATTGTTAAATTGAAAAAAATTAATATAAAGTTCATATAAAATTTTTAAAATTAATTTACATTCATAAATAGCTTATTCATAAAAGATATGTTAATTAAGATATGTTATTTATGAATGAGAACTTAGTTCCTTTTATATACTTAATAAACTTAGCTTGTACATTGTCTATCCGATATGGGATAAGTAGAAAGTAAAAATTGTACATCGTGGAATGTTCATTTTCAATGACTTTTTTTCTTTTTTTTTTTTCAAAAACCGGTAAATGTTCCAAAATTTTCGAAAAAAGGGCTGACTTTTTCCGCTCATTTTTCTACCAAAAAAATTTGAAACTTTCTCCCATCTTCAAAACTTTCAAGCAATCTTTTATTAACTCGCAAAAAAAAAAAAATCTCAAGTTCTCTCTCTCTTTTCCATCCCTCTATCAAGTTTCCACTCTCTCTCTCTTCCTCACTCTATTTCTTCCATCCTGTCTATCTTCATCACTCCTCACTCACTAACTCATGCTGCCAAGAGTCCTACGACCGTGCCTTCCATCACCTCCAAGGCCACTCATGTTTTTAATTCATGTTCGATTTTTACCCACCTCCCTTGTGATGATAGTAAGAATATAACTTTAATGCATGGGTTATCCACTGAAATTGAATTCTGAATCCTGAGTTATGTGGATTTTTATATTAAATCTCTTATAATTTCACCTAATATGAATTCTCATTGAGATGCTAATCCGAATAGCGATTTTAATATATATATATACACACACTACTAGTAGGTTCACTAAACTCGAGAGCAAATAAGCTGAAATCATTAAGTACAGTTAGAAGTTTAATAACAATGAGTGCATATATGAACGTACACAATTTGTAGAACATATATATAGATGAAGATCAAGAAAACAAAAAGAGAACAAAAAAAAATACAATTTCTAATCTCAAGGACACATCATATATATATTTCTCAAAACCCCCATTTATATAGATTTAGAAAAGGAGGAGAGAGAAAGAGAGAGAGAGAGATCACAAGTGATTTAGGGCTTGAAAATTAGTACTTGTAACCTTTAACAAACAAACTCTCTGAAGCAAGGCCAGTGTCACTGCCTCCAGCGTACTTGCCAAGAGTGGCCTCAGAGTTGGCCTTGGCCCTGGCCAAGAATGCCTCCTGAGCCTTGGCTATGTTCTCCTTCCCACCTCATGTCTTGAGCGTGCTCTGCTGAAGCGCTCGCCCGAATGAGAAGGACAATGTCCATGGCTTCAACACCTCCAACTTGTTCATCGCGTTGAGGTTCAGCGTCGCCTCCTCCTCGCTCTGCCCTCCCGATAGAAACACGATCCCTGGCACCGCCGGTGGCACTGTCAGGCGGAGCACTGTCAACGTGTACTCCGCTATCACCTCCGCCGGTACCTATGATCCAAGATGCAACTTTTTTTGATCAGCAATAAAGAGAGGAAAAAAAAACCTATTTTTCATTTTAAAAAATAAGGATAAATAACATGTTTGTGATGGTTGCAGACTTAGCCTAGGCTAAATTTATATATGCAGTGTTCACCACAGAAATTAAATTTTAGTTTCAGCGAATGCCAAAAAAAGAAATGTGCAGACAAAGACGACTTAAAGCATTATTATTTTTTTTTTTTTTGGAAGAAATATATTTACATGGCTAAAAAATAACAATATTTGGCATATTTTCTATGGATAATTTGGCATATATACAATTAGCAAAGTAGAGTTATAAAGCAAAGTAGAGAGCTCTCTCTATCTTCATTCAAAAGATACATACGACCCTAATCAAAATGCATATATTTGTCTCTTACACTATGGGGTGGTGAGAAAGATAAATTCTACATCTTTGAGGGACTCGAATAGGAGATACCATTGTTTCTCGTACAGAAGTTCATGTCATGCCAAATCAGTTCATTACATGAACATAAGGAACAAAATCAGAAATAGCATACTAAAAAGATCCTCAGTAACTCATTATTGCTTTCATGAAGATTCAATATGTTTACAATATGATTGGATCATGAAAAAAAAAAAAAAAAAAAAATCAATAACTGTGAGTACAATGTTTCTAATAATCCAAAGCAACAAACTTTCTTTAAACCAAAACTGAACCTCATTTTTTCCTTCACTGCCCAGCAACTTCAGATGGTGCTTTTGCCAAAATTGACAAGGCATGAAGCCCACTCTGCAACTCCTCTTGCAACAACCCATAAACAAGCCTATGCCTTTTCACCAAGCTCTTCCCTTCAAACTCTTTTGAGACAATTTTCACATTGAAATGAGTCTCCCCATCTTCATTCCCTCTCACCCCGGCGTGCCCGGCGTGCTGGTATGATATATCCTCCACTTCCAACTCCGTCGGACTCAGCTCCTTCTCCAATTTCTCCCTAATTCTCATTCCCCTCCTCCCTAACAAACCCGACCCCGATCCCAATCCCGATCCTGAATTCGACTTCTTTCCGCTCCTCCCACTCTTTTCCGCCTCCAAGCCGTCGAATTTCTCTCCAAAACCGGCACTTTCGATTTTATCCCCGCTTTTCGCCTCCCCAATTTCGCTCTTTGCACTCTTTTCCGTCTCCGATCGGCCCTCCAAGCCATTGAATTTCTCTCCAAAACCGGAACTTTTGACTTTATCGCCACTTTTCGCCTCCGAATTCAAACTATCCGAGCCCTTTTCGGCCTCTACAAGCAACTCAAGCGCCTTCCTCTGCATCAGCTTCAACATATTCAAGAATCCATTGTTCCTCGACGGCGTCAAGCTCTGCTGGAGCCCTAACAAAACAACGAACTCCGGCGAAATCCTAACCACCTCCTCCGCCGGCCAACCGGACAAGCCGTTAACGAGCAAGGCCGCGAGTCCCTTGGTGAGGACCGAGTCGGAATCCGCTTCAAAAACCACGTTCCGCTCCGAGTCAAGGTAAGACCTAACCCAGACCTGCGACACGCAACCTTCGACCTTGTTCTTCCTCGTCTTGTAAACCTCGTCTAGGGGCTTCAGATTCTTGCCGTAGAACAGGAGCTGCTCGTACTTGGCTCTCGGCTCCTGTACGGACTGGAAGAGCCGTACGATTTCTAGAAGCTTCGGAGGGAGCTCTTCTTCAACGGATGGCAAGGAGGCAGGGCTTGAAGCTGAGGCGGAGACCGATAACGGCGGATTGTTGGTGGCGGCGGCCATTCTCTCAAAGGAGATTCGTCGCGAGAAGGGGAGAGGATGAGGGTTTGGGGGAGTTCTGTGGGGGAAGAAGAGGGAGGTTGGGATTTTGGTGATAAAGGGTCTGAAGGAGGAGGAAATGGAGGAAGAGGAGGACATGGTTTCTGTGTGTGTTTCTGGTTCTGTTTTCTTGGGGTTTATAACTAACTAAGGAAAAAAAAATAAAAATAAAAAACAAAAGCGAAAATTAAACGGAGAGAAGGAGAAGATTCAATACCTAAAGGGAGAGAAGGCATAACGCCCCGCCGCCATCGTCTAGCCCGTCGCGCCGCCACCAGCCCTGTTGCTGCACCTCGCGAGCCCAACCCAACTCTTTGTGCCCCAAATCGGGCGATCAGCCCTCGATCACGCCGGTGACAGAACCCGGCCCCTCCCCGAGCTCCATCGTGCCAGCCCCGTCGCCGTTTTGGAACTTACACCATATCGCGTAACTCACGTCGATCCCACCGAGATAAAATTGTTTTGAAGCTGCCACCATCCAAACACAGGTATCCGTAGATTTTGAAGAAACTTTGATTGAATGTAATTGATTTCAGAGGTATTTATTGTAATTCAACTCTATCTTTTGGGGCCAACTGAGGATTATTTGGTGTTATGTATTAAAGAGTCATCATCGACTCTATTTATATCTCTAAGATTATTCTAGAGTTGCCGAACAAATTTGCTTCAACCTTATCCGGTAGAAGCTTCTAGATGCCGCCCCTGCATGCTAATTCACTAGAAACTTGATGAAAATTGCAAAGTCGGCAACAATATGTTGTTTGATTCTAAATTTGTGTGAGATTGCTTGAAATATCGATAAAAATATGTTAAAGTAACTATATTGATAGGTTCAAGCAAAAAAAAAAAAAAAAAACTTCAAAATAATTTTATGTTTCTATGCTTGTTTTGGAGTGCAGAGCTGAACGGGTCTGAGTTCATTATCATCCCTTTGCGTTATTTTTTTGCCAAAATGCCGGGAGATAGGAGTTGGATGCAAATGAGTCGATCCTCTAATGAGTACAAAGCTGGAGTAAAGGAGTTTATGGAAAAGGCTAAACTTCATGTGAATGAAGAAGGGAAAACACGGTGTCCTTGTGAACATTGTTTGAATGTGTACTGGTTCATTCCGAGGATAGTTGAAAGTCATTTGTTGCAACGGGGGATTAGAAAAAACTTATCAAACATGGATCTTGCACGGAGAAAATTATCCAGTTGATGATGTTGAATTAAATGATGATCGCAACACAAATCTAGAGAGTGAAGAAATCGATGATATGATCCCAGCCTTACATGACATCATTAATGCTCAGAACATGGGAGAAGATGATAATAACGAGGATTAGATAATGGCAGAGCAAACATTCAATGAAGGCAAAGGGAAATTTGATTAACTTGTTTGATTGGGTAGAACAAGAATTTATATGATGGTTGCAACAAGTTTTCTGCTCTGACTTTTTAAGTGAAGTTGATGCATATTAAGGTTCTAAATCGATGGACTAATAAGTCGTTTGACATGTTGCTTGCACTTTTGACAGAACCATTCCCTACAGGTACTAGAATCCCGACTTCACATTACGAGACAAAGAAGATATTACTGGAGTTGGGTTTGGGATATGAGACAATTCATGTTTGTAAGTATGATTGTGCTTTATTTTGGAAAAATGATGAAAAATTGAATAATTGTCCAGTCTGTCATACGCCAAGGTATCGAGATAACAAAGGCAAAGGGAAGAAAGTTCCACACAGGGTGTTGCGGTTTTTTCGACTAAGGTATTGATTACAGAGGTTGTATAGTTCAAGACATACCTCTAAAGATCTGCGGTGGCACCATGATAAACGACCATCGAGGGATGGAGTATTAATTCATCCGGCTGATGCAGCAGAATGGAAGAACCTCGATCAAGAATATCCGACTTTTGCTAGTGAGCCAAGGAATGTCAGACTAGACCTTGCATCTGATGGTTTCAACCCCTTTGGAAACATGAGCACTTCTTATAGTATATGGCCGGTTGTATTAACACCTTATAACATGCCCCCCTGGAATTGCATGAAGGAAACGTCTTTTATGTTATGACTTTGCTTATTCCTGGACCCAAAGGTCCAGGAAGGGACATGGATGTTTTCGTAAGACCCCTTGTTGATGAACTTAAAGAGCTATGGATTGGTGTAGAAACCGTTGATGTTTTAGATGGTAAGACATTTAACATGCGTGCTGCGCTTTTGTGGAGTGTGAGCGATTTTCCCGCATATGCTAATCTATCTGGCTGGAGTACAAAAGGCCATTTGGCATGTCCGCCATGCAACAAACAAACATGTTTTGAAGGCCTACGAAGTAAGACATGTTATGTGGGGCATCAAGGTTTTTTACCTCTTAATCATAAATACAGGAAAACTAAACAGTATGGTGGCAGATACAAAGACAGGCGTGCATCCAAGAGATTGACCGGTGATGAAATACTGGCGCAATTAGAAAAAGTAGAATACTGAAAACCGGGTAAACATCCGAATAACGAAGATAAAGACTGTAAGCATACTAGTGAGGAATTAAATTGGACAAAAAGGAGTATCTTTTTCGAATTGGAGAATTGGCCTAAGTTGAAACTGAGACACAACCTAGATATAATGCACATTGAGAAAAAAATATGTGACAACATTGTTGGGATGGTTTTGAACATTGAAGGGAAAACAAAAGATACAACCAAAGCGAGACTCGATTTAGCTGACTTGAATATGCGGAGTGAGTTACATTTACAGTTCGAAGGGGATAGTGTGTTGAAGCCGCATGCATCCTACATGTTAACAAAAGATGAGAGGAAACAATTTTATGCATGGTTGAAATCTGTTAGGTTTCCGGATGGATATGCTGCTAACATTTCAAAGAATGTCAATGAAATTGATAGAAAGATATCAGGGCTGAAAACACATAACTGTCATATTCTTCTTCAGCAGTTGCTACCTATTGGTATTCGCCCATTCTTGGAAAAAAGCGAGTGTGCAGCTTTAATAGAACTATCTCAGTTTTTTCAGAAATTATGTTCGAAAACACTATTAATGGATGATTTAGAGGTGCTACAAAAAGAGATAGTTATTGTGCAAGCTTGAAATGGTATTCCCTCCTGCGTTTTTTGATGTTATGGTTCACTTGGCAGTACACTTACCTTACGAGGCTATTCTTGCTGGTCCAGTTCATTATAGATGGATGTATCCGTTTGAAAGAGTATTGAGAACACATAAAAATTATGTTCGAAACAGAGCGCGTCCAGAAGGATCTATTGCATAAGCTTATATTGTCAACGAGGCTTTAACATTTTGCTCCATGTACTTTGATGGCATCGAAACCAGATTCAATCATCGAGAGCGAAACAGCAGTGTCGGGGATGAATATGATCAAGAAAAAGATTTATCTATATTCACAAATTGCTGTCGTCCTTTTGGTAAGAAAAAAATTGAGAAGGATTTCCGAGCTGAATATTATGAAAAAGCACATTGGTACGTAATCAACAATTGCCCAGAAGTACAACCATATTTAAAGTAAGTAGTGATTTTTTGTTAAACATATTCGTTTTTTTTTTTAATTATTTATCAGCTATATCATTATATGATTATAATTGTATGCAGACAACACAGGAAAGAGTTGGAATTAACAAGGTCTCAAAACATCGACCAAATACAACAGAAATCCTTTCCAACTTGGTTTAAAAATCATGTAGGTGTACTTTAAGTTTTTTGCTGAAAATAAATTTGTCTTTTAAGTTAAACTAATTTTTATTCAGCAAAAAATAAAAAAGTTGAATGAATTTTTAATGTAAGTTCCTTTAAAACTATAGTGGTACTGACATTTTTATTATTTATCAGATGATAAATCTATGTAAAATGGGGTCACCAGAAGCAACCGATGAACTTTATGCATTGGCTAATTTTCCAGATAGAAGAATTCACTCATATCCTGGATGCATGGTGAATGGAGTAAAGTTTCTTAACAAAGGACGTGATGACAAGCGAGCTGCACAAAATAGTGGTATCTGTGTACGGTCCTCACATAGAGGTCATGAGATGAATTTCTATGGCGTTTTGTTAAATGTTTATGAGTTGAGATATAACAAAGGTTGCAGAGCAATACTACTCGAATGCAAGTGGTTTGATATCGATAAAAGAAGAAAGAGAATAAAACGGGAGAACAATATAGTTAGCATAAACACGGGTTTTGAATGGTACAAAACAGAGCCTTTCATCCTAGTGACACAAGCCAGACAAGTATACTATTTAGACGATCAGAAAAATCGGTCAACTTGGAAAGTAGTTTTATAAAGTTATATCATCGCCACTTGTGGGATGTTCCTACTAGAGAAGATGGTGTCGATGAATTTACTCGGAATGAAGTTGTTAATGGAAGGCATATATCAAGAGAGTCATTATCATCTGATACTCAATTCACTTGCGAGCAACCTGATATAGAATCACAATCACTAGATCGGGTTGACGTTGATCCTGAAATTGGAATTATTATTATAAAAAAGAAGAACGAATTACCTGATCTAAAAGGGTCTTGAGGTATGTATATTCACACCTGTTAGCGAATGTTGGATGGTAAATTAGAAAATGAAATCACACAATCTGGTTGTAACATCAGCATTAAACATCGCTCTTCTAATTAGTAAACTGTTTTTGAATAAGTTTTTTATGTGTGCTTTTATTAATTTTTGCTTATAACTATTTTACGTGTATTGAACATCAGATATTACTCCGAACGATGCCGAGGTTGGATTGCTTCAGTTACTGATTCAATATCAGTACTTTCATCGACTTGTTTTTTATCTTAAATTTCTCGTTCAATTATGCTTAATACATGCTTTCACAATTATTTTTATAAACCAAGTCATTAAATGTGTTTATATTGATATTATTTTGCAACATAGATGACTCTTTTGAGTTTTTTTGCCAAAAATAGTTAAAAGCAAAAATATACAATTTTTTTTTAATTTAAAGCTTTCAATGACAAAACTTATACTCCTTTATAAAATTTAGACTTTTAATGATGACAACGACCTTTATTGCTAAATGCAATTAGATAACTCGTTTACTGACAATTTTTAACGGCAACTAGTGTATCGTCATTAAAAGTTGATACTTTATGATAAAAACTGGAAAATTAATGACAAAATTGATCATCGTTAAAAATCACTAATTGACTAGATTTTCAATGAGAACGACCTTTGTCGTTAAATGCGATTGGACAAAACTTTTATCGATAACTCTTAACGGCGACAATTGTGTCGTTATTAAAAGTTCATAATTTACGACAAAAAGTGAATAATTAACTGCCAAGTTGGTCATCATTAAAAATCACTAATTCTGAACATATTTAACGACGACATATGATTGTCACTAATTGATATAAGTTGTCATTAAAAGTTTACCCGTCAATATGAGGGTGCCAAAGCTCGTTGGCGCCAAAAATCTCAAATTTTTAGCGACAATGTGAAGAAAATTATCGCCAATAAAAGCTTTTTAACAACAGTATAGTTGTCTCTAATGCTTGTATTGCATTCTGTTGTTAACAGCGCAGTTTCAACGACAACCTGTCGTTAAATATCACTTTCAATGATGAAGCTTTAGTCGTTATTAAAATTGTTGTCATTGATTCTAACTTTTCTTGTAGTTGTAATAAACCTACTTTAAGTTTTCTTAAAAACGCTCTTGATCCATTCAAAAAAAAAAAGGGTCTTGATATATTTAATAATGGAACCCATCTTAAAAAACAAAAAAAAAAATTTATATTCAATATATTTTTATAACGGATTAATTCTCTATTAATATTTAGCAATATATATTTATAACGGATTAAAACAGTCTCAAAACAAGAAAATTTCAAATTCAAAACAGTACAAGTCATCAAATTCAATTTTTTTTAATACACTGAACTTGCTCCAACAATTATCAGTAGGTGTTTGAGCTGTGTGGTGTGATTTTAAGTAATATTAGTATATAAAAAGTGTGTTTTTATTTGAGTTGGGTTTTTGATGTAATACCTAGCTTCCAAAAGCATAAATATTATTAAAATAAAGGTGAAGATTTTGTCAATACTTTTTTAATTTTTTATTTTCTTTTACTATATTATACTAGCATGTAAAAAGAAAATGAGTGGGCTAGGAGGATATAAGTATTTTTTCCATCCAAAGGAAAAAAAAATAAAAAAAAATAAAAAGCCTTCCTTTGAAGAGATATTTTGATCTTATGGTCCTATTTATATACAGTACGACTTAACCAAAAATAAAACAGAAACGCAATAACGTGATGAATGTATGTAGTCAAATCAATGAATGTATGTAGTCCAAAAGTTATTACTGAGGGCTATTAACAATGACATTTTTCTGAAAGTAGGTGACTCAAAAAGTTTTAATAAGTCGTCGCTAAAATTTTCACGCTTTATTAATGTTATTGAATGTTTAAAACCATTCAGTATTGATTGGTCGTCAGTGATTGCTTACAAGAAGGGAGAGATTCAATGACGATGTTGTTGTGGCTAAAAGTTTGACGGAATAAATCATTATAACATAAATCTCTTTAATTTTTTTTTTAATAGCGACGATATTAAGTTGTGAAAAATTTCATCTTCCTCAACTTTAAATTAAACGCCTCTTTTTTAATACTTGAAACTAAAAAATCAATTTGTGACTATGGTTAAAGGAGAATCGTATGTTTTTATCTTTGTATTTTACTAAAAAAATCGATAGCCACTTGACGAGTCCTATATCTGTCAAGAGTGAGGACTTTATAAAGTAGTTTATAAGCGTCCACAAGTTTCATTTCTGTCAACAATTCCTGGAAGTGGTAACTTAGTGGAATTCATTTAAGGTTCTACTAGTATTCTCCTCTTGAAGGTCATGTGGTCGATCTATTCCGTGAGAATTGTGTGTTCTTGTCTTTCGTTTTATCCAAAAAAAAAAAAAAATTAGAGATAAACTCTTAGCTAACCCTTTGTTTTTTTTTATTTTTTGGGTACAAAAAAATGCATATTTTCCACTCCAAACCACCACCACCACCACCCCGCCATCTTTTCCCTTAGAAGGAATGCTCATCGTCGACAAAAATGAGTTCTTTCTTAGCTTAAAGCTGAAAAACCAGTTTGAGACGATAGGTTTTTAGTCTCTCTTTTTTTTTTTTTTTTTTTTTGATAGAGTGAATACAGTTTAATGAGAAATGACGAAAATATAGTATCAAAAGTATTTGACGTTCGATCGATCATAACGAGAAAATCAGAGCAGTGACTGAGTCGTAATTTTTTTTTTCTCTCTCAGGAGAGCGCGAATCAAACTTAAAAATTGAAGCAAAACTACAAGTATTAAAATATTTTATCATTGTTTATCTCCCCCCCCCCCCCCCCTCCCTCCAAAATTGAAATTTTTTGTTTTTAAATAACGCGAACGTAATAATTAAAAAAAATTTACAAGACAAACAAGAGATAAAGTTGTAAAACTTTCAAACCAAGGGGACATGAAAATATGATTTATAACAATCTTGTTCAAGTTCCAAAAAATGAGATGGAAAAACATATTCATTAACTTGATTAGAATTAACTGTGAAATTATCAATTTTATCGTTATATCTCGTTGAGCCTAATGTTAATTAACTGTTTAATTACCCTGGTGATCTATTGGAGTTGCATAATTAACATAACAATTATTTAAACAAATATGCAATTTTGTTTATATATTTATTTGTTGCCACGTGTTCCAGTTGAGAGGTACTTTGGACATGATTTAGCACTTGATTGTAATTTGGTTAGAGTTCAAATTAAATTCTTGTTTGAATCACTATTTTAAACGTGTTATTTTTCAAAGAGAAAATTACTTAAATAACAACTTTTTTTTCATCTATTAATCAATCTAACATAAATTTCTCATTCTTGATCAACATGACATAAATTTTAGTTAACTTTAATTTAATTTTATGTTATATTGATCTGGTGTTATTTAATTTAATTTTATGTTATACTGATCTGGTGTTAATCTTTTGTATCGTTTTGGTGTGATAGTCTTTAAATTTATGTCATTTAGATGCTTTCTACTTATTCAATTGATCCTGTTGGATAGATTTGTTGTCTCTACTGATAATCAAATTATTTCCTAGCCATGTGAGGGAAACGTCACATTAATGCATGCAGAAATATATATATATATATATATATATATATCTATCTATCTAGACACACACATAGATTGATTGTTAAAATTTTGGTAATATATAATATAGGCTCTGAACTCTGCAGCCTGCAATAATACGTATAAACAATTGGAGATGCCTTATCTTTAAGGCATTTTAGCTAAATTTCTTTGGTGAGACAAGATAATGATGGGGGCACAATTTTCTCATCCCAAGAAATTATGTGTCCTTTTAATTTAGTTGGGTTCGCATGTACAGAATAGATAAAATAAAAGAATCTATATAATAATAACAAGATCACCACATAAAAATAACGTGATAATTATTACGTGACTGTCACGTAGGGAAATAGGACAAGAAGTGCCATTTGCTTTTAAATGTTAGTATAAATTATTGCAGTTTGTACTGGTCCGAAGTTTGTGTGAAAAAAATTTTGTTTAAATTTACATAAAGACCACCGATTTTCGTCGAAAAGACAAAAGGGGACATGTTGTTCGTGAAAACTTAAGAAAGAAGACCATTAATACTACCCATGTACACCCCATATTCAAACAATAAACGCCATGTCTTTATTATGCACTTGATCTGAAAAACAAAAATTAAACTTCCGTAAGGAACAATTATTAGGATTGAAATTTCATATATTGGAATTGAAATCTGTTCGTTGAAGTGTAAATTGAAAATTATCTATTATACAAGAAATATTGTAAAATTTTGAAATGTGTTTAAAAAAAATATAACATGAATATTGTTTTGTTCTTTTCATCGTTTTGGACATTTAGACATAATAATCATCTTATGTTAACTTTAAATAAGAAAATTATGGACTTTTAATTAAGTTTTGAATTTCGTGAAATTTGAAAGAGAACAAGTGAGAGATAAATTTAAGGTGAATAAGCAAAATTCTCATTGTAATTGTTGTTTCAAACGGGTCTTAAGGAATTTTTTTCTCTTTTCAGAAATTTTTTTTTATTGTTCACCATCATATCTCCCCCATCGATTTCACGTTTTTCTCTCTTTATGTGTTTTTTTGTTCAAATTTTCTTTCTATTGCAAGTTTTGTTTTTTTCTTTCAGTGCTTGAAAAAAGACAATGGGCAAAAGCTAAAATACGTTTCCCATTTTTCATTAGAACACCCAAAGAAATAGTGAATAGGGAGTTTAATGGAATAAGTTTGTTATTCGAGTAGTGCTTTAGATATCAATTCTAATATTGAACATCAATTACGTGATGGTAAGTTATCATTATAACGATCTTTTAATAATATATCAATAAAAGATGATAATTAATTATATATTACAAAGATTGATATTTAAAAATATTAATAAAAGATGATAACTAATTACATATTACAAAGATTGATATTTAAAAATCAGTATTAGAATTGATGTTTATAATTTTTTTCTTGTGTTTATGAATTGTCTCTCTTTTTTTTTTCTTTTTTTTTTTGTGAGTTCCATCAAATATTCCTCTTGATGTGAGGTGCGAATATAACTTTCTTTCTTTCTTTTTTTTTTTCAGAATTTATAATAACTATATGGATGAAAAGTTCAAATCTATTGTTTTAATTTATTTATTTTACTGTGCCTTTACTCTTTATTTACATGAATGCAAAAATGAAAAATTTAATCAAGCACTGCCCACTCTTGTGAAGTCGGTATCTCCAGTCAAATTAATAATTGCTGATCCGTAGTTGGATCAGAACGTTAGTCATTTTATGATAATGTTTTATTTATTTTTCTTGGCACTGAAATGTTCGTACTACAAGTAGAGACAAAAATGATGTAGACTTTTTGCTAGGACCAAAAAATGATGATATATATATATATATATATATATATTTATTCAAATATTTTGATGGTAACCGGTCGAAAGGAGAAAGTAGCTATTTTAAAGTGGTACTCATAGGATTCGTTTCGTATTTGGGTTTGAGTTATGTTTTTAAAGTTTAAATAGTAAATTTTGTTGACTTTTCAGAAAAGATAAAAAACTTTTTAGAAAAAAGACAAAAAATTTTTAAGAAAAAGACAAAATTTAGTTTGAAAATTATGGTTCAAACCATAATACCAAACAAGGCCATAGTAGTTGAGATTATAAAAACGTTAATTTCATATTGGATTATATTTAAATTTGTAGTGTTTAATTTCATTCATTTAATTCCATATTTCATACTCAAATAGTTAGGTAATGTCCACGTCGTCCAAGCTAGTGAAGCCAAATGCTCCCAAAAAGAACTATCTCAGTTTTTCCAGAAATTATGTTCGAAAACACTATTAATGGATGATTTAGAGGTGCTACAAAAAGAGAGTAATTGTGCAAGCTTGAAATGGTATTCCCTCCTGCTTCTTTTGATGTTATGGTTCATTTGGCAGTACACTTACCTTATGAGACTATTCTTACTGGTCCAGTTCATTATAGATGGATGTATCTGTTTGAAAGAGTATTGAAAACGTATAAAAATCATGTTCGAAACAGAGCCCATCCAGAAGGAACATATAAACACGGGTTTTGAATGGTACAAAACAGAGCCTTTCATCCTAGCGACACAAGCCAGACAAGTATACTATTTAGACGATCTGAAAAATCGGTCAACTTGGAAAGTAGTTTTATAAAGTTATATCATCGTCACTTGTGGGATGTTCCTACTAGAGAAGATGGTGTCGATGAAAGTAGCTTATATTGTCAACGAGGCTTTAACATTTTGCTCTATGTACTTTGATGGCATCGAAACCAGATTCAATCATCGAGAGCGAAACAGCAGTGTCGGGGATGAATATGATCAAGAAAAAGATTTATCTATATTCATAAATTGCTGTCGTCCTTTTGGTAAGAAAAAAATTGAGAAGGATTTCCGAGCTGAATATTATGAAAAAGCACATTGGTACGTAATCAACAATTGCCCAGAAGTACAACCATATTTAAAGTAAGTAGTGATTTTTTGTTAAACATATTCGTTTTTTTTTTTTTAAAATTATATTTCAGCTATATCATTATATGATTATAATTGTATGCAGACAACACAGGAAAGAGTTGGAATTAACAAGGTCTCAAAACATCGACCAAGTACAACAGAAATCCTTTCCAACTTGGTTTAAAAATCATGTAGGTGTACTTTAAGTTTTTTGCTGAAAATAAATTTGTCTTTTAAATTAAACTAATTTTTATTCAGCAAAAAATAAAAAAGTTAAATGAATTTTTAATGTAAGTTCCTTTAAAACTATAGTGGTACTGACATTTTTATTATTTATCAGATGATAAATCTATGTAAAATGGGGTCACCAGAAGCAACCGATGAATTTTATGCATTGGCTAATTTTCCAGATAGAAGAATTCACTCATATCCTGGATGCATGGTGAATGGAGTAAAGTTTCTTAACAAAGGACGTGATGACAAGCGAGCTACACAAAATAGTGGTATCTCTGTACGGTCCTCACATAGAGGTCATGATATGGATTTCTATGGCATTTTGTTAAATGTTTATGAGCTGAGATATAACAAAGGTTGCAGAGCAATACTACTCGAATGCAAGTGGTTTGATATCGATAAAAGAAGAAAGGGAATAAAACGGGAGAACAATATAGTTAGCATAAACACGGGTTTTGAATGGTACAAAACAGAGTCTTTCATCCTAGCGACACAAGCCAGACAAGTATACTATTTAGACGATCTGAAAAATCGGTCAACTTGGAAAGTAGTTTTATAAAGTTATATCATCGCCACTTGTGGGATGTTCCTACTAGAGAAGATGGTGTCGATGAATTTACTCGGAATGAAGTTGTTAATGGAAGGCATATATCAAGAGAGTCATTATCATCTGATACTCAATTCACTTGCGAGCAACCTGATTTGGAATCACAATCACTAGATCGGGTTGACATTGATCCTGAAATTGGAATTATTATTATAAAAAGAAGAACGAATTACCTGATCTAAAAGGGTCTTGAGATATGTATATTCACACCTGTTAGCGAATGTTGGATGGTAAATTAGAAAATGAAATCACACAATCTGGTTGTAACATATCAGCATTAAACATCGCTCTTCTAATTAGTAAACTGTTTTTGAATAAGTTTTTTATGTGTGCTTTTATTAATTTTTGCTTATAACTATTTTACGTGTATTGAACATCAGATATTACTCCGAACGATGCCGAGGTTGGATTGCTTCAGTTACTGATTCAATATCAGTACTTTCATCGACTTGTTTTTTATCTTAAATTTCTCGTTCAATTATGCTTAATACATGCTTTCACAATTATTTTTATAAACCAAGTCATTAAATGTGTTTATATTGATATTATTTTGCAACATAGATGACTCTTTTGAGTTTTTTTGCCAAAAATAGTTAAAAGCAAAAATATACAATTTTTTTTTTAATTTAAAGCTTTCAATGACAAAACTTATACTCCTTTATAAAATTTAGACTTTTAATGATGACAACGACCTTTATTGCTAAATGCAATTAGATAACTCGTTTACTGACAATTTTTAACGGCAACTAGTGTATCGTCATTAAAAGTTGATACTTTATGATAAAAACTGGAAAATTAATGACAAAATTGATCATCGTTAAAAATCACTAATTGACTAGATTTTCAATGAGAACGACCTTTGTCGTTAAATGCGATTGGACAAAACTTTTATCGATAACTCTTAACGGCGACAATTGTGTCGTCATTAAAAGTTCATAATTTACGACAAAAAGTGAATAATTAACTGCCAAGTTGGTCATCATTAAAAATCACTAATTCTGAACATATTTAACGATGACATATGATTGTCACTAATTGATATAAGTTGTCATTAAAAGTTTACCCGCCAATATGAGGGTGCCAAAGCTCATTGGCGCCAAAAATCTCAAATTTTTAGCGACAATGTGAAGAAAATTGTCGTCAATAAAAGCTTTTTAACAACAATATAGTTGTCTTTAATGCTTGTATTGCATTCTGTCGTTAACAGCGCAGTTTCAACGATAACCTGTCGTTAAATGTCACTTTCAATGATGAAGCTTTAGTCATTACTAAAATTATTGTCATTGATTCTGACTTTTCTTGTAGTTGTAATAAACCTACTTTAAGTTTTCTTAAAAACGCTCTTGATCCATTCAAAAAAAAAAAAGGGTCTTGATATATTTAATAATGGAACCCATCTTAAAAAACAAAAAACAAAAAAAAACAAAAAAAAAAAAAAAACTTAAATTCAGTCTATCAGATGGTTGGTTTTCTTTTATTTTTGCAAAAATGTAGCAACTTTTAGAATTAGTCAAAGAATGGGCAAACATAATTACATGTGCGTTCTTTCAATTGATCGTAAATGTATATATATTTTTTTCTAATGTTGGTTTTATGCATAATTATGAATATCGATAAAGAATTTCATTAGCCACTTCTTAAGCTACTATTAAATTAATGTAAAACAAAAATAAAGAAAACATATAAATTATGTCTCTTCATTGCATCAAAGATGTGTGTGTTAAAGGCACGAAGAATTAAATCGATAAATAACGTTGAATTCTTTTTTTTTAACATTTTTATCAATTTAATCAGAGAAAAATAGGAAATCCTATATTTGAGAGGTTGTTAACCTTTTAATGGGATAAAGGCTAAACATGTATATATAACCATATATGAGCATGAAGTCAAGAAATCACTTTTACAAACTAAAAGTGAGACAAACCTTAATTTTTTTGTTTTTCGCCATGGCATTTCACAATTTCTTTAATATATTAACTTTTTTTTTTTTTTTTGGCTGCTTTTAGCATTTTTAGCATGGATGTGAGTTTAGCAGCTCGTCATCTTCTGCAAACAACTCCGCCTAATTTACCGATGCCAATTTTTCCGCCGCTGCAGCTACCATCCATACTATCTTTGGCACCACAGCCAAACTTTGTTCCTCCACCGACCAACTGGCGAACTTTACTACAATCCATGTTTCCAACTCTCCCAATAGTAACGTTGCCTCCTATTTCGACGATTTTCTTTCCTGGATTTTCCATGATTCCAGGGATCCAAACAACACCACCTTCCGCCCCCTTCCTCTTCACACCACATTCCTCCTCTAATTCTTCTTGAATTTTGTACAATCTTATGTTATCTGTACAAGATTGTTTGTACTCTACATTTACTTTATTGGCTCATAATTTGCTCTTGTTAGTTGACGTTAGACTTGGGTAGATACTAACTTAGTTAGGATCTATTCAAGACTCGCTGATACTTCTGTTTTTTCTTATCAATTTAAGTCCTCATAAATAAGTTTCCATATATTACTATATTTATATATAATTGGAAGTTTCTTACCAGATTGACGCTACATAAGGAATCAATAATCCTAAATAAACTAAGGTATGCATAGAGTACCCTTGAATTTATCAAACTCGATAATTTAATCCTTAAACTTTTTTCTTATTTGATTACTTACTTTTCATATATGTGATATCTTTCTATTAAATTTCATTGCGGGTTGATAATAAACATGCTTAGCAAGTATTTTTCCCCTCGAATTTTGAGAAGGATAACGTGAGAAAAGTACTCTATAAAGAAATTAATGCCCTTCATATTATATTGAAAACACAAGATTCATCATTCCATATGCCCACAAGCACTGCAGTCAAGCACGAAAGCTTCATTGAAATTGCTGAAAAAATCTTTAATCAACCCAAAATACCTAAAATAGTAAGTTCATTTAAGTTGTAAATAATATTATTACCGGTTGTGGTGTGGTATATATTATGTAATATGGGACCACCTCGTACAAAAATCATGGCACGTTATAAATATACGTTGCAGTATTAGGTAGACTGAATTTCTTATCAAGATATGGTTCATAAAAGATATATGTCAGTGTATACAATATACAATTTCCTATGAAATGGACAGAATTTCCACACTCTTCCAGCTTAGCAGTCTCTTGTATCAATTATTGACTAAATATATGTACAACTACTTATGCAATGGTGGGGCCGAAATTGCATTAATAGGTACGACAGATACATTAGTTTCTATCCAAAAATATAATTAAAGGAAAAATTATTGTTTTGTCAATCCCATCAGTACAAGGGGAAAAAGAACCTGAATAAAAAAAATTTAAAAATTATTGTAATAATATAACATAAAATGTTAGTATTAGACTAACATGATATAAAATTAAACTAAGTTATTTAAAATTTGTGTCATGTTAGTCAAGAATAGAGAATTTGTATTATGTTGGTCGATATATAAAAAAAAAAAAAAAAAAAGAGATGGTCATTTAGGTAATTTTCTCTTAGGAGAATTGATTATCTATTTATATAACCGGAAACAAACGATAGATTAGAGTATAACTTTGAATCGTCATATTTTTTATTAAATTTTATTAAACACACAAAAAAAAAACTTTTTTGAAAGGACAAATTTTTTAATACAAATATGGAATAGAAAGAATTATTGTGTTACTAAGACAGCCTGTTGACTTTGTAGATTGTGGTGTGTAAATTGTCCAAGGATTGGCCAATTGGATTCAAAGATTAAGATCATCCAATTTGATTGGATCGGAATCCAATGAGAAGTTTTCAGAAATACCTCACGTTAGGTTTCTGTTACAAGTTTTAAAATTTAATATTTGTGACACATAAATAGACTGAGTTGATGTTATAAAAATCTAAAACACAAATAAATTATGTTATGAATTTAAAATCGTACAAAAATTGTGATATGCTAGCTAATTTTCTCAAATCTGAGTAATGAATAATACTAAACAATCCAACCCAATCCAATATATGGAAATAATGTTTATTTTCTAAATATTTTTGTTATTTTACTTATAAAAATTCAAAAATTTTATTAATAATTTTATTGGTGTCTAAAATAATTATTACAAATCCTCTCATACTTAATCAATATCATGAAGTTGAAAATTCTAGGTTTTAATCATTTTAGTCTTTATATATTTAAAGACTGTCGAGGGAAAAATCTACAATTAATTTGTTAATGTTGTAGGATATATTATTTTGTCCTAGAATTGATATAGCCCATGATAGAGTAAATAAAAGATGAAATAAATAAAAGACATGAAATTTATAGTGGCCGTTTTCTCTCAACATGAGAGCTATATCTTACTGTAGTGCTAGGTTTTAACTGTGCAGAGAGAAAAATAAGTATACAAGATTAAAGAGAGCTTGAGAAAGGGAAATTATGGTGAGGAGTTTGGAATAGAAGAGAAAAGGATGAGTTTGGGACAGTTTTCTCCAAGATGTCCTCGGACTGCAGTTTTCTCCTATATAGCTTTCTGATTTGAGTAGGAATTCATGTTCGACTCTTTAATATATATCTTATTTATTATCTTTGAATAAGCTGCTTTAATTTTTCTTGAATAACTAGGTCATTGAGTCGGAAATGGCTGAAAAATCTTGTCCACATTATTATGCACCACATGATTTAATGTGGCAGATAACTTCCGAAAAGGTCTCCTTATCGAGAATATATATTGGTGATGCAGGACAGGCGTAGTTGGATCTTTGGTGTCGTTTTGTTATATTTATGTTATGCCTATCTTTGATGTCGTTTGTTTTATTTATGCTTTTTTTTATTGTCGTTTTGTGGCTGTGCCAACTAGTCAAACGTTTGGCCGTTTTGGTTTGTAATAATCTCTGAAACGCTCCGTTTGGTCTTGTACCACGCCTACAAGAGTCTTGTATCACTCTAGTTCGTAATAATAGTGTCAGCGCAAGTGAATTCTGTAGCCTACTATCTGACTAATTTTGCTTGTTTATTGTCTAAATATTTTTGTTTGGCTTGATTCAACCCCTCTGTTTCTTGGACTGTTTGTAAGAGCAGATTCTTGGTTGAATAAAATCTTCTTGTTTCCTTTAAAAAAAGAAAAAATATATATAATATCAGGTAGCGGGGCAAAAAATGAATTAAATAAAAGTCCGGATTTCATATCCCCTTGAATGAAACAAGCAATTATAGACAGGAATACACTACTAAAAATAGTAAGGACATTATCACTTCATCTTGAATGAAACAATTTTTAAAAGCAATAAAGATTAAAGATAATAAATATAATAATTTTTAAAATTTCGAAAGATTATATTAGTTACACCAATGAAAGTGAAAAAATTGCAACAAAATAAGTATTAACTTGATCAATGCTATGTAGCATTCTTTAGTGACATTCCCATCCCCTCAAAAAATATGAGATTCTAATAAACATGTTTATACCCATTAATAGGTAAAAACAAAAATACCTATTAAAAATCATGATATATAAAATAAATAAATATATATATAGATGAATTTAGATGGGCGCGCTAAACTCCCCCATCTAAGATTTGTCTTTTAAATTTACATGAGATGGCCTTGTCATTTTCTTATCTTTTCTTTTGGTAAAACATAAAAACGAGAATGAACACACAATTCTCACGGGACAAATTGACCACATAACCTTTAAAAGAACGACACTAGTAGAAGTGTACCTCACGAAGTTTTTTCATTTTTTTATCTAACCCTATTAAAAAAATATATATTAAAAAATCATGATATATAAACGTTTTTAATTGAAATGATAATTGAATCCATTCAACTCACATGTCATGTGTATTACAGTTTGGTGTACATATATATAGTATTATTGTTTGAATTATGACAAATTGAAAATGTATAAAATGTTGGGCTCCTCTAGAAACGTCATCATCACAAATCCACCATCCAAATCTTCTCTCTCTATATTATACTACAAGTAATACTATTTCGTTACTAAAATATAACACACAACACACACCCCTCTTCAAACGCTATCATCTCGCACCCCAAAAAATAACATTAGTTTTTCCAAACCAAAACAAAAACCAAAACCAAAAATGGCTTCACCTAACTCCGACAAATCTCGTCCACTGAAAACCATCCCCGGCAGCCACGGCTGGCCCTTCTTCGGGGCCATCAAAGACCGCTACGACTACTTCTACTTGCAAGGCCAAGACGACTTCTTCCGCGCCCGCATCAACAAACACAAGTCCACCGTCTTCCGAACCAACATGCCTCCCGGTCCCTTCATCTCCTCAAACCCTAAGGTCATCGCCGTCCTCGACGCCGCCAGTTTCCCGATCCTTTTCGACAACTCGAAGGTCGAGAAGCGCAACGTCCTCGACGGCACTTTCATGCCCTCCACCTCCTTCACCGGCGGCCACCGCGTCTGCGCTTACCTCGACACCTCCGAGCCCAACCACGCCAAGCTCAAGTCCTTCTTCCTCTCCGTCCTCGCCTCGAAAAAAGACTATTTCATCCCTCTATTCAGAGCCTCTCTGTCCGAGCTCTTCGCCACAATCGAAGACCACGTGCATGACAAGACCAAGAAATACTCCGCCAACTTCAATGCCCTAAACGACGAGATGTCCTTCAATTTTGTGTTCCAACTCCTGTGTGACCGAAAGCCGTCGGATTGCGGTCTTGGTTCCACGGGACAAACCCGGTTCGATAAATGGATCTTTGTTCAACTTCACCCACTTGTATCGCTCGGACTGTCCAAGTTCCTCATGTTGTTTGAGGACTTTTTGTTGCACACTGTTCATCTGCCGTGGATCATCGTCAAATCCGATTACAAGAAACTTTACGACGCGTTTTTCTCGTCGGCCGGTTCGGTTTTGGACGAAGCTCATGAGCGTTTCGGGATCGAGAGAGAAGAGGCTTGCCATAACTTGGTGTTCTTAGCTGGTTTTAATGCATATGGAGGATTTAAAGCTTGGTTTCCCATTTTGATCAAGTGGATCGCGTCCGCAGGGGAAAGTTTGCATCGTCAATTGGCTGATGAGATCAGGACCGTTGTTAAGGAAGAAGGTGGGGTCACTCTCACGGCGTTGGAGAAAATGAGTTTGACTAAGTCAGTGGTTTATGAAGCGCTGAGAATTGAGCCTCCGGTTCCGTACCAGTACGGTAAGGCCAGGGAGGATCTGGTGGTCTACAGCCATGATGCAGGTTTCGAGATCAAGAAAGGGGAGATGATCTTTGGATATCAGCCGTTCGCTACGAAAGACCCGAAGGTTTTTGAGAATCCCGAGGAGTTTGTGGCCCATAGGTTCGTTGGGGAAGGAGAGAAGCTGTTGAAGTATGTTTTCTGGTCAAATAACCGAGAGACTGAAGATCCGACGGCTGACAACAAGCAATGTCCGGGGAGGGACCTGGTGGTGCTGCTCTCCAGGGTAATGATGGCGGAGCTCTTCCTTCGTTATGACACGTTGACGGTTGAAGTAGGGAAGTTGC
The DNA here is from genome assembly GCA_038430175.1 of Ficus hirta. Lineage (NCBI taxonomy): Eukaryota > Viridiplantae > Streptophyta > Magnoliopsida > Rosales > Moraceae > Ficus > Ficus hirta. Next base: position 10,866,188 of record CM076596.1, read on the forward strand.
CATTAGGTTCGTCGGTGAAGATCAAGTCGCTGACTACGGCCAAAACAACTGTTTGACCACGTTTGAAATAAATCAGTAGGTTTCACTGAGGTCCATTATTTGTATTATGTCGTTTTCAGTTTTATGTTTAATTAAATAATGTTTGTTAAAAATAAATAATTAACTCATTCAGAGCCGACGCATGGTTTTATTTTTTATTATTTTTTTTCACGTTCTCTTTTTTCTATTTGCCCCTCGTTAATTGTTGTATAATACCTATATGAATCTTAAGACCAAGAAGAGGTTAACAACATGGAAAAATATATACATCTTCATTCTTGGTTGGCTTCATGTGAAACCATAACATATTATATAGATTGATCTCCTATCCGATACTAGATGATATCCATCAAATGTAAATTTCAATTACTAAGAATGTAAATTCAAGCAGAAGAAAATATAATATTAAGAAAATTCACATTTACTTTAGTTAAATTTTCTTCTGTATAAATTCATATTGCAGTTCACATTCACAATAACTCAAATTCACATGTCCGATTTTATACGATATCTGATATGAGACTTTATATATATATATATATATATCTTGTCTATTTCCAATGCATGCCGTAATTCCTCCTATTATATGTTTAAATCATATATTATATTTAAGTTTTTACGTTCAAATTAAGTCTATAAATCCAAATATGTGTTTAGAATAAAGAAAAAATGAAAGTGATACTAATTTAAATAATGAAAATTAAGATTTATATTTAAACTAAATTGAAAACATTTTGATTCAAACAGTAATCCAAAATAAGTTATTAGAAATTATTTCGCCACATTTTATTTTGAAGCTTTGTCATGTGAATGACTCATCGGGTTTGGTGATCCATTAAATAAACAACGATATATTCAGAGCAAGGTGGAATTTGTTAAAATAATTAAGTGGCCGACTTTAACTAATGGTCTTTCTATGAATCCCAAGGTCCGTTATATATGCATTAGACATTAGATGTTCAGATTAGAACAACATTTCCTTGATTTGACTCCATCAGCACCATTTTTATTTTTTTTTTATATACAAGAAAAGTACAACATGCAAATCTACTAGCAGTTCGATCATAAAAGATCTTCAGGAAGAGAAACTAGGTGAATCCATAAGTGGATCACATTAAATTATAACTTTCAAGCAATTGCTGACTAAAAGAGAACCCATAGATACTTATAAGCTACTATATCTCCTCACTCCCCGCCAATGTGGAACTCACCAAGTGGCTATCATTTTTTTTTTGGTACACAATGAAAGTACAACATGTAAATCCGCTGGCAGTTTAACTACAAAGGGCCTTCAGAAAGAGGAATTAATTAGACTCATAAGCGGACCCCACTAAATTATAACTTCTAAGCAATTGCTGACTGGACCATAGACACTTATAAACTACTTTATCTCCTCATTTCCTGCCGATTTGGGACTCCATCAGCACCAATTACTATATGGGTATTTGGTATGTGATAATTAAATTGATAGAGGTAGGTAAATATGACTCTTAGGGATTATGTATCATGGCGTTTGGTTACATCATTTATATATATAATGCATATAGAAAATATCTCTTATGTGATATCGTATGTCATACTGCACTTTTAATTTTTTTTATTTAAAACTTATAATAATTAATTGATTAATATTTTAACTATATATTTAAAATCATGTCACATATACTATTCTGATAATGATATAAATGACAAATATTACTGAAAAAGTTACATTTGGACAATCTGATTGGTGTAATATTTATAATAGTAGAGTATGGGAGGGATGTTGTATAGGAATCCCTTTATATATATAAATTTATCAACGGGATCTAAATATATATATATATATATATCTTATTAAATTGGCTGATTATCATCTTCACACCTTAATTAATTAGTTTTTCTTTTTCAGATATTATGCAATATATATATATATATATATTAGAAGAACATAAGATTGTGAAAATAAGGATAACCTTAGAATGTTTTAACAATTATCTAAAAATAAGCAATTAAATTTCATAAATAAAAAAAATACCAAAAATTAAAAAGGAAAAAAAAACATGCATCTCTCGCCCAAGCTTAAATTAGATCTGGGTATGTTAAAAATAATACCCAAAAAAAAAAAACTATGTTTTCTGGCACCATATTTTGAGAAGAAAATTTAACAATGAGCCTAAAGAAAAAAAGACTCCTTACATGCTTAGAGTTCATAAGGCGAAGGGATTTAATTGAGCAAATCTTATTAATTTATCATTAGTTTTTTCTCTTCTGTTTTGGTTGTTTTTCTAGTTTCTGTTTGTTCTCTTTTTTGTTTTACGTTTGTAAGACATTTTATTTTCTTTTTAATATAATTTTGCTTATTCGAAAAAAAAAAGAGAGGAAAATATCTCTTTCTTTGAACTATCTAACCTAACACCTCCATTTTTGTCAAAAACAGTAAAACTATAGTATAAAAGACAAAAATTAATTCTCTATTAATGTTTAGCAATATATATTTATAACGGATTAAAACAGTTTCAAAACAAGAAAATTTCAAATTCAAAACAGTACAAGTCATCAAATTCAAATTTTTTTAATACACTGAACTTGCTCCAACAATTATCAGTAGGTGTTTGAGCTGTTTGATGTGATTTTAAGTAGTATTAGCATATAAAAAATGTGTTTTTATTTGAGTTGGGTTTTTGATGTAATGCCTAGCTTCCAAAAGCATAAATATTATTAAAATAAAAGTGAAGTTTTTGTCAATACTTTTTTGATTTTTGATTTTCTTTTGCTATATTATGCTAGCATGTAAAAAGAAAATGAGTGGGGTAGGAGGAGATAAGTATTTTTTCCATCCAAAGGAAAAAAAATAAAAAAAATAAAAAGCCTTCCTTTGAAGAGATATTTTGATCTTATGGTCCTATTTATATACAGTACAACTTAACCAAAAATAAAACATAAACGCAATAAACGTGATGAATGTATGTACTCAAATCAATGAATGTATGTAGTCCAAAAGTTATTACCGAGGGCCATTAACAATGACATTTTTCTGAAAGTAGGTGACTCAAAAAGTTTTAATAAGTCGTCGCTAAAATTTTCACGCTTTATTAATGTTATTGAATGTTTAAAACCATTCGGTATTGATTGGTCGTCACTGATTGCTTACAAGAAGGGAGAGATTCAATGACGATGTTGTTGTCGCTAAAAGTTTGACGGAATAAATCATTATAACATAAATTTCTTTAATTTTTTTTAACAGCGACGATATTAAGTTGTGAAAAATTTCATCTTACTCAACTTTAAATTAAACGCCTCTTTTTTAATACTTGAAACTAAAAAATTAATTTGTGACTATGATTAAAGGAGAATCGTATGATTTTGTCTTTGTATTTTACTAAAAAAATCGATAGCTACTTGGCGAGTCCTTTGTCTGTCGAGAGTGAGGACTTTATAAAATAGTTTATAAGCGTCCACAAGTTTTATTTCTGTTAGCAATTCCTGGAAGTGGTAACTTAGTGGAGTTCATTTAAGGTTCTACTAGTATTCTCCTCTTGAAGGTCATGTGATCGATCTATTCCGTGAGAATTGTGTGTTCTTATCTTTCTGTTTTACCCAAAAAAAAAAAATTAGAGATAAACTCTTAGCTAGCCCTTTGTTTTTTTATTTTTTGGGTACAAAAAAATGCATATTTTCCACTCCAAACCACCACCACCACCACCCCGCCATCTTTTCCCTTAGAAGGAATGCTCATCGTCGACAAAAATGAGTTCTTTCTTGGCTTAAAGCTGAAAATCCAGTTTGAGATGATAGGTTTTTAGTCTCTCTCTCTCTTTTTTTTTTTTTTTTTTTGATAGAGTGAATTCAGTTTAATGAGAAATGACGAAAATATAATATCAAAAGTATTTGACGTTCGATCGATCATAACGAGAAAGTCAGAGCAGTGACTGAGTCGTAACTTTTTTTTTCCCTCTCAGGAGGGCGCGAATCAAACTTAAAAATTGAAGCAAAACTACAAGTATTAAAATATTTTATCATTGTTTATCTCTCCCCCCCCCCCCCCCTCCAAAATTGAAATTTTTTGTTTTTAAATTACACGAACGTAATAATTAAAAAAAATTTACAAGACAAACAAGAGATAAAGTTGTAAAACTTTCAAACCAAGGGGACATGAAAATATGATTTATAACAATCTTGTTCAAGTTCCAAAAAATGAGATGGAAAAACATATTCATTAACTTGATTAGAATTAACTGTAAAATTATCAATTTTAACATTATATCTCGTTGAGCCTAATGTTAATTAACTGTTTAATTACCCTGGTGATCTATTGGAGTTGCATATTTAACATAACAATTATGTTATCAGCCGTTCGCTACGAAAGACCCGAAGGTTTTTGAGAATCCCGAGGAGTCTGTGGGCCATAGGTTCGTTGGGAAAGGAGAGAAGCTGTTGAAGTATGTGTTCTGGTCAAATAACCGAGAGACTGACGATCCGACGGCTGACAATAAGCAATGCCCGGGGAGGGACCTGGTGGTGCTGCTCTCCAGGGTAATGATGGTGGAGCCCTTCCTTCGTTATGACACGTTGACGGTTGAAGTAGGGAAGTTGCCAATAGGTTCGTCGGTGAAGATCAAGTCGCTGACTATGGCCAAAACAACTGTTTGACCACGTTTGAAATAAATCAGTAGGTTTCACTGAGGTCCTTCATTTGTATTATGTCGTTTTCTGTTTTCTGTTTAATTAAATAATGTTTGTTAAAAATAAATAATTAACTAATTCAGAGCCGACGCATGTGGTTTTATTTTTTATTATTTTTTTCCACGTTCTCTTTTTTCTATTTGCCCCTTGTTAATTGTTGTATAATGCCTATATGCATCTTAAGACCAAGAAGAGTTTAACAACATGGAAAAAGATATATATCTTCATTCTTGGTTGGCTTCATGTGAAACCATAACATATTATATAGATTGGTCTCCTATCTGATACCGAATAGTATGCAACAAATGTAAATTTCAGTTACTAGGAATATGAATTCAAGCAGAAAAAAATATAAAATTAAGGAAATTCACATTTACTTTAGTTCCATTTTCTTCTGTATGAATACACATTCCTAACAACTGCAGTTCACATTCACAACAACTCAAATTCACATGACGGATTTCACACGATATCTGATATGAGACTTTATATATATATATATATATATATTGTCTACTTCCAATGCATGTCGTAATTTCTCTTATTATCTGTTTAAATCATATATTATATTTAAGTTTTACGTTCAAATTAAGTCTATAAATCCAAATATGTGTTTAGAATAAAGAAAAAATAAATGTGGCACTAATTTAAATAATGAAAATTAAGATTTATATTTAAACTAAATTGAAAACATTTTGATTCAAACAGTGATCCAAAATAAGTTATTAGAAACTATTTCGTGACATTTTATTTTGAAGCTTTGTCATGTGAATGACTCATCGGGTTTGGTGATCCATTAAAGAAACAACGATATATTCAGAGCAAAGTGGAATTAGTTAAAATAGTTAAGTGGCTGACTTTAACTAATAGTCTTTCTGTGAATTCCAAGGTCCGTTATATATGCATTAGACATTAGATGTTCAGATTAGAACAACATTTCCTTGATTTGACTCCATCAGCACCATTTTTTTTTATATACCAGAAAAGTACAACATGCAAATCTACTAGCAGTTCGACTACAAAGGTATTCAGGAAGAGGAACTAGATGAACCATAAGTGGACCACACTAAATTATAACTTCCAAGTAATTGTTGACTAAAATAGAACCCATGGACACTTATAAGCTACTATATCTCCTCACTCCCTGTCAATGTGGAACTCACCAAGTGGCTACCATTTTTTTTGGTACACAAGGAAGGTACAACATGCAAACTAATTAGCAGTTCAACCACAAAGGGCCTTCAAAAAGAGGAATTAGGTGGACTCATAAGCGAACCCCACTAAATTATAATTTCTAAGCAATTGCTGACTGGACCGTAAGCACTTATAAGTTATTTTATCTCCTCATTCCTGTCGATTTGGGACTCTATCAGCACAAATTACTATATGGGTGTTTGGTACGTGATAATTAAATTGATAGAGGTAGGTAAATATGACTCTTGAGGATTATGTATCATGGCATTTGGTTACATCATTTATATATATAATGCATATAGAAAATATCTCTTATGTAATATCGTATATCATACTGCACTTATAATTTTTTTATTTAGAACTTATAATAATTAATTGATTAATATTTTAACTATATATTTAAAATCATATCACATATACTATTTAGATAATGATATAAAGGACAAATATCACTGAAAAAGTTACATTTGGACAATCTAATTGGTGTAAAATTATAAAAACCACGTTATAATAGTAGAGTATGGGAGGGATGTTGTATAGGAACCCTATATATAAATTTATCAACGGGATCTAATTATATATATATATATATATATATCTTATTAAATTGGCTGATTATCATCCTCACACCTTAGTTTTTCTTTTTCAGATATAATGCAAAATATATATATATATATATATATATTAGAAGAACATAAGATTGTGAAAATAAGGATACCCTTAGAATGTTTTAGCAATTATCTAAAAATAAGCAATTAAATTTCATAAATAAAAACAATACCAAAAATTAAAAAGAAAAAAAAAAAAAAACAAGCATCCCTCGTCCAAGCTTAAATTAGATCTGGGTACGGTGTTAAAAATAATACCTCAAAAAAAAAAAAACTATATGTTTTACTAAAATACGGTTTTTGTGGCACCATATTTTGAGAAGAAAATTTAACAACGAGCCTAAAGAAAAAGAGACTCCTTACATGCTTAGAGTTCATAAGGAGAAGGCATTTAATTTGAGCAAATCTTATTAATTTCTCATTAGTTTTTTCTCTTCTGTTTTGGTTGTTTTTCTAGTTTCTGTTTGTTCTCTTTTTTTTCTTTTTCTTTTTTTTGTAAGACATTTTATTTTCTTTTTAATATAATTTTGCTTATTTGGAAAAAAAAAAAAAAAAAAAAAAAAAAAAAAAAAAGAGGAAAATATCTCTTTCTTTGAACTATCTAACCTAATACCTCCATTTTTGTCAAAAACAGTAAAACTGATGGTATAAAAGACAAAAATTAATTCTCTATTAATGTTTAGCAATATATATTTATAACGGATTAAATCAGTTTCAAAACAAGAAAATTTCAAATTCGAAACGGTACAAGTCATCAAATTCAAATTTTTTTTTAATACACTGAACTTGCTCCAACAATTATCAGTAGGTGTTTGAGCTGTGTGGTGTGATTTTAAGTAGTATTAGCATATAAGAAGTGTGTTTTTATTTGAGTTGGGTTTTTAATGTAATGCCTAGCTTCCAAAAGCACAAATATTATTAAAATAAAGGTGAAGTTTTTGTCAATATTTTTTTGATTTTTGATTTTCTTTTACTATGTTATGCTAGCATGTAAAAAGAAAATAGGGGAGCTAGGAGAAGATGAATCTTGAAAAAAAAAAAAAACAAACAAACAAACTTCATTCGGCAGGTTCGAATTAATTGAATTCGGTGGCACATCTGAGGTATTTAATTATTAATATTATTATTATTTAAGTAGAAGCCCACTTAAATATTCAAGCATAAGTCTGAGGAGTCTTCTACTTCTCTACGTAAATAAAGTGTGGGTAAACTTCTATGTGTGCATGTGATTGGGTAGATTCTTTACTTCTAAAATTTGGGCAGACTCCTGCCTACTTGAGCTTAGGCAGACTACTACCCAAGAATTGACGCAAACAGGCTGATTGCTTATAACTTTTTGTCTTCTACAGTTGCTTTCGGACATCCTTATCTCGACCTCCCGTGCTAGAGACATGTTTGGGGAAGCAACAAGTGTTATTCAGAGTCAAAAATTTTATAAGGAAAATTGTTGGACTCTCATAATGCTGCTAAACTTGCACAAAACACTTCCACTGAGTGCCAAACTCTTCTCACTTCCTCAGAGAATGAGGAAATTTGTTTCCAACAAATTTTTTTTTTTTAGGTACGCTAAACTTGCTCCAACAATTTTCAGTAGGTGTTTGAGTTGTGTGGTGTGATTTTAAGTAATATTAACGTATAAAAAGTGTGTTTTTATTTGAGTTGGGTTTTTGATGTAATGCCTAGTTTGCAAAGGCACAAATATTATTAAAATAAAGATGAAGTTTTTGTCAATACTTTTTTTATTTTTATTTTCTTTTTTCTATGTTATGCTAGCATTTAAGAAGAAAATGGGGGCCTAGGAAGAGATAAGTATCCTCCAACGACTCCAATATCCTCCAACAACTCCAACGTATTTAAAAAAAAAAAAAAAAAAAAAACTTCATTCGGCAGGTCTGGATTAATTGAGCTTGGCAGGTTCGAACATATTTTGGCAGGAATAAATAAATAATTTGATAGGACCAAATTCAAAAATAAGGACAGGATTGAACATGAATTTTTCGACAAGATTGAATTATAAAAAATAAATAATTTGATAGGATTAAATATAAACATTATGACGGGACTGATCATTAATTTTTCGGCAAGAATGAATTTAAAAAAAATATAGTTTCACAGAACCAAATATGAATATGACGCAGGACCAATCAGATCTTTTGGCAGGACCATATTACAGAAAGCATAGTTGTCAAGCAACAAGTTCCAAGTCAATGTCATTATTTTTTTAAAAAAGTTTGAACATCCAAACCCAAATATATAGAAAGCTTCCTAAAAAAGAGGGGGGGGGGGGGGGGGGGGGGCCGTTTGACATGCTAAACTTAGGGACTAGGAGGTTGGATGATATTTTTGTGATCATGTAAAAAGGAGCCTACCTAATTATAAGGTAAGGAATAACTTAGGTTGAAGCTTATCTAATTATAAGGTAGGAAACAATCTTGATAGAGGTCTACCTATTTATGAGGAAGAAGGTTACCTTTAAGTAGAAGTCTTTCTAAGGTTACATTAGACGTCAGAATGAGAAGTTCAAGCGTCTATAAAAAACAATGTTCAACAATTAATATGAGTTTACAAAGAGAACTCAATTGTCAATATCAAAGGCGCTATTAAATGACCGGAATGTGATCGATTTCATTGTAAATATAGAGCGAATAAACTTTCAAATTAATAGGAGAATTAAACTCTTACATTTCCAATTTATTATAAATTCTCTCGAATTGAGAGGAAAAAGATAGACATAATTTTTCAATACAAACCCTTGAGGCAATTATATCGGACTCCAGTTTCTCTATATTGTTTTTAAGGTTTTCTTGAGTTTTCTTGTGTTATTGCTTAACGTTCTTGATTATTTCATTCGTTTGATCTTGTTTTATAGTTCAGGAACGTTCATTTGGTGTTGGACAAAATTTTGTTCCAATAATATATTTTTTTAATGCCTAACTAATGAATTATTTTCACTTTATACTACTCAATTTGTCTTAATTTAATTCTTTTAAAGGCTGGATTCCTTCATATAGTTTTATGCCCCTTAAAAAGAAAAAAAAAAAAAAAAAAAAACTTCATAATTTTAATACAGAGAAGTCTCGGCAATCAGGCCATTAAAATCATGGGCACGAACCATGTGGCTCCTTCCTTTTTCCCTTATAATAAATTATCTACCTAGCTTACTTAGATATAAATATAATAAGTTGATGACCACCTGCCTGCCGGGTTCCTACGAAGCACTGGGCCACAAATATATATATATATATATATTCATATATATTCAAAACTATATATATATATATATATATATATATTCATATATATTCAAAACTAATTGTCTATATACTATACTCATGAGACCAGCAAAGTTAAAATATAAAATAAAATAAAAGGTGAAAGGCAGTTCTTTTTCCGTTTTCTTTTTATGAAAAAGTAAAGGATTAAGACACCAAAGTAATTATCCTGCTAGATGGCAATATATACAAGATTATTGATCAATTAAATACACATGCGTGTGTGTCCTTTGGGACGTCCCACTTGCAAATCATCCACTACATTTATATAGTTTTTCTATGATAGGTCTTTTTACGTAATCTCTAATGTAGCATTAAATGAGTAATAGGTAATATAATCCAAATATATATATATATATGATATATTATATGTTAAAATTGAAAAATTTGTACTGCCAATGAAAATGAAATTTCTTATTTAAATTAACGAGTACATAAAATAGATCTTTTAGATATATCATATGTAATATTACGTTTTTCTTGTATTATTGTAATGTCTTACTCGTAATGTTACGTGGGAGGCATCGTGATGTAGGAGCATAAGGCTCTGCTTGTTGTTGTTTACAAGTTGTTGCTCTTTATTTTATTTGTGTCATTTCCTTCTAGTTTAAGAGTTTGTCGTTTTCTTTAGTTATTGTCAAGTGGAGTCGTTTTGGCATGTAAAGAGAGCCAAGGTTTGTCGTTTAACTCCTTGGTTAGTCACTTGCCGGTCATATTAGATAAAGGGCCAAAGAGTCCTTCAATGTAGCAGCTTTTGAGAGAGAATTTTAAAAAATTGTATTGAATCTTTTGAGAGGTGCTCCTCTTTGGAGCTCTGAGCTCGTTCAGCAACAAATTTGACTTTGTTCTTTTTTTCCACTGCATCACATCCTTTACAAGATTTCTCGTTGGATGAGAGCGCGAGAAAACGGCCTCTCAAAGCAACGAACAAGTAATAGTTGGGCTTCATTGACTTCTTTAGGTTTTTAGTTTTGTTTTTTCTCTCTTTTTTGAAATGGTTTTATGGTTTCATTTATTTATTTATTTATTTTTCTCTTTTTGGGCTCTTACATAAATGCCATATATTCATGCCTTAAATTGGGTTTTGCCACCACAAAAAAAAAAAAAAAAAAAAACTTTTTTTAAGAATACTATTTGTATAGCACACACTTCACGCATGCGGAATAGATAAAAAAAAAAAATCATCATTGCGATGACATAGCGACTACGTGACTGTCACGTAACAAGTAAAGAAGACATGACTAAATAGGCAAGACACATTAGAAAATACCACTTTTTAAAGAATTGATAGATGTTAAATTTTTTAAGAAATCAATATATTTTCTTAATTTATTTATTGTCTCCTAAAGAGTTTAATATAATCAAGTAACCAATGATTAAAAGAAAATATAACAATTTGAAGAATTGTTAAAAAATCAATAAATAAAATAAAATAATATAATATTTGTTGAGATATATTTGAAAAATGTTAGATATGGACAAATTGAAAAAAAAAATTTAAAAGTATTTTAAATGAGCCAACTATAAATACGTAAAACTTTTGAAGAGAAAAAGTATAAAAAAAAAACCCCCAAAAAATTAAAAAAGAGGTTGATAAACTGCAAAAAATAAAAAATAAAAGTGCTCAAAAAGACAAAACTTTGAGTTACTATTCGGTATCCTCGATGATACTTGCCCTGTCTAATCCCTCTTCTCCTTTTGTCTCTGCTCTTCCTCAATCTAAAAGGAAGGTTATGTTTGTTTATGCAATTTGGGAAACCAACCGCGTTGCAGTTTAAAACGCGACTATTTTTTGGTAATTTATTTAAATTTGTAAACTATGTTTTTCGATGAGTTATTTTGTTAGTGATTATCGTGGCCATCCACTTTACAATTCGGAGGGTGGTCCTCTAGTCAGTTCAGCGCTCTATCGACTCTGGCAACCCAAGTTGGCAATTGAGTAATGTTGATCAAGTGAGTGGATCGGCCATAACCGTTGATTTCGATCTCCTATTAAGGTGGTTCACCAATGGTCATCTAGTGAGTGACTATGGCTAGCATCACAGGCGATGATAAGTGGTAGCCAATTGACTTTGGCGACCGATGGTCATCCAATGAGTGACTCTAGCATCTGGCACCAATGGCGACAGGAGGCCAGTGCCAACAATGACTAGTGGTCGCCCATTCACTCTCACGGCTGGTGCCGACTGATGACCAATGGGCGCGGCGCGTCTAGTGAATGACTGTGGCGACCAACACTGACGACGACCAATGGTCACGTGTCGATTCGAGACCAATTTCGGTAGGTGACTCCAATGGCTAGTGTCGCCAACCAACCAGCCCCATCGAACAATGGTCACTTGTTGAGTTGACTCCAACGTCCGATTCTGTATTTCTAGATGACTGGTGGTCATCAAGTGAGTGACTAGCCATAGCTCTAAAGTGATTCTGGCTACCGATGTGGCAACTTAATTTTTTAGGATGTTTTATAGGCAGTATCCAAAAATAATATAAAGAAAAAAGAAAGGAGGACAAAAATAGTATTTAATGAGGGAGATAAATCATAACGGGGGTAAAATAACATTGAGCATGTAGAAATGGGTTCTTTAGACATAAACCAAAATCTAGCTAGTGAAATTGGACTATATAACAAAAAATTAAGAATACTTGCCAAATATATATCAAAAAATAATATCACTAAAATAGTTACTATGTAATTATGTTATTTAAAAAAAATCAAAAACTTTGTTATACTTCAATTTCATAGTTATAAAAATATCATGTAAGTAATTTCCCTATAAATAATTTTCTTATGCAAATAGAAAAGGAATTTAATTTTTTTTGGAAATAAAAAAGAAATATAAGTACAAATATACGCATAAGAAAAAAAAAAGATATATATGAATAGAAAATGAATATATCTGCAAAAATCTAGATATGTTTTCTTTTTCATTTGCTAATATGTGTATAAGAAAAAAAATCTATATTTCTATGAAAATAAAAAATAAATACATTTGCATACATATATATATATATATATATATGTCTTTTGCACAAGTTGATGTTAAATTAAACTCTTACACAACATATCCAAAACTTTAGTATTACATGAACAAGCCAAATGATATGTCTAATAACCATTTTAATCATAATAACATCTCTTCTTCTTATTTATATATACGTTTAACTAAAAAATTAATTAGTTAGAAATTTTCTTTTCTCTTTTTTTTTTCTTTTTTTTTTTTTTACACTAAATGATATGAAAGAAAACATCTCTCTTTTCTCTTTCTTTTTCCTCATCTCAATATTTGGCTTCTATTTGCTTACTATTTTCTATCCCTTGTATCAAACAGAGCATAAAGAGTGATGAATTCTCTCTCTCTCTCTCTCTCTCTCTCTCTCTCTCTCTCTCTCTCTCTCTCTCTCTCTCTCTTTTTCCTTGCATTCTAGACTTTTCTTATAAGTGATTTTGGTGGTGAAAAATAATTATGAAATCTTTTACGGTAGGTAACTTACTAGAACTATACATTTTTTAATGTTAGATAATATAGTCAAAATTAAATCAAAATAATAAATTTATATAGAATTAACAAAATCTTATACAAATTTAACGGCCTAAAACAAAAATTTATTGATAAGATACTTTTTCTTAATCAATTATAATATTCTTTAATTATTATTGATACTCTGTAAGGTGTTCTACAACTGTTTCTAAAGTGATTATGTGGGGAAAATCCATAATGGTATTATGGCATGTTTCTATTACAAAGTATAATTTAACAATCTCTCTTTCAAAGTACAAAAATCTTTCTAGTGGGACTAAAGTCAATAATATTTGACTTTATGGTCCATAACAGAATAATATCTTATCATCGAGTTACTTTTACATAAGATTTTGACCATTTCAACACGCCATTTCCCTACCAATACATTTTCCTATGTCCTACTTTGAATTTTAACTTGGAGTTTTCAATGGTGAGCCATCCTTTTTATTTAGGATTGGTTTGACTCTCCAGTTTGGACCTAAAAATTTCATTTTAATTTTATCTTTTTTTAAAAAGAATAATAATTGCAATTAGTTTTTAAAAAATCAATCAATTTCAGCCTAAAAATTTCATTTCAAACCGATATATCAAATACTTTGTCAGCTTGAGTTTCTAAATGTAAGATGCAATCAAATCACATTAAAATAGAAAAATATATAAAATTGGAGAACTACAAGATCTACACATCACAAGCTCTCTCTCTATTCTTTCGCATGGGCGTTGGTAGGGTTCTCGTACACATCACAAACTGGAGAATGAATGTGAAAGAATATGAAAGAATCGTGTGATATCCTACAAGAGGAATCACTCAACTTAGCCCATCCCATCGGGGAGACAGCTATGTGGGGGTTTTGTTCCCCTTGGAATGGCGATTCCCTTCGTGTGGTGTGTGTCACCATGGATAGAAACTGGCGACAAAGCATGACCTTCGCATGCCAACGTGGAGGCTTCTCTTCATCTAATTGGGTCCTGACTTTTGTCTATGGCTACTCCAGTTGTGTGGAATGGTTTGCATATCTGGGTTTCCTTCCATATTACTGGGTTTTTATTTTGTTCTGTGGTAATTGTTTGGTGTGTAATAATGTCGATGTTTTCACCTCCTATGCTTTGGGTAAATGTTTCGTGTGGTGTCATGTTGTTCAGTGACTCTAATAACGAAGGTGGTTTCATACCTTCTATTTTACTTTTCATTCATCAGATCTAAGTCATGTCGTTATTTTTTCATTTCAGTTCTGATAGATTTGTTCTTAGATGTAGTTAGTGGTGGTTTTTGCATGACAAAGTACTGGTTTTTGATCGATTATTGAGGTTTCGTGAAAGAGCTTTATGTGTGCTCAATCTTGGTGTGTCGAGACATTTTCCTATTACCGGATCTCAATATCTAACTTTCCCTTTATGTGTCATCAGTCCTTACTACTAAACCAAATTTAATTGAGGATTATGTCTCTTATATTATAAGGTTATTCGTTTTGTGTTGTAGTGTTTATATCACTTTTTTGTTTGAAACAATCTCCCTAAAAAAATTGACGAATGGACAAGATATGACATAGATGTAACAATACTATATTGTAAAATTTCGTTAATCTATATAAATTGGTTGAAAGCTCGTTCCATATAGATGCATATTCATTTTGAGGAATTAGATATATTTGAGAAAATTAATTTTCATAGGGAAGTTAAAAAAAATACGTAAATTAATGAGATTTATTTAAGAAAGAAATTAAGGAAATACCTACAAAATGACAAACATGAAAAAAAAAATACAAAAAAAAAAGGATTAAAATGATTTAAAAAAGAAGAAGAAGAAGAAGAAGAAGAAAAAAGACCGAAAAGCAAAAAAAATAAATGAATGAATGAATTTTTCTTTTCTTTTCTTTTTTTTTTTAAGGGAGGTTTCAATCAAGACGAAGCATTTTGATTGAAAAAAGATGAATAGCAAGCTTTTTGAGCATTCTGTAGTTGTATAGAAAATACAAGACGAGACGAAATAATATTGAGCATTATACATTAATTAAAAAAAAAGTGTCATGTAAGAACTATAATAAAATTAATGTACCATTTGGAGCATATATTTAAATTGAAGTTTTCATGTTGTTGTTTGTTTTTTTCTTTAAATATAAATCAATTTTAGGATTCACATCTCTATATTTTTTTTAAAAAATCATGTTATAAGTAGAAATTATTTTTTTTTTTTAATTTTTAATTAGAATCATAAGTGAAACGAAATAAAATTCCTGTTATTTTTTTTTAAAATATATTTTAAGTTCTATACTTTTTAACTTTTATTTCAATTAAACGCACAATTTTAAATATGTATTTATTTTTTAATTAAAACATTTTTAGACCTCTAATTAAAATGTATATTCCAAAAGTCCCCTCAAATATCATATTTTTATCTACTAATCAATTAAAATAATAAAATTTTAAATATTTATTAATAAATAATGATAATTCATAAATTATAGATTAGTATTCCAAAATTGAAATTATATTACGTGTTCCAGACATTTTTGTTTTATTAGCATGGCGCTTACTGAACGTGTGGTGACCGTAGTTTCCATAAAAGTATAACAGCTTTCGGACAGCCAGTACAATCAAGACTTTTGCCACACTGGCAAGCAATTATTGGCTCCCACGTGGCAAATACGTTCTGGATAATAATCTCCCTTCTCTCCCTCTATTTATTATTTATTATTTATTATTTATTTTTTTAATTCTCTCCCTACAATATGCCTCCACGAAGTACGCAATTCCGCTATCTTACGCAGACAAAAAACAGACAGCTACAGCTGGCGGAGTTCCAACAGTCAAAAACGATCATCATTCCCACCTCGTAACCTGCACCCCCTTCTCCTGCCAAAAAAAAAAAAAAAGAAAGAAAGAAAGGAAAAGTCAAGAGATTCAGGAAATCTCTCAAAAAACTCAGAAACAAGGGACAGACTGACTGAGAAGTGATTGAGAAAGCAGAGGAGATGGGGCAGAACAGCTACTTGAGAATGAGGGCTGGTGACTCAGACACCACCAAGCTCATCAGCAGCGACTTCAAAGATCTTACCGTCGCCTCCAAAAACCTCGTCAACCATTCCTTCAAGCTCGTCAGCTCTGGATTCGGTGCTTCTTTCCTCGGATGGATCGCTTCCTTCGCTGCCATGTTTGTCCTCTTTCTCTCTCTCTCTCTCTCTCTCTCTCTCTCACTCACTCCTTATTTATCTTTATTTGTTATCCCCAGATCTTTGATTTCGTGTACCGATTTCTCATTGTAATTTCTTGGATTTGGGTGCTGCAGCTACTTGTTGATCTTGGACCGAACAAACTGGAAAACAAACATCCTTACATCGCTGTTAATCCCTTACATTTTCCTCAGTCTTCCTTCTGTCTTGTTCAACATTCTCGGGTCAGTGTCTTTATATTATTCTTTTTTTGTTTTTGTTTTTTTTTTTTCCTGCTAATTATGGATTTGATATAAACAGGGGAGAAGTTGGGAAATGGATTTCTTTCATTGCTGTTGTTCTGAGGCTTTTCTTCCCACACCGTTTCCCGGGTATAATTTTCCCTTTTTTTTTTAATTATATTATTTAAGTTCAATTCCAATTAAATTATACTCTCAATTTTTATTTTTATCTAAAAAAATCAATAAAATTTATAATTAATTTTTAAAAAATTAATCTACTCCAACTTAAAAATTTCATGCGAACCAAATGCAAGTTTAGTCTTAGTTTTTCTCCCCCTCCCCCTTTTGTTTGCTGACAAAAAAAAATGTTTGGGAAGAAGAGAGTGATATTCCAATTTGTGTATAGTTTATGTAAGTTGTGCGGAGCCTGGATAGACTGTACTTTTTTTTCCCTCGTCGATTGCGGTTTGAGCGTATGTAAGTCTGTCTTAATTCTTTAATGTTCTAGAGCGTTATAGGGCAGTCTTTTTTGAAGAGGGGCCAAGAGAGGAGTGAGGCGCCTCCTAAGATGATTTGAGAGATGCAAGATCATCTTGTAGAACTTTTTCTTTGAGAAAATCTGCGGTGAAAAATGACCGTAGCTTTTACATTAAGAGTGAACTACTATAAATCATGTGTGTGCTCTAGTTATCATTGTTCTTTGTTTTTACACACCCAATTCATATGGTGAGGGTGACTCGAACTTAAAAAGCTCTTTTATGGGGAGAAGAGGAACGCCAAAACCACTCCACCCGTTAGTGTGGTGGTTGCTTTATCAATGAGGACACAAATAACGAATAAGCGTAACCGTAAACTCAATTTATTGTCATTAGTTGGTCATTGCTTTGTGATGTTTCCGCAGATTGGCTGGAGTTGCCGGGCGCTTTTTTTATTCTAGTGGTAGTGGCTCCTAGTTTCTTTGCCAGCACCATAAGGGACAGCTGGGTTGGCCTGGTCATATGTCTTGTCATTGCTTGTTACTTGTTGCAAGAGCACATAAGGGCGGCCGGTGGCTTCAGAGACGCTTTCACGAAGGCCCATGGCGTGTCAAACACGATCGGCATAATTGTTCTCTTTGTCTATCCCGTCTGGGCGTTGTTCCTTTACATCCTGTAGATGATATTTTTCAGATTGTCTTCAAGAATGTTTGCAGATTCTGTGGATTGCATTTGTGACGTTGATTCGTTCAGATCGTAATGTGTCACTGTGATGAACTTTTACAGTTCGATTATTGGAGCATACAAATGTGACAGTCAAAAATAATGTGTGGGGAAACTTCCTTTGCTTTGTCTTAGAAAAGTCCAATATTGCTTTCCAATATTAAATTACATGTTCCTATATAAGTAATAATTAAGTTGTTGTAAATTGCGAAAAACAGTTTTCTAAATAAATGATTGATTGGATTGTATATGGTAATTGTACTTTTGAGATGCGCTTACTTCGCATGACAAGGATAGGGAGAACAAATATTTATTCCCTTTTCGATCTAATCCTGTGTTAATAAAATTAGTATGTTAATCCCTATAACTCCTTGATATTGATTTCCCGTTAAAGAGAATGGATGTCAAATTTATTCATGTACCCTCAATAAGTTCTGTGTTATATCTCAATGATTATTTTATTGTAGATAAGTTTTTTTTTTTTTTTTTTTTTTTTTGTGAAAAATGATAAGGCTATTTTTTAGTAATTTGATTTTTAAACTATTATTCCTAAGTTTAGTATACACTAGAAATGTAATTCGATCGTTTCTCATTACACCATCTAATAGACAAGTAAACATTTAAAAGGTAATCGATAATCGTCATTATTGCTTTACTAATTTCATTTCCAATCCCGTTACCTTTTCTCATTATATTTTTTTACAGTTTAGTAAACATGTCCTTAATGTAAAATTATTGTTCGAATACCTAATAGTTTAAGCTTTTGTAAAAAATGGTAAACTAACATAATATTAGAGCATGAGGTAAAAGTAACACGTTCGAATCAAGAACCGATAACTTGTTTGTGGTAGCTGCTCATGATAGCCGCAAAAATTGCTAAGGAAAACTTCTAATCTTATTATCAAACAATAATAGTTCATCACATGATCCTTATTTATAGGCAAACACAAGTTTTATTCTATTTCACCCGTTGAAAATACATATAGCTAATTCTTAGTAAACAAATCCTCAAGACAAAAACACAAGAAAATAGATTTGGGAAATGGTAGAGATTGACAGAGCTACTACTCTCATACTCTTGTTTCCTTTGCTTCACTGTACATTTTATCAATATGCTCCTGCAAACAAGGTTCAAGAAACTTTCCGATTAACGATGAAAGCGACAAGGTTTAAGGTTCGATTTCCCGAGAAGTGAGAACAAGAGGGAAAGGCTATTGACATAAACAGAGAGACAATTCAATTCATACCTTGTAACATTTAAGCAGTTGGGGTCTCTTCAGTTTAAAAGTTGGAGTTATGAGATCTCTCTCCATGTCGAACATATTTGGCTCCAAATAAATCGCTTTTAACATCTCGAAACCTCGAAGCTGTATGATTAGTCTCTTCTTAGTCAGATCAAGAAAACATAGTAAAACAGGCAGTTACCGACATGGAAACGAGACGTTTTGTACACATACTTGATATTTCTGGCCAGTGCTATTGAGCTCATCCATAATGTATTTCCTTGCCTTCGGGTTTTCGCACAGTGATTTGAAATCATCAGTAAGATTATGAGCTGCCGCCCAATCATCCAGCGCCTTTTTCTCCGGGACGACCACAGCCACAAGAAACGACTCAAAGCTGTTTCCATAGACCCAAATCTACGCACAACACAAGAAACAAAATGAGCGGAAAGGTGTCCGTCGATATATACTTGTCTTTAGAAGACGCCTTAAAAAAAGTACCGAAGTAACAAGAGGGCATTGCGAGAATTTGCTTTCAATGTTCTCCACAGCAACATATTCTCCTTGGGACAGCTTAAATATATTCTTTTTCCGGTCTATGATTTTCATTGCTCCATTAGGTTGCCATTCTCCAATGTCACCTGCATTGTTGCGGAACCAGAAATTTTTTGTAGTTTTTTTTTTTTGTAAAGCATTCTCTTGGCCTGCATAGAGAAATCATGTATTGGCCTGCATGACTATTATCTTGGCTTGGTGATGGAATGCAGTACCTGTATGAAACCATCCGTCAACGAAGACTTCTTTAGTTAGATCTTCTCTCTTATGGTAACCAGAAAACAAGGTTGTTCCTCTCAGGCATATCTCTCCACGTGGCACGTCGGAAAGCGCATCATACCCCATCTCCGGCACCGACTCAAGTCTTGCTTCAATCGTTGTGATGGGGACTCCAACGGTTCCCATCATGGGAAAGACATTGGATATGGATGAAAAACTCCCACCACAGCTCTCAGTAAGCCCTATCACAAAGGAAGTCACGAAACCAAATTGGTTTATGAAGCTACTCGAAGGAAGATTTCGGAGTCATAATTTATAAGTATCTGTCAAATACTTTGTATGCTATAGCAGATGAACTGTACCATACCATATCCTTGTGCCAAAGTAGCACAGCTTGTGACTCGCAAGAATTCCTCCACATGCCGAGGCAGAGGTGCAGCACCGGAGAACATGAGGCGAACTCGGCCTCCGAACGCTAGTTTTATCTACGAGAACAAAAACATACTCAGAACAAGTAAATGCGATGCACATACTAAGATTTGAGTTCGAGAAGTGTGAACAAACGTCTCACCTTCTCGAAGACGAGCCTGTCCATGAGAGGTGCTGCTTTGTCATGTGGGAGACCCTTTTCCATATTTGCCAACTTACTGCACAGGAGATACTCTCTCTTAGTTGTTCAGAAATAGGAAAGAAAAGATGAATAGGCAAAAATTAAAACATTAAAAAAAAAAAAAGAAAAAAAAAAGCTGTTTAATCATACTAGTTATATGCATATTGGAATAGCAGCTTCTTTAGTGCTCCTCCTGATGAAACTTTACTGGCTATACCTTCAGGACACAAATTTTAAACCCAATGTTTAGAGTAACAATCACCAATATATTAAAAAAAATTAATTAGTCTTCTGAACTCGGAAATGTACCGGTGTATATACGGTCATAAACTCTTGGAACACCACAAAATATTGTCGGTTTCAGTTCTTGAATGTCATCCATCAGAAACCTGATATCCTGCAAGTTGAAAGCAAGAAAAAGAATGCTTTAGTAACGATACTGAATTTGAAGAAATAATACATTTATTGGAAGAAATGAATCTGAATTATTCTCACTCCTCTCCAATAGCCTATTGAGCTGCCCTTGTAGATGCAATAGTTCTCCACTATTTGATCATAAACATGGGCCAAAGGAAGGTATGAAAAGAATGAATCTTCCGTTGTAAACTGCAATCGGAAAATGTTTCATGTCAATATGTGGAAAATGTTACTCCCATTCTATTAGGGAAATGACATCTGATTCCAATGAACTAAAGAAAAAAACGATAGTAAACTTCGTAAATATCAAAACAAGTTTGGCGTAATGTTTTTTTTTACCACTTTGTCTGTCAGCTCAAGCATCTGTTCCATTGACAAAACCTCTGCCATGATCGCCTCGTTAGTAAGAATGACACCTTTTGGTTCTCCGGTAGTTCCACTCGTATACATGAGTGTGCATTTATCAGTTCTCTGCTTTGTGGGCAGTTCGCAACTCGAGTTACCCTAAAGAAAATTGGAGAAACGTTATTTTTACGATGTAAATAGCTGATTAAAGACTCGAACGATAGACAAATCGGTATTGAAATCTTACCAACTGAGAGAATTCCTCCAAAGAAAAGCACGATACCCCTAGTTCTTCGGCTTCCTTCTTTTGTGCGGTGGAAACATTCGCAAAGCTGATGATCGCTGAACAAGGAAGGAGCGTAGCTTAGTTAGCAGCCTAAAAAACGGAACCTAACAGAGTGAAGAATCTAAGAACTATTTACTTACTTTTCAAATGTGTATTACAATTTGGAAGACATGATAGAATCTGCACAAAAAATGGCGACATCAGAGTGATCCAGATTCACAAATCCGCAAAAACTTGCTTTGCTGAAAGCGCAAATGTTTTCCTTTTTATTCTCATTCTAGTTCAATGATTTACTGGAAATTTTATCCTAGGCAGTTTAGAATTACGAGTTTAAGACTCTCAAGAATAATTTGTTAAGAGTAAGAACTAACAGAAGGGATTTTGTTCTCTTGAACAAATGCGATTGACACTTCGGCGTGATTAATGATAAACTCCACTGCATTAGGACCTGTCACATGTAAAAAGCATGTAAAGAAGATGATTAATTTGAAAAGAAGAAGAAGAATTTCAAAATTCATGGCTGATTTAAATAAATAAAAAAAAAGGGAGAAAAAATATACCTAGTGTGTCATACAGCGGAACATATGTTATGCCTTGACTGTAACAAGCCTGCAAAATATCAAAAAACAACACATGATTGAAAGTACTGACAACAATATCCACTTTATAGCATCAGAAATGATCAAATTCAGCTTTTAAAGCATCGCCAATCCATCGACACTTTCTTATGTAGATGCTAAAATTTGTCATTTTGGTAACGAAAACGTTCTGTTGCATGGTCATTCTTAATGTCAAAATCAGCATATGCGGTACTCAAAGCCAAATTAGTACATTAGTGTATGTGAATTTCGATGGTTACGTATTAGTTAATGTATTGGCTTTCTCTTAATAATTACAACATTAATTGTCATTAATTAACGTCTTAAAAATATGAAAATTTATATTTATATGCACAACAGACCTGCATTGCAATGATCCACTGCGGACAGTTTGATCCGTATATACCACAACGATCTCCCTACAAACATTAAAGTGAAACAAGTTTTATATATATATATATATATATGTGTGTGTGTGTGTATTCATTTCCAAGCTAGTAAAATCTTAAACTAGAGATCAACAAAAACTTACAGGATTAACGTTGAGGCTCCTCATTGCAGAACCCACACGAATGGCTGAATCATAAACCTCCTGATACGTGAGCCACACGTAAGGACCCACCTGCCATTTTCAGTTTAACCATTAAAAAAATAAAAATGTACTCTGAGTTTTTGCAG
This sequence comes from Ficus hirta, assembly GCA_038430175.1. NCBI lineage: Eukaryota > Viridiplantae > Streptophyta > Magnoliopsida > Rosales > Moraceae > Ficus > Ficus hirta. Next base: position 10,889,012 of record CM076596.1, read on the forward strand.
ATGGGCTTTTCTTGGTTTTTTTTTTTCCCAAAATCTGTACTCTGTCTTTGCAACAGGGAGAACGGCATACCTTCAAATCGGTGGTCTGGCGTCGTCCGAGCATCGGACTGTCAGGGTTGTTCTTAACAGAGCCACTACCAGCAAATTCAAACTTTTAGGTAAAAGTTTTAACAAAAATTCCATATATGATATAATGAATTCACTCCAATAATTCCAAATACACAAAATGCATGGAACAGAATGATATCGACTTTCAGAGCCTTCAACAGAACAGAAGACACAGATTTTTTCTTTTTTTTTCCCCTTACTCTCATAGAGCCTGCTCTATTGCAAGCTTCTCAGCTTCTCACGTGCTAAAATATTGTCCAGTTTAATTCAAACTTAATTTTCCTTGTTATATTCTGTGTGCCAATTTCAAGAGTGTTAGCTGGTTTTGAGGCATGCAGTCAATGGCAAAGGCATAAATGTTTTTTGGGAGGGGCTTGAATTAAACCGAAAAGACAAAGTTAAAATCTTTTATCATTTTTAAACTATTTGTATCTTTAGTTCTTTTTCCTAAATACTTGAATTAGAGTTTGATTTTATTTTAAAGTTTAAGAGTTCATAATATTGTGAATTTATTTAGTACATATAGTTGGTTTTAATTTTTTGATATACTCAATTTTAAATATGAGTACATTAAAATCAAAATTTAGGATGAAATTGAAAGTTTTTCTTAAAAAATTATGTAAATAAAGGAATAAAAAAAATTCAGGGGTGCAAAGGACAAAATTGAAAAATATTGTCACAGGGGGGAAAACTAATAAACTATAGACTATAGAGAGTTATTGAAAATTTTAAAATTTACGGGGTCAAAAAAATAATTTTAAAATTTAGAGGGGCATATGTCCTCGGACCTCACCTCCCTCCGCCCTGTCTGCAGTGTAAAAGCTTAGTCTGCATTTTCAAACTTTTCTTGGCCTTCATTTTCACTAATATTATATGAAAATGTCTCCTATTTGGTCACTTATAACTATTTCTTACAATAATAATAATAATTAGTTAGTTTATATATAATTTATTATTTAGAATCTTGTCATATATTACAATTTAGATATTGGTGTAAAGATAAATATTATCAAAAAAATATGACGTTTGAATCATCTACTTGACATAATATAAGCACAAGCTACATTACAATTGATGTGTGAGAGGGATTCCATATAGGAGCCCGTCCTTATTTATATACGTACACCCGTATGTATATGTTCTGTGATTTGTCTGTTTTGTGGTACCAAACAAACATCTTTGAGCAGACCAAAAATCAAAAACCTTAGATCAGGAAGAATAAAATTATTAATCCCTGCATTGTGTAGAGACACACCTAATCTGCCAATGTGCATGGATCAATATGTATGCCAAGTTTCAAATATATATATATATATATATATATATAAAAATGTACCTGAAGAACTCCCATGGAGACTGTAACCCCTCCGGCAACGCCAGCAGGCCATCTTTGGCATAAATGCTACGGTACACCGGCCCCGCGGACGGCTTGTTATCGGCTGCCGGCCTTGCTTCCTCAACTTTAACGGTGTAATTCATCGGCATTCTCCCCTACAAACAAGTATAATTGCTTAAAAAAAAAAAGTGAGCTTTTTTTTTTTCCTTTTTTTTTTTCCTTTCTTTTTGGTACTTGATAATAATGTAAATGGAAAACAGAGAGAGAGAGAGAAAGACGTACTTTGGAATATGCTAATATATGGCGATGATTAAAGTAGCTAAAGTGATTAAGAGTACAACTGCACAAACAAAAATAATAATAATAATAAAATAAAAAAATAAAAAAAGAGAAGAGAGAGGAGTTGGGTTAGCTGAACAACATTAAATTGCAAGTTTACTTTTGTCATGTGTCTGTCTGACCCAATTTTAATAGCGGCGTTTATGAGGGGGCTTTTGTAGTTAGCTCCTGCATGTTCCACTTACAATACATTGCAGGTGGGTGAGACAATCTCACCCCCAATATGATCATCATTTATAGCGGTAGATGAAGTTTGGTGAAGTAATGGCTTAACTGTTCTATTATGTTTCTAGAAGAAACACAAAACCACTATTTATTTTACCAGTTTGGTGATCTAATGATAAAAAAATTATCGTGATTGTGTTTGTAATCTAAGGACTTACAAAGAGAGCAAAGTAAAATATATATATATATATATATATACACACACACACACATATTAGTTTGTTGCCCTTCTTTTAATTGTATTAATCTGAAATAAGAATAGCAAACCCTCAGAACAGAAAAAACAAACAAATAAACAAGTAGAAAACAATAACGACAACATAATCACATATATCTTATGTAGTAGTTTTGGGTAAAGTAGAATTAGTATATGACAAAAAGCAATTTTTTTTTTTTGCCTCCTGATGATTTCATATGATTGCTGATATAATCTAATAATAATTTCTTTCTTGATTTTATTGATATAGAATTTAAATTCTCAACTCTAATCTTTTATATATATATATATATATATAAAAGAAATTTTCATATTTTTTAATTTAAAAATTAGAGATTTGAACTCTATACCTTTTTATTGTCACGTCGAATTGGGAATTACCATAAATTATGTCTACAACAACAAAATTCTCATTTCAATATGAGAGAAATTGATAAAAATCTAGTACTTCATAAATATTTTCTACAAGCGATGAATAACTGAACATCATCAATAGAGGTTTACAAGAGTATTAGTTTTGAACTAATTAAGCATGCATGTTTATTAGTCCATAATTAATTTTGGTTTTAACTTCCCCTAGAAATAGGTTCTAATTGATGGACCGCCTTTTCCTTTGCTATAATAATTAAGATTAAAAATAAGTCAGATTCTTTCATCTTCCTATCAACAAACTCGTGGAAAAAAAGAGTATTGGCATTACTAATTAGATAGGTGAGCCTTACGTGAATAATATGCATTTATTTTAATAATTGTAAGTTAAGAAGGAAAAAAGAAGAAAAAAAAAACTTCTTTTATAGGGCCACAATCTGAAAACAGCATAAATGTATATAATGATCTTATCAGAACACACTTTACGCGTAGTGTGTGGACCATGAAATTAATTTTATTTACTCAAGTCATCTATTCCCCTTGTGATTTCATCCATGAGTAAGTAAATGTTTTTTTTTTTTTTTTTTTTTGGGTCCTAAAAAAACAAATTTGACTTTAAGTCTATGTTTCGTAGAGTGGAAAAGGGGGAGTTAAAAATTAGAAGACGAATTTAGAAAGAAAAATGAAATCTTATTTTTACATTATTTGGTATTTAGTGGAAAGAAAATTAAAAAGGAATGAAGTTACAAATTTATGAGATCTACTATTTTTTTAATCCTTCAAACTTTATAAAAATATTGATTTAAAAAAAAAGAGTATATATAAAATAATTATTTTGATCTCAATCCTTATCATTTTTTATTTACGAAATAATTATAAAATATATTAGATTATTCAATTTTTCCCCTTTTTTTTCTATAAAAGAAAATCTTTCTTTTTTCTCACCTAAATGTTTCATTCTGATTCCTTTTTATTTTCCATCACTCTTATCAAGCATAGAGTGATCGGTGACGAGTGACAGCATTTATCAAATGTGGTTATTTAAGTCAATCGAAATTAACTTGTTGTTTTTAAGTTCGTTTTCTTGAAAACAATACTATGCATGAATTCACACAAATTTGAAGTAGATCAACAGATGATTGAATTTGTCTTCTCCCAACAACCTTTTCATCAAACAACAATTATTTTCTTCTAGTACACACCTCGTATTAAACTCATTTTTCAAAATATTTTTCTAGCAAAAGTTTGAATTTTGGATTTGAAGTTATGATCAAAACAAATCCTAATTGAATGAATTCACTAATAATGAAACCGTCAAACTAATCTTTATTAGTTTACTAATTCTCCTAAAAACTTAAACTGTTAGAAGGTGAGTCAATAATAATTTTATATTTCAACACTTCCCCTCACATGCAAGTCAGACAATGGATAAACTTGCTGACAAATATTAATTTAAAAATCCAACACAAATTATAAGAAGTCCTAAACAAATTAAAAGCCCAACACATAATAATAATAAAGGGGTTAAATAGTGCAATTGTAAAGATTCGAACTCAGGAGTTCTCACTCTGATATTATATTAGTTTTATCAATTCTCCCAAAAACTTAAACTATTAGGAGGTAGACCAACAATAGTTTTAATATTTCTAACAGGTATATATATATATGCATTCAGATTAGGTTCGACAAAGAAATTTTAATATTCACATTGTATTATAAAATCTTGGTTAGCTCACAGAATGGTTGCACCTATTAAATTGGCCAAAAGTGGCCAACTTTTGCTGAAAATGGCCACGAGATTGATAAAAGTAGGAAAGCAAACTAAAGAAACTTTTGTTTTCAAAAAAATTGACAAGAGATTAGCTGAAAATGGAGACTATGAAAAGTGACAGCGACAACTAGTTTCGTGCTTGTACTGTGGTGTAGATTGATAAAAACACATCACATGTGTTGGATACATGTCATCCTTATGTAAACTAAATGCTTATGTGGCATGGATAGACATCAAAATAACTAACTAATATCAAAATTATTATTTTAAAAAAAAAAGGATTCTTACTGAAATCAATATTCAAAATTCAGATTGCTTGATCTTATAACAAACATGAATTAATTGGAAGGTGATTGTATATATAATCTAATAATAATTATGTATTTGACTCGATAATAAAGCGTACAGTACAAATTCTCCCACTTTAAATTCAAAAAAGAAAAAGTCATAGGATTACTCCTACACTCACATCTTTGAATTATTGTCTTGATTTGCTTCTAAGTATTATTAGTCTAGTTATAAATCTAAACGGGCTCACCACATGGAATGGTGGCAAAGGAGATCCGACTTCGAGCTTTTGTTTCTAACAGGACAGGTGTTCGAGTCATGTATCATGCTGGTTTATCGATTTGGGGGCCATTTATTGATGGATTCTATGAACGTGGCCTGTTTGTCATTGAAGGCCCAGGATTAGGATCATTTACTATCTCATTAGTGGTCTCAGCTGCTGTTTACTCTTGACATGTTGAGCCGGAAGATGTAAAGATACCACTAATCCTCTTTTTCTTATTTACCAAAACAAAACAATCCAAATTGGCATATTTGCAACGGGCAAAGTTGACTTGGAGCCTTTTATGAGAAAAGTTGACTTGAAGCCACATTTTTCAGACAAGGCATAGGGTCAAAAGAGTATTTTGAGTGCTTTTAGAAGTGCACTTGGAAAAACGTTTACCTTATGAACCCTATTTTTATCCTATCTAGATTAGAAATTATTGTTTTAGCTAATAGATTAATTTTTTAAGGATCTGATCTATGACTGTAAACAGTTATGCATGTTGTGATATAAATTTTTAACATGGATACTTATATATCAAATTTTAATCATTAAAACAACAATATCTATCAGTAAAGTAAATGTGTAGTTCCACGTATATTTAGCCTTACATTTATGCAGTTATATTTTTCTTTTTAGCGAAAAAAAAAAAAGACAATGGACAAACAGACAACATGAATTAGGCAGTAAAATCCTTTTTTTTTTTTTTTTTTGTTTAAATTAGAAAGGATAACGAGACTAATGAAGTGGAATATGACAGTAGACTAGACTGCTTATATCAGCATATTTTATCATAACCATAATACAGTTTATATATTCAGGATAGAAAACTCTAATAAACGCTGCTAACTCTCAAATCCAATGAACAAATTTTGTTGTTTTCTAGCCATTTATTATTTCTTACTCTAAATAACATAAAATTCAAAATCAAGTTAAATAACCACACGACCCGCTTAGCCCAATGTGAAAATAATAAAAAAAAACAACAGTATAATAACAAGCCACAAACAACACAACATGCTAAAAAAAGTCACAAAAAAAAAATGGCAAAGGATTTTTAATCAAGTCATCACCACAAAACACTTTAGTGTTCCCCAAAAAAGAAATAGGTAAATACAAAATATACTTGATCTGATCTCAACACATTGGGACCTTTCTGCGGGGAAAAAGGAATTTTGTACGGCACCGGACTTGACATCTAAACTTAATCCCCCATGCTACACAATTTTTGTACCTCAAATTGAGCCCACCCGAAGTAACGTATAGCAAATTTACACATCTTCTTATTTTTAATGTTACGATAACGATGTCTTTTCTTATTGTTATCTCAAAATGCATCCACATTCGATACTTAAACCCGGTGTACTTGTAACAAGGTGAACGAAAGTGATTTCTTTCATAGACGAGGACATGAACAATCCACTTTTTTTTTTTTTTTTTTTTGGCCATTTGGTTTTCGTCGGTGGTGGTGGTGGTGGTGGTGAGAGAAAAAGTCTAGAATCCCAGCAAGCGAAAACCCCGCCAAAATAAAAAGAGGAGCCCTCCCCTATTTAATATTTTGGAGGATTTGCCAAAACGCAAAACGCCAACTACTCCCAACCGTGTCGCATTTATGAGGGGCTCTCTGAGTCTTCTGCTTCTGCTTCAGCTTCAGCTTCTCTTCTTTCTTTCTTCTCATTCTCCAAGACGTAGTTGCAAGTTTTTGTACTAATCTTCATCAGAGAAATATGGATTAAAAAATTTGATGAATATTGGTTTGTGTGCTCTCTCCTCTTTTTCTGAAAATAAATAAATAAATAAATAAATAAAAAGACTTGTGTTCTGTAAAGAGGTTCAAGCAATAAATGCGAATGGCCAAACCTCCAAAATCCAATAAATGTCAGCTACAAATTGCCAGACCCTCTCATTAAAATCTCTCTCTCTTTCTTTTGCTCCTCCATTTAAAGCCTTCCGACCCCAGCCCACGCCTCCTCTGCCCTCACGGCACCGCCCTATCTCCGACCGTCCATTTCTATCCAGTCCACTAATCTCCTCCGTCCACGTGGCGCGAGAAATTTTCCCCCCTAATTTTTGGGGGAAAAAAAAAAAGAAAAGAAAACTGAGTTCGTTGTGTTCTGTTTTCGTTTGTCTGTCGTCGATCATCTTCGGTTAAACCTCTCCGGCGAGAGAAGCGCCTCGGGGTCGCCGCACCGGAGCCTGCTCGACGAGAACGCCGCCGCCGCCAACGACACTGACGACGGCCTCATGAACATCGGACTCGTCATCGACTTCGTCCGCCGCGACGATCCTCCTCCGCCGCCGCTGCCGGAGAATCTCGCGCTTGACTCCGACAGCGGGAAGAACCCCCGGCTTCGCCGGAAGAACGGAGACTTCATTCCTCTGTAGTACCGGAACGAGAAAACCCTCGGTTTGCTCAGGGAACCGAACGGCGACGGCCTCTTGCTCCAGAAGCTTCCTCTCCTGTACCGCCACGGCGATGCCGTCGCCGGCTCCATCACCATCATCCTCTCCGACGCCACGCTCCTCTCGAATCCGAATGAGTACGACCTCTTCAGAAGGAAATCTCTGCCGCCGATCCGATCCTCCGAGTTCCGATAATTACTGATCTCCTCCACGCACGGCGTGATCTCCGTGATCTCCGCCGCCGCCGCCGCAGCCACAGACGGCGGCTGCGGCGGCGGAGAAACCGATTCCACGAGAGGCTCTAGTGCCATGCTCCGCAAAACAGCGTCGTCGAGGCTGGGCCTAATTCTGGCCGCCATGAGCGGGATGAACGGAGACTCCGGTCGGAAGATTCCGGCGCGGCAGAGCGGGCAGTTGGCGTGGGAGCGAAGCCACATGTCGATGCACTCCACGTGGAAGGCGTGGGAGCAGACGGGGAGAGTACGGACGTAGTCGTCGTCCTCGAACTCGATGAGGCAAACGGCGCAGTCGCGGCTGCTGAGGCGGAAGCCGCCCTTGCCGGTGGTGGTGTAGATGGAGAGAGGGATGGTCTTGATGACGGAGTCGTCGAGTCCGTAAGGGGAGAACACGTGGAAGCCGTCGCTGGCGTCGAACGGCGAGTCGTAGTAAGGGAGGGAGTCAAGGTCGCCGGAGGAGGACGGGAGGTAGGAGCGGCTACTGCGGCGGCGGCGCCTCCATCGCCTCCATCGCCGTAGGAGTCTGAGGACGGGAGGGACGACGTGGCGGGAGATGAGGCGGGAGTAGGTGACGATGAGGAAGGCGGTGGCGACCACCACCACCATGGCGATCAGCGGCGGGCTGAAGTCCACCGGAAGCTTCGAAGGCGGTGGAGACGACGACGACGACGATGATGATTGGTCGACCGGAGTATTGCCAGGGATTATCGCTGGAGAGGGTGGGTGAGCCGGGGTTGGGCTTGGGCCTGCGGAAGAGGCCCACCACCAAGAGACGCCGTGGAACGGCGGCGGAGAGGGAGGAGGAGAAGGGGAAAGAGTCATCGTCGTTTTTGATGGTGGTGGTGGTGGTGGTGGTGGGGGGTTAGAAAGGTCATAATAACCGGGTAGTTTGTTTGGGAGAGTTTTGTGTGTGTGTGTGTGTTTGTGTTTATGTTTGTTTTTGGTTTTTTCTTTTTTCTTTTTTTCTTTTTTTCTTTTCTTTCTTGGGGTTGGGACGACGTTTAATGCAAATGGTCGACTGTTTTGTCCGGTCTTCCTTTCGGTTTGTCGACGGAGCTCGTGGGTCTTCGACACGTCAACATTTGTGAATTTAAGGCCCCCGAAGAGCTCCTATCCCCTGCGGAACGCACCACTGTGCTCCTTTCTTCCCTCCCCCCCCCCCCCCTACCATTTTGTTATTTCTATGTTCCTACTTGAAGTGAGAGTACCTTTGATCAGATGACTACTTAATTTTAGTTTAAAATGGGGTGTAGTGTGTGGATTTTACAAAATTGGATTTGGATTTTAAATAAAAATTTAAAATGGTCGCACAACAACATTGCCAATAATGCATATTTTTATATTAGATTTATTCAAATCACATCAAAATAAAAAATATACAGATCTAACAAAAGTTTATTTTTTATGACTCACCATGGGTACAATGTTTGAAAAAATCTTTCGACAATATTAGCCTCTTATTATATGGACCATTTGATTGAAATCCGATGGTTGTGATTACCGACTCTTGTTGAACCTTACTATTAATGCATTTGTGGTAGAATCTTCCTTGAAAGATTGTGCAACTAAATTTGTTTAACATTGAAGTCAAGAGCTTAGAAAGCTCTTATGGTCATAATTAAATTGCCTGAGTGGGAAAGTGGTGGTGACTAACAATAAATAAATTAATGATAAATCTAAGTAGGCGAATGAAGTTAACAAATCCAAATGTGAACAAGGATATATGTAATAATAGCAAGATTACGAACCAAGCAGCATTTTCTTGGTATTTTCTTCCCTCATTAAGTTTAGTTTATCTTTTACCCAAAAGTCACTGTCCAAAATTAAAATTTTTTCCCGGTTGTGGAGGATAAAAAATATGGAAGTCTCATGTACATTTAACCAATTATCAAAGTCCCAATTGTTTTAATGACATCCTTTTCAACCTAAAAAAAAATTTTGTTTTAATCACCGAAAAAAAAAAAAAAGAAAAAAAAGTGCCAATTGTTTTGTTTTTTTGTTTTCTTTGCGCACTTAAGCATCCATCAAAGTCCCAATTGTTGCTGATTTATTTATGTTTTCAAAAGATGGTTGAGAAGTGTAAATATTATAAAATCATTTAGAGGATCTGTGTTTTTTGAGCTGGCGTGATGTGACTGACAAATAGAATCCATAAAGGTAAAGCATTTCAATTGGTTAATAGAGGTGGTCAAATCCTAATTTGATTTGACCATTTCATGGTGAGTTTTATACGAATGAGTAAGAAATTCAAGTGATTTATAATGTATTATAAGTTCTATTTGATGTAATAATTATATGAAAATTATAATTTAATAGAGTCTATTTATAATAAAAGATTATTAGATACTTTTTTATTAAATTTCTTGTGATCGAATTATCTTCTGTATATATTTGTACTTACTTGGTGTATACCAAAAAAAAGATGGCAGGGGGGGGGCGTGGTGGTACTGTAGGGTTGTTTTCGATGGGCATTTATTCAACTTATCTATCTAGGTTTTTAATTCATCTCTAAATTATTTTTCTTCATAATCAACTTTTTAAATTTATAATTTTTTTTGACAACGTTAGTTCTTTTTACTCAAATTTGTTGAAATTTAGACCCTTTTTTTTTTCCCCACGTGATAGACCAAGAAAAGTGTTGCCGGTCATTTTTCTCAATTTCAATATAAATTGCTTTTAAAATTTAGGTTTAAGTTTGAGTTATAATTGAATTAGATTAAGTTATGAAATGAATGTGTTTTGAAATTAAATAAAAATGACAAATAACACATTTCTTAAGCTATCATGCGTTAAAAAAAAATTGTCCAAATTCTAACGAACATGAGCAAAAAAGACTAATAGTGCTAAAAATTATAAAATATATAATTTTTAATCAGTGAACAACTAAAATTAATCAGTAATCAAATGCGATCAATTAATAAAAAATACATATTAATATTAGTCAATCAATGATTAATCATGTTTAATCAGTGATTGATTTTTTACTCATTTAAAAAAACAGTCATTTTACTTCTTCTTCTTCTTCCTTTTTTTTTTTTTTTTTTCTTTTGGTGGTAAACCTCAATGTAGGAAGGCCAAAAGTTCAAAATATTTATCGTTACATTGCCATTTTGTAATATTAGTACACGAATATGAAGAAAACTTTAACCCCGGGGGTGGGGGTGGGGGTGGTGGGGAAGATAATTTTAATTTTCTGTTCATGTCAGTTGTACCGCAAGCCAAAGGCGAGACTTTTTGTAATCGTTGAAGAAAACAAAAGAGGAGAGGAATCTAAAAACGATTTAGACAGGGTAATATTTTGTGTCTTTTTTCTTTTAAAACTGATTTGATGTAATTTGTTTGCTTGAGATACTTGGTTGAGGAGCTAGAAAACAAATATGAAACTGCAAAGATAATATTATGATGTGAAACAACTCACTAGCTATACCAGAAACATAACTTTAAGGAAAGAATATTGTCCCAAAACAAATTAGTAAATTTAAATAAAAATAGAAGTATAAGAAAATTAAACCCATTAGAACATAGTACGTTTTCTCCTTTGAAAAGTCAAAGGTATGAGAGGGCGAGAAATCAAAAAATTCCTTCCCAATTCTCCTCAATCCTCTCTTCTCCCTTCATGCAAAAATACCATAGCACCTACTTTCATTTGTTCGTCCTTGTTTGAGCCATTTTCATACTTCCCTATCCTTGGTTATTTAGCTTCATCCTATTATTCGTGTGGCTACAATTAGGATGGCAAACATCGACTTCGTTGATCGCTGAAACGGAACCGTCTAATGAATAAGTAAAGTCAAAAAATAATTTTGTACGTTTAAATAATTCAGTGATTGAAATCGATCAAAACGTATAAATCTTAATCTTACCGTCTACTACCCCTTTTTTTCTTCCCTTTTTTCCTAAATGAAAAATATCCAAAATATCTCATGTATTTAGTCTAAATATTACATTTGCTTATCCTATTATGCAAATGGAAATTATAATAAATAGCATATTTTATAGACACCTTTAAAGTTTGTAGATTTTTTTTTTTAAAAAAAGAGAAGATAAATCATAGCGTATAGTTCTGGTAAATCCATAGATTTTCTTAGATTTTCTAAAAAAATTTCGAATTTACGATTAATTTTAATAACAAATTTATGCACATAATTTTATATTAGAGAAAGAAGAGAAAGAAAAACGGGGGGTTTTTTTTTTTTTATATATTATGTAATCATAAATTTGATTATACTATTTACGATTAATTTTAATAACAAATTTATACGCATAGTTTTGTATTAAAGAAAGAAGAGGAAGAAAAATGGTTTTTTTTTTGTATTATTAATTATAAATTTGATTATGATATTTAAACTACGTTCAAAATTTTATACTATAATTTACTGTTATTCATTTCAAAAATATTATTTTGTTCTTTCTCCCAAATGCAAATACCTGAAACAGTTTCTGGGTTTTCATAGAGTATTTTTATGACTTATTTTACAAACATATGAAATTTTTTTGGCATTTTGTATAATAAAATAAGTAAAAGAAAATGTTGACTAAACATAATTTGTTTGTTTGTTTTTGTTTGTTTTTTCCCTCCCTTTTTACATAAGTGAAACTAGAGGTGTTCATGCATCCAATTACATGAATTAAGCCTCAATTCATAGAACAATTCTTTACCTTTGAATTGGGAAAAATCCAGATCCATCAAATCCAATATAATCCAAAATATCAGATTTCGAAGATTCAATCTGTAGCATATGAAAATTACAATAGACATTAAAACATAAAAGAATTTAATAAGATATCAGCAAGCATTAGATTTCCAGTCCCAAAAAAAAAAAAAAAAAAAAAAAAGCATTGGATTTCTCACGTTGAATTTGCTTATTCAATTGATAGCCTTTGAAAATTAAAATAGACATACTAAGACATAAAATAATTTAATTAAATACAACTATTTCACAACACAATCAAAAATTAAAGTTTTGATAATAATCCAAATTATAATATTATAATTCATTATAACGGATTATTTGATAATATCACTTATAACATTATAATATGTTGCATATATATATATATATATATAATTCAGATTCGTGAATTTTTATGATGCAATTCAATCCGTGATATAAATTCAAAAAATCTCAATTCATAAGTCCATCGATCCATTGAATTGGACTTGATGAACACTATTGTTAATGCTTTATTTGGTTTTTCAACTCAATTTTAATTAAACTGTATTTTTTCATCTCAGTTTTTATTTTTTATTTTTATTTTTCTGAAAAATCAATAAAAATTATAATTAATTTTTAAAAAATCAACAAACTCTAACTTAAAAATTATATCTTGACGAACAAAACGCAAACTAATGGTATGTTTGGAAACCAAGCTCAAACTTAACACTCACGTTTTGTCTTTTTCCTTAAAAGTCTTTGTCTTTTTCCCAAAAAGTTTTTTGTCTTTTCTGAAAAGTCAACAAAATTTATTATTTCAACTTCAAAAACTTAACTCAAACTCACTTACCAAATGAACCTATAGTGAAAAGTCAACAAAATAAGTATTTTGAACATCTCCGAGTGTGAAAATATATTCCAATTAAAAAAAAAAAAAAAAAAAAACAAACAACAACACCGCACGTGTAGTGGACGAAACCCTAGTGACACGAGTTACCTAAATCTCTCTCTCCCTCTCTCTAAAGCCCTAAAACCCCCAAACCCTCATTGTCCGAGAAGAACTTTACGACGACAACAAAAGCAGCGCAGAGAAAACCCACCTAGATTTTTCTTCAGTTTTTCGGAAGCTTTTTTTTTTTTTTTAATTTTTTTTTTCTAGAGGCAGATTGTGCGAAGAGATCGAGAAAAGATGTTTCCGGGAATGTTCATGAGGAAGCCCGACAAGGCAGCGGCTCTGAAGCAGCTGCGGACCCACGTCGCCATGTTCGGAGCTTGGGTCGCCGTCATCCGAGTCACCCCTTACATCCTTCACTACCTCTCCGCCGAATCTGATGAGCTCACTCTCGAACTTTAGATCCACCCCACTTCTCTTTCTTATGAGGTAATTTCAAGCCATTGTATTTTGTCTTCATTTCTCTGTTCATTTGCTATGTACTTATAAAAATTTTGGGGGTTTTCTGGTATTTCTGGGAAATGGATGTTTTCTGTTTTAGGGTTGATGATTAGAATTTTCTTAGTTAAGTTTAATTGAAGGAATGTTTTTAGTTGAAATTTGATTGTTTGCTTTTTAGTTGAAATTTGATTGTTTGTTTTGGAATATTATTATGTTGGAAAGAAGAAGAATTTGAATTCAAGAATCAAGGTTGATTACAATGCGCATTCAGCACAACCAATCTGGGTTTGTGTTGCCAACCCCGTCGGGGTTAGCTCAACGGGTGGGAGGGGAGGGATTTGGATAGGAGTTCTCAGGTTCGAAACTCTCACGTTGGGTTTTCGTTGCTCTTGTAAGAGCCGTAGGCCTCATACTGTAAAAATAGTGGGGGAAAAAAAATTGGTCTGTGTTGCCAAGATTTCTGGAGGAAGTGGATGTTCCCAACTTATGGTTATTGGTTAGAGATGGTTCATTGATCGTGATTGATTGAGGGAACTGATTTAGTATAAATTCGATTATATGCGTTGGTAAATCATGATGTCCTGTTCGAATTCAATGTTGATTTGTTCATGTTGGCGTACCATGCAACTTTATGTGCAATCAACCCTGGTCTGTGTTGCCAATTTATGTGCTTGGATTTGTTTTTGGTATATGCATATATAACCAGATGAATTATATGCCTTTTTTTTTTTAAGGGAATATGAATTATGTGCTTTGGTTTGTCTTTAATGGGGAAAAAATTCCGTAAGCTTATAGAAATATCAGGATGGAGTATTAGATTCAAAATAGTTGGTGGAGTCACTTTGAATATTTGGTTAATGATTTTTTTAGATCATTTTTGAGGGTCCTCTCTCTCTCTCTCTCTTGTGAATCATTTATAGATCAAGAGGTGGGAAGATGGAGTAATGGCAGTTCTCTAGCCTCCTCATTAGTGAGTTATAGCGATGTTGAGTAGTGTGGCATTTAGGCATGACAATCTCATTCTCCTTTGAAGTTTGATGGTGATTGAGTTTGATGGAAAGTAGAATGATATACTGGAAAGTGGAACCTTATAATGCTATATGTTTTTTCAGTAATAGATGTCTTTATTGTTGCTGAAGAAATCACTTGGTGGATACAATTTTCATGATTAAGACAGTAGAGTTTAGAGTTCTAGTTTCAATCTCGAGCTCGCAAGGTTGATTATGAGAAAACATTGGTTATCGAAAATAAGATAAAGTATAAACATAAAATGGTGATCTTTGGGAACGAGGGTAACATGCTTTGTAAGAAAATGGATGCGGTTATGAGTTGGGGTGTTCACAAAATGCATGAACTTGCCATAAAATGGCCGTTTTCTTGTTATCATTATAATTAGGGAATAAATTATCAGCCATTAGGGATGCGAGTATTTTTTGGTGCTCAACACTTGGTGATGGGTTTTGATATTTCAGACCATGATCTATTGAGATCGTAATTCTGTTGGCTATCCAGAATTGTCTTGAACCAATCACGTTAGTATAAATGTGTTTGTTGTCGTTGTGGTAGTTATTATTAGAACGCACGCGAAGTCCTTAATTTTACAAGTAAAAATAGTGAACAATGACTGTATATGGGTCCTGAATCAGTAATGCATGTCTATCAAGGTTCTTATGACCCACAGGTAAGGTAGGCGGGATTAATACAAAAGGTAGGGCAAGAGGAGGCAATGATGGACGAAAGATAAATCGTTTAGAAGCTATAAAAAGGACTTGACTTTAAATAACATGGCCTTAACAAGCCGAAGTGGTGCCAAAAAATACATTCAAGAAACCCTTTTTTTCTTTTTTAAATGAGAAAGGAGGACAGGGGCACATGCTGCCCAACCATCATTCAACTGTCAATGTTAGCTAATGCTTTGAAATTTTGAGTCTATTAGACCACTTAAACCGGGCTAAATCGGTACGAGCTTGGTATTTTCTTGATTTTACAGTTAATGTTGCTTTGTTTGTTTTTTTTAAAAATCAATTTACACTGATACCATTTACGTTAAACTCGTTTTAGTTTTTTAATGGGACTATTCAGATTGGGAAAGGTATCGATCTTCACTCAAGTGTATGGTTTCCTAAGATTGCAAACATCTGTGTCGTAATTTGACTTCTAGTTTAGAAGGAAAAAAGGCGATAAAATGCTTTTGCTTGATTTTGGTTTTTGTCTTGAGAAGAGATCTTCGTATTACGATTTGGACATTTGTATTAATCTGCAATTGACGACTTCTCTAAATTTTCCTCTCTTTTTGGTGGTGCAGCGCGTTGGGGAAGGAGAGGGATGGCTTTGCATAGGAGAAATCTATGAAATTTTTTTTTTTTTTTGGTGCTCTAGTTTTACTTGTATCCTGAAAATTACAATGTAAAAACATTGGCACTACAAGAATTCATTTTCCTAAGAGCTTTGTACTTTGTGGCGTTTGGAGACCAAAAATGTTTCAAATGTCAAAACTTGTGACAGATTGGTAGAGGAGTTATATTGGCATTCAATATTTTACCTTTGTTTTTGGTACATTCTTCCATAGTACAAGACAATTTAATCGACTTTCAATGCGAGGATGCGATTTTTTTTAAAAAAAATATATATTGGTTTTCTATTGATCTGCATTTATTTTATGCACAGTTTGAAAGCAATATTTGCTGTTTTATGGGAGAAATAATGGCCATTTCTGCGTTATTGCAGGCGCTTTAAAGACCACTTATAGAGATTTTTTATCATCTCCTTAGAAAGCTATTATAGATGATGAATTTTCCATAAACAAAATTATGTGCGCTTAAAAAGGATAAAAAAAATAAAAGTGTCAAAATGGCCCATGCAGGTCTCGAACCTGCGACCTTCGCGTTATTAGCACGACGCTCTAACCAACTGAGCTAATAGGCCGGTTGAGTTCCAAGCACTTTATTTTTTAATTTACTTTAACTAAAAATCTTTTCTGCTATAATCCTGAAATTTTTTTTGGGGGGGTACTTTAGCGTCCACCGAACATTTCGGTTGTTCACTAGAACGAATAGCCCTCGTCAAGTAATTGGTAATATACTTATTTTAGTTGCTGCTATAATTAATTAGCAAAACTATTTTAAATGGAAATAGTAGTAAATAGCATGTTTACATCCTTTCAAAAAAATAAAAAAAATAAAAAAACATGTTTACAAAAGTAATTAAAGAAAACAGTAAGATTTTAAGATATTTGAAAAAAATAATATATTTATTTGGTAAATATCAAATTTATTATGTAAACGTCAAATTTATTTAAGTAAATAACATTTTTACAATCTAATAAATAAATTATCTACATGATAAATTTGTTATTAATTGTTATTTAATTCAAATATTTTTAAAAACTGTCATTTACTACAATTATTTATGTAAAAATGTTATTTACTTCCTTTTTCCAGGACTCTACTACTTCTACGACATATTCCCACACAAGGGTTTTATTATTATTATTATTGCTAAAAAGACAATAAAAATTCCAGAGCCGGATATTGAAAGTAGATATGAAATACAAAGTGGACAGATTTTTAATCATATAAAACATTAAACAAATTGCTGTATTAACATTAATCACATTGTCCCGATGCACCCTAATTATTCACACACAAATTAAAAGCTTTTATGAGAGACAGATATTCAGCCAAAAAAAAAAAAAAAAGGAGACAGATAAAGGCAAATAGAATCTTAGCCAGTCCATATCCAAATTTCCAGGAAAAAGATGTGCAGGTAAAGGGAACCAAATGAAAAATGGACTCCAATCAAAGTCATAAAAGGATATTGATATTACTATCCAAATGCACAAATTATAATCTGCAAGAATTTCACAAAATAAACTCAAACCAAAACATCATGAATAGAATATTGAAAAACATTTTTCCATCCATTTTGCAGCAGTCGGTTAAAAAAGAACCAAGTTCAAACAGACTAAGGTATCCGTCAAAAATACTATAACCTTGCAATAGAAATCACTGCAAGTTGTAAATTAAAGCCCTTTTGCTCAGTTTATTTCACCACTAAGTTTAGTTACTTTCCAGCTCAGAATGACTCAAGTTCGGCGTCTTTTTGGGAGTCTGCAGCCGTTGTGGGGTTTTCGGGTTGTATCTTCAATGGAAACGATTGGATTCTGATCCGTTCTCGAATTGGAATAGCCCTCTCTCCAGCTCAGGATTGCTTGCTTCTTCTTTTTAAAGTGCGTAAATCCTTTAACCCTCACCACAACTGATGATTTTAAACCCAGACTTCTATACTTTCTTCCAACAAGTTCTGCAACGGCTTCACCATTATACCGAGTCACTTTTATTCCTTTCAATGTCTTCACTCCAACTGAAGCCCCTAACTTTTTGTTCCCGTTTGAATCTGTCACTGTAACAAAACAATTGTTACGCATTAGCTTTATGTGGACAAAATCAGCACTTCTCTCAACACCATGTCGAGGAAGTTGAGGATTCCAAACGATGCCCCTTTCATCTTCTTCAATAATATCCCTTACAAAATTCATGGGATTCCCTCCTCTGCTCAGAATATCTTTCCGACTACCAAAATGTATGGATGAAAGGAAACTCATAGCATATGGAGCAGTTACATTCCCCTTGAAATGCATAATACTAGAACACAACCCTGAGCTTCCATTAAGTCCACCAACATGGTGCGAAATATTTTTCCTCACAACGTTAGCAAAGGATTTAATACCGTCTTGGCAACTCTCTTGAGGACCTGCAACACCCAGAATGTAACACATTCAATTAACCAAAAGGTAGCACAAACACAATTTGACTTCCATTAGAACTTCTTTGATTGGTGTAATCCATCAAACCAATTCTGCAAAAGTTACTTGGCATAAAATATTCGGTGAAACCAAGTCCCTTGTTACAGGAGGAATATTTGATTTTTGGTGTAAAAGTAAGAAAAAACGAACAACTAATACCATAGATTAGTGCAGTTACACTTCCTCATTAAGTATATAATATCCTTCCTCATGGAATCAAAAGAACCACTTTTCGAGGACAAAGATGAACCAAAGAAAATATAAGAAAATGCGCAGACAAGTCAATGAACAAGTTGTGCCAAATTCTGAAATAGACCAAGATTCCAACTCGAAAAGAAAGTTTTGGCGAAGCTTCAGCCTTCCGGTACAAGTACAGTAATGACACCGTCAATTCGTTTTCCTAATGGATTAAAAAGATTATTCGAAAATTCCAACTTCATGAACAGTCAATCCACCATGGAAGCCATGATTATCTAGTACAATAACTAGAACAAGGATGTAGAAAGCATAATCTAACCAAATAAATAAGGTAGGAAAAAATTCCCTACCAATAAAGCTCAGTCCCAAACTATCAAATCTATATCACACTCGGTAAAATCGTCCTACTTTTCTTAATCTAATACGATTTTAATATGATTTGACGGTTCAAAATTGTGACATACCACATAATTCTGAATCATAATTCCTCTAATAATCTTAACTGATACAACTGAATCACATAAAAGCATAAATTCAGAAACTTCAACCGAGAGGGAAAAAAAAAAAATTGGTCGAGGAATTGAAAGAAAGCCAAAATATTAACTTTAATCGAGGAAAGGAACTCTAACCATAATTTCCCGGAAAAGCAGAGAAAGACCTCGAAGCAGCAAGACCGCCATGATCGAAAGCGAGGAGAGAGATTAGAGAGGAAGATCGACGAGCATGGCGAATGGAAGAAACAGAAGAGTACATATCTCAATTCTCGATTCTGCTCGGGTTCCACTTCCTGGAATGGAAGATTGCAAAGAGACACAAAATCAAATCAAGCAAGAAAATTGAAAATCGAAACGAAATTGAACTTAATTGAATTTCTTAGCACAATGAAATCCACAACAAGAGAGAGAGAGAGAGAGAGGAAAAAACCCTAAAAGCTGGACCAGAGTTCGTCGGTGGTTGAAATGGTGGCGGCGGCTGATGACTGCAGTAAAATGGTAAAGCGAGAGTGTTCAGGTTTCGGCAGTATTGGGCCAAAACTCTAACACGACACATTTCAACCCAAATACACAGGAACTTTACATAAATGCCACATTTTCGTGCCTTGGATTGAGTTACCATGCTTATGCAAAATATATATATATATATATATTTAAAAAATTGCCACAACTTGACAGACCATTATATTGTAGGTATGAAATTTACCCTTAATAGTTACAACTAGGTAATCGTTGTTAATCATATCCACCGTGATATATTCATCACGAAATGGTAATCACTAATATTCACATACAGGCTGTTACGATCATGGTTCCATAGAAAATTGCAAAACGTCCATTGAAACCACAAAAATAGACCAAGAACTCGGTATAAAATCCACAACATGAAAGTTACAAAACAGAAGCATTAAAAAAAAAAAAAAAAAGAAAACGTGAGCATCCTATGATGGAGACCTCTTTCGTCAGATGTGGTAGGGAGAGATCTCCTCATGCATATTTCCTCCGTGCACCTGACAAGGAGTTCGAATCTCCAATTCCAAGGCCTTATGTGTCGACTCCCAAGCCGATGAAGACATCATGAGAAAGAAATCGACATGCTTGATTGTGTTGGAATCTCCAATAAGGCCGCTCTAACGAAACTTATCAAATGAAGTCATGACTTTGATTGCGACTACAACGTGATCCACAAAGATTAGGAGTAGGTCTCGCACAAGACTCCTTGGATGAACGAGATCGATGGCAATGCACATACGAATTAGGAGGCAACGGTTGTAGGTGTAGGGCAACAACGACAAACTTCGGAGATATAAGAAGAGAGGAGAAAGTGATAAGTAGAGATCTTGTCGCCGAATCTTCCCTCTCCACAATGTCACCACCTAAACAGCCTCCCTCCCCTTGCAACCCTACCATGGAGATCATAATTTCTTTCCTCTCCCTGCTCAATGTCGGATCTTCGCATAAACAGGTGAGCTAAATCTCGTCATGTGCTAATAGATGTGTGAGATCTCCTCTACCGATTGGAATTTGTATTTTACACCTTATGATAGAGTGAAATAACGATTTACCACTAGGCTGTATACTTGCAACTACTTCCTCATTTGTTCTTCAACGCTTTGTGTTGATCTGATTTTAGATTTTTGTTGTTTGAAGAGCTTTGTTAATATGTAAATTGATGGCTTAAACAAAACAAAACTAGTAGTTTATTTAATTACTGCTAGACTACGCCTGTAACCGTTTTTTTAATTTATGTTTTGCAGTTTATAATAGGGATTTAGAGGTAAATAGTCTTTTTTAAGAAGTTTTTTTTAATAAATTAAGTTTTTAAAAATTAGTTAAAATGTATTTTTTTTTATAATAAATCAATTTTCTTAAATGGTTAATCAGATATTGTCCATATAATATTATTAATATGATAAATTAGTGATTGATTATAGACAATCAATAGTTGACGATAACATAAATCATCGATTTTTAAGTCAATCACTGATTGATCAAATATGAAAAAATGACAAACTGTCATTTTGTTAAATTAAAAAAATTTGGCCACCGATTAGATAGATGATCAAAATAGGTCACCAAGCCTAATTTTTCTTTATAATATGTGTTATTTCACATTTTTATTTTTTTACAATATATAATAAGTTTTCCTTTTTTAATGAATGTTAGCAGTATATATATATATATATATATATATATATATATGTGGCTCCGGCAGTCAGAAACCTATCCTTTTTTGTCGACAAATCTTTAAACATCCCGACTAAAATTGTTCTCTTTGTACCGATAATAACGTCGATGTTTTTTCCAATAAAGTAATTCAATTTTTGAGTGGGCCAAAAAAAAAAATTTGTTGCTGGAGATCAAACAATTCCCTGTTCCCACTACTAATATGAGAATCAATAAAGTGAAAACATAAATAATGCCATTTTATTTTTAGCCAAATTATTCCTTTATTTTGTTTTTAGTCTAATGTCAAAGTGCTTGGCATTGTTTAACCCACATTTTGGCCATTTGCCATTTGCCCCCAAACTTTTAGGGTAGTCACATTTTGACCCTCGAGTTTTAAAATGAGACAATTCGCCTACGTAATGTCTCTTTTCATCCCATTTAACTCCTAGCTGTGATTGGATCATTAGGGGGGAAAAAAAAAAGAAGAATAGAATCATTTGCACTGTAGTTGAGGGTATTTTAATAATTTTAATTGGATTTTAAGATTTGTTAAGTTCCCTATAAAAAGGAGCCACTTACAGATAGGGGTGTTCGCCAGCTATGGTTGATTGAAGTGACCAAATTTTTAAGGTTGGGTTGAAAAATGTTAGGGGTGCTAAAATTCATAGCTGAAATCACCCATCGGAATCAAACATCCGCCAAGGCAACTCGGCCTGGAGTAGCTTTGGTTGTCTCAGCTCGGTTTTCGGATTTTATTGCATGCAAACTCTTGGACGTGTGTGATTAAAAAACAGTAGCAAGATTTGTAGAAGAGAATATAGAAAGGGCTATGTTGAGCCATTGTGGTAAAAGGGATATAGAGAGGCTGCAGGGAGAGTAAATAGATACAAAGGAGAAAGGAGGCATGTAGAGAGAATTTACGTGGATGTGGCAGTAGATGAGAAAGAATAATGAAAAAGATTAGGGTTCGTGAGGTCAAAAAAGTTGAAAAAGCTTGTGCAATTTTTGTGTTTCTTTTTTTCCAAACGTAAAACTATTTTTTGGCAGATGATCTCACATTTGTTTCTCAAATTTTAGATTCATTTTTACTTGACTCCTAAACTTTTCAAACTCCGGCCACTTTCCTCCGTGAGTTTTGCTTTTGTTTCGCTTTTTCTTGAGAATTTTCATTAAAAACAAAGAGGGAATTAGTCTTATTAACCCTTTCCATTTGAACTTTTGTTAGAAAAAGACAGATAAAGACTATATGATCGTAATTCATAATCCTATTTTTTCAGTTTGTTTTTTGACCCAAAAAAAAAAAAAAAAATCTAACAGATGGAATTAAATGAGACTAATTCAAAACTCAAATGGTAAAGTAAGTAAAAGAGTACTTATAAATGACTAATGTTTTGTTGGTAGGAAGGTAAACTAAAATTTTAAATGCCCTCTTTTATGTTTTTTTTTTTTTTTTTAACTAAAAAATTTAGGGGACACCTTAAATTAGATTAGGAACACTATCCCACCCAACTTTTGAAAATTCATTTTTTTCCTTTTAATATGTTTCTAAATTTTAATTGTATCCCCACTTTATAATAAGGAAAACTTTTGAAAATTCATTTTTTTCCTTTTAATATGTTTCTAAATTTTAATTGTATCCCCACTTTATAATAAGAAAAAATTAGAGCTATAATCCCACTTGATAATTAAAACATAGAATTATGTTTTTATTTAACAAAAATTTTAGAGAATATTTATCTCTAATATTTTATATAATGTCTTTTGTTGAAAAAAAAAAAAAAACAATTATGACTTTCACAATGAAAGTTTGGAGGATGCATGTGACGAACTTCAAAATTCCACATAAAAGAATGTCGACATCCTTCATCTAAGACCATCTTTAATTGTCACAAGAAAAAAAAAAAAAAGGAAGAATCATGCTTTATATTTTTATGTGTAATGTTATATTTAGTGCTCTATCTACTTCTTATAAAGATTATTATATTTTAAAACCGGTAAAGTGAACTTTTTGTGTTAAATATTTTAAAACGAAAATATTTGAAATGATTACATAATAATGTCAAAGACACCGGTTAATAAGAACCAAATATTAAAATTGATATCGATTATATATTATACTAACTTTGCCATTAACTTTGTCATTAAACTTAGCATATGGATTTTTTTTTTCTTTGAGCTAACTTAGCATATGGATTTGAATTAAAGATAATACTTTATTAAATATCACTCTTTCATCTAAATATCAAAATTTCACATTGATTTATTAATTTAGGGTCCTTTTGGAACACTAAATGGAGTAATGAAATTAATTTATCTTTAAAGAAAACAAAAAAATAATAAAAATTTTTCGTCTCAAATTAATGCCCAAACGGTTTTTTATTATGCGTTTTGTGTATGGTTTATAATTGAATTTTTAAGTTAAAATTAATTGATTTTTTAAAAATTAATTAATATTTTTATTGACTTAAAAAAAAAAAGAAAAAAGAAAAAAAATTGAAACGAAAAGTTTGAATCCGTTGTAGTGGAGGTGCTTTAACTTCACCTTAAGGAATTATATAGGAAGGAGCACCAATATATTGTTTCCCATATATAATAATTGCATTAAGATTGCCACTTGCCTTTGTTTTTTAGGAGATCCCAACTCACTCACAAGTCACACCCCCCTCCTCATTCCTAGCCTCAAAACATTTTTTTTTAAAATTTTTTTTTCTTTTTTTTTTTTTGGGCCTACTGCCGACGTGCCACCCACAAGAAGAAAGTAAAGAGGCCACATTTCCAAGTGTCAAATAATCCAACTCTTACATTACAGTCTAATTTTATCTTTTTTCTTCGATTTAATTCACCACACCATTTTATAACTCAAATTTTAAAAGTCCATAACTTTAAATGAATAAATCTAAATGAAATAATTTTTTTTCCTAAATTACATAAAATTTCAAGACGAACAAAATAAACTCCATATTAATATTTTTTTCCCAAACATATTTTAAATTTTAACACTTTTTAATTTTAATAATTTAAATATCTCAATAAACATATAATTAATCTAAATTTAAAATTTACAATTCTGAACCTTACTACCAAATGCACGCTAAATCCCTTTTCCATGATTACCCCAATCATCATTTAAAACCATGACGCTCCACCTGTCCAACCAAAACCTCCCCACCACCTGAATATTTTCCTCTGGAGAGAGAGAGAGAGAGAGAGAGAGAGATGCACTTCTCCAAAAAGAGAGGCTCAAATTTCTCCTAGTACCCTTTTTAACTTTAACTTTTCTCTCTCTCTTTCCCGGGAAAATTCTCACAATCACATTAGGGAGAGAGTGAAGAGCAAGAGTGGTTTTACTACTGAAATTTGAATTTTTTTGTTTTTTTTTTGAGGGGGGGGGGGCAGATTTTTGAGGATTGAGAGAGTTGAGATGATAAGTTTGCTAGATTGGGAATATGATGAGAGTTGATAGTTTGAGAGTGAGAGAAACAGAAAGGTCGCCGCCATGGTTCATGAAGTACCTGGCTCTTTGGGAACACGTGGCAGCTTCTCTTTGAGATTAGCCCAGACTCTTTTCTCCTCTGCTTCCCTCCTTTTCATGTCACTGGGTGTTGAGTTCTACAGCTATACTGCTTTTTGGTAACTTCTCTACAATTCCCATTTCCTTTTTCTTCTTCTTCTGATTAATTTGTAAGCACACCTTTATATCTATACATATAGATATATACGATTGGTTTTTTTCAATTCTGCTGGCTGGTTCTTTGGCAGTTCATCTTTTGTCTTTTGTCTTTTGCATCTTCCTAATCCCTGATCTTGTGCTGATAAACCTTGGCTTTTAACTTCTGTCAAAAACTTTGATACAACTTTTGTTTCAACATTTTCAAGCATCACCTAACTTTTTCTTTAATAATTTTATTTTCCAAAAATAATTGGAAGTTTTCAAAAGTTCAATATTTTGAAATCAAGTTCTTGTTATTTTTAAAATCAATGTTGAAAGACAATACACCGAACAGAGAATCTAATTCTACCCTAAATATATCATTTAATCTAATATAATTCTATCCAATATTGCCGTCCACCAAATGTTGTGAGACTAAAATATTTTACTGTTCAACTCTTTGTGGGAATGTTAAGAGAACAAACAATGCTCAAATGATATCTAGGGTATTTAACACCATGCACTAATAAAAAGATAGATTTTATAATATGAGATTCACATATGAAACCTACACTTTATTAATTACGGTGTTTAATATCAATGATGTTCCGAGCCATTTTCTAGGAGAATAGGCCGGCAAATGGCAAATCCATCAGTTTTACCTATGCATAAAATGCAATCCCAACTATACAACTATAAGCATGTAATTCTTTTTTTTTTCCCCTGGAAAATGGAGCCATTTTTCTGTTGGCCTTTTTTATACTTTGATTGAGTACTACAATATTGGTTTCATTGACAATACAGCTACCTCGTAACAGTCATGGGTTTGGTCATTCCATGGAGTCTAACGTTAGCTCTCGTGGATGGATACTCTGTTCTTTTTAAATCCCCACTTCGCCAGCCTGGAATATTGCTCATCATTGTTGTAGGAGATTGGGTAACTTCCATTTTTTCACTCAATTACTAGCCTTAGCCATGTTACTAATTTTATAAAAACTAAATTGTCGTGTTTTCGCGACAGGTAATATCGGTCCTCACACTAGCCGCAGCTTGCTCGACGGCTAGTGTGGTGGATCTCCTGCTCCACACTGATCGGTCGTCATCGTATTGCCCTCCAAAGCTCTGCAGCCGGTATCAAGTATCGGCTGCAATGGCTTTCTTGTCATGGTTCCTGACCTTGGCATCATCTCTTTCCAATCTTTGGTTGCTTCCGTCGTTGTAATCTCGCCTAGGTTAGGATTATGGTTTGTAATCGAATCCGCGGAATTCCTGTGAAAATGTTCGTAGGTTTTCCTACATTTTAGTTTTGTAGTATATCAGTATATACAGTGTTCATAATTTTTTACAAGTCTACTTCAGTTCGGAAGTGTAAATGTTCCTGAAGCTAATAAAGCTGAAAAACTCTTAACATATCTTCATTTACATAAAGATGTAATTCACAGATTCGTAATGGTTTGAGAAATTCATCCACAAACTTGCAACATTTCCTTCCTCAACCTCTCCGCCATTTCCGAATTCCCTTGTACGACATACCCGGAAATAAAAGCACCATAAACCTCGCAACACGGTTCAAACCCTTCCGAAACCATCTTCCTCTGAACTTCCAACGCCTCTTCCATCTTCCCCTCCCGACATAACCCCATCACCAAAACCTCGAAACTCTTCCTTGTCGGACGAAACCCGAAACCTCCCTTTGCACCTCTCAAAATCTCCAATGCTTCTGAACCCCTACTCTTTTCGCAAAACCCTCCGATCAATCCCTCCATCATCGAACCGTCGGGCCTAAAGCCTTTCCTCAACATGTCCTTATACACAAGCATAGCGGAATCAACATTTCCCACTTTGCAATACCCTTTAACAAAATGTTCAAATGTGGTTGAACTACTCACTATTCCACTCAACCCCATTTCTCTAAAATACTCTTCCGCTTTCTCAACCTCTCCGATTCGACAAAAACCGCCAATTATAGTGTTATAAGCCACAACATCGAATTCCAAGTTCTTCACCTTCATTTCTTCCCACAAATTCTCAGCTTCATCCATTTTCCCTTCATCGCAACAAACCGCCATCAAAATGCTGTAACTATAACAATTCGGATCGCAATTTGATTCCGAAAACCGGTCCCAAATCTCCTTCACCTTCTCCATGTCACCATCCTGATAAAAACCCACCATCAAAGTGTTCAAAATCTCCACACTCGGCTTAACAACCGCGCAATTCGTCCCGAAAATCTCTTCATACAGCCTATACCCTTCATCAGCCCCATGACATCTACAAACCTCTCTTATTAAAAATTTGGAGGTGCTAATTCCAGGGCTAATTCCGCGAGAAATCAACATTCTCGCGATGTCGATCGAAGAATCGATCTTTTTCGAAATCAAGCAAGCTTCGATTAGCAAATCGAAAACGAACGGAGCCGATCCGCATTCCGTGTAGCTCTTGACTAAGGTTTCGAAAACCTTCAACGGATTCGATTCAGGAGCTCTAATGGCGTCGCGAAGGAGAGCTAGGGCACGGCGTTTGAGGCGTCCGCGAGCGAGGATGTGGATGAGGGTGGAGTAGGAGGTGAGGTCGTGGGGGCAGTGGGAGTTCCGGCGAGTCCAGAGGAAGAAGCGGAGGGCGAGGTGGGGGTTGTTCTTGAGGTGGAGGGTGATTTGGGAAAACTCCGGGGGAGAGAAGCCGTCGGGGCGGAGGGAGCGGAGGTGGGACCAGCGGGACTTGGAGCGGCTGTGGGTGAGGACGGCGACGACGGTGGAGATCGGAGTCGGGGGGTGATGATCGGACGGCGGGGAGGTCGAGAACGAGGAGAGGGAGAGGAGAGAGGAGGGGGGTTTGGAATTTGGGGTTGTGGTTGGGGTTGGGAAGATGGTTTTTAGCGTTCGAATAATTGCCATTGTTGTTGTGCTGGTGAGCTTGGATTTTCAGGTCGTTTTCC
The DNA here is from genome assembly GCA_038430175.1 of Ficus hirta. Classification (NCBI taxonomy): domain Eukaryota; kingdom Viridiplantae; phylum Streptophyta; class Magnoliopsida; order Rosales; family Moraceae; genus Ficus; species Ficus hirta. The sequence continues at coordinate 10,916,866 of CM076596.1, forward strand.
GATTTGAAGTGAACTGTGTGAAATGTGAAGTCACTCAACTGTTAGTTGGAAGACATGTCGTTTGGGTTTAAGTTGCAAAAGTGAACTTAAATAGTGTCTGAATTCTTTTAAAAGTGACCATTTATATTTTGTTTGGTAATCAATCTCATGTCAAATTAAAATATATTTTTTTATCTCAATTTTTGTTTTTTTTTTGAAAAAATTTTTATCTTTTTCTGAAAAAGTTTTTATCTTTTCTGAAAATTCAACAAAAATTTTCAACTCAAACTTAAAATTTTCAAACTCAACTCATTCACCAAACGAACCCTTAGTCTTTTTTTTATTTTTTTATTTTTATTGAGAAGACTCTGAACTCTTAAAATACTAGTCATTATAGTTTTTTTTATCTAAAACCGTTAAGTTTTTAACGGAATGAGTCATGTGCAATATATGTAATCTAATTTGTGAAGGGATTTTAGTAATTTAACTATAATTAATTCAATAAAAATTAAAAAAATCATTTTTTCTGTGTCTCCATTTCTCTAGGGCCACGACAAAGAAGTAGGGGGAGGGGGGGTGTGAAACGCAGAGCGCCGCAGTGGCAGCGCCCGGGGGACGGGTGAACTCAGATAGCGCAAGGGAGAGGGGCCCGAAACCCAGATCGTGGAAGGGGGAACCCAAATCGTGGCGCCAGTTGGGGGGGGGGGGAGGGGAGTGAGAGAGGTATTTCCTCCTCCTCTTCTTCTTCTTTTTTAATATTATTATATGAATAATGATATTTTCATCTTTTTATGAGAATTTTCCTTAAAAAAACATAAAACGTATTTCTCATGTAATTATTCTATGAGTTTTTTTCCATGATCACAAAAAAATTTGGCCATTTTTTAAATAAATGTTCAGAAACCGAATATTTATTTTCCTAAAAAAATACGAATATTTACCTAACTATTTTCTCACATTTATCACAATGGGTGTTGTTGGTTAGCCATAAAATTAAGGAATTTTTACGTTCATTCCTTGAATTTTCAATTTCTTTATATTACTATTGTTCTTACTGTTGTTGTTGTTATTATAAGGAATTCCTTTTTATTTTTTGTCCTTTCCTTATTAGTCTTCCAACTTATCAGTTTTTGCAGTTTTGGTCCCAAAAAGTAAAATTTTAAAGAAATAATTACACAAAAAATCTATTTACAGAGTCATCTTTTAAAACATGTCAGTATTTAATATTACGTATATATCTATTTTTTAAGAAATAAATATATATAGTACATATTTTGTCATTTTATTACAATTGACATCATTTTATTTTTATACAGATTCTTTATTTTCCTTTTTCGTTTTTTGACTTTACTGATGAACATTTTTGTTGATAAATGTAAATCACCTTAGATAAACCCAAATTAGATATAGACATCAAAATAATTATAATAAATATAAAATATTTACTATTAAGATGATGGTTTATATCAAATAATACAATACAAATATTAACAATAAAGATTAATGAAATTAAAATATTCACACTCTTCATATTAAAAACCAATGAGTTCTTCATAAAAAAACCTATTTATTTATATAATCGACTACAAATCATATGGTTGTCATTTATGCCTCAACCAAATAAATTAAAAAATAACACAACAAATAGTATCAAATTCTTTACGAAATTAATAGAGATGAAATCGAACATATCCTTATAATAAATATTGATTCATTATAGGAAAGATTTTTTTGCAATGTTCTTTTTTTTTTTTTTTTAAAGCTCATTCTCAATAATGTGAAAACTAATTTTGAGAAAACATTTCTTTTTTGTTTATTATGAAATTTACACCTTCTTTACAATAAATAAGTAAAATCTTAGATTCTATTTTTCTTTTCTTTCTTTGTTTTCTTCTATTTGTAATTTCTTTATTTGTTCTTTATGAAGGGTAGTATTATCTTTATAATTACTCTTTTAGACGTTTACATAATTAAAAGAAAAAATGGATATATTTCAAATCAATATCTCCAATTTAGACATTTATGTAAATAACCCAATTTTAAAATAAGACTTTGTTGTTGACGGTAACTTGCTGTGTTATCAAGGTAGTCCAATGGATTACTGGAGGTATCTGGCTCTTGCTGTGTTAACAATAATACTCTAGCATGTTATCAATGGTAGTTTACCATGTAACTGGCAGTACTCTATAGTATTACCCACAATTTTCTACAGGAATACTACTAAACAATGATACAAAAATCAAAAGGGAAATATGGTGGGGAAACCTTTTGCCTTTGTCATATTGGATCTCACAAGATTCAGCTAGAAAGACTCTCGCCAACACCGATGTTTGGAAGATCTAAGAGGTTTCACGCTAGCACCTGCAAACCATGTGAAGTGATCACCTTCCGGTGCGAGCTTGGGGAGATGGAGCTCCAATCATCACGAGTAGGGTGAAGCTACCCATAGCCGAGTAAGGGCAGGAGTCTTCTTGAAATTTTTTTTTAATTTTATCTTAAAAAATTTTACATTTTATTTTTCATTTTTTCCATACTAAAAATAGATTATCTTTATAAGTACTCCTAAAAACTTTATCTTTTAATACACGTCCTTACTAAAATAATAGGCTAACTTCGCTATTGATTACAAGGTTAAGGAAGCCTTGCCACGGCACCACCAAGTTCATCACCGACCTTGATAACACAGGATGGAATTGGATAAAAAAGAAAAAACCAACTCCTATAAATGGTAATTTTAATACTTAATTTGGGGATGGCAAAAATGATCTTAACTAGAAAATAATCCCTTAGTTGTTGGAATTAGTAACCCATTTGAAAGTTCATGGGATGACTTGAGATATGAAAAGTTGAAAGAATTGGCGTATCCCCAAAAAAGAAAGAAAAAGAAAAGGTTGAATTGATTTTCCCTTCTTATCCTTTTTCCTCTTTCTAATATATACCTGTCTAAACAAAAAAATTTTTTAATTGCAAAATTGAAGTTATTATAGTTACATAAAAAAGCATAAAACTTGCTCTCTTTTAATTCAATGGTACATCAAATGCCGGATAACTTCTAAACAAGACCATAATCCTATCCATTATTTTGATCCTACAAACCAAACACAGTACAATAGAAAAATTGAACATTGACCAACAGGGACATTGCCATAAATGATCCAGTGAAGTGAACTTTTATTTCTATCAATTTTTACCTCTAAAAATGTTACATTTTTCTTGTTTTATCCCCACTAAAAAATGATTTTTCATATATAAATCCCCTTAAATTTTTACCTTTTAATGTAAGTTATTATTGATGTAATAGGCTGGCTCCTCCAATGTTAGACCAACCAGATAACATTTAGCAAAAGTTGCATTAGGATTCCATATATATATATATATATATAGCTTCCTTTTAAGGCAATTATTAGGACCAAAACTATTTGTAGGCAACAGTACTACTGTACGGTACAAATTAGAAGGGATAAGGCTTCAACTAAGATATGCATGAAGCTGAAGAGTCATATTCACCGTTCCAATTTCCAATCATTCAATGCAATTGCGTACAGTGCTTCTTCAGCCAAATTATAATAGTAATAATTATAACAAAAACAATAATAGATAGATAAGTAAATAAATAAATAAATAAATAGAAGAACGAACAGTCAATTAATTGACACAAATTAGGTCACTTGCACTTCGGAAATATTCCAGAAGTTTCTTTAGTTTGTAGGAAAAGAAACAAAAGAAATCAATTATAAAAAAAAAAAAAAAAAAAAGAAAAGGAAAGAAACAAAAGAAATATAGCATGGAGGGAGAGAGAGAGCAGATTTTCAAGGAATTAGAATTACCTTGAAATTATTGGTTTCCGGAATTTCTGTTTTGATTCCTTCGGAGCTAGTCCAATGATCAAGGCCTCTTCTTGAGTGGATGCAGTACAAATTCTTTTCGGCCAATAACATTCTATCACTTTCTCACACGTAACGGCCAACACCAAAATTTTATCAACTTGACAAACATACATGATACGTGTTTAACGACATTAAGGATTCTCAATTAAGTATTACTTTCCTATTAGGGTTAATCTCATTTTTAGCCATCAAACTATAAACCAAATCTTAATTTTGGTAATTAACTTTTAAAACATTGATCTCAGAATAAATCTTTAGTATATGCAAGTTGTTCTAAATATTAATCCTTTTATTTGTCTATCCGTCTGTTAAAATCTCGATAAAATAAGGCACACGATGATCATATGTGATTTTGTTACTTTTACATCACATTAGGCACGGAAAAAGAAACTGTGTCTTTTTGCATTGAGATATTAACAATCAGTTAGATAAAAAGATTAATTTGGAATAACTTGTAAAGATTAATGACTTCCGAGAAGTTTTAAAAGTCATGGATAATTAAAACAATATATTTGACCTGTAAATCAAGAATGAAAATAGAATTTACCCAAAATTTCCATAATTTTGGAATAAATAGTCCCCTAGTTTCATATACACCCCACATAATGTTATAATAGACTTATAAAAATGGTTTGTAGCTTATAATTGTCTAGAAATATGATCACATTGAGCATAACTTTTTTTTTTTTGGGTAGGGAATTAACTATTTCAATTTTATCTTAGGAATACTTGATAAAGTTACTTTAGTGGAGAGTTTTTCAACGATATCTAATGTACTGGAAACAATAATCTAACCTAACTTTACGCTAAAAAGTGTACTCATTTGGAATAAGTTCTTTGTGATATTAACATGGATTTACATTTATGAATGTTAGGGCACCAAGTTGAAGGAACAAAGAGAATTGGATAACACTATTAAACTAATAAGCCAAGCAATTCGCCCATAGAAGCAATTGAGACTTGAGAGGTTAGAAAATATAATTCCAAGAATGTGAATTGGTTCCTCTACGTCATTCTTTCGTGTAAGAATGGATAAATGTTGAAAGGAGTTATTCTTTATATTATTAGATATATATATATATATATATATACATACATATATAATCGTTTTCTTCCAATATACCGTTACATTAATCCAATACTAAAATGTAGGGTCCATTCATAATTCAATTAAAATAAATTATCCACCATGCTAGATAGATGTGAGTATCATATCGCTTTTTGCAGTTTATTCTTATAGAATGGTCTAACGTTATTTATAAAGTTCAAAGAAAACATAAATTGCTTTTAGAATAGCAAATTTGTTCATCTAGCTAGAATATTACTACGTAATTATACTATGCTCATTATCATAATTAGGCATTTTCTTAGGGATGCTGATCATCATTCTTATTCTGTTAACATAAATAATATTCGGATATAGATTACCGGTAAATACGTGGTTCCTTTAAATCTTTCCTTGATTCTTTGTTTTATTGACATAATATATATATATTCTGCTGACATATTTAATTAAGTCTTAATTCACTATTAGTTATCATATTGTTCCTTCACAACAAATATGTACGTAAATATTATATATATAGTTATATGTCATGTAGATTTAATCCATTGTAGGCCACCTTAATTAGAAATTAAGTAGTAAATTGCTCCATTTATCATAATATTTGTTTAATTTTCCTTCTTTTAGCTTTTCCAAACTGATTATATATATGTATATTTATATACACACACACGGTGGAACTCGATGCAACTAGCTAGTATAACGCGTGTGTATAAAATTAAATATAAATGTCTTGCACATCTTGTATAGAATATACGTGTATATATATATATATACGTATCTTTCTGAATTTGAAGTGGGAGATTCCAACTTTATTTCTTTTAGTGGAATAAAATGTGGTATTATCACTAAACTATACTTGTGATTATCTATATCTTTTAGTGAAATCGGGTATGATATTATCACTAAATTATTTCTGTGAGTATATATATGTAGTATATATTAGCGTAGTGGCAACAAAAACTTGTACTTGGCAAAAGTGAAAATTCGTATATATTCTTAGGTACGTAGACATGACTAAAAAATATGCCTCATGTCTGTTCTTTCCCTTCTAGACGTGAGGATTCCCATGCACACTCATTTCACCACTATCGGCACAAAAGCATAATTATAATTCCCCTTATATACTTGCTTAAGCCTCAAGCCAACACAATAATAAAACCTACAACACAAAAGAAACTATTAGACCAAACTTTCTAGATTTCCAAATATGGCCTTTATCTTCTAAACATAAACAAATTACCAACCCCATTATATTATATTTCTCCAACGTTCTTAAATCCCCCCAAAAAATCCCAAAAAGAGAGAGAGAGAGAGAGAGCATGAAATACAACGAAATTTCCCACTTCAGCCACCCGCAGCACAATCTCAAGTTAGAGTACTCGAAATTCCCTTTCAAATGTGACGGCTGCAAGGAGGCGGGCATTGGATCCCGCTACAAGTGCACCGCTTGCGACTTCGACCTCCACACGCAGTGTGCCATCCCGTCGCCAACCATCGCCCACCCTTTCTACACTAAGTGCTCGTTTCAGTTCCTCTCCCGCCCTCCCGGCGACGCGCCACGCTACTGCAACGCCTGCGAGAAGGATGTCACCGGGTTAGTTTCATTTTTTCTTATTCTATTTTTAAGTAACAAAAAAAAAAAAATGCAAATATACCCTAGTACGTTTAGTACATTTTCCTCGTCGTTGAGGACGTCTCTCCTAAGAGTAAGGGATAAATTTGTGACACACACACACAAACATACATACATATATATATATATATATATAGTATATCATGTGTTTTTATTGAATTGTGTAAAGGGATTTCATGCATTTTTGTTTCAATGCCTTGTGTTTTTAGTAAGTTGTTTGATTAATAGTTGAAAGATGCGATAATTGTTACTCTATTTTTAACCCATGAGTAATCATTTATGTAAAATTAAAGGTATATGTTCTCATAATAATTAATTACGTTTATTAGAGTTGGCACTTGGTACGTAATAATATTGTTAGGTTTTGCACGTTAACTTAGGCTTATAATTAGTATAACTGTAGATCACGCGGTACCGCCGAGGTTACAGAGTTATACGAGAATTCTAGCTTCTTCTCTTATAATCATTAAATTTTAATTACAAAAAAAAGTACAATTGTTTTGAGATGTGAAATAATGATGAGCCCAACTTGGTGGGACCACGCCACAGTTTATTTAACATTCCGATTCAATCTTGCTTGACGCAAAAGCAGTTTCCTGATTTTACTCAACAAAAAAGATCCCGTTATTCATGCTTATCCTTTATAAAAGAAAACTCGAGATTTATGAATAAAATCAACGAAAAATATTTGACTCAATTCTATTTTACTCAAATTACATAAACTTAATTTGTGTTTAGTTCACCAATTAGATATGAAATTTTTATATTGGAATTAGTTGATATTTTAAAAATTAATTATAATTTTTGTTGATTTTTTAGAAAAAAAAATAGTTTATTTGAAATTGAGTTAAAATGTAAAATAAAATGTCAGTTTTGTACAAATCATTGTTACACAAATCATTGTTTTAAGAGTAAAAAAGTGAAAAATATACTTATCACTGCACCAACTTCCTAACTAATTTTATGTATCATCATGGTGATTATTACAATTCACTAATATATTTTATCTAGCTAAGTTAAAAAATTAATATTAATTGTACTTCTTTTAAATAACAACGATAATAATGCATTTATATTTATAAGCTTAGTCTTTAAATTGTCCCTAATTACAAGATATTAATTTATTGCAAATAATAAAGGTTCTTGTACCACTGCACCTCATGCGGGTTCGACCTCCACCCCTGCTGCGCCAAGCTGCCGATGGTGCTTGACGACGGCGAGACGAAGCTCTACCTTTACCGGAAAGTAAGCTCGTCATGCCACCGGTGCGGGCGAAAAGGCCGGAGCTGGAGCTACCGGTCATCGTGCAAGAAGTACAACCTCCACGTGGCGTGCGTGAGGGAGATGCTGATGGAGAGCTGGTCGGAGATTTACGCCGGCCGAGGGAAGGGATTGACTACTATGCGGACACTCGAGACGAGGATTCCGAGCCTCAAGAACACGCTCCAAACGCATCACCGGAGAGGGAAGGGGAAAGTCAAGAAGTGCTGCGAGATGGCGGGGCTTGCCTTGCAGTTTGTCATCTCCGCCGTGTTGGGAGATCCGACGACTCTCATCGCCGGCCTTATTGGGACGCTGATTTCGCGAGCGTGATAATTGGAAGGGAGAAATGTTGTGGGAGATGTACAAAATATATATATAATAGATTTCAATGGTTACTCTGTTTACCCGTTCTACATGTGAACAAACTCTTAACAATTAGTAACAAGCCACTTCAATATGTTTCGAATTGTGAACATATATAAATGTTGTTAGTTTGAGTACAGTTATATATAATTATACTCCATGATTAATTTTTATCTATTCATGACACCAATAATATGTTAGTCTTGTGGGATTAATGGCCTACTGTCGAAAGTAGTTTGGTAGACAGACGGTCTCAAGTAATCTTACGAAATATATATGTTTGAAATTATTTTTAAACTATCAGTATAATGTGTATTAAGATGACATGTTTTATCTCTAAACAAAATTATTATGGGCTCCAATGATAGCTACTTACCACTCCCTACACTTTTTGATGAACAAAAGGGAAAAAAAAAAAATCATTTAGCTAAACATCTTTTTTAATTTAATATGAATTCTCATATCCATAAAAAAAAAAAATCAAATCAATGAACATAAGTATGAGTATGACTTTTGGTTTAATTTGTTTTAATTGCTTTGTTCAGGTAGCACAATTAATACATAGTTGCAGACATATAAACAAGCGGTAATTTTTGATCTTTTTTTTTCATAGAGTTCGAATGTTCCTATCTCAAATTAAAAAAATTAAAAAATAAATAAATAAATAATATATTTACATAAATAATTAAAGTAATTAAATAAAATATTTTAAAAATATTTTAAGTAAATAGCAATAATATAAATAATTTATTTATATGTTATTTACCTAATAAATTTACTATTTATTTTAAATATTTTAAAATCTTACTATTTGCTTCAATTATTTTACTATAAATATTGTTTACTACATTTTTCACTATATATATATATATATATATATATCTCACAATTCATTTAAAAGCCCACAAAATTGCAGTCCACAATTTTGTGTGTTACAGTTGTGTACTATTTTTAAAGTGTTGTTATTTATTTATTTGTGCCACTGTAATATTAAAATTAATTTAGTTTTTGACAGAACTGATTTATTTGACTTTTAAAACTCTAATGGTTTTCCTCCAATTCAACCCAATTCTTTGTGTCCTACAAGGATTTTATGCAAAGCTGCCTTTCATTCTTCTTCTTCTTTTTTTTTTTTTTTTTTGGATAAAAGAATTACTAGAGCTGGTAAGCTATGTACAAAAAGACCCCACTTTAGAGTTTATTGGAATAAAGTGACAAAGAAAAAGATGAAAAGTAACGGGGTGATTTAGCAAGCGTCCATTTTCATGGCATTTTGTCACTGTCTTAGTGAATCTACCAACCAAAGACGAGGCAGTGACTGAGCATATTTTTCGCAACTGAAAAGCTTATCTTATACGCATTCAATTGGTCATCAACTAAATTAAAACTAAGCAATAGTACATTATTTGTACCTTTCCTCCTTGTAATGTCTATAACATTTATAATGCATATCATTAATTTCTCTCTTTATTCATTCATCATTCATTAACCATTGATATAATCATCATCAATGCCATATTCATTATATATATAAATACGAACGTGTGTTTTCATCCCTACTTCAAAACTAGTCATTTAACATTTACAATGTTCACAATGTGGCACCTCCAATATTCGCCACATGTTTTTTTTTTTTTTTTTTACCCTTATTAAAACAATTCTTTTCAAATATATCCACGATTAAACCCTCTCAACTAATAATTTGAAGACAACAGACTATTTCACACTCATGAAACACGTGTTCCAACTACTAGTATAGTACGTGGGAATATATTTTCAAGTTTTGTACTTCAATCTTTTTATTGAATGGTTCAAATTTATTACTTTTCACTTAATTTAAATCCAATGATTTAGTTTTAGTCCACGTGATTTCTTAATTCTTTTTACACCTATACTTTACACATTATTTATAATAAATATATGGAAGCGTTTATTGACATCTTTTTGTTTACTCTCCACATACCTCTTTTTCATAATTTTTTATTACCAAAATACCCTTAAATAAAGTTACAGTTAAGGGCAAAAAAGATTTTAAAGATACTTTCACACACATCACCTTAATAGTTAAAAATAATAATTTACCCTTTAAATCCAACACAAGTCAAAGGTACAATAAAATCTATTCAATATTTTTTTTAAGATAATATCAAATTTAATATTGATCAAAGAAATATAGACTTTTACTTCTCATGACAAAAACCATAAATTTTTTTTTTTCAGATATCATGTCATTGTTTGTGGGATTTTTTTTTTTTTTTTTTTTTTGGGCGATGGTAGTTAATTATATGTCTAATTTATTGAAAACGAACCAATCGATCAGTTGGTTGTTTGAATTTCATGATTGTGCAGGAAGATGGAAGGATGTTTCTAAATTTTATATATGATGCTTGAGGTTAAAAACCGTCGTGCAGATTTTATTATTATTTTTTTCCAAAGAACAGATTTAGTTGTTGAGTCATCTTCTGGAGGATGATTTTTCTTTTGCTTTACAATAATATTGAAGCATTAAAAATAAAAATAAAAAAAGAAGATAATGATGAAAAAAGATAACAACAACGTAAGGAAAACAAAAAGATTTTTTTGAAAATAATAAAAAAGGATAACTTATTGATTGGTGGATTTAAAAAGGATAAAAATTAAAACTCAATTTTAGGGACTTTTTTGGAAAATAAGAGGGGTCTAATAAGTAACAGATAAGAGAGGCCAAACAAGAGGACTTTTTTGGAAAATAAGAAGGGTCTAATAAGTAATTGATAAAATTCAAGATTTAATAAGTGGGTGGTTTAAGAAAAGGGGTGAGGAAAGAAGATGGAGTAGTGGTAATAGACGCTCCCTAAATATATATGCGGATTTCTTAAGTATTATCTAATCATAAATACATCTCTATTAATCTATTTTTTTTCACATAATATTCCAAGATTTTTATAAAATATTAACTTAATGTATATTTAAATTATCACATTAAAATAATTATTTTCAAATGAATCTATTTTTTTAAAAAAACAATCTCTCTCTTTTTTTTTTTTTTAGTTTTTAATTATTTTGATGAAAATATAACACTTTTTTCCACTACCAACTAAAATTAAACTAATTAAACTAAAAGAGTGGTATTTGACATAATCTATAAAAAATTATTACTATTAATTTAGTAATTAAGCTTTTCCTACTTTTATATATAAATTCATTATGATTTTTAAGTGTACAGTCCACGTGTCTAAGCCACGTGATTCAGGCTGGTCCTTGTGATATAAGAGAAATAACGTTTGGAAATGGCCTTTGGTTTTAGAAAATGCAATTGGAACGGCATATTCTTTCTTTCCCTTTTTTTTTTTTTTTCCCCTTCTTTTTCGAAAAATGGATTAAGGGCATATTCTTCCCCCATGTACAACTGAGATTTTATATTTTATATTTTATTTTATATTTAAATTTTTTTAAGGAAAAAAAATGAAAGAATTGATCTTTAAGGCTTTCTTGATCAGATTACTTTAACTCCAACTAAATTATATTTTTTTTGTTAGATTTTTGTCCTTTTCTAAAAATCAACAAAAATTATAAATAGTTTTTAAAAGGTCAACCAACTCCAATTTAAAAATTTAACTCCAATTAACGATTCAAACAGATGCTAAGTTTCTATTTATATCATTTGACCCATATTATGCAGGTATGACATGACAACGAAAAACAAAATTTTCTTTTAGGCACTATAAAATTTTCTCTGTATTAATTACTTAAATACTCAGTTTCCGACTTTCTGTTCTGAAGTATATATAAGATTTTCTCTATATTAATTACTTAAATACTCAGTTTCTCACTTTCTGTTCTGAAGTTAAAAAAAAAAAAAAAAAAACTCGGTTTACTATTTATATTATCATGGAAACATTTTAAAAATAGAACACGAATCTTATCTTATATGCACTCTAAAGGAAAGATCAAAGAAAGAAACCTAGCTACAGTTCATAGTCGATGTATTATTATTAATAAGGAAATGGTAACAAATAGCATAATCAGAAGATAGTAATTAAAATTATAACATGTTTGTAAATTGATGATAAATTATAGTATTTTTTCATTTTATTCTTATTTTACCCTTTTCTTCACCCTCACCTATCTTCCCCCCCTCTCTCTGTCTTCTCACTCTTTCCCCTTTGTCTTTGTCTCTCTGTCTCTCTCTCTCGCTCTCTCGCTCCTCTCGTCGACTGGAGATTAGGACAGCAACGGCGACGAATTTGCTACGGTGACGAGGCTGCGTGATATGAAATCCATCGCGTTTCTTTTTCGGCGATGGGTTTCCCTCGCGATCTTCTTCTTTGGGATTTGTTGGATTTTTTTGCAGGTGAACTGGTCGAGGTTTGGCACCGGTGACATACGAGATCGGACATAGTTGCAAAGATGGCGGCTTTTCACCGATGTTTTTGGTTGTAGCATATTGTTGTTGACTTTTGCTTTTTGCAGGTATTGTGTCGAGGTCGGTGGCTGCTCTTTGCGTTGGTGGCTAGTCCGTACGGTGGTGGCGCTTGCGGTGGGTTGTGACGACGACAGTGGTGGTTTGGGAAAGTTAGGGTTTAGGTTTTCATTTGTGATTGATATCCGGCTGCTTTTCTTCGATCTCCAGTAGAATGGGGGCTACGACGGCGACCTAGTAATTGCGATGTTGTCTCCTTTGCGTGGTCATCGACGGTGGTGGGCGGCGAGCAACAGTGACCTAGGGTCAGGGTTAGGCTGATTTGGGGCTAAGTTAGGGCTAATTTGTTATATTAACTAATTCCCTGGAGTTTTTGTAAATATTAAAGAATTATGGTGTTAGTTGATAAAAAAAAGTTATGAAATCTACTAATAGAAACTGAAACAAATTTCAAAAAAAAAAAAAACAAACTTATTAGTAAATACTGGAACATATTAACTGTGTAAAATTTAAATACAATAAATCCAAGTATTTAGTAGTAAATCTAGATATTTCGATATCAGTAAATACTGATATTCACTAGCAAATACTAGTGCATATCAACTGTGTAAAATTTAAATACAATAAATTCAAGTATTTACTAGTAAATCTAGATATTTACTAATAAATCTAATACACATTACCTACTTAAATCCAAGTAAATAATGCGATTTACCTTGTTTAATGCATGTAAAAATCATTATTTATAGGTAAATATTATATTAATATTAGATTTATTAAAAAAATAACTCAGATAAATATCATTATTAAAAAAAATACCATTATTTACAGGTAAATATCATTTTTTACGGTTTTCTATTCGATGAGTAAATATCGGTTTATCAAGCTAATATCAAATTTATTGATAAATAAATCACGTAAATACAAATATTATCATGTCAATATCATTATTTACAGGTAAATATCATTATTTACTGTTTTTATCTAACAAGTAAATTTCACATTTATCAAGTAAATACGAGACTAACTGATAAATAAACCATTGTTATTATGTAAATACCATTATTTACAAATAAATATCACTATTTAATGATGAATACCACATTAACATAATATAGCAAATGCTGTATGTACAAGTAAATAATTGGATTTACCTTATTTAATTCTAAATTGATTAGTAAATATTTGGATTTATCACACAAACTAATTAAAAAAACAATGCATATAAATTGAAAATAACGTAATACCAAGTAAATTAAAAAATTTTCCATACATCTTCAAAATGTGTAGAGATTTCAGAGTAAATATTACTATTTATTAATGAAAATCAAACATGTAAATATTATTATTTACTTGTAAATATGAATATTTAAAAAAAAAAAGTAAATATGAATATTTTACTATTTATTAATGAATATCAAACAGGTAAATATTACTATTTACTAGTAAATATGAATATGAATATTTTTCAACAAAAAAAAAAAAAGTAAATATGAATATTTGATGCTTTTTAAAAAAAAATTTTATTACAATTTTTGGTTTGTTTTAGAATTGTAGATTCACCCCATATACTAAAAAAAAAAAAAAAAAATCCTAAACTAACCTAAATTGAAAATAACGTAATACCAAGTAAATTAAAAAATTTTCCATACATCTTCAAAATGTGTAGAGATTTCAGAGTAAATATTACTATTTATTAATGAAAATCAAACATGTAAATATTATTATTTACTTGTAAATATGAATATTTAAAAAAAAAAAGTAAATATGAATATTTTACTATTTATTAATGAATATCAAACAGGTAAATATTACTATTTACTAGTAAATATGAATATGAATATTTTTCAACAAAAAAAAAAAGTAAATATGAATATTTGATGCTTTTTAAAAAAAAATTTTATTACAATTTTTGGTTTGTTTTAGAATTGTAGATTCACCCCATATACTAAAAAAAAAAAAAAAAAATCCTAAACTAACCTAAATTGAAAATAACGTAATACCAAGTAAATTAAAAAATTTTCCATACATCTTCAAAATGTGTAGAGATTTCAGAGTAAATATTACTATTTATTAATGAAAATCAAACATGTAAATATTATTATTTACTTGTAAATATGAATATTTAAAAAAAAAAGTAAATATGAATATTTTACTATTTATTAATGAATATCAAACAGGTAAATATTACTATTTACTAGTAAATATGAATATGAATATTTTTCAACAAAAAAAAAAGTAAATATGAATATTTGATGCTTTTTTAAAAAAATTTTTATTACAATTTTTGGTTTGTTTTAGAATTGTAGATTCACCCCATATACTAAAAAAAAAAAAAAAATCCTAAACTAACCTAAATCACCCTAAATCCCTAACCCTAAAGCCACCCACAGTTGCCGTCACCGGTGAAGATGGCTTGCTTATGTGTCAAAAACAGGAACCGCGGGGAGGGCTCAAAATCTCGCACCATTGACGACGATATCTCGTCGAAATGGATCATGTTCTCATCACGATTTCGCTGGGTTCACGATTTCACCATCACGAAGCTGAGGTCAGCAAAGATCTGTCGGGATTACATGATCGGCGATCTCACGGGTCCCATTGTCGCGCGATTCTCATCCCATCGTGGCCGGCTTGCACTTCTCGCCATCGGATCTTGCGTTTCTCACTTCGTCGTCACAATCGTCGGCATTGATTGATTTCGACGACGACACTGCAGCTTCAATTCCGACATGGATGGCGGCACTTGTTGCTTCGATAAGGACGGCGGTGGCTGTTCAGGTCTGGGACAGCGAAAGTGAGATCCGTCATGACATCGATCCCAACACCGTCACCCGCCACCGTTGCGATTGACTGTTGTGTCTTCAACGAGGAGGGAGTAAGATAAGAGGACAAAAGGGGGAGAGAGAAGAGAGAGAGACTTAGGGATATTTTTGGGTTTTATCTTATTATTCATCCTATTTATGCTATTTGGTAACAATATTTTAAATTATGCTATAATTTTAAAATCAGGTATTATGTTATGCTATTTTGGTCTTTCACCCTTACTAATATTGTATGTCTAATAGTCTTATCAAGGAATCGTGGATATATTAAAAATTGAAGAAGAAAATGAAAGAAAAGAAAAAAAAAACACAAAGATTTAACGTGATTTGATAAAACAATTACATTTATTAATAAGGAGACGAAATAAGATTTATTAGTAAAGGGTATTATTAATAGGCTTTATATAAAAACAAATTATTTAGAGTTAGATAATAAGGTAAGTTGCTCAAAATTATCAAATTTCTAAAATCAAAAGCTTTCCTTATTTAAAAAGAAATACAAGTAAATTATAATTGTCAAAGATAGTTATATATATATATATATATATACAAAAAAAAAAAAAATCAACTTTCCTTATCAGGTGTATATGGAAGAATATTGACATAAACAAATCTAAAAAAGAATGGCGTACGATGAATCCCATGTGGTAGGAAAAACGTGGCGCCAAGTATAATCGTTCCAATCGCTTCATTAATCTTGATTAACTAAGTCAATTAATTAATAATTCGATCAAATCCACGACATCAACGCGTAAATCTTCTTGTCTAAAATATATATATATATATATATATATATATATTCTTTGTGACAATCTCCTCCAAAATCAAGCTTATATATAAATAGGCCACAGAAAGCATATATATATATATATATATATATATATGATCATATAATTGTACATTTTATATGGGCAATATTTGCCCCTCTTATAATCAGTCAACGTCCGCAGCCACAGTGAAGCTGATTCTCCAAAACGGAGATCTGAGAGCTTATATATATAGGCCACAGAAAGCATATATATATATATATATGATCATATAATTGTACAATTTATATGGGCAATATTTGCCCCTCTTATAATCGGTCAACGTCCGCAGCCACAGTGAAGCTGATTCTCCAAAACGGAGATCTGAGAGAATTCTCAAGCCCGGTTAAGGTCTCGCAGGTGCTTCAGGACGATTCGACGAGCTTTGTATGCGACTCCGACGACATGGATTTCGGGGAGTTTGTTTCCGCCGTTGATGAGAACGAAGAGCTTCAGCTAGGTCAGCTTTACTTTGTGTTGCCGTTGACATGTTTGAACCGTCCCGTTCCTCCGGAGGAGATGGCCGCTTTGGCGTTAAAGGCAAGTGAGGCGTTTCGAAAGATGCGAGGCGGCGGTGGCGGTGGCGTTGGGCGGGCGAGGTGCTGTGGAGTTGAAGGGGTGGAGACTTTAGAGTTTGCCATCAAGCGGAAGGATGTGAATAGGTACCGGTGGGTGGCGGACACCGTTGGCAGTGGCGGCAGCGACAGCGGTGATCGCCAAGAATTTGTGAGTCGGAGAAGACGGAGGAGGACCGGAGGTTGTAGGGTTGGACGGCAGCGTTTTGTTGCCGAGTTAAGTGCAATTGAGGAGGAGTAATAGTGAAGACATGGTTTATGCAAGGACTAATTAGCAATTACCATGATAATTAATTAGTTAGTGATCATGGGTTAATGATATATATAACACAATTCCATTCAATTTCTTTGGGAATATTTGGTTGGTTGGTTGGTTGGTTTGTTAATATGCATATCTCAAAATTTCATGGAATGTTATCGATTGAGTATGTTTACATGTACATAATTCTTTGTCAATTTATTCTATGATACGTAACTTGCTATTAATTCCATCCGATATGTTAACAAAAATAATTAATAGTATAACGTGCTCAAGGATATATATCCGAGGATTAAAACATTCAAGGAAATCTTCATATTTTAGAAGTAACGATATAGAAATAGGAATATAGTATTTTTTTTTCATAGAATATCCCCAATGAAAATTTCCGTAAATATTGATTTTTTTTTTCTTACGGAAATATCAGTTTCTTTAAAAAATGTACTTCTAAATGACAAAGTATTGCGGAAATTTCCTTGAAAATATCGATAAATATACAAAAATATTGGTTTTAATGTTTTTAATTTAATAAAATTCATGATTTTTTTTTTTTTTAAATTCACTCACAATCTTCTTTATATACATATACATGGCATGTTCAAGACTATAAATAAAAATACTAGAAGGTCGTGTTTTGGTATCAATATTTGATAAACTAATAAGGCATTGTAAATACTTTCAAATATCCAAGACACTATTTTTGATATTGATATTTGTTATCATGTGTGAAAATATGGATGTAAAATATCTATATTAGACTAACTTTCAATTATTTTATTTAATTGATGAATGGATGCTTATCATTTTATTGTACAATGATTACTTCTTACATGTAAATTTTATCATGTACTTGAGGCCCATCTGGCAAAGCTTTAATTTGCTTTTTGCTTTTAGTCAGTAGAAGAAGAGAGCAAAGTTGTGATTTTCCAGTAAGTGTTTGGAAATCACATTTTTGAAACAGTTTTTGAAGTCAAAATGACTTTAAAATATTTTCATAAATAATAAAAAATGTTAAAATAAAGTTCATAATATTTAATTTAAATTCATATTCAAGTTTTAAAGTCTGTTCAGAAGAGTTTTTTTCATAAGTCATTTTTCTATTCCTTTCTCAGGATTGAAGATTAAAAGCACTTCTGATAGATCATCTAAGCATGTCCGGAAGCAGCTTTTCATCTCAGAAAGTCGAAAACAACTTCTAATAAATTCTGTCAAACAAGTTTTAATTGAGAATTTAATTTATGTATTATTAATTAGTTCAGAGTTTTTTAAAATTTTATTTAAGAATTAGTATTTCAGAATAAATTTCTGTATTTTTACGTTAATTTCTATCGATATCTATATTTGTCTAAAATCTAAGTACCAATATTTTTATAAATATCGATATTTTCATTTTTGGATACAACACATCATCATGTTATCTCTATTTCCCATCGCATTATTTATGAGGTTTCTAATCTTTCATGAGTATAGATTACTAGAGGTTTAATTAAGAACGTTTTTTACTTCCACAAGAGTTTTTTTTTTTTTTCTTCTTATAATTAACGACTTCGATTATACCTCAACTCCTCCTTGATAGTAGTTTCTATTTCAGTAATAAAATCCTTCCTATTAGGAGATTCAAGCAATTAGTCAAAAACAAACTATATATATTCATATCTTCACATGCGATTTTAGTCTACAATTTCTTAGAAGTGTTATGACAGAAGTATATGGCTATTTTACTTGATCAATACTATGTTAGTTAACCAATTCAAACTAACAATTCTCCCATATACTTGACCTTTGAGAGAATATACCAATGCACAACATTTACCCTAGTGACAAAACCAGAACAATTTTTCACTGAAAAACAAGATATAGTTACAAATTTTAATTATCAAGTGGGACATGAGGATAATATTTCTCATGATATATATATAGGCCGGGCACAACTTGAATTTTTGAAAAACAAAGCTAAAAAAACTAAAATTACAAAATAAGTGATGACATGACCAAGTAGAATTTCTCTTATAACATAAGGGCACAATAGATTTTTTTTTTTTTGAAAGTTTAGTTGTTTAATTTGAAATTTTAAAAGTTGAGTTGGGGCGCATGCCCCATCTAAACTACATGTGGCTTTACCACGGCATAGATTAATTAAATTATTGGGAGATTTCTCCACAAAGATCGAGAGCGTGACATGTGTTCTCTATGTACTACACATGTCATTTGGAATAATTGATCGACGACAAGAGGTAAGTCGACTTTAGGTAAAGGTAAAACTTCGATAGGGGCCAAGGTCGATGTCAAGGTTTTTACCTTGATAGGAATTAGGATCAAAGTCGTGCCTCGACAGGGATCGAGGCAATAAACTAAGCACTAAGGGCAATTAGTAGATTGAGATCGTGATTCTAGTGACCGAAGTAACCTTCCCGATCAAGGAAAAATAATATCTAACGAACGACAAGTCATTGATACTTGTAATCAAATAGAATCATGACAAACACTATCATTACAAAGGGAATATTTTCTTTAATCTATTTCTTAAAGAGTAATCTCTTAGTATTCTTGAAACCCTAATAATTGATGACATAGAGCACTTTGCATCATTATTTATCTCCCCTTACTCTCTCACAAAAGCTCTTCTATAATTCCTTTCTTTCTATTGTCTTCCTAAGAGTGTGTTTGGTAGGGGAGAAAAATTGAAGGAAGGGGAGGGGGGAGGGATTGGTGGAAGGATTTTGACAATTATGATTGTTTGGTAGGAGCGAAGAGAGGAAGGAAGGGGTTTAAGGAGGGACTCTCAATCCTTCAAAAGATCTCAATTTTAATCCCTCCAAATTGGAGAGATTTTTGGAAGGATTCAATATGCCTAATTGATATAGAATGAAATTATTATATTGCCCTCGTTAATAACAAGGTACTTTTCTTGGCTTGAGGACATGAAACTAAACCTGGGTGGGTTTTCTTTTTTCTTTTCTTTTTTTTTTTTTTAACTTCAAAAAATTCCTTAGCTGAGAAACGAGAAGAAAGTTCAGTGGGATTGCTACTATTGTTGCAAACTTTGCTTGAGATCCAAACTGATGCTAGTACGTAGTGTGACCAAAGCAATAGTTGACAAAGAATTCTTCTTTGCTGAAGGTTCTTTTATAGAAGATATTTGTATTGAGTTTTTTTTTTTTTTTTTGTTTTTGTTTTTGTTTTGTTTTGGTGAATATGTTTGTATTGAGTTTGTTTGATATGAAATCTTGCTGCAACTATATCTCTAGATATGGGAATACCTAACAGATCTGTAATTAGGCTTACTATTTCTCTAGCTATGTGAATCAGCATATCTACATAGCTCGGTATTAACCAATAATTATATAATGAATTATACTTCTTGTGATAGAAACAATAAAAAAAATTACTTGTGTTTGTAAGTGTATAACGCAATTTATAAGAAAATAACATCCAAAAAAATTTATTGCAGTTGGTGGCTTTCCAATATCATGTTACCTTGGCCTACTAGCCAACACTCTGGCTCTATTATAGTTGTCGATTTGTGAGAAGCAAACAAAACAATGAAACATCTAGGAAAGTAATAAAATACATAAATAAAGAAAAAAAAAAAAGAAAAGAAAAAGGATATTTATATAAACATAAATTCAACAATATAAATGCCCATCACTATCCAAACGGCAAGAATGAGAGGACAGCCTAAGAGGAGGCAGTTATGGACATATATTAGCGGAAGAAAAGTTGGCTAATAATTGAGACCACATAGAGCAAACTTCCATGCGGTAATTGAGGCAAAAGAAAAAGGTGCAAGAGATCGAAGAAAATTGTATAAATCAGAACATAATTTTGAAGAGTGTAGACCAAGAGCAAGTACTTAATTTGCGTTTGGTGTACGGGTTTGGACTGAAATTTTTAAGTTGATATTAGTTGACTTTTCAAAAACTAGTTATAATTTTTATTTATTTATCAGAAAATGACAAAAACTGATATGAAAACTTTTAGTTTGAACTTTAGAACCAAATGCATCCTTAATTATTATATATATATATATATATATATATTGATTCTTACATCTATTTATTTGTTTTTTTTTTTTTTTTTCTTTGGCCTCTTTATATGTATGGACCATCGACGAGGCTTCCTCGAAGGAAACCATCTTGTGCGCTCGTGAGCAATATTGCCCGCATATAATGAAAATAAAGTGACAAGTAATAGGAAGATTCAATTCTTTCGCGCATGAAAATTCTGGGAAAAATTCAAAGAATCTCTCTCTTAATGATTTTCCGTTTGTTTTTTACTGTCCTACTTAATTTTCCGTCAATTTTATTTGTGAACATATACCATGAGCTTGATTTGCGTCTATATACTTTTATGTTTTTCCAGATCATCTAGAAAATTCAATATACTCTCTTTCCTCCAAAAACCAAACCCCAAGATTCCTTCCATTTCTTTTATCATAACCCATTTGCAAAGACCTCCGAATGTATTTGCATTGCATGCTTGGTATGTCCTTTTTTAATTTTATTTTATTTTTCTACTTTGAATAATTAAATCCCAATTTGGACCAAAAGATGATGTTATTATTAGCTAGGAAGTGTTGCTTATTTCATATTTGCACGTGTTTCTGAACACGATCAATTTATCATAATTTTTTAATATATATCAACCGATCTAATATGTAATTTATATTATTTAATGGATTGTACTTCTTTAAAAAAAATGATCTTGTAAATTAGCATTTAGAAGTTACATTTATGAACTAAAAAAAAATGACAGCTCACATTCTATCTGAGCTAATATTAAAACGTTTAGATCAAATAGTATTTTTAACAAGATCACATGTATGAATTTTATAGGTGTAGTTATTCTAATGTTGTCTAATTAATCTTATGATCATTTGAAAATCGCCAAGATGATCAATTGGATTGGTGTGGCAGCGCCCACAAAGGAATCTAACGTGTCTCATGACAACTGCAACATCTTAGAATATTCATACTATGTAAAAGAACAACCACTATATAACATCCACTTCTCTTTTTCTTTCTTTTTTCTTTGTAAATTAACATATACTTTACTTTCCCATTAAAAAAAATAACATTAAAAAAAAGTAGTATCTTTATGCCCCGAATAAATCATTGAATCTTTATCAACTAATTTTATAAATAATTTAATAAACTTGACATGTACGTGATGCATGACTCTAATCCTTGACTTAATACGAGCGAAGGCTCCAAGGAGAACTGTGTCAACACATCATCACTACTCGTGATAAATAACATGCACTTTAACCTTTCTTATTAATGCTCGATAATCATGATTCCCACTTTACCCTTTCTTATTAATGCTCGATAATCATGATTCCCTTATATCCTCTTTCTTCACTCATTTTCTCCCCCTATAAATAGCATCAAATCCTCTCTTCCCTAACCAACACACACACAATCATTTCCCTCTCTCCAAAACCAAAACCAAACCAAAACACCCTCTCTTCCTCTCTCTCTCTGTCTCTCTCTCTCTCTCTAAATTGACATGGGTATTTGTGCATCTTCCCAATACACCAACAACAAGGCCAGAATGAGCCTAGTAAACTGGCCACGCACAGTCCAGATAATCCACTTCGAAGGAAAGCTCCAAGAGTACGAACACCCGGTGAAAGCAGCCCAAGTTTTGTCCCAAAAGCAGGGCTGCTTCCTCTGCAGCTCCGAATCGATGTTCGTCGACGCCCACGTGCCCCAGCTGCCCCTCAACGAGGAGCTCCAACTGGGCCAAATCTACTTCCTCTTGCCACTTTCTCAGGCCAAAACGCCACTCTCCCTGCAAGACCTTTGTGCTCTCGCCATCAAGGCCAGTTCTGCTCTTTCCTGCTCGTCAAACAGAGTAGTTGGGTTTCATCAGGGATGTTGTAACATTCCCGATTCTGGGTTTAACGTGATCGGAATTAATGTTGACCTCTGAGATTGATTTTTCTTTTTTACTTTTAGCTGACTGTAGGTCAGTTAGTAATTTTATCGAACACTTTGTGAGCATCAATTGGTAGATTTTTTTTTTTTTTTTTTTTTTTGGTTGAAGCTTGATATTGGTGGAAATTCCACCAAAGCAGCTATTCGAATTTAGGTAAAACAAGGGAAATATGTAAAAGCAGGGGAAATCCTATGGTAGGATAGAAAAGATATTATTTTCCCACAATTTCTTGAAGTCGAATTTTCATTATGTTTGAGAATTTTACATGGACAACCTTGGGTATTAAGGAAATGGATTCGACTTCTGTATTCTTCTTTTAATGTCTCTCTTTTGTCTCTATAATAATATTACAGTGATATATACTTAAATTACAGTCATTTCGGATTGAATAAAGATGCGAGAGAAATTATATGGCCCACTAACCAAGTAAAGCCTACCATCTCTTTAACATCCCAACCAATGGCTAGTGGTACTATTGTTGTGGGTTGCTGACCACAAGATTGACCAAATTGATTATATATGTGACATGTAATAGAAAATAAGAGTCAAATCATTTTTTTACTTGACTTCATATTATTTCTTTTTCTTGAGATGAGAGAGGACTTGATGTATTAATTTAAAATTAAGAAATTAGATTGACAATCTATTCTCTCCGGTTTTCAAAATGTGATTCACAAATTCACAATCATAATAGTTATATTTTATAAATATCTTATCTCTAATTTACTTGCAAAATGTTTATATAAAAAATATACAAAAAATTTTTAATAACAATCTATATTGATAATTTTGTTCACGTAATATCATATAATTGTCCTAATTGTTATTAACTTTATTAGAATAGGTTAGGAAATATTTTTATTAGAATAAAATAATATAGCATAATTCAAGTTTTTACATTTTATAATAATTATCTAAATAAAAAAAATTACAAAACTTGTTTTTCATTATTTTATATATTGTCTTGATGTTATTACCATTTAAGTACGATCAACTGTAAAATCAATATACAAATCGATAATAGTGTAAATTTTTTGAAAACATAATTATGAATGGGTGTGTAATAGTCCAATTTATTTTTTGTTTAAGTGAACTCATAAATCAGATTCGTAATGACTTTGATTCTGAATCATATAAGTAACCTTATTTGGACTCTAAATACTTACTTCATATACTATCAGTTCGAATTTTGTCAACTCCGATTACATGCAAGTAAACACACTAATAAAGTATTATAAAATTGTTAACTGGTTTTTTTTTCGTATTTAAAATTTGGTCAATATTTGTCAAAAAATAAAGGTTTAAACTAGAAATTAAAAACACACCGGATAATTAGGACATTTCTGAAAATGTAGTGTAAAATGTGACATTACTTATTCCTTTTTAATAGAAAAATATTAGGAACACCAACTTTAATATCAACTTTTGAGAACCAACATATGTGGTAAATGTGTTATCGTTATTTTATTAGTAAGTGTTTAAAATATTGTCACATCAATTGATTGCATCTACTAATAAAAATATGACACATAAGTTTATTTATTTTATTAGTAAGTGTTTAAAATATTGTCACATCAATTGATTGCATCTAATAAAAATATAACACATAAGTTTATTCTAAAAATATAACACATAAGTTTATTCTCAAAAAATTATGATTGAAATTGGTGTCCTTAATACTATCTATTTTATTACGTTGGATTTTAGGAGTAGCTTGCTTACTAATAAATATCTAACTGTTTCAGAGCAAAATATATATATATATACACACACGTATATATCTAACTATCAACGTACATTGATTTTAGAAGTAGTGTTCATGTGAACGTTTTATACGCGTTTTCAGACACAAATATTGTTTGTCAAGGAGAAATCATTTTAGCAGCAACAAAACCTTAAAGAATGTTTGTATAATTTTCTTTTATTTCGATCTCATATAATTTTGATCTTTCTTGGATTTTTCGTCGACTAGTCCCCCATAAACAACCATATATAATTAGTATGTTCCACAATAAACAATATCCGTAACAACCCTTAGGGTCCGTTTGGTGCATGAGTTTGAGTTGAAATTTTTAAGTTTCAATAGTAAATTTTTTTGAATTTTCAGAAAAGACAAAAAACTTTTTGGGAAAAAAACAAAAACTTTTTGAGAAAAAAAAAAAATTTTGAAATGATAAGTTTGAACTTACCAACCAAACAAAGCCTAACTTCATGGCAAAACAAAAATGGAAAGGGACCATTGCGTTTGCACTTTTTCTTCTTCTTCTTCTTCTTTTTTTTTTTTTTTTTAATATTTTCTTGTGTGCATTATGGATTGGTAATATATTAATTATACATTTGAATTATCGTTTGAAACTGTTTTTGAACATATTTACAAAGTTTTTTTTATAAAAATTTCAATTTACAGTCATACAAAATTTATTAGAGAGACATTATGTTTTTTTACTTGGACCATATATTTAGTATGACATCAAATTTTCTCTCACATCCCCACAAGATTGAGACAAGATGCGAGATAAGTTAATACAAATATATGATGCCATACTAAATTTATTTTTCAAATATATGATCGAAATTATAGGAGGTAAGTTAATGCTTATAGTATTATCACAACTTTAATTTTTTATATAGATCTCAAAACACGATAAGTATGAACAGTTTGACCATGAAACTTAAAAAGAGTTTTTTGTTTTTAAACACTAATTTATTCTCCAGAATCAAAATAATGTGTTTGCCTAATGTTTTTACGTTACTCAATTTCAATTTAAAAAGACATTTATTTTCTTCCTAACAAAAATAAATAAATAAATAAATAAAAGAAGAAATAAAGACTTTGTTGGAAACTTTCATTGTAGGCACCTTACGCGTTTGCTTGGAAGTCAAATTGGACGTTCCTATATGCTATGAGGATCTTAACTCTACTTAACCATGCGCGAATGTTACTGTCGCTTTAAGATATATATATATATATATATTAACTTCTCCCATATTTTTTTTTGTTAGGGGCGTCTATTGACACCCCTCAATCTATTTTCCTCACTTTTTTTTTTAAATTATTTATCAATTAAATTTTAAATATTCAATATATTACTTATTACACCCTTCTTATTATTCTACAATGATCCCTACAATTTTAATTTTACTTTTATTCCTTTTTGCACTCACCAACCAACAAATAATCCCATAAGTTTTTTTAAAACAATTCTTTTTTACCATTTGTTGTTTTTCTTATTTTTTGACTTCTTTTTTTTTTTTTTAAGAAATTCTTCTTTTTTTCTTTTGGAAATAAGATTTAATGAAACTAATAAAGTTGTAATTTTATATATTTTTTATGATGTAATTTTTATGAACGCCGTAGATTTCTATACATATATGTATATATTGTTTTTTTTTTTTTTTTGAAGTATTGTTTTTATGTAATTTTATATATTGTTTTTTTTTATGTGTGTGTGTGTGTGTGTGTGTATATATATCTAACTGTCAACGTATATTGATTTTCACCAACTACGATAAACGCAAGGAGTAGTGCTCATGTGAACGTTTTATACGCGTTTTCAGACACAAATATTTTTTCTCCAGAATCAAAATAACGTGTTTGCCTAATGTTTTTACGTTACTCAATTTCAATTTAAAAAGACATTTATTTTCCTCCTAACAAAAATAAATAAATAAATAAATAAATAAATAAAAGAAATAAAGACTTTGTTGGAAACTTTCATTGTAGGCACCTTACGCGTTTGCTTGGAAGTCAAATTGGACGTTCCTATATGCTATGAGGATCTTAACTCTACTTAACCATGCGCGAATGTTACTGTCACTTTAAGATATATATATATATATATATATATATATATTAGCTTCTCTTATATCTTTTTTATTAGGGGTATCTATTGACACTTCTCAATCTACTTTCCTCATACTTTTCTTAAACTATCTATCAATTAAAATTAAAATTTTTAATATATTACTTATTACACCGTTCTTATTATTCTACAATAATCAATACAATTTAATTCTTTTTTGAATCATTTTTGCACTTACCAACCCACAAATAACAAATAACGCCCTTTTTTTTTAAACAATTAATTTTAATCATTTGCTGTTTTTCTTATTTTTTGACTTCCTTTTTTTTTTTTTTAAAGAAATTCAATTATTCTTTCTTTTTTTTTTCTTTTGGAAATAAGATTTAATGAAACTAATAAAGTTATAATTTTATATTTTTTTTAAGCAGTAATATTTTTATGAACGCCGTAGATATCTATACATATATGTATATATATATATATGTATATATATTTTTTTTTGAAGTATTATTTTTATGAACGTCGTGGATATATACATAAATATGTATTTACATTTATAAAGTCGTAGATTATTTATCTTAAAAAAAAATAGTTGTAAGAATAGATTATTAAAGAAAAAAAAGATTGTTTAAAAAAATAGGGGTTATTTAAAAGGATTGTTTTAAAAATAGGGATTATCTATTGATTAGTGAGTTTAAAAAGGATAAAGAGTAAAATTCAATTGTAGAGATATTTTGGAATAATAATAGGGATGTAACAAGTAATAATGAACCTTTAAATTTTAATTGGTTAATAATTTAAGAAATGTGTGGGGAGAGAAAAAAGAGGGGTATCAATAGACTCCCCCTTTTTGTTATTTAGCTCTAGCTTTTTTTTTTTTTTTTTTTTTGAAATTCTGCTTAAATTAATGGCTGTTAATACAACAAGGAAGTTGCACGAGAAACAATGATAGAAATAATTAAGGTGACCAAAATGAGATTGTTTTTTCTATATAGTTGAAAGGAATAGCCAAGACTAATTGAGTTCTGAGTTTCCTAGGAATTAAAGTTACATGGCCAGAAATAAATCATATCCAAAAATCGTTCCAATGGACAACGTGATTCCAACTTCTATAAAATAATGCATCAATTTCCATTAGATATATAACCAGAAATATATAGCAGCATAATGTAGAGTTCAATTCAACTTGAATAGTTGAGAATTGTGATTACAGATATAATTTATTAGTTATTTTACTATATCTGTATATTCTCATAAAGTATAAAATTCGAATATCTCATTTCATATTATTATTAAAAAATATATGTAGTTCAGAGTTCGGAGAATTCTTTGACATATATGATTGCATGAATTAAACTATATAGTAGATAGAGTTTGTTATTTTGTCATTCGATATATAACCATATAATTCCATGCTTCTACTATAAGGAAGATACACATATAAATATGTATATATATACATATATGTTGGGTTGTCAACAAGGTCAGAACACTCACACAAGGGCAAGATCATGAATAAAATCTTTTTAAAAGATGAGGATTTTTTTTTTTTTTTTCCCCTTAATTAGTATCAACTTGTTCTTCTTCCTTAGTTTATCCGACAATGGAAATTTTTGTAGACGCTTTCGTCCTATGGCTATAAATGGGTTGTCCCACATTCGTCATATGGGATGTTTCGATTTTTAAAGAATATATATACTATCTTCTTTGAGGATCCTCCATTATACTCGCATATAAATATATTTATATATGTAGTACCAACAAATCATTAAAGACACTTTTTTTTTTTTTAAGTTCTTTCTTTGCTAAATTCATCAAGCAAGTGCCTTTCGGTTTATTGAATTGACCACTTGCAATTCCTAAATAATAATTCTTAGTTCCTCGTTCCCTTTCTTAAAATGTTTGGAATTGTAATCCAATAAGATACTCTCCATGTACTTTATTTTAATTTAATTGGCAGGTTTCTTTTTTCCCCCAAGCTAAACTAAACTACCTAGACATTACTCTCAAATTAAGATGTGCTTAAATTACTTGAAATTGACATTTAATAATAATAATAATAATAATAATAATAATAATAATAATAATAATAATAATAATAATAATAATGTGTTATCAATGTTAATTGAAAATGCAATAGTTTATCTTTGATTTTTAGGAATTTAGACTTTCGCCTTTGTTGTTTTTAATCAAAACAAAATCCCTTGTGTATTTTCTAAGAGCAATGATACACATCATGAAAAGTTTTATCATAATATCATGAATTGTCAAAATTCTATAGATTCTACAAAACTGAAATGACTACTTTGTCCCTATATTTTTTACCCCTAACAAGTTATATTTTAGTTTGATAATACATCATGAAACTTTTCTTTCATGATGTGAATCATTTTCCGTTTTCTAATCACACAAAATTCAAACTAATGTCAGAATTAAGTAAAATTAGTGGTGCAAGAAGACACAATTACCCTTCATAAAAGTTTTTTTTTTTTTTTTTGAGTCTTTTGAGATGATGGCTTGAGAGAGAATAAGCGGGTAACTCTGATCTTCAATATATATTTCAATAGGTGATAATTATCAACTTTTTTGTTTTTTTTTTTTAACTCTAAATTTTTTTTATGCCCTACGAATAGACGGTTCTCAATACATAGTTTTAAAAATTAAAAAAAAAAAAAAAAAAAAAGTCTTCACATTGTTGATTTTTAGTAGATGCATTGTTACGGGTAGATTTCATGTAATTAGGAAAACATGGTGAAAATCTCAATATTAGTAAAAACATAGGATGGATTCGTGATTTTTTTATTAAACATAGGAAGTATTTTTAAGACATCCTAATTTATATCATTATTTATCTTTTTATGATTATCACTTTGTATGTTCATCGAGAGGGGATAGTGTATAAAAATAAAATTATTATTGTTTCTTCTCTTTTGGGTGCTGGTGCTAAGGTACATGAAACGACTCACAGTTTTTCTATTTTCTAAAGTTTAATTGATGTCTTAAACAAGAATTTAGATTTGCTTGGAATCCATTTCTAAGTGCCACCAGGGAGTAATTTTGTGCTGATATTACCCCAAGTTAGGATTTTGTTACGGTCCAAATGAGTTCGTATATCAGGGTTTAATTTTAATTCATACTTTAATCAAACACAAATTTTTCAAACTAACTTTCAAAATTCTCTCCAAATTTCCCTCCAAATGAGCCTAAGTTCTGTGAAATGGTTGTGGATTGTGAAAAGAGCATTTGTTTGGCCTTTGTCCGTAATTAGTCTAAAAAATTGTACCTTTTGTCTCTCTTTTTGGCTCACTTTTAGGTGTTTTTCTTGACTAGCACTGATATCCCACGTCATTTGTTTCCTGATTTTTCTAGGGGCATCAAATAATAAAAATTGATTGCATGTATTACTTAACGGTATTTTTACACTTTATTATAAGGTGTAGAGTTGGAATTTTCCTACCCCACAATTTAAAAAAAAAAAAAAAAAACAAAGCACATAGAGGAAGAAGGATAGTTTCTCTTCAGAGCCCAAAAAAAAAAAAAAGGGGGATAGTTTCTCTTAAAAAGCCAACTTTGTATGCATTTCATTCAACGAAAGCAGGTGTAGAAGCTTTCAGTTAGGACTGTGCATGGGTGAGTTCAGCAGGTGGTAAGTGGGTTAGAAGATAACGATTTTTTCAAAATCTCAAATCAGCCCCGCCCATCATAAAGGCTATTTGGGCGGGTTGGTGGCAGGTGAGGGCGAGTGGGGGCGTGTTATGTGGCGGGTGGGTCGAGAATTTTGAAAACAATTTTGTAATTTTTTTATTCTCTTTTTTTTCGATTGTTTTTTTTTAACCGAAACAAGCTTAGAACTTCAATTCAAATGTCGAACCTGCTATATTGTTAAGCTTGGAGAGACGGAAAAAAAAAGAGTAAGATTGATTCTAATTGCAAATACAATAGCTAAATAACAACAACAACAACAACAACAATAACAATAATAACAATAATAATAATATTTAAAAAACAATTAAACTACGAGTAATTTTATCAAAAAATTTTATACTCTTATTTAAGAAAAATATATTTATTATTAATTAAAATATGATGAGTGAATAAGTTAAACCCACAAGTAAAAAAGTGAAACCCGCGTCCGTCTATGTTACCGAAAACAAGGAGCTGTAGCCCATTTTAGCAAACAAGTCCATGGGATGGTTTGGGTGATGACGTGATGACGTGGACCCATATTACTCCTTGTTTCAGAAGGATCCTCGGGTTTAGCAAACAAGTCCACCCATCAATTGAGCCGATACAGGCCCAAAACAAGGAGTAGCAGGCCATTGTCAGATTGGCCCATTGGTCCGCTGAAATAGAATAGAAAATGGTTATTTACATTAATATGTAAATTGAAAACTATGATTTAAAAAATATTCATTTTATCTTTTGTTTACATAATTATCTAAATTGATACTTATAAAAACTACATTACCTTTTTAATAAGAACTAAAAATAATTCCTTGCTATGACATGCTCAACAGGTAGAGAGAGGAATTTTAATGAGAGTTTTCATATTCGAAATCTAAAATGTTTTTATTTATCCTTAAATAAATGAGGCCAGTTTGCTTTATGTCTTAAAAAAAAAACCACAAGCAATATATTTCCTTGCTTGGGTCACGACTACTCGAGTGTGTTTAGTTTATTAGTTTGAAATGAAATTTTTAGGTTGGAGTTGATTGACTTTTCAAAAACTAGTCATAATTTTTGTTGACTTTTCAGAGAAAAAAAAACAAAAAAAACAAAAACAAAAACTGAGATAAAAAATTTAGGTCCAGACCGATTGGCCAAACGCAAACTAAAAGAAAATAGTTTTTAATAGTGATTCAATTATAAGTGTCTAACCTAGGGCCGGTAATTTCAGACACGACACGAGAACGACACGAAATAAATGAATTTGGACCGCACATTTAATAATTGGGTCGAAATTGAGTCGACACGTTTAACACTAAACTAAACGGGCCAAAAACGGGCTAAAATGGTTAACCTATTTAACCCGTTTATTTAAATAAATTTGATAATAATGATGAATTTGATTATTCTAGTTGTTAGTTTTATATTTTATATGAATATGATGAGTTTCTTGTGTTAGTGAATTCATAATTTTAAGTAACTTTTTATCCAAATTTTTTTATGTTATAAATGGGTTTTTCGTGTTAAATGATTCATAAACGAGTTTGTTTTCGTGTCAACGCGTCGTGCCCGATTTAATATTAGTGTATGCATATCAATCTATAACTATATATATATATATATATATATTAGTGTATGCATGTCAATCTATAAATACTGAGTTACACAAGGGCAAGATTATGAATAAAAACTTTTTAAAAGATGATTTTTTTTAATTAATTAGTATCAAGTTGTTTTTCTTCCTTTGTTTATTCAACAATAGAAGTTTTTCTAAATGCTTTCTATGGGTATTTAGCACTAATGCCTCCTATACTTGTCACTTTTTGACAACTTATCCTTCAAACTTCCAATTTTGGCAATTTTCTTCCTAAACTTGCTAAATTATAGCAACGTACCACTTATTAATTAGTTTTGTGTTAAATTGATTATAAAAAACTCATGTACGCCTCATGTGAAAACCGGAAAAACTCATTTTCAATTAAAAATTTTCAAATATAATAGAAACCTTAATGCAAATATTCTAATTTCAAATCTTTAATTTAGTATAAACTTAACTAAAAATGATGTGTTGCAACAATCTACCAAATTCAGAGGAAAATTTACTGAAATTAAAAAAATTTAAAGGATAAATTATCAAAAAATAATAAATTTATGAAACATCAATACTAATTACCCCATTTTTCACTTATGACTGTTAATGGGTTGACCCATTTTTCGTCGTATCAAATGTCGTGTTTCAATTTATAAAGTAATATTATCTTCTTTAAGAGTGTGTTTGGTTCACTCTCTCAAACTCAACTTTTCTATCTCAAATTTTGTCTTTTTCCTCAAAAGTTTTTGTCTTTTTCCCAAAAAGTTTTTTGTCTTTTCTGAAAAGTCAATAAAATTTACTATTTCAATTTCAAAAACTCAACTCAAACTAACGAACCAAACGAACCCTGATCCTCCAATATATCTATACACTATTTGTATTCAGTACGAACCAATCATTAAAGACCCATTTTTACAATGATCTTCTTAGGTAAATTCATCATGCAAAGTACTTTTTCGGTTTATTGAATTGACCACTTGCAAGTCCTTTTATTTGTCTCGAAACATTGAACCTTTTGTCTCTCTTTTTTGGCTCACTTTTAGGTTTTTTTTCCCCCCCTTGACTTCTTGATTAACACTGGTTTCCCATATCATGTTTTCACTAGATTAGTTTAAAATTGCACCAATAATAAAAAATTATTGTAAATATAACCTAACAATAATTTTATACTTAATTTTATTAAAAGATGTAGAAATAAAATCTCATCGTCTCTAAATTAAAAAACCGGAAACAAAGTATGCAGGCGAAGAAGGATAGTTTCTCATATTTTGGATAGAGAGGCAACTTTGTTTGCGTTTTACTCAACAGAACAGGCGCAGAAGCTTTGAAAAACACCCTCATATTTAGCAAACAAGTCCAATTTCTTAGGAGGAACCAAATTTACGTTAAAATACAACCTGACGAGTAAACGAGTAAAATTTACGCAACCTGGAATTTGTTAGGAGGAATCAAATTCTAGGGAGAATAATATGTTATCATGAAAACACAATATTTACTCGTCAGATTATAATTAGATTCTATTACATTAATAAACTGTTATTAATCAAATATAATTTTAAACTAATTTGACGGATCATAAATGTATCTTGTTAATAAAAAATATTTGTTTTCATATCATGGGTTGACGGAATTGAATGAACAAAACATAACACAAAAACAAGAGTTGAAGGAAACCGATGAAACTTGTTATTCCAATATTTATACCCAAAATGTAAAAGAACTTATTTTACAGGGATTGAGTAACAGTATCACACTAGGATTAAAAATTAATAACAACATAAAATACATAATCCCTCTCTCTCTCTAATTCCTCTCTCTCTCTCTCTCTCTCTCTCTACAAGTCTAAGTGGAAGGTTTCATTTCAGACTTAATAGCAGCAACCAACTGGTCATAAGCTTCACCCCAGGCACTCTTCATCTCTGGTGACCACATTTCTGGTACTGCTTCTTTTATGGTCTCCAACAGTGCATATTTTGTCACCTACAAAATATGTTTTTTTACAAGACATATTATTATACTTGACATAAAAACAAGTATAAAAATGTTGTTATTATTATCATTTTTTTTTTTAGGGAATATAAATGTTGTTTTGTTCTGTGGAATTCTGCTCTATATAAACCAGTCACAAGTACACAACCATACCTCATAATGTTCATCTACCACGCCGTATTTGAAGTGGGTAGCTCCCATTCTTTTCAAGTTTGACTCTCTAACTGTTACTTTGCCTGCCTTCCGAAGTTGAGCCGCCGATTCACACGTCTTCGGTGCAAATAATAGAAAAAAAAAAAAAAAAAAGAAAAAAAAAAGATGGTGAATTTACACATACCCCATTGAATCAAAATGGCAGAGACAAATGTTTGGTTTCATGTTGGTCAATGGTAATAAAAACAGCTCAAAAGCGGTGCATATCGATTTGACTATCACGTCTGATAAATTGCATACACGGTACTACCAAAAAAATATGGTTATACCAACATAATATTTAATAGATCATACAATGTTATGTGACCGAGAAAGTTGAAGCTGGCTTACCATGACAAAGACGGTCATAGCATGGGGCTTGAGCTTCGGGTTCTGCGCCGGAGGAACCGGAGAGTCCTTCAAGAACGAGAACAGCTTCTTGGCCGATGGTGCAATCTCAAATATCCTGCAAAAATTTCAATAAATAAAGGCTTTTATTTTTTTTCCTAAGAAAAAGAAAGGGAAATTTTGAAGCATGACTTACTTGAGGAAGAATTTAAGACCGAGTTCGCCAGCATTCTTCTTCATTGCAGCCCATGATTTCACCACAAGAGCCTCTTGCTCTTCAGTGAAAACTTTGCCTTCTGTGGTGCTCATTTGTTAATTGGAAGTGTTTGGTTTGGGAAAATGGGAATAATATTATTGGAGTTTGTTTGGAGTAAATAATCTTGTGGGTTAAAGATGTGTATAAATAGTAAACAAAATGAGGGTGAGATGTAGCTCTTCAAGACATTGGAGAGCCATGTCTCTTGGTCTTCATTTTTGTGCATACTTGCTCAATTTGGATAGGAATTCCGAAATCTGAAAATAATTAAAAAGACAACCTTAAAAAAAAAACAAAAACAATAAACTAGGGGCTATTTATTTCCCTGTTTTGGTAAAACTACGGTACACGAACATGGTTTTTGAAAGTGACGCAAATTATTAGGTGTGTTTGACCAGTATAGATCATGAGGGACAATAAAAGTTGAAATGTATACGTATGCACATACATATTGGCCATGTGTTGGGTTACTAAATTAACAAATGCACTTTAATTACATCGAAATGTTTCAACTATAAAATATATCTATTGGGTCCATGTATGGTCAAATTTGTCCACATGGGAGTGGGGAGGTGGATATTATAAATAACCCTTCAGGGTGTGTAAAGACAATCTTACGAGTACTATGTATTGATATGTATACAAATATTATATCACCGTATACTTATAATTCCTCTTACATTATATTAATTTGTCCTGTTATATTATAACATTCTTTTTAGAGAAAATATCTGAATGACATAAATTTAAATATTATTATATTAATATCATATAAAAATTAATATTAGATCAACATAATACAACATCAAATTAAAACATACTAAATTTTGTATCCAATTAATTAGGATAGAAGAATTTATGTTATGTTAATCAATAGGTGAAAAGAGTGTGGTTATTTGTTTTTTATCCTTTATTATGGTAGGATCTCTAATTGTATACAGTAACTTCATTTTTAATCATTTGGATTAATTATATAATATTCAAATCTATGAGTGTGGATCTTAAAATTATAATGCACAATACATAATTGCTATTATCATGTATTAGAGTGTTGAAATTTAATCTAAAACTAAAGTAGTAATTCCTATCAATAGTGTAAATACAAAGTCTTGCCGTATAAATTACTTCTTTAAACTTTTTTTTAAATAACAATTCAATAAAAATTTAAAAATTTGTGACTGCTAGTATTTATATATATATATATATATATATATATTTTCTCATGATATAAATATAGTCTAATTGTAAATTCACTTCTTGCTCTATCATAAGAATTGGAACCCTTAAAAAAACAAATCCCTATATGGAAAGCCTATATTAAAAAAAAAAAAAAAAAGGGGATAAATTGCTCGTTCAATCCCTGAACTTTTAACTTTATGCAACTTTAGTTCCTGAACTTCTTTTCATTGTTGGAATGCCCCTAAACTTTTAAAATGTTACTACAATAGTTCTTTCCGTTAATTTTTGGACGGAATATGTTAGTAATTTGGTCAAAAAGTGATGCTAACTACGGATTACGTCTAAAAATTAAGGGAAATGACTATTGTAACAATGTTTTTAATAGTTTATGATTATTCCAGCTACGAAAAAAAAGGAACATGGAATGTCCCTAAACTGTTAAAATGTTATTATAATAGTCATTTTTATTAATTTTTAAATGAAATCCGTTAGTAATTTGATCAAAAAGTGATGTAAACTAACGAATTCTGTTCAAAAATTAACGTAAAGGACTATTGTAGCAACATTGTAATAGTTTAGTAGCATTCTAGCTATCAAAAAAAGTTCAGGGATCAAAGTTGCACAAAGTTAAAGTTCAGAGACCAATATAACAATTTACCCAAAAAATAGAGAAAGAAGTGAATAACATTTTTACATAAATAATTAAATTAAACAGCATGTTTAAAATATTTAGAGTGAACAACAGAAAAAATAAATAAATTTATCAGGTAAATAATTTATTTAATTTTTATAAATATTTCATCTACCTAGTAAATTTAATGTTTACCTAGTAAATTTTTTCATTTACTTTATATATTTTAAAGCATTATTTTTTTTCTTTAATTGTTTGCGTAGAACTGTTATTAACTACCATTTCTATAGAGAGAGAGAAAAAAAAAAAAAATCAAAGATACTTTGGGTTTAAATTCTAGATGCAATCTAACAAAACAAAGCTTTAAAAAAAAAAATCTAACAAAACATAGATAAGAAAATTCGTAAATGTAAATCTTCAAAAGGGTGTTTCTTTTATGATGATGATGATTATTATTTTTTTCTAGGTCAGTTATTTTTTTGGTAAAGGTTCGTTAATGTCAAATTGCTACCTTGGTAATATGCACTGGCGGAGGCAGGTTCGGACCGGGGGAGTGGGGGAGCCGGGGAGGCATTTGCCCTCCCCTGCATATTTGAGGTTTCTTTCTTTCTTTCTTTTTTTGGAAGTTTTTCTGTCCAGTTATTTGTGTTTTGAAAATTTTCATATATGCCCCAATTTATTAGTAAAATTTTAGGTATGCGTCCATTAAATTAAATTTCTTTTTCTTTGAATCTTATCTAAATTACCTAATTGAAATATTATCTCCAATTTATTTCTACTAAAATATTTTTTTCTCAAATATATTCCTACTTAAGTTTTCTTTCTTTCTTTTTCTTTCGGAAAAAAAAAATCATGCAGTACTCTTAACTATATTTTTCTCATTAATACCTTTTTCTAATTTTCCTGTACTGATGTAATCTCGTTCAAATGTGTCCCTATTCAGGTTTTTTTTTTTTTTTTTTTTCCGTAGCCTTCCCAACTCCTATTTTCTCATATATATATATATATATATATATGAATATTTTTGTATAATTTATACACACTCTTGTCTTTATTACCTTTTTTTTTAGTCAAAGTATAAGATACTTCAAAATTAAATTATGTTTACTTATATATTAATTACTGTAATATAATTTATAAAACATAAATACTGTGATGAGAATTCATACGCGTTCCACACGGTTGTGCGTCCCATTAACTATTATTTGATTAGAAGCCTAGAAGGAAAGCACGTGGGAACAAAATTATGCAAAAAAAAAAAAAAAATACTCTTTCGAAAAAAAAATTAGGCCCTTGGTGAAATTTCTTGATACATCTCAACATAAACAAACAAGATATACAGAAGACGTGTAAACGAACACTAGAATTTACCTCAACCACATCCATAGTTTACGTCTGGTTTTGCAGTGGCCGAGGAAAAAGGGACTTCAACTCTCTCTTTCACAAGACATCTAGCCTCCCCGTTTTCGAGCACTAAGATTTTCCCGGGCGGGCATTTAACGGTTGATCTCTTTTCTTCAGACGCCAGTTGATTGAATAAGCTCAAAAACTTCAGAGGGGTTTCTCTACCCACAAATTTAGGCCCGAAGCCAGACAGGCTCAACACGGATACCACACCAACAAGGGTGAATACCGTCTTAGCTGCTGCACCCAAAAAGGACCCAAGTCCTCTTGAGTTCTTGTTCCTCTCTGATTCGTTCAAATTCTTCTTTTCTCCATTTGATCCATCGTCGGAAGTTATGCCATTTCGAACAACCTTGTGCACGGAAGGGAAGTGTTGCAAATAGCCATTATCTCTACACAAGGAGTGCGGAGGGTGGCTTGGATATGGTGGAAGCAGCAGATCATTGTTCTGCTCCACTGTCTCGCCAGCAAAAGCAGATGCCTCATTTATCACTTCCAATTCCTCTCCTTTGTAGTCCTTCAGCTTATCAAGCAATGTTTTGCGGCTTTGCTCAATCTCAGCAAGAGCAACTTCTCTTTCATACCGCTGTTGCTGCTGCAAAGCCTGGGGATAATAGAAACCTTATGTAGGTTTTAATCAAAGTTGATACCAAAAAAGCATCTTAATCTGCATTTGCTCGTACAAAGAATGTATAATAGACTAAAGAACATGATAAAATAGTAGAATTCACCAAAAACGATAGAATGGCAGAAAAACTGCAAACAAAATTTTTTTTTTTTTTTTTTTTTGGTCCTTTTGCTAAAACTAAGAAAATTTTAGTTATTCATAGGCAGTCCTGTCGCAAAGTAAAAACAGAAAACTTAAACAAAATACTACTGATTGCTTGAACTACTTGATGAATGAGAGACCGTTTCTAGGCTGTTGATTGTGTCTTACTTTGTTTAGTTACCTGAACTGACACACTCCCCTGCCAAATACTGAGATGGTAGCAAGAAATCCGAATGCCAAATTATTTTTCAAAAGAAACGCCTGTACGGGCACATTACATTAGAAATTACAAAGTATCATAACCATGTTTTATTACGTTTGAGGGGAGGGGGGGGAAAAAAAAATCTGCAGCCCTGATGAGAACATTTTCATATTTGGCTAATGCCCACTATGCTTACATTTCACACAAGAATTAAACAAATCCTGACACCATTTTTTATCATAACCACCACGGTTACATATTCATATCGATCCCATGTTTTATCACGTTTAAAAAATGTTTCCCCTTTCTAGACTTCTGCTATTAAAATTTGTGGTGGAAACTGGTAAGAATAGCTTGTACGTGTCTGGAGTGGATAACCAGATACTTCAACAAGAGAACAATGCTCTAGTATACCTTCGAATTACTATTAGATCTAGATAGCAGGGGCGATGCCCTATGACCTTTCACAACAGCAACATTTACATGAAAACAGTGTCCTTTGACTTGGATCATCAGACGAAGTGATGAAAAATCAAATGGTGTGTTTAGACATGCAGTTAAGCAAGCAACGAAACACATGCAAAATTAATGTGGTTAGTAATCCAACTACGCATTTCTAGTCCTTGCTTTCTAAAGCTTTACCGAAACATCTGCTGGAAGATGATAATGACAATTACTACTCAAATAGTAAATCTAAAGTGTGCAGTTTTTCCAAGTGGGTACAATTGAAGATTTAATTAAAGGCCTCGTGCTATATCCATTCCAACATTGTCAATTCTAAAATTTCCTCCGTCTGTCAATTCCAGTTCTAAAATAATTAAATTAGCATGTTACTTCTTCAGTTCTAAATATATATATATATATATATATATATATATTGCATATATTACACCATAATCATCCTATAACGTACAACGAAGGCGTTTGAACTCGTTCTATATAATTTTATTACTACGAATCATATGTTCCGCATCGGCAAACATGATGTGCATCCTAATTCCTACATTTAGCACTTTAATAA
This sequence comes from Ficus hirta, assembly GCA_038430175.1. Lineage (NCBI taxonomy): Eukaryota > Viridiplantae > Streptophyta > Magnoliopsida > Rosales > Moraceae > Ficus > Ficus hirta. The sequence continues at coordinate 10,956,915 of CM076596.1, forward strand.
CTGTTGCCCACCAAAACAATTTCGAGTTACAAGTAGGAAAACATATTAACAAACTCACCAAGTAAGAAAATCAGTTAATTAAACCACATTTTACTCCGAATTGCCAACCAATCCCCTCACCTATAATACGATCACAAACTACGGAATCTTTGGTACAAATAGCTTAACTCTCTGTCCAAATATATAAAAACCAAATAAACAAAAAAAAAAAATCAAAATTGTGCCTTTTCGTATGAATATTAAATGAACATTCCTCAAGTTTCACCTCTACCAAATTGGGCTCAAATTTCCTTAGAAATAATCCAAAATTAATCTCCAAATACGACCGTTTTCCCAGAGAGTCAAATTTCGAAATGTATTATCGGAAGCACACTAGCAAAATTGGGGCTTTTTCGTTTGAAAAGAAAACCCTAATTGGAAAGAAAAATGGGAGCTTGAAGAAGCGAACCTGTAAAGAGGAGAGCTGGGTCTCGAGGGATTCAAGTGCATCGCAGATATTCAAAAGCCTCTGTGCCGCTTCTTCCTCCTCTTCTTCTTCGTCTTCTTCTTCTTCTTCGTCGCCTTGGACTCCATTTTCCGTTTTGGAAGAAAATTCGTCTAGGGATTTGGGAGAGGTTGCTTTGTGAATGCAGTTTCCGATCTTCAGTCGCAGCTCTGTGGCCCTGGCGAGCACCAACCCTATGCCCTCCTCTTCCATCTTCGCTTTCTCTCTCTTCTTTCTCTCTCCTCTCTCTTTCTCTCTCTAGGAGGGTTGAAAGGTGAGAGGTGAAATTCTCAACTGCAAATTGGGGGGATTCAAATGGAGGATTTGGGTCTGGGTTTCAAGGTTTCAAAGCGGGGAAAAAATGTTTCCCACAACCGCCAAAATAAGCTCTGTTTCTCTCTCTGTCCTCTCTTTCTCTCTCTACTGTTTTATTTATTTATTTATTTATTTTATTATTCATATACAAAAGTTCCTTTTTATTATTATTATTATTATTATTCTGGTGCTCCTTCAATCACAGCAAATATCTATCTCCAGTTTTTGCCAAACGACAAACAGTTTCCAGTCAAACAAAATGTTTTTAAGCTTTCTTTCTTTTCTTAAGTCCCAAAATAGTTCAAATTTTACAATTTTATCAAAGTTTTTTTAGAATAAAATAATTTGTGGCTCTTTCTAGGTATGAAAAATTTTTGTGGCCGACATGTTACTCTCGGGCAAAATAAATTTGCTTTTCTATAACCGGTTAAATTATCCTTTGGTAAATTATCAGATTTTCCTTTTTTTTTTAATAAATAAAATTGTACTCACAATCACTATTAAATATCTTTGATTTAAGTATTTCATGGTCGTTCAGGAAAAAAAAAAAAAAAAAACAGAGTATTTCATGGACACAAATGTGTTAAGAAATCAAACAAAGATTTTTTTTCTACCAAAAGTCAAACAAAGATTTTTTCTTGCAAAAAAAAAAAAAAAAAAGTCAAACAAAGATTTTACCACAAAATTGCAAGCGGGCCATAGTTAATTTGGGATTAAAATTTTCCAACTTTTTTTTTATTTTTTTCCCTAAAAACTTAATAAATTTTTTTTTATTTCTATTTTTTAAAAAATTTAACAAAAATTTTAATTAATTTTTAAAAAATCAAAAAAATTCAATGAAAAAAACTCAATTTCAACTGCTTGTTTCCCTCTCTTTTAACAATTTTTTAATTTTTTAATTTTTTACGAAAAAAAGCTTACTTTGACCACTGTTTACGTACAGCAACTATTGAAAGTGTGTCAGTCAATTACATAGATTGCCCATCATTTTGCACAAGCAGAATAACAGCCCTTCATTTTCAATCAGACGGTCCACATTCAACTGCCAGATGAGAGCTATTTTTGAGACCGCCGTATACCAGACTCATCATGTGTGTGTGTGTGTATATATATATATATCTCAACAGTACGCATCTTGCTTTAAAGCATTCCAAATCTCTATTTAGGACATTCTTTCACGGTGAAAACTCATATTGGCTCAGCTTCTGTATTGAAACTCATAACTGAACAACTTTTTTTTTTTTTTTTTTTTTTGTGGGGAAGATCATGTTTGGCGTTTGCAAAATGCAAGAGATTGCCACAGTTACTTGTTTTGAGAAAAATAAGAAATATGTACCTTATTTTACTTCTTTCTATTGTTTTGCTAAGTAACGAGTAGTACAGCAAATATCTTCAAAGGGTTTTAGTACTAATTTCAGCTATTTACCCCCTCATCTGTCTAAATTGTTACAAAGTGTCAACGAACAACTCACATACCCATTTGAGGACGGAAAATCCCTTGACCGATTAAAAATTTCTAAATTCACTTTATAACACTAAGACAAAGCTTCCGAATTCAAATCCTCAGCTATTACAACAAAATTTAATAAGTTTTAAGGAGATGAACTTCCAAAAATTAAAAGTTTAAGAGAGAAGTTGCCAAAGATCGTAAAGTTTGGTGCTAAAAAGCCGGACATCAAACAGTAACCTGCCTATTACTCTAAGCTGTGATCTTCCTCATATGAGTAGCCAAAACCAAGATTACATTACAATTTGCAATGTCATATATCTATACAAATAAGGCATATCAAAAAAAAGTTTAGCAGTCTGAGCCTTAACAACAGCAAAATTACAGCCAAAAAACCAGTTAGCAAACAAAAGCTCGGTTTTTACCAGAATCCGAAATATGGTTCTGAAGCATTTTTCATTCCTTGATCAACTTCACTTCGCCATCATCTGCTTCACAAAAGCTTAACGCTCTCTAGGCTAAATACGATCGGAAACACAGCCTAGCTTTTTATCTAGTCGACGTAGTTTGGTATTCGCATACCGTGTTCTTAATCACAGAAGCGGATAAAGGAAAGTCTCCGCCTTAGCAAGCTCAATTTGTTCCTCAAGAGTAGGACAAGACCGCTCAATCTGGCTCAACAGCATCTTCAGTGTCGACAATTGCTAACGTAGAGTGTCCGTCTTCTTGTCCAAATGCCTCTTTTAGTTTACCAGTGCGAGAACACTCTTCCTCTGCTGCTCCAAATGGGATCTTGAGTTAAGTCCAACCTTCACACCCGGAGCCAACCAAGATAAATCAAACCCCAAAGATTGAGCCTCCTCCCGCGGTACTTTGAGACGCTTGCACGCGTCCTCTGTCATTTCTCTCATTCTCGTTGAATGCAGGAAAAACAGCAGCTCCCCCAACATCACGCAAGCAGACTTGCACCATCTCGGGGTCCTGCTGCCCGAGCATACGGCTACCTTCTCGAGCAATGCAGTGTGACACCTTGGAAGCATTGCCAAGCCTCGGAAGTCCACTAAATCATCTTCGGATACTATAGATTTGACTTCGACATGCAGCCGATAAAGAAAAGCCTCCTCAGTGGCCTTGACATTAGCCTTGGTATGCTGAATTTGCTTATCAAAAGCAGTTCGGGACTGCTCATTCCGGCACAGTAGCATCGTTAGTGTCGAAAACTGGCACCGCATAATGTCCTTCTTCTCATCCAAACGCCTCTTTTCATTTTCTAGTCCAAGAACACCCTCCCTCAGCAGCTCTAAATGAGACCTTCAGATAAGTCCAAACTTCACACTAGCAGCCAACCAAGATAAATCGAAGCCCAAAACTTGAGCCTCCTACCAAAGTCCTTCGAGACGCTTGCATGCGTCCTCGGTCATCTCTCTCATTCTCGTTGAATGCAAGAAAAACACCAACTCCCCCAACGTCCCATAAGCAAACTGGCACCATCACGGGGTCCTGCTGCCCAAGCAAATGGCTAAATCCGGATGATTAGCACACACATTCTCAAGCAATGCGGCACGACACTTTGGAAGCATTGTCAAGCCCCGAAAGTCCACCAAATCAGCATCAGGTATGTTAGATTTGATTTGGAATACGTTTTTTTTCGATCTTATAGCAACCAACATCTAACACTTACTTCATACCACACTATAATGCTCGGTAGCATGGAAAGCGAACCACAAAGCATCCGCTGTTTTCTTACCGCGACTTATTTTTCTACGTCTCTTTGTTCCCCTGTGGTTCTTTATGCCGGGCAAGTCCTCCAGCCCTGTGTTTCCAGGACGAGAAGAACTGATAACAGAAAGGGCGGGTAATGCTTTCCAACAATGGCTCGACATCATCGAAAGTTAAGATATTGTAACGGTAAGATCTGTTTTTATCTACTTACCGAGTTTAATTTAAATTGGTAATTTAATTAAATTACATCAACTTACTAGCTAAACAGTTTTTGGTTTTTCTTGAATCTTGCCATGAATGCCAACTAAAAAAATCCTAATAGTGCACTCAATATGACATTAATATCTCAGGCACTCTATGTCGATTATTGTAGGACAAGCTTTCACACTTAAAATCCTAAAAAAGAATTACCCGTCATTCGAATATGTGGTACCTGTCACTTGAATTTTTGACCACAGACGCAACACGATAGTACATTACTGCCGGCGGTGAAGGAAGGTAAAGCTCAAAGGGCCTTCCCCCTCCCTCAAATTTTTGAGAATTTCTTTTTTATCCCCTGAATTTTTGGGAATCTCTTTCTTGCCCCATTAATTTTTAAGGATATATTTTTTGTCCCCTAAATTTTTCAGAATCTCTTTCGTCTCCTCTTAAATGTTTGGAATTTCTCCTTTGGCCCTCCTAATTTTTTAAAATTCTTATAAAAGTTCTTATAAATATTTATTTTAATTTATGCCCTTGAAATTAATTTTTGACTCGTCACTAATCACCGCTAGACCACCCCACTCGATAGCATATGTCCTTCTATTTTTAGTTAATTATTTAAAATCCCAATCCAGTGTTTCCTTTTTTTTTTTTTTTTTTCCTGCTTCATTTTTCTTTTGCAAAGATAACTTTTAGGCACTAGACATTTTCAAATGAGAAATAGTGTAGATATTATACTTGATTACGAAAAAATTGGTGAAAATATGCATTAGTAATGGTCCAAGCGAAGCTCCAAACACACTTTACTCTGACAACTGTAATAACATATCTGACTTCATGTATTCGAATTCCTTCACCCCAAATTCAAAAAAAAAAAAAAATTTAAATTGTTACACTCAACAGAAATTTCAATAAGTTACACAAATGAAAGGGAGTGGTTAGGAGAAGGAAGACAAATGAAATGGGGGGTTTGATTAAGAGAAGTAAAACCTGCAAGGAGGAGTGTTGGGCATGGAAGGTGTAGACGACACTGCTGCTGATTCTGGATTGCGGCTTAAGCAATCTTTTTTCTCCATCTTTCTCTCTCCTCTTTTGTTTCTCTCTCTCACCTCTAAACTTTCTTATGAAGTCACCGTCAAAACCACAAAGAAGAAAGCTAACAAAAAGCACTTTCTTTTTACATCACCGTCAAAAAAAAAAAAAAAAGCTTTTTTTTTTTTAAAAGCAAATTCTAATGAGGGAAGTACTGATTTTGGAATTTCTATTTATAGGAAGTTAATATTTTTAAGGTTGTACTTGGGCGTGCTTTATAAACAGTAAAATATTATAATGAAAAAAATAATGAGATTGAAAAATAAAATAATAAAATAAGAATTAGGAGTATTGATTTTTTTAATATTTATTTGTTTATTGGATGATATAAAAATAATAATTTCATTTTATTTATAGTGTTTATTAAGTTTAATAATATTAATCTTATTAATGTAATTTCATTCCATTTGTTAATGTACATTTTTAATATTTACTTGTTTATTGGATGATGTAAAGAGAAATAATTTTATTTCATTTGTAGTGTTTATTAATCTTAATAATGTTAATATTATTAATGTAATTACTAAAATATCCTTTTACATAATAAAAAAAATATAGGTACATGAAACTTATTAATGATATATCAGTTAATTTGATATGTACTTTATTAATTTAACAAGAAATCAATACCAAAAGATATGTAAAGATTGACATTTTCCTTTTTCTTTCTCTATATTATGTAGGGCTCATTAAAACATGATTCGTTATTTTATAAGTAAATATATAATTAAGTAAAAAAAAGTAATAATTACTCACTTTCCTATTCTCTTTTGTACAAAATAAACATGCCCCTAATGTCCGGATTTTTTCCCCTCTATTTTACCACAAATGAACCCTTTTCATTGGTCAATTACTTTTTAAAGTGATTAATTGATGATTGATTATTTAAATTAGTAATTAATTAGTCAATATCAATCAACAATTTATTTATCAATATTGATAAGGGTGGTTCTATTTATACATTGCCTCTAGTAAACTCACCCACTCTAAAATTTAACATGATTAAATTTGCTTAATGTACACCTCTTTTATTTCTGAAATTACTCTTAATTAATATAAAATAAAAATTACTCTACTACTTTTAATTTTTTTTTCACACTTACTTTTTTTTTGTTTTTTTATCTTGATGTTTTATTGTAGGTTAAATTAAAAATTTTACAAGAAAAAAGTTTTAAAAAAAATCAACAACAACAACATAACATATTCATATATATATATATATATATATAAGTAATTAAAATAACTATTTTGCAACGGGGGAAAAAAAACAAACAAAATATAACATTGTTTTTTTTAAAGAACATTTAACATATTCATATATTTATATATATACATACACTGTTAATGAAAGAACAACGATACATAGAATCAGAAAAATTAAAGAAAAAGCCAACAAACAACGGCATAGAACCAAAAAAGGGCCAACGAACAATAAAGAAAAGAAATATACACACACACACACAAAGAAAATAAAAATCAACCGCAACATAAAAAGTATACAACGAAAAAAAAAAAAGGGGGGCAACATTTAGCATACCTCGAATTTTTTTGAACTACTCATTAAATAATAAAAATTAGAGTAAAAATTAGAATTTTTGCTATAGGTTTCAAAGTAGTAATATTTATAAGTTCTTTAGTTAGGAATTTGAAATAGATGTGTGTGAAAAGAAAAAAAAAATAATATAATTGACTTTCCTATTTTATGATAGACTTTTATATATGTAATTAAGTGTATTATTGTTGTCCTTTTTATGTCACTTTGTTTGAGTGTTTTTCTTTATAATTAAAGAATTTAATTAATACAGAATGTGGAGAGTCAAGAGAAGTGTGCCAATAAAATACCCTATTGATAAATAAGTAACTAACTACTGTAAAATACAACATTTTAATAAACAAAATTTTAGGGTTTGTTTGTTTTATGGGTTTTATTTTATTTTATTTTGTATATTGGCTTTGAGTTGAAAAGTTGTTTTTGTTTAGTTTCGGAATAGCTTTTAAATGTACAACTAGATTATCATTCTAAAATGAAATAAATTTTAAATGGTGTTTGGATAGATGTTAATAACAATCATTTGAAAAAATAATTTTTTAACAAATCTCTTATAAAACCTTAGTATCCATAACATATTTTAATAAAGTATATGGATGAGGATTTATTCCTCCTTTTATTAAGGACACAAAGAACCGTTTTAATCGGAGATTAAACGAAAAATGTGTGACAGTTTAAAACTAGAAGTAAAAGATGGAGAAACTTTTGAATTCAAAAACGTTACTTTGCAAAAATATGTTTGAAATGTAAATAAAAATGTTAAAATGAGAAGGGAGGGTAATTTCAGAAATGACCCCCCCCCCCCCCCGCCCTTTTTTTTTTCCCTTTCTAAAATGAAAATAAACTTTTAGCTTGAAATGTGGTTATCAAATGCTCAATCTAAAATGAAAATAAAATGGGCACCTACGAAAGAAACGTGTATAGTTTTTTTCTTCCACCCTTTTCTCTTACTTTCTCTCTTTATCTGCTGCCGCCGCTCGATTTCCTCTCTCATTGCCGGCAAAGTTGATAGAGATTTAGTGATCAACATCCGAATCTGATTTACCGCTTTAATGACCATCAACCATTTAATTAAAACCCAAAAAAAGGCAAAACTTCTATCATTGATTCTTAATGACAATTTTTATTTTTATTTTTATTTTTAAAGAAGATGGCAAGTGATTATTTGAATAGTTGTACGTTTTTCTTTTGGTTCAAATTTTATACGAGTGAATTCTATCTGATAAGATCCTAACATAGAGTTCGACTGTCTCATCCCTAAATTTTTTAAATGAAAAAAAAACTTCAATTAAAATATTATGGAACTATCATCCCTGTTTATATATGTTGATATACGAGGAAGCAAAATATTAGGAGAGAACACATTTAGAACATCTCCAATGGGCACTAGTAATATTAACATTGCAAAACCATAAAAATTTAACTAATATTAGATCTTTAGCCAAAAAATAATAATAATAATAATAAAAATAACAATATTAGATAATATTACACAAAATGCATATATCAAACATAAACAGACTGGCGTGAACACATCACCGATCCCCACTTTTTACCTCTTCCCACAAAACCAATCTCTTGCTCTCATGAGTTGTCTATGAATAACAGCCGAATCAGAATCGTGCCATCAATCAAGACAAGTGTGATCAAACCAGCTCAAGCCTGTTTCACAAGTCAAAAGTCAACATTCTTTGAGCCATTTTGATCATACTTTTGCCACAAAAGAAAGCCTGCTGAAATTGAACAGCAAAAGTTTCTTGTAGAGATCACCAGGCTACTTCTTTTGAGAGCAGATAATGGAAAGTGAAGTTGTGAGGAGTCCACTCAATGGCCTTCCAGATCTTCTTGTGTTGGCAGTGGTGCGTGCTCTTCCTTCGCGAGTCGGCGGGCATAAAATGTTCGACCGTCTCTACTAAATCAGCCGGGGACAGGCCTGAATCCTTTGCAAAAGACTCCACGATCTTCGGGAGAAGGATTTTCTGTTCTTTGTGCAAGATGAAGTTCGACTGAATGTATTCTTCCTTCGCCGTCTCTAGCTCCTCGAACACTCTTTTCGGGGTGTACACACGGACCTAAACAAATATTGTGATTTGAGAGAGATTAAGATATGAAGTGCTTAATCAAAAGCTACAAAAAAGGCGAATATTGGGATTCAAATAGGTTGGTTCATCTACACACATTGAACTTGGTATTTACAAACAAAACAAAGAATTAATATTACTAAGATGTAAAAGGGAAGTAACTGTACCGCAGGATCGGACTGGCTTCCAGAGCAGAGTGCAAAATGTAAAAGGGGTTCGGGATGGTGAATGCCGAAAGCTTTTCTTGCATCTCCAACCTTGAACTTTGTTTTCGAAGAAAACAGCAGCCTCAACCACTGGACATAGAAAAGATCACTACGTATTTGACATATTCCTGTTACATGTGAAAATGTATGCAACCAAAAAAAAGAAAGAAAAAAAAAAAAAAAGAAGTTGTGTTTTGATCTAGGATTTTGGAAATGAGAAAATGTACTTGTCCTGGACGAGGCAATCGGCATCCTAGAATCGAGCTCTGTATCATGTCGACGCTTATGGTGTGGCCTCCCACGTTGTATGCAGCCTGAATCACACAAGCTTCTAATGAGAATCACAATTCACATACACCATTTTCTTCTTTAAACTTTTGTTGAAGAGGGAGTATTTACCTTGAGTACTAAAGAAACTCTTTTTAGATTGTTTTGTGGAATCCCGTAAACCAGAAACGCCTGGTAACATGGTTTCGAAAAAAAAAAAACAAAAAAAAAGTTAACCTGTTATTCACATGCTCCACAAGAAAATTATAAATTCATTGATTCTTAGCCTTTAGAATTTTACATGCATTACTAGCGCATTGTGAACATTGATCCAAAACGCCAACTTCTCCTCGTGCTTCATCTTTCGGAGATCGACGTCTTCCAGCTGATAGACAAATGACCTGCAAAGATATTGTTCGTGCGAAAACATGAAGAAAAGCAAGGAATAACCATGTAACTAGTAAACAAAAATCTTTCAAGATAGCTTTGATCTAGCGTTTAACGGAAGCAATTCGAGTGATGCAGAGGAACTAAGCTTTTGGCGTAACGAGAATTCTTACCTAAATCTTTGTAGCATGCTATCAATCTCTTTTAATTTCTCCGAGTCCCGACATATCCATTGAACCTTTATCATTCGGAAGTAAGGTCTACCTAGTGCTTCTGACCCTTCCAAGTGAAAAGGATTGTCAAGGTGTGAATTGAAAAAGGGTATTTTTCGGTTTTTTGAACTCCACTTTTCACCCTGGCTGTGTGAAGAAGCCTCGTAAATCGAAGATGAGAATGCAACAGGCGAGGAAGGGTCATCTTGATTGATCAATGGCGGGTCCGCAAGTTCGAAGTAGATGGCCGAGATACACCTGATCATCTCTTCAGATAGGCCGTTCGGTGTCTCGGGAACATGGTCAGACAAACTAGTGCCTAAATGCTCCGCCAGACTTGCATTAGGTGTCGGAGTTTCAGCTTGCTGAAGAACAAATTGAGTATTACTTTCACAAACACAAATTATAGTACGAAGCTGCAATACATCCCACATTTTTGGAATGTACCGTGCAGTCTAATCTCAGTTGTTGGATCATGGCGGAAAATTTTTCACAACAGCTGAGATCGTTTCTTTCCGTCATCTAGTAGTTGAGATTCGGCTACACGGTACATTCCAAAAAGAAAAGTATTGCTCTGTAACTTAATTTCTTGTTTCAAGTTACCTCTAGCATTGACAAAGGTAAAGAGTGGTAAGAATCTACAGCCTTGTTTAGAAACTTCCTCGGCGAAGTTCTGAAGGAACAGAACGAACGCTGAGACAGAGATGAGTGACTGCGATGAATACTCGAGTCTAGAAGTTTCTCCGGTTCACACATGTCATCACATTCCTGCAGGCTGCTAAGTGAATTCCGAGGCGGCATAAGATTACTAGAGTGGTGGAAAACTGAATTCTCTTTGCGCGGCATGAGATCGGCTTGTCCAGAAACTTCTAAGGACTCTCCTTTCTGCGTAACTGAAGCCGAATCAAGTCTTCCATCTGTTGTTGATGCTGATGACACTTGTTGATCAAACGTTTTCCGGTACAAAGAGAGAAGATACCGTTCCAAATACAGGATTTCCAGCTCTAACACCGTGATTTCCTTTATTAGTTCCTTGGTGGGCTGAAGCCAAATTGAAGGAGTGTAAAAGAATTATTAGCAAAATCAAGATTAGATTTTTAGCATTGAAAATAATATAAAAACATTAGAGAACAAGATGGGAAATAATATCTAAGATAGTTACCTTTGGTATTGAGTCATCAGTGGCTGCTTCATGTGACAATGGCTGAGAACATAGCGCGCTTTCCAAAGCGTGACGGACCAGGAATTGGTCTTGTAATTGTCTTTGAAGCTTCAGAATCTGCAGAACATATAAAAGTTTCAAGACATTGAGAGAGATGGAGATCAAAAGAAATCAAGCTATGTGTATGTCCAGTCTAGTAGTAAAATATTGAATAAATTCGAAATCTGTATAATACTTGTACAACTTATCACAAGCATTTTCATTAGGAATCAAAGATCCAAACATCTTCATATGCTTAGAAACTAGAAATCTCCATACCTCCTGATTCAAGGAACTCTCAGCATCGGTCATTTCGGTTCGCCTTTTCCGCGCTTCAGCAGAGCCTAATTTAGTACCTAGAATTTCCTTCTATGAAAACAAAACCAGAACACTTTGTGAGCAATAGTGGTCTAGCACTGGATTGTAAACCAAACATAAAAAATAAAATTAAATAAGGTTTTCAACCATTTTAAGCCAGTAAGGAGCTTCAAGGATGGTCTTTAATTTATCCCTTTTCTGTTTTCTTTTAACTGAATCACTGTCACTCAAAACAAAACACAAACAAAATCTTTAGAAACTGCTCAAGTGTGTGTGTATATATATATACATATATACATGCTTATGTCATAACATCAATATTCAGAAAAAGAAAGAGAAATTACCTCTTGGAGGCTGATATTTCCATGAACTTGAAAGACTTCAAACTAGAACCCCGCCACTTTATTTCATGCATAATAATTAATAATATTTATTTTTTGAAGGGAAAAACAAAAAAAAAACAAAAAAACTGGCTCAAGGCCCAGAGCTGAATTAAAAAAGGAAAATATTCACTGAAACAGCATTAAATGCAAAAGCATATACCAACATCGGATATTGACAAGTGGTTTTAGAGAGAGAGAGAAGACCACATGAAAGATAAAGCCAAAAAATACATTAATTGCAAACAGAATACAAATTAACGCTGCTTATAACCAAACAGAAGAACCTACTCAGACAGAGTGAGACTACTCACAACAGAAGGGCTTTTTTGAAAAAGTTGCACCAAATTTTTCTTTGTGATAATCCAAAAGCCGAAGCACCATTCTAATTCAAACCCAGAAACCCCTTTTTTTTTTCTTTTTTTAATTTGTTATTATCATTTTTTTTTTGGAATGCGTGTGATGTAATGCAACTAAGAATGATAGTACTAAGGATATAAAACATGCTGATTTGCATGTCCACGCTGATATTAAAGGACACTTTATATCACACCTTTTTTTTTTTAATTAAAATTCTATCTGTTTCGTAAATTTTTTCATTTTGATGTGATTTTGATCAGTATCATTCAGAAACATGCAATATCGATAGAGGGTAGTTGTAGAAAGCTCCCACATATAGTGCTTAACGAAAAAGATGACTGGTTTTTTTGACCAGTCGGTTGTCTTAGAAAGCTATATCACCTTTGAAGCTTTTGGCAATGGTGGGCTTTTTTTGTGTTTTTTTTGCATTAAAAGAAGTAAATCAGCTCGTGTGGCTTTTGATTGAAGATCAGGTGCAAAAGTAGAAGTCCCACCCCAATTAAATATATATATATATATATATATAGAGAGAGAGAGAGAGAGAGAGAGAGAGAGAGAGAGAGAGAGAGAACAAACGGACAAAAAACAGTGTTGTGGTGTAGAGTAGTCGTTGCTCAAACAGTGTTCTCAAGGTACCTAATTTAAGTGCTTAAGCATGATTTTATTCAAGCATTTTAGAACTATATTTCAATTAGGAAGAGACCCATATATTTTCTTATGTTGACTCACTGAAAACATCTTGGATGCTCGTGTCAACTTGATTTTAGTGATAGATCGCCACCATAACTTATTAACTGATTACGGATTTAATCCTGTGATTCACAGATTATGATATTAGATTCCACATAATTTTATCTGTCAATCTCTAATTAGCAATTAAAAGTTAGTGGTGATGATTGATAACTAACATTTTTTACTTAAAAATATAAGTTGGTCGACTTCATTAAAAAGTCAGTTTTTAATTCAACACAGGACCTAGCTAGATTAATCAAACCTCATTGTTATTAGGGTTGGGATTAACAATAAATAAGAGAGAGGGATATATATTTCCCACTATAAAACCATCTTGGTGAAATAAGTTCAACAAAACAAGCATATAACTCTTCTTAAATTAGATGAGCTGTTATCCGACATTTTTATAAACAGACATTTGTAATTTTTTTACGTGATATTGTAGTAATGATTACAATTTATCATTTTCAATAATAGTTGTCCTTTTTGATAATATTTAAATTACAAGATTTTAAAAAGAAAGTTATATATAAATCAATTACTAGTTGTTATAAGTTTTTATATTAAAAAAAATTAAAAACGTTGAATGTATCTGCTCATCGGATACAAGATAACATATAAAAATATATATATATATATGGGGTTTGTTGAGGTGTATATACTTTACATGATTAGCCTACAAAATATTTTGAAATGTAAGCTGTGTTGCAACTTGCATACAAAATGAGGTGTACAGCAGAAGGCACGACTAGCTATATAGAATATGTGTGGCTGGCCCTCAAGTGCAAAAAGGGATAGCCACTTAAAGAAAAAACAAAAGCATATGTAAAATATACCTCAAAAGGGCTGAAAGTTGAGAGAGTCAAAGTCGTTAAGAATATACACACACACACACACACATATATATACACACAAGTGTGTGAATTGTGATTGAATTTGACATGAAATGACTGGTTTTTGGGTTGGCTTGCCTTTGGGTGAAGTTTGGATACAACGAATTTGTGCATTGATCAGTGAGTGAGAGTCATGACCAGCTGCCAAAAGCTTCTTGCCTTTTATGGAAAGTCACAGACCAAGTTAAAATATATATATATATATATATAATCTTATAGACCTGGGAATATGTACAGTATCTCAGTGAATCACGTTTAACTATGGACATCCAGATCATGATCAAAGGAGGCCGTTAAAAGAAGGATCAAACGGTTCACGTGGGTTTGTCACGTGTGTGTCATACAAAACGCTGAAAATGTATGAACGACAGTATACATATGTAAAGTCTTTCCTTTTGATAACTACTCCTTGTGGGTAATGTTGGTAAAGGTAAAAATAAAATCGAGTCTCACATCGTAAAAATATATCAACAATAATAGATATATAAATGTATTGAATCACTCTATTTAGCAAATTAACCTTTTGAGATTGTTGAACATTAGATCTGATTCACTTTGGTTTGTCACGTGTGTATCATAGAAATGCTGAAAATGTATATGAACAATAGTATATAAGGTCGTTTTATGTCAAGTACTCCCAGTAACCGCAAATCATATCAAAACTAAAAGAGTTATTTACATAGATGTCCAAATTGGAGGTGTTAATTTGAAATATGTTCATTTTTTCTTTTAATTATGCAAATATCTAAAAGAATAATTATAAAGACAATTCTACCCTTCATAAAGTATGGAGAATAACAAATAAAGTAATTACAAAAAAAGAAAGAAAGAAAGAAACCAAAAAAAAAATGGAATCTAAGATGTTTACTTATTAAATGTAAAGAATGTATAAATCTTCATATGAACCAAAAAAAAATTTTTTGTTTTCTCAAAATCAATTTTCACATTAATGAGAATGAGCTAAAATAAAATTTTAAAAAAAAAAGGAACATCTCAAAAAAATCTTTTGTATAATGAATCAATCTTTATCATAAAAGATATGTTCGATTTCATCTCTATTAATTTATATAAATAATAGGGTTTTTCGTAAAGAATTCAATTCTCTTTGTTATGTTATTTTTCAATTTGTTTGGTTGAGGCATAAATGACAACTATATATGATTTGTAATAGATTACATAAATATAAATAGGTTTTTTTTTATAAATAATTCATTAGTTTTTTATATGAAAAGTGTGTGTATTTTAATTTCATTAATCTTTATCGTTAATATTTGTATTGTATTATTTAGTATGAATCATCATCTTTATAGTAAATATTTTATATTTATTATAATTATTATGATGTCTATATCTAATTTGGGTTTATTAAATGTGATTTACATTTATCAACAAAAATATTCATCATTAAAGTCAAAAAACAAAAAAGGAAAATAAAGAATCTGTATAAAATTAAATGATGTCAATTGTAGTAAAAGGACAAAATAAATATTATAAACATTTATTTCTTAAAAAATAGACATATACATAATATTGTTAAAAAATGGACATATTTTAAACAGGACTCTAAAATGGACTTTTTGTATAATTATTTAAAAAAATAGTATATAATACTGGTAACTTTTGATATAGGGTTTAAAATAGAGCCTTATATAATCTATGGGAGAAAATTTTGTCCGATGCTAAACGGATGTCCCTGAACTTAGTCCCTGAACTAAGACATAAGATCAAACAAGTAAAATAAACACTGCCGATGAGTTATTTTTTCAATACCTATACGCAGTAGAATTCTCTTTGTATGTATCGTAAATTTCTGCATGATTTGCACATTCATGGCTTCATTTGCATACGTCATGCATGTTGGTTATGTTATATATATATATATATATATATATATATACACACACACAAAATATTAAATCTGGTACTTGATAGTATCGGCAAAGTGAACTTCAGTTTCTGTGAATGTGAATTTCAGTTATTAAAAATGTAAATTCAAGTAGAAGGAAATGTAGCTAAAGTGAATGAGAATTCTCCTTATTTTATATTTTCTTTACATTAATTCACATTTTTAGCGACTGAAATTTACATTCACAATAACTGAAATTCACATTGTCGGATACCATCAAGTATCAAATTGAAGATCATTTCTATATATATATATATATATATATATATATATTTCGGTGATAGATCTTCTACAATTCCAACTTTGAGTTTGTCCCATTTTAATATCTAATCTTAACAAGTTGGTAGAAAAACAGTGAATTTGGATCTACATTCAAGGACTTAACTCTTATTAGGTCATTGTCAAGTTTACAACTTTCCTCTGTGATCTTGGAACCAGCCTAGTTTTAAAGCATTATTTGTTTTTTCTTTTTTTTTTAATTAATTATTTTTTTCCTATATGGAGAATCGAAACCAACAAATTGTTTGGAAAACGTACTTTGTTCCAGAGATTTTGAAGGAAGGAATATGTCAAGAGTAAGATGAAGAAATGCTACTAATAAAGAAATATTAAAAATTGAGACCAATTCATGGTAATTCCATCACCAAGACAGAAGTTCTCTTGCATTTATAACATTTTGGTAAAACCAAGGGTGTGGAACTTATAACGTTGTATCTCCAACATCAACTTGTATTTTTGTGACGCCCTATTATAGATTAATTGATGTATCAATGTCTTGTACTACTAATGAAATCCTTGTTATTTGTTACCTCCATGTTTAGTAGAAAGTATGGATATAACTTTCATAAGAAGTATAGCTTAACGGTAATTTTTTATGTAATTTTATCATAAAATAACAAAATATTCTCTGCAGTAAGTAAAGTTTAGATAGATAAAATAAAATCTCATATCCTAAAAGTAAGTCTGTTTTTCTGTCCCACTAATCAAGATTGGCCGCATCATCTAAGTTTTTCTATGTTTGAAAAACCGTTGTGTTAGTTTGAAGATTTTTAAGTTAGAAATTAAATGTGATAAATCATTTTTAAGGTTTTTATTCTATCTTATCTTTCAAAGTTTTATATTTTTTTTTCATTTCGTTCCCACTAAAACTCGATTATCTAAAAATCTTATGCTTTAGTGTACGCTTTACTGAATCAATATGTTGGCTCCGTCGCGGTTAATAGTGGACTAACAAAGAAGCTAATAAAGCTTTTGAGACAAATTTGTTTAATGATAATGGTTTTATTAAAATTATCCCTCTTGTCTTATTTATGCTTTCATTTGATCTAAATAAAGATTCACTACTAAATTTTGACCCATGTGCAAGATTTATATGACCATAACATTAAACTAATAGACACGAGTTCAAATGTAAGAGAAATGCAAACGACACAAACATGTAACATTTCAAGAAGTTTCTAATTTGTCATGGAATTAAATGGTCAACTTGAACAACACACTCCAAAATTAATTTAATGAACAAATTAAGATCCAAACAAATTAGAAGTCACAATAATGTTGAAAAATTTTCACATTTCGATACCCATGCAAAATCGATAAAATGGGGAAACAAAATTATTTAAAAAAAAAAAAAAAAAAAAACATTTCCAAATCTCGAGCACGTTGAGAAACACTTTTTCCAAAGAAGCTGACAGACATACTTGGATTATTTAATTAAACTAAAAACTTCGAGGTTTGTTTTATTAAATTATTAATTATGTTGTTTTAATAATTAGTGTGGCTAACAAAAATTTCTACTGAACCCAACGCCATTAGAATTAGTGCAAGGCCTAACTGCAATAAAAAGGTAACGTTTAGAAAGATGCTTTTGTCTCTATCATTGTCAACTTAATATTATTTTGGAGAAAGACAAGCACAATTTTCTGTGATTTTATAGAAAAAATTATTTGAAGGTCAAACAACTGCCTAGGTACTATACAAATATGTAGAAGGAAAGGAAAAAAAAAAAAAAAAAAAAAAAAGAGAAAAGAAACTTCAAGGCACAGAACTAGATGAGCCTTAGAATATTGTGTAGATAGATTATAATTATTATTATTTTAAATTCTGCTGGGTTATGTAGTGAGGAAAACACTTAAGATCGTATCGGTTTTACATGCAACACATAAAAATATCATTGTCACATGAAATGAATATTATATTACACTTTTCAGAAATTGTACATGAAAATAATTAAAGTAAAACAATGTTTTAAAATATTCAAAGAAAAATAACATATTTACAAGGTATATAAACAGTAAATGTACTAAATAAATAATACATAATTACAATCATTTGTCTGATAATTTTATTATTTATTATTATTTATTTTAAATATTTTTAAAATCTACTGTTTATTTCAATTATGTATGTAAAAATATTATTTACTTTTTTTTTTATTTACGTGTATATTACAATGTAGAACCAGTCCTTTACAAAATAATTAGCACAAAACATCTTATAATGTATATAATAATGTTACCTAAGAGGTTAAAAAATAAAAAATAAAAGTTAATAAAGAAGTAGTTATTTGAGAAGACCGAAGCCAATAAAAAGCTTCTCTTAAGGAGCGAAACAGAATCTTTTACATGGAGATATAAAAAGAAATTTCTGACTAGTGACGAGATCAGAAAAAACTAAAAAGAGAGAAGCTCTTTTAAAAGGCATCAAAACCTAGAAGAGGAACCACATGAAAGTTCTTGCCCCCCAAAAAAAAAAAAAAAAAAAACAAATTGAAGTTTCCAAAGGGATTAGAGAGAAGGTCAGTCAATGCCAATGATACGAGCAAAAAAAGACTTCTTTCCACCCCCTCCACCCCCACTTCTGAGATAGGGCTCTTCTTTTTGTAAGCTTGCCTATTATTTAGAGACAACACATATACATATAAATATATCATATATATATATATTGCACTTTAGTTCAATCTAATTTTGGCAGAAGCACTCCCAATCAGTAATTTGATCATTTAGGGACGACAACGGGACAGGACATGGCGAGACGCTGGAAAATGCTTTCTTGTCCCCATTCCTACCCCCAAAATCATCCCCATCCCCATTCCCATACTCATCTCCGCTTAAATAAAAGCAGGGTCTGGAACAGGGATTATCTGTCTTATGTGCTTTTCCTATACCCGCTCCGTTCTTTATTTATTATAAATATATATTTAAAAATACAATAAAGTAAAAATAAACAATAAAGTAAAATACACCATAAATTTAATTCAAAACAAAATAGTTCGTAAACAAACCACATTCTAAACATATACAAATGAAATCTTAACCGTAAAGTCATTAAAGATCTCATCAAAACATTACAAACTCTGAAAACTAAACTTTTATAGAACATTTAATCTAAAAAAGCTTGAAACCATAAAATAAAAATAAACATAAAATTCTCCATCTTTGTCTATTCATCATAGATTCAATCTTCATTTTATGGATGCACACAATTTTATTAAATAACTTTTACAGTATATTATATATTTATAAATAGATGAAATCATATACATATATATGTCGGGGTGGGGTTGGACGGGGAGTGCTTTCCCCGTCCCCGCCCCACTAATCTTCAAAAATAAGATTTTATCCCCATCCTCATCCCCATCCTAATCCCAAACTTTGTCCCTCATCCCCGCCTCGTTTAAGGTGGATCCTCACAAAGACCCCATCCTCACTAAGAATATTGCCATCCCTAATGTCATGTTAGTTACAAAAATCTTTTGACTTGGCCTTCCTGTACTCTGCTTGTACACTTGTTACATGGAATAACCCTTTGTGTTGAAATTGGGCAATTCCATGAATCACTACACTCACAATGCTAGCTTGATTGTTGGTTTAGCGGTGAGGATGACTTTTCTTCTCTTTCTCAAGCACGAAGTTTTATAACCTTCATTTTTTTTTTTTTTAAGCTAATGGTTTGTACGACACTGGATTCATGATAGTTAAAACTGACTTGTCCTTAGACCATAAGAGTCAAGTCCCTTCCATTCCATTATTGAGCTCTAAATTTTCTTTAAAAGGGTATAGAGAATAGAATAGTAGCAACGATCTTCCCTTTATTCAGCCAAAAAAGGAATAGACATTCTGTTGTTTGCCGCAAGGAGTCTCAATTACAACTTTACCACCATCTACTCCCCCCCCCCCCCCCCCACCCCAACTAAAAGAAAGGATATGGGATAACCCATCATTTCCCGTTTACCACCATCTACTTGTATTAAATACGAAATTCTCACGCAATTAACGGTCTTAACATCTTTAGACATGAGTCCAAATCTGTTGTCACATGTTTCTGTCTCAATAACTATCCCCTCAATAATATGGACAATTCATCAATTTATTTCAAAATTTTTTAATATTTAACACTTTTTATGTGGTTAAATTTTAAGTTTAGATGATATGACATAACACTATTGAGAGGACGATCAATGAAATGGGAAATTCGTGACAGCAATCTAATTTCCTTTAGACATGCTTATTCCAAAGATCCACACACCAAAAAGAAATAAAGAGCCACTCCTGACCGACATTATATGCACTTTCACTTGAAAATATGGGGATAACGAATGGCATTGGAGATGATTTCACCCATGTTCATACAAGTTGGAACACCCATCATGAATTTCTACTCCAGATATACTAAATAAGTAAGAAAACGCTTGTTGACACTACTAATGTTCTGTTTGGATCTCCGTTTAAACCCACTTTTCAAACTAAAAATGTTAAATTTCTATGAGATAAGAACTATAGTAAAACTTTGTACAGTGGGTTTAAAATGGAGATCTAAATGAGGGCTAAATCCTCGTTAGATAAGCAATATGAATATGATTGAACACAGTTCCATGTAACTTTCAACCAAAAAGAAAGAAAAGAAAAAGACAAGAAAAGAAAAGAAGAGAAAGAAGGAGACATGACATGGTATCTATGTTCTCAAAGGATTTGATCTTTAAAGTTGACACACATGGTCACCATATCCATAAGCTCATAATTGTAGGGGCAAAAGACTCTGGACCAGATCCGAAATCCATAAGACGAGAAATATACTCTTCACAAAACGTTTAAATAAGCTATATTCGTGTTATTAAACACCGAAACAGCATGGAGATCAATAACTCTAAAAGCAAGTAAATCTAGACAGCAGAAGATACTTGAAGTAGTACAAGGCAACAAAATCTCGCAAGAGTCGTGTTTCCAAGTTATATTTCACAAACAAATCGGATTAATGTTTGGCACTGAATAATAAAAACAGGAAAATAGAGTATCAGCCCGGCAGAGAACAGCCTTGGGAAGAGTCAAATTTACTTCTGGCCTCCAAATAATGGATATATCTCAAAATATTAGTAAAGGTTACTAAATTTCAGGTAAACTTCACATATTTAATGCCCCTATAGCCCAAACCAAGAACTATGTAGTATGTACAAACTAAAAAGATAACAAGAGTTCCAGAAATAAGTAACTTCAGGACGTCTCACAAAGCTATTTTCACAAAAGAGATAAAGATGGTGGAAAAATACGAGTGCGGAAATGTAAAGCACTCGTTATTTTGATCCACAATTGATGATATACCACCAAAATAAAAGGGAGACTTTCTTTAACTAAAGAGACTGTACACCTGTGTCGGTTTGAAGCCTGCTATCTTCAGAGTTCAGTTTCTGTCAACAACGTCTGCTGGTAAATTCAAGTCAAAACGGCCACCCCCAGGAACATTTGTCTTAGCACGCTTCCGAGGAGCGTATCCAGTCTCATCAGAACTTCCAGAGCCAGAAGGTTGATCAGATTCCGTCGGTCCTCCTAACATTAGAAGTGGATCAGCTAAATAGATAAACGTCAACCTCAATAATCTTCAAGATGTAAAAGGATAAAATATTTTAAAACAAAAAAGAAATTGCGCCAACAAGAAAACGATATTTATAACCCAAAAAAAACCAAAAAACCACACATCAACTCAAGGAAAAAAATTGGAAACCGCATAAAAACGTTTCTAGTATACATCATTTCTCCATCCATACGGATCTTTAGTGCCCATCTAACATTATAACTTTGGAGATCACTTGAAAGTATTATTTTGGCTGCGTGATCACTAGAAATCATTGTTCTCTTACCTAAAGTAATGCACTGTGTACCTACTTGTTTACCCAGCTTTGGATAGCAAGTGACACGGAAATACACTAGCTAGTTTCTAATTGGTTAAACAAAAATTACAAAATTTGCATTAAATAAGTTGCCACATCATGCAATACGAGAAATTTGGTTAACAACTTGGTGCATATACATTGAGAGAGAAACCAAGAAGAAAGGGGAAAAATAAATACCACTTGAGCCACAATGTGGAGGCAGAGGTTTACCAGAATTATTGACTTTATCGCCCCAACAAGCAGAAAGTTCCGATGCCCTCTCAATGCCCTTTGACCTATAAGGAGCTATATTGTGGATACCTAGTTGTAAAGGACCCAATAAATCATTTTCAATGCATTCATACCTGCACACAATTTAGAAAAACATGAGTTTTAAGAGTACATTTATAAACACACAAATTTTTAAACCAGTATATAGGATCTCAAATTTTTACACAGCAAGACTTACATCTTCTGACAGAGGGTATCAGTGATTCCTGACAGATTGATCACTTGCATCCTTGTCTCCATAACCTTATCCACGTCATACTGATCGAATGGCGCCTCTAAAAACTTAGATAATTTCTCAACATTTGCTTCGAGCTGCTGCTGCTGGTCCTCGAATAAATTCTGCTTTATTTCCCTTTCTTCATTTGTCATTTCATCCTTAAAAAGCTCATCTCCAAACATATAAAATGCAAATGGGTACGAGTATGAAAGAACCCGCCTTGATCTAAAAAGCCTGTTGAGTCCATTATTTACCCAACTGAAATCTCTGAGCTTAGATTCCTTCTCTTCCAAAATTGATACTTTCTCTTGGATAGTCCCCTTCAATTTACTTTCAAGTTTAAAGGAATCTGTATGAGCTTTGTACCGATTGTGATAGTGCATATAGCGATAAAGATCTCGTTTTGCCCTCTCAGCTTTTTTCTCTCGGTCTGCCTTGTAGCGACCACAGCTATGCCCTGCAATACTTGACCAAGTATGATCTCGCCCAGTGGCTCCACCACATAGCCAACTGCCTCAAAAGGAAATAAAGTTTATATCAAATTCAACCTCCACACGAGAAAGAGATGAGTAAGAAGAAAATCCAAATGTGGCAACTAAATGAAAGTACAGTCTACTCAAGTGTGTAGACAAGCAAATATCCAAACATCAACCACATAAAATAAACATTGTTGGAAAAGAAGATTTTCTACGAACAGCATATCATACTTCATACACGGACTCTAAGTACACAAAAACGAGCTAAGCCTGAAATCTTGACGGGATAAGCAAACAAAAGGATACACCATGTTGAAAACTAAGCAAAAGATTACTTGAATAAAAGGATCAGCAGGTTCTAGCCAAACTCTCAATTACGTGTAAAACGATCCAAATGGTGGACGTGTCCTAAACCCTTGCACAATGAAACATGCAAAAAAGTCTAGTAGACTACATGACAACTTCAACCTCTCCCTTCTAACTCTAATTAGAACAAAGCATGGATGTCATAATGAAAAGATGACTCAAACATGAAACAGATATTTACGCATTATAGTTAACCAAATTTTTTACTTATATTCTTTGATACAGTTTAGATACAATTCAGTTATGAATATTAGATGCATGAATAGGGGAAATATGCATGGCAAATACCCATATATAGACTTAGGGTACCGAAGAGTAAAGATAACAGAGTAAAGCAAGGACGAACCCTCACCAAAATGCTTGTCCACAGATACAGCTCACAAGGTTACAACCACCATTCTTTTCTACAGGTTTGTGACACTTTGGACAAGACTTCGTATGGACAGTGATCCAATTAACTGTCTCCGATTCGTCTCGGCATTTTTTGACCCAGAGCTCCCACATTAAGCATGAGCAAGGTGAGTGTGCTTCTGATGAGCAACTGAAGCAAAACTGCGAACCACATGAACATTCTACCTCGCAAAACTGATCATCCTCAATGCGTATTGCATTTCCACAATGAGGAGTACTAGGGCACCATTTAACCCTTTTATTATCTTCAATATATGACTCAAGAAGAAAACGATCAAATTTTTCTGCTAGATCTGGATTCGTTTTGCTAACCAGATTTCTAACAACTGATTCATCACATATTGCATTGCATTTGTGCGCCATGCACTTTATTCTCTTACTTTGACCATCATTGATCTTTACAATAAAATGCTCAGTCCAACCTATATTGAAATGACAAAATGAAAACTATTAATCATAATTGCTATGCAAGATGAAAAGATGGAGGAAAACGATAAACAGAAAAAATCTTAAACTCGCATAAAAAAGCCAGAGCATTTTTTTCCCCTCCTTTGATAGGCCCAAATTCCCCCAAACCCACTCGGTGGGGTTGATTTCTTAACTGGAGCACCCACAGAGCCGAGCAGTACAATCTTTGAAAAGCATGAAACTCATAAATATTCACTAAGTGACCTTGAGGGATTGAACCCCATACCATGTGGGAGCATACTACAGGCATGTTAGCTCAACCAAGAGTTTATGTTTTAGATTCCGTTAAAAATTGCGAGCCTAGTTGAGATAATACTCATAAAAGCAAAGTCCCTTCAAACACAACCACTTACAGCTGTTGCAAAAACAATGACCGCACTCCATCTTTGTGGTTTCACCACTAGGTACATCCTCTATACAGATATCACACATCACTGTCGGAGGCGGTGGTACATCAAGATCACAATGCTCAACTATCGAGACACCCGCTTCCTTGAAAAGGCAAGCTTTTCCCTTCTCTACCAACACTGCAAACAACTTCTCCACATCCCAGCGGTGGTGAATAAGTAATGTTCGAGCATGGTGCTCTCTTAGAGATAGCAATTCCATTACTCTACGCAAATCTTCCCTCTGCACATACACATCCAAAATCAACTCTCATTTTTCAATCTCACCTATCATGAAAAAATAAAATAAAAGGGCAATTGGGACTTTGGTTTTACCTGTGCAGCCAGAAGGGATTCTTTTGTAATCACCTACAAAGAAAAGAGAGAGGGGATTATACTTTACATAAAATGTGTCAAATTCTTAACCACACTAGGGAGGAAAATATAAAGCACATGAAAATTCTTCATAAATATGTATATGTGTATATGTATGTATGTGTGTGTGTGTGTGTGTGTGTGTGTGTATATATCTGATGAAATGAACTTTATACATGAACTGTATACTTTATCTTTATACCCATTAGACAAGATAAGAATTTGACAGAAAATTCAAAGAGTTTACATAGCAACCTAGACCATATACATTTTTCATTATCATAAATTCCATCACGAACCAAACAAGAAAACCCCTTTCAAAGCCTTTACCTTCAATTTCTTGTTTAAATTTCTTTTTCCAAAAAAGAAAATCAATTTACAATAAAAATTAGAACTCAGAACAACATCAAACAAGTACACACCCCCAAATATTCATGTACCAAACACAACAACAAAAAACAAACAAAAAAAAACCCAGATTGTCACAAAACCGAACCAAAAACTCCATAATTACCCAAAAAAAAAAAAAAAAACCCATTTTTCCAATAGCTTCGAAAGAATCAAAAACAAAAATCACAATTTCGATAACAAACAATAGTAGCAGGGCGAAAAAAGATTTCACCTTACAAGTGGGACCCTTAGAAGGGACCCACTGCGGACCAGAGTCCTCGTTCTCTAGACCGTCGAGCGAGTCCCGACCGGAATCATAGTAGTCATCATCGCTGAGAAAATCTTCCATTCACTATTCTCCAGAAACAAACTTTCACCAAAAAAGACAAATTTTTTGACGAAATTCAGGTGATAATTACAATCTCGGATAATTTTAGGAACAACAACGCAGTACAGACCAAACTCGTGGCGGCGATTGCGCGATGCAATCGGATTCTCCCGCCGAACGGAGAAGGAGAATCGGTTTTCGCCGGCGAAATTAGAAGCTCCGACGAGTTCTCCGAGGAGGCGAGTTGGAGAGAGAGAGAGTTAGAGAGAGTAAGAGAGAGAGAGAAAGCTTACGGAGAAAGCGTGAGAATGGGAAACATAAATAAATGGGGGAGAAAAATAAATCGGCAAAATAAATAAATAAAATAGTAATAATATACGGAGAGAATAAAATTTCCCTTTTTTTAAATATTTTCCTTTCCGGGTGCGAATTTGGAGCGACAATCGGCTGAGAGAATTTTGATGTGATTGCTTTCTTTTCTGACGGCGTCGTTTGGATGATTTAGTGACACATCGGAGGCCGGCCCACCGGCCCACGATGACCTTGGGATATGCTTCGTGAGAGGCGATGGGACGACGGCGTGTTGTTGGCGTGGAAGGTCTTGTGGTGGACTGATCTGCAACTGGGATTGAACGAAAGAGAGAATTTATTTTATTTTCTTTTCTTTTCTTTTCTTTATAAGATAAAGGGGGAAAATAAAAAAAACAAACAAACAAACGAGAGAGAAATGGCTAGCTAAGCTCGGAGCCAGCGAATTGTTTTAAATTTTAATAAGGCGTAATTAAAGATAAAGTTTCTAGAGAGGTTTGTATATGGATAGTTAATTTTTAATAAGGAAAAATGAGATAAATGTAAATTTTGAAAAGTAAAATTCAAAAAAAAAAAAAAAAAAAAAAGAGTTTTGATGACTACGCCACTTATTAGTTTGATGGGTGTAGCTAAGCTCAACTATTTACAGTTGTGGGCTTTGTAAGTCGTCTTTTCTATTTTATTTAGGTCTTTATTAAAGAATATCCTAAATGAAGCAATTCCTTATAATTTTATCCATTATAGAAGTAAGATTGATTATTTTACCCTTTTATAATATTTAATTAAATTATTAAATAAAATTTTAGTAAATAAATAAAAAATATATCTATCTCTTTATTTTCTTCTCTTTTATTTATTAAAATATTTTTTATATATCTTTAATTCCGATCGCCGGTCTCCAATCGCCAGATTTGTTTTTATGTTTTTCATAATTCAACAAAGATAATTGAATGTATCCGGCTTCGGTCACCAATGTCGATGTCGGTCGCTGGTTGCTGGAATTTTTTATTTTAATATTTCAACAAAGATAACAGGATGTATCCGACTCCGGTCACCGACATCAATGTCGGTCGCCGGAGAGATTCTATTAGAATCTAAAATAGATTCTAACATAATATATATTTTTTGGATTTCAACAAAGATGACCGGATGGCCGGATGTCTCCGGCTCAGATCGTCGGAAAGATTCTGTTAGAATTCAAAATGGATTCTGACTGATTTTTTTTTTAATTTTCAACAAATATAACTAGACGTCTCCAGTGCTGGAGAGACCTTTTGGATTCTGTTAAAATGCATTTCTGATTCTACCTATGCATTTAAGATTCTGTCATAATGCATTTTGGATTATGCTAGAATGCCTTTCTGATTTTATCATAATGCCTATGTATTTTGGCTTGGATTTTGCCATAATGCCTATGTGTTTTGGCTCAGATTCTATCGGAATGCATTTCAAATTCTTTCAGAATGCATTCTGAATTCTGTAAAATGCATTTCAAATTCTACCAACATGCCTATGTATTTTGGCTAGGATTCTACCAGAATGCATTTTGAATTCGGATTCTACTGTAATACATTTCGGATTCTCTAAAAATGCCTCAAGAAAACGCACCAAAAAGAAAGCAAATACCATAAAATGTACCAAAACCAGAAAACAAAATGTAAAAAAATTTTTTAAAAAATTTACATAAGAGCGAGATCTGCGCTCCGTCAGCGAACCGGTGACTGCGGCGGACGAGATCCGTCGACGACCAAGGTGGAGGAAATCCAGCAGCTGCGAGGAGAGCGAGAACCGGCGACTGCAACACTTGGAGCAAGATCAGGCAACCCCTCGCAGCTCTGGTTCCCGGAGGTGTCAACGGAGGGCGACGGCGAAGGCTCGCCGGAACGAAGCTTGGCCGTGGAGTACTAGATCGGCGGTGGTAGATCCGCCTCGTCCTAGCCACCACCGCCATTCCCAATCCTCTTTCGTCGAAGCATGGAACCACCATCGAAGCCACCATTAAAGCTCAGAATCACCGTTGCCGCTCGATCGTCTAGATCGAAATCGTAACCGGACGCCGGAGAAAGAGAAAGTCCGAGAATGTTTGCAGTGTGATCTCCTCCCTCTCGGCATCGTGATCTCAGCTCCACTGTCTCGATCCGCCCCCAGACCCCTCGATCTCAGTCCTCGCCGGAGATCGAGCTATTTGTTTTCTAGCCGGACCAGATCTGGCCACTTGGACGTCGTGATTCAAAGCACCGGTTGCGAGGACAGCCACCATGGAGATCCGGCGATCTCCACGACCGCGATTGGCCGTGAATCGTCGCCGCCTCACTGAGAAAACTCGCGCAAGTGGTCTCCAATGGTGTGGACGGCCGCCGGAGTTTTCGAGGTGACGAAGAAATACAATCTCCGTCGGGAAGACAGAGAGAAAGGAACGGAGAGAGGGATCGAGGGCTCGGAGAGGAGAAAGAAACAAAGTAGAGTGCGAGAGAGAGAGTATCAGAAATTTTGAGGGAGAGAGAAGTACTGAGATAACAACAAACAGGGGTAAAAAGGACCATTCACTATTTAATAAATAAGAATAAATAATTAATAAATCGAAAATGGCAAAATTATAACCAGTTCCATTTTCTCTTTTATTTATAGATGTTAAGTCCGGAAAGGTATCCATATGTTGACAAACATTTAATCAAACAAGAAAGTAGAACATAACAAGTCCATTATGGATAAGGAGATTGAAATGCAACTAGTATGTTATTGTAAATAATCGATCAAATCGTTATATACAACCAATGATGTAACAATCTAAACACGAGATAAATATTACATATTCTCTATTAAAAAAAACGATGTGTATATAATTTTGTAACGAAAATAAATTTCAATTGCGTTAGAAATACCTCGTTTACTCTTTGAAACAGCTCGGTTCTTTTGATCTTCTTAGGTTTCGATTAATTAAAACAACAAAAAAACACATTGAAATAAAACGAAACCAAACAAAACAAAAAAAGGCCAAAAATCATTAAAAAGAATCCATTAGAGATTTGGATTTAGCCATACATCTACTCAAATCTTAAAAATCGTCAAGAAATTAAAATGAAACATTGTTAATGCATTTTTCTTATTAGAGTGGATTCCTTATGGACATATATTAACACAATATAAATTTCTAATCGGGATATATTGTACATATATGGCGGTTTAAGATATCATTGTATATTATTCTTAATAGGGGTAAAAGTGTAACCACGTGAACCGCATAAATTACATCAAATCATATTATCAAAACCATCAGTTTTTAAAACCGTCAAAATCGTCATTTACTTGATTGATTTTAATCCAAACCGCTGAATTTTTTATTTTATTTGGTTTGAGATTTTGAAATTGCAGTACAAACCACCAAACCTTTTAATCTGTTTATAATATAAATATTTGTAAAAATTTTATATTTTCAACAAGAAATAACAAAGTTAAAAAAATTTTAAAAAAATTAACCTTAATTTCTCTAACTTGTTATTAATTCGGCTTTCCTTATCTCGTTTAACAAATAATTGAAAAAAAAAAAAAAAAAAGAAAGTAAGCATCCAAACATCCAATTTTATTCTATTAAAAAAACAAACTCAAACTCTTATTACCTTCTTCATATTTTTAAGCCTGATATTCCAAACCATAATTTAAAACTACACCAATCTAAACTTTTCGGTTCAAACCACACCAAAATACTAATTTTCATGGTTTGATTTGGTCTGGGATCTGTCAAACTGTAAAATGATAGTCCAAATTATTTATTAAAAAAAAAAAAAAAACTTCATACTGCAACATTTTAACCCCAAAATTACTAAATACGGTATTTATATAATATAAAATCGATGTTACATATTTTTTGTTTAGTAAAATTTAAGGAATTTGACACTTTTGTCCCACTAAATTAATAATGTTAGGAATATCAATTTTAATCTCAATTTTTAAATACCAATCTATATGTCATATGAGTTCTCAATCTTTTATTGATAAGTCTTTAATAATTGTCACAGTAATTAAATTTAAAAGATCGTAATGACTAATTAAGAGATGATAACTCACTATTACGTAAGTTGATATTCAAAAAATGAAATTAGAGTTTATGATCCTAGCACTACTTTTAAATGAATTGTATTTTTGACGACTTATACTTGAATTTAAAAAAGTTTTGTGAGGGTGTACCAAGTCGATGATGACTTTAAATTTTGAGTATAAATGTCACCATGTACATGTACATGAGCTCATTCGAAATAAGAAGCTAAAATTTTGAATGGCGATTGAGCATGTCATATCACATACAAAAGGGTATTTTAGTCAATACCAATAGTTGTCAATAATTTAACGCATTTTGCAACACTTCACTAAATTCAAAGGAAAATTTAATATTTGAAAAGTAGTATACAAAAATGTAAAGTGTAAGAAGCAACTTGCCATTTAATTTAAAAAAAAATTCCAAGTAGAAAAACGCCAAAAACCCTTATAATAATACATTGTGATCATTTTAAAAAAAAAATTTCTAATATCAAACTTGAAGATGCATATCTTTGAATTATTGTTCTAATTATACTAATTTTATTTTTTTACTCAATGAGATAAATATAAAAGGTAAAAAATCTAAATGAAAAAGGTCAAATAAAAAAAACCTCGTACTTTATACATTTATCTAAAAATTAAAGGGAAAAAAAAAACCAAATAAATTTCGTTCAAGTTTTTACAAATTTAACAACATAATCACTAATGTATCTAAAAATTGAACTTAAATCTCAAAACCAAATCCAAACTCCACTCCATTTTGTTTTCCTTTTTTTGTTTGTGAAAGTGTTTTAGTTTTACATTACTGTTAAAAATTTGAACTTTTAATACAAATATAAACATATTTTTAAGAGTCCACAGTCTGATGACGGGGCAGGGATATAGAAGCTTCCCTCACCTCTACCTTGCACCCAACTTGGGGGTTTGTTTTAACCCCATCCTACCTGCCTTACCAGGGGTGGGTATCAATGGGTACACGTACCGGTGAGTAAATCATCATTCTTTAACTAGGACTAACAAATAACTTGCAATTTCCTAATCCAATCTTTAGCCCAAAAAAAAAAAAGATAAAAATAAAAATACAATATCAATGTGCATTCAGTGGAGTTAGGATGATGTTGGGGTTAGACTTCGTCTTCACTTTATGACGTTAGCTTCTAACAGTTTGTCTAACGAACGACGAACGTATTACTTTTGGGCCGGACCCAACTTATAACATTGCCTAATCATGGGCAACAATCGATCACATAATTGGGCCAGACCCAATCCATTCCGTTCAAGCTCGAACGATGATCGCTCGTTTAACATGGGCCGGACCCAGTTGACGATTCTAATTCATTACAATATAATGCTCGTTCATACTCGAACGTCGAACCAACAGATCAAACGCGATCTCTATATAATCTACGAACGATGGATCACAATATCAGTCTTGTGTCCGAATCATTGTTCGTCGCTCGTTCGACAGATTAAGACATCTCTCCTATAATCGTCGAACTCAATATCAACAACGATATTACATCAATAACCGCCAAGCCCATTGTCCGAGATTAAGGTTTACTCTGGTAACTGTCTGTTCAAAATCTCCAATGGTATGCTTGCACGTGTCCCAGATGACAATATCTGAACTGCCATGAGCAGTTACGGGCTCAGGCCCATCTTCCTCTATAAATAGAGGAAGACCCCCCCACGGGACGAGAAGAAGGATTCGAATTCTGATTCTGGATCTTCATCTTTTTCTGACATTTGAACATACTCTCACTCTGCAGAAATCTCTTCAGAAACCATTGAGAGAATTCTCAAGTCTCTATTGTACTCATAAACATTCATATATAGTGAAATTACTCACTGACAGAGGACGTAGCACATCATTGAGCGAACCTCTATACATCTTGGTGTCAATTTATTTTCTGTTTTTCTTTATATTCATTTTCTGACATGAAAATCTGCTCTTACATTGCTTTGCTAAATTTCATTACGATGTCCAAGGGCCCAATCAATCGATTATCATATTTTCTGTATTAACTTTTCTGTTAAATTTTGACTGTAGAAAACCGGCATCTACAGATGACGTGCTCCTAACTGAGGGAGAGAACCGTCTGTAAGACCTTTAGAAAACATTCCTATCAGCATTCGGTGAACTCCTTTGGTAAGGTCCATAAAGAGGTTAACGCTGGTTGTTCCCTTCCCTAACTAATGTATCAATCTCTCTATCTTGCCGATTATTGCCATCCACTAAAATTACTTTTAGTTGGCTGCGTCATTGGCCAACCAAGACAATTAGGTACAAAAAGCATTTACAAATTGCCATCCTTCATTGTACTAGTCAACTTGGAGATTAAATTATAATTAAGCATTAAATCGAAACCAATTATCAACAAAAGTGGTGATACAATTATGTAGGAGTTGTGTTTGGTACATGGCCGTGTGGGAATTTATGCATATAACTGCTCTGCTCTGAGATTCCAATTTCCAGCACAGGAAAAACAATTCTTAAACAGAAACAGTGGATAATTGAGAAGCCAATTTACTGCAACTTTCATATGACTAGTGTTGCTCAAAATTGCAACTTTACAAATTAGGTGAAATCATCTGAGCTAGGTTTTAAGGGCAGTCTCACCAGAAATTACAATGGGATTTTTAAAGGGGTGAAAATGGTATGGTAAGTTCTAACAATTGAGCTCATCGATGTTGGTACGGAAAATATAGTCTTCGCTTTCCAATTCATCTTGGAATAGACAAATTGACGGCGTCTCGTACTTCTCTCTAGTTCCTTCAGTTTCCAACGATCTCTTTCCCTGACAAATAATTAATCATCATATCATGGATTCACCGAAAACCAGATGAGTAGTGATAGGGAACCAAACTTTTTGAAACTAATTCACGTGGCATTGAGTTGTTATCTTTTCACTGGTAGATGCGATCTTATAATGTTAATTAAAGTGGGAATTTTTTTTTTTTTACACTTACCAATTAAGTAACAACAACACACATGCCAGGTCAGTTAGCATTAAAAAATTAGGATACGTAGCGTTATTCAATCCGGATTGAGTTCCAAAAGGAAATAATTGAACTTGAAAAAAAAATAAAAAAATAAAAAAAAAGGAACTTATAAGTTACTTTTCATGAAACTTCTGGGCACCTAGTCAAATAAAGATAGAAAGAATATATTGCACTACAGACATTCACCAAGGGGAGACAAGCATCAACAAGCTAAAAATAAATTTTTGGACTAACCTTTTTCAAGATATAGACAAAATAGTGAAATCCATCACCAAAAGTGTTCCATTCAAGGGACCATGTAAATTCTGGAGCATCAAAGAAGGGACGCCTGAAGTGCGGCTGTGAGAGATAAAATTCAAGTAAGAATATAGTAATAAAGTTCGGAGTAAATAGAGTATAGTAACATGTGATTGCAAACCAGAGATTTAAGATCTTGTTCACCAATCACAACCTGACCAAAAGAAATCGAGATGAAAATCCCATCTGGTTTCAGAACCCTATGGACGCCCTTAAGCATTTGCATGACCTTAGTTACTGTTGCAGGACTCGGATTCCACGGGTCACCACTGTCCACGAACAAAACCTCCTTCAAAGTCCAAAATAACATGTATGCACTCATCTCATTTTAAGGCAAAAATTAGTGTGCTCAAGAAATTATACGAATAACACTTGAAAAGAACAGACATAAAAGGCAAACCATGGTGATTGAAGAGTTACCATGGTTCCTTTCTCAATAACAGCATCAAAAGACTCGTTGCTAAAAGGCAGGTCTAGCATGTCAGCTTCCAGAACTTTAATGTCTGATAACAGAAGCAATTGAAAAAAGAAAGTGATTACAGTCTAGATAGACGGAGTTTTTTAGTGCACGTTGAACACTGCTCCATGTTTTTATCACTTTTCAAACATTTTCAACGCAAAAACAACGCAGCAAAGACAAATCTCTTGAAACAACTACTACTACTTTGAAGACAATCCAAATGCTCTCTATTTCTCAAATTTTGTCATGTTTTAACATTTATCCATAGCAAAATCCAATTTCTACTTAAATTGACAATTCACGATCTTTCGTGCTCCAAATGAATAAGTAATGTAACTATAATACACCTTGTAATATAACTGAATTATCAACCATCGTATTTAGACAAAGATCCCAGTTCTTCAATTGGAACAAAAATACAAGTAAAAACACTTTGCCCTTGGGAAAAAAAACTTACTTATTCTCGTTCAGAACCTGAAAGTCCAGATGGTATGAGAACATTAAGAAATAGGCAAACAAAGTGTACATGCACAAATATTTTACCACACCTTTAATCCCCTTAGATAGCAATTGCTTCTTCTTATTCTCAACCGCAACAGCTGACAGATCAATGCATGTTATTTTCGTAATCCCGTCTTTGTACAATTCTTCGGACAACTGTGAGTTCCCACAGCCTAGCTCCAAAACCTGGCGCGGTAAGTTCAAATTTCATCAACCCAGAATCGCCAAAATAAGCTAAACTTTTTAGTCTATGCAGATTAAATAGCAAGAACTGATCAATATACCACATTTCTAGCAACAATTCCCATTGCATAACCAAGGAGAGAAAGGAACACGGCCAAGAGAAATTGATAACTCGGCCGAAAATCAATTCCAGAACTACAGTAAAACCAGTCTTTTTTCTCGCCGTACTGATGGCAAAATCGATTTGGACCATTGAAATTTGAGATGGGATTCAACAACAAAAACTCTCAGCAGTCCATTTCCTTTTTGCTCATCATCCGACGTCTGAAAATGCGACTAGAATTGACTGGTCTTTCTGTAGTTCGCTTCCAAAACTAAATGTGTTATGCATTTTAAAATTTAAAGCCTTTTGAGACAATTTAACCAAGCAGAATAAAATCAGTGCCACCTTATAGTCTTTCACTGCCAAAATAACCAACCAAAAAAAAAAAAACCCCCCCAATACTCACATCATGTCAACAACCCACTTCTTTTTAGCTGCTGAAACAGAATTATTACTATGCAAGTAACAACAAAAACCAAATGATCAAAAGGGAAATTCTCATATATATATATATATAGAGAGAGAGAGAGAGAGAGGTTGTGGAAGTACAGAAAAACTGGGGTTGAGATGGGGTTGAACCAGGTGCCGAAATTGACAATAGTCCTTGAGCCACTCGTAATGCTCCTCATTTGAAAACCTCTCATCCCTGAAAATGCCACAACACAATTAAAGAAAAATTATTTATACATACTTTTATATATTTGTGCATACATGTGTGTGTATATATTTACACACATGAATAGCAATTACCAGTATTTAGGATCACGGTAAGCGGAAAAAGAGGATGGGCCAATGCATTTTTTGGGTCTGTCCCTCTGATCTTGATTGGCGTCCATTGTTACACAATTTTCGAGTAGAATCAATTTCTTCTTCTTCTTCTTCTTCTTGATGAAAAATATTGGATGCGACTGAGAAACCCTAATTAGGTCCTAAACCCCCAAATTTGGGTTTAGTCCTAAACGACAAGTCTTTTGACATAATGCCTGTCGCATGTCAGTTTTTAACTAAAGACGACTGTCGTTTTATGGGTAAACGACAACAAGTTTGTATACTGAAGAGTGAAGACAAGACGACAACAAACTAGTCGGTCCTAGACGACGGTTCATTAGACGAGAAGAGGGATGCCATTTTTACTTTAAGGTGATTTTTTTTTTTAAATAAATGACGTAGGGGGTGTGTGGTGCGTAAGTTTGAGTTAAGATTTTTAAATTTAAATAGTAAATTATGTTGACTTTTCAGAAAAGATAAAAAACTTTTTGGGAAAAAGACAAAAAAAAATTTAAAAATTTTAATTTAAACTTTTGAACTAAACTAACCCATAGAGAAGAATCAATAAGTTCATCAAGATATTCTGACTATGTCGACATCCCTATGATACCATCATCATCTATCCAATCAAATTAATGATGAAAAAATGAAAATACAAAGAAATTTGACCAAAAAAACAAAACTACTTTAAAAGGGGGATAAAATATAGAAACTATTACTACACTATCATAGGATCTATTCGGATAAATTCAATATCTCATTTGAAATCATTTGTCGGGAAAAATTCGAATAAAAAAACCGATAAAGAAAAAAAAAAAAGAAGGTATAATTCAGTATAAGTATACTTTAAGGTGATTAAACATTTTAAATTTGTTTCTTTTCGTGAAAGCATGTTATTTTATACTTTAGTTGGAACACAATCCATTCATTTATTATAAATCTATACAAGTGAAATATATTTTCTACTGCTATAAGTAACTTCTACCTAATACATGCATACAATAATTTTTTTTTTTTTTAAGCAGACACGCAAACAAGTTTTGCTTGCTCGGAAAAAAATAAAATAAAATTTTGTTTGGCTTCTTTTTAAATTTTAAGTTTTAGCCAAAGACATATATTTGGCTTATCTAGATACTCAAGTTACGAATACAATCTATAAATATGTCTTATCTAGATGCTCAAGCTACAGATACAATCATATCAACAGAATAAAAATATACAATATTAACAGAAGAAAAATACAAAGTCACCACTGTATCAAATACCATCTTTAATTTTTTTTTTTTTTTAAAATGAGTTAACCTTCTTTGCAAACTTTAGTTTTATCTAAGCTTTA
Organism: Ficus hirta; assembly: GCA_038430175.1. NCBI lineage: Eukaryota > Viridiplantae > Streptophyta > Magnoliopsida > Rosales > Moraceae > Ficus > Ficus hirta. The sequence continues at coordinate 10,993,516 of CM076596.1, forward strand.
CATACTTTCTTTGAATTGCTTTCTCTATCCTCCCTCCCCTTTTGATTGTTATTAGAACATAAAAGGTATTAAGGGTAGGTTTAAAAAGAAAATACAGTCAACTAACTTAAAAATGTTAATCCATTTTTAGTTGTTGATAGGATTTGAAACTTTTAAAACAAAACCAAATCAAGTAATTTATAATTAATTTGAACGGTTTGATTTTTTTTTTTTTTTTTTTTGAACTTTGAACGGTTTGATTTGGTCAGTTTAGACTTCCAAGATTTTTGACATGTAAAATAATTGAGTCAAAGGTATGAAACTAATTAATAAACTTTATTTTATTATTATTATTATTATTATTATTTAAACTTGAGAATTAAAGATTTAAACTCCACACTTTATGAGAAATTAGATAAACAATTACTGCTATACTATACAAGCAACCACAACTTTATTCTAGGTCTTATAATTTGTTGAAATTTTACTTTCATCATCATAACATACCGATATTATTAAGTTAGTAGAAAAGTGAGATGTATGAAACTCTAAAGAAATACCACAAGTTAACTGAAAAACAAATGGGAAACACAAAAGTATAAGAAAATATTTTTTAAAAATTTTCATAAAAAAAAAAAATCGTAGATATGAAATTTTTAAACCCCTAATTCAATTAATAATTAAAAAAAAAACTTCCAACCCATTAAAAGAAAAGAAAAAAGAAAATCAGTTGATTTGGCTTGATTTAATTTGATCGGTTTTTATTATTTATCGACTTTTAACACTCCATGAACACTTCTAAAAGTCTTTGGTCATCCTAGAGTCAATTAAGTGGAGCTTAAAATTTTTCGTCTCATTCGTAGCTTTGTTTAGAAGTATATGAGGAAATTAGATGGATTTATTTGCTTTTTCCATCGTATCTCAACTCTCAACTTCCAATTAGCAGCCTGCCCCCCCCAAAAAAAAAAAAAAAAAGAGAGAGAGAGAGAGAGAGAGAGAGAGAGAAAAGTCAAACTAGGAAGAGAGAGAGAGAGAGAGAAATTGCCAACTGTGATGTTTTATATATTATTATACAACACATTATAGTTGCACATATATTGACCGGAATATACCAACGCATGCCTTGATCAAGGGGGAAAAAAAAAAAACAGGAATTAGAACTCATAATTTGACCGAACAAATAAAAATCAGAGCTAAAATATCTTTGCAGCTCATACACTCCTTCTTGGTCAAATATTTGATCTTTTTTATAGAACTAAAACCTTGTTTGGTTAGAGAGATGGATGGTAAGAAGTATGATTCTTTTTCAAATTGGTTGACAAGATCAAAGGGATATTAGAAGAGAATTAGAAGAATGGATATATTTTTATTTGCAAAACCATTATATATTAGTATCCATACAATGAGATATTTAACAAGTAGATTTTTTTTTTAATGTTTTAATATCTTAACCAACAATTTTTTTTTCCTCCCAATTTCTTTATCTATATAATTTTTTAAAGATATATTGGCTTTAAATTATTGATAATTAAAATATTAGAATCTATAAGTTTTAATTTATTAGTAAAAAGATTTACTTTAAAAGAAAAAATGATGATTCAAAATAAATAAAAGTGATACTTAATTTTTTATTTTAAACATAATACAAACAACTTACAACAGATCATGGACTAAAAAACTCTCATTTCATATCATCACATTTGAAATGAGTTCAAATAAGAAATTTTGCAAAGCTTTCAAAATATAATAACAGTGTGAAACGAACGAGTTTGAAATTTGTTTGGGTATCAATTTGAAAAGTCATCTCATTTTCAAGATAAGAATAAATGAAATTTGGAAAAATTTATTGCAAAAAGATTCAAAATGTACAAATTAAGTTTGAGAATGAGATAGTCACATTTTTTTCAAGATAAGAGAAATGATGGAAAAATAGAGAGATTTTTTTTTTTTTTTTGGGGGGCTAAAGAACAATCGAGAAAACTTGTGTGTGTGGTACTTGTCCTCGTCAAAATTGTTAAAATAAACAAGAGAGACATTGCCAAATGTAATAGTATGTAACACATTATTGTCACACACATAGCCTGACCAGAAAAATAAATAAAAAACCTGTGCCACCAAAAAAAAAAAAAAAAAAAAAAAAAGGTGGTGAGTTTGTCAATGGTGACACAAGAGGAATTGACCGATTTTGAAAGAGTCTTCAGTGGAGGCGCACGCTCTGCCCAGCTACCACAGTAGTTGATTTTTTTTTTTTTAACACGCAATAATTTTGTAATTCTCTAGATCCCGCCAAATGTCCTTCTCTGCCTTGCCTTGGCATTATCCAAGCTTTATAATCATATCTATAACTATTATTTGTTTTGTTTTATTTATTATTATTTTTTTCCAATGAATACTTTTGGTTGGTGAGTTCAACATAACGCTGTCACCAAAAATAAAAAAAAGAACCCCTTTAGAAAAAAAAAGATAAAAGATAAAAAAAACATATTTTTCCTAATTCTTTACGAAAGACAAGAGAAACACTTCACACATAATGTTTTAAAATACGCATCTTAAAGCCATTTAGATGAGAGTAGAAACTCATATTTCAAATAATAAATTCAAATATAAACTTATGTTTCGTTTGATATTTTAACTTAACTCCAATTAAACTGTATTTTTTATCTCAATTTTTGTCTTTTTTTTAAATTAATAAAAATTATAACTAGTTTTTGAAAAGTCGACCAACTCTAACTTAACAAATTCATCTTTAACCGACGAACCAAAGGCAAGCTTACTTAACATAATAATTATTTTAGGTAAATCCGAGTTTCTAATTAATCTAACACGAGGGGAAAAAAAAAGGCAGTAAATAAATAAAGACATCAAACTTGATAAAGGTTTGCTAATAATGTAAGATATGTTGAGTACAAAGAGAATACAAAAAGAGCTTTGGACAAAATAAATGCAACTCTTACCTTTTTGTCTTCTGACCTGATAAAAATAAGACTTCAAATAGGACCTTCTAGCCATCATATTTACCAGTTTAATTATTTACTTAGGAAATAGAAAATCCAAATATGTAGTGAAAAATTTAGGGAGAAAGAAAATATTTATACAATAAATAATTACACTAAAGCACATGTTTTAAATTTTTTTAAGTTAAAAATAAAAGATTTCAAACTCTTTACCTTATAATAAAATCAGGTGTGAAATAATTATTAAGTCATGTCTATAATCATTTTTATTTATTTTATTTAATTTTATAAAAATGTTATTAATTACAATTTCGTATAGGGGGAGCCAAACGAGGCTAATAATATTTGAGAGTTAACGTGACATCTTAAATCTCAAATCATGATAATTATAAACAAAAATCTCAAATAATTATTATAAAACAAAACATTATAATTTTTTTAATAGTTAAAAGATTATAGTTACCTAACCAGCCATTTCCAACAACCAACATGAAAGAGAAGAATCCCAACAACGACATTTTGAATGTGCTCAGATCCGTTAAACGACAAAAACAAGTTTCTGGTCAAAAAAATGAAACAATTTATTAATAAAAAAAATTAAAAACTTTAGAATAAACACCAAAAAAATGTGGAACACAATCCAATCTACCACCCTCCCTCATTAGTCCCCGTGGGAAGATAAAATACGCACCACTACCTTACTTTAGCCTGCGTCCACCACCTTCTGCTATTGTACGCTGTTCCTCTTCTCCGTTCCCATGGCGATCGCTTTCCAGCTCTGCCGCATCCCCACCTCCACCCGCACCGACCTCTTCCTCCCGGAGACCTTCTCTCTCCGGCTCCGGAAGCCTCTCTCCGTCCGATGCTCCGGCGGCGACTCCTCCTCCTCCGTCGCCGTAGACCCCGATTTCGACGCCAAGGTTTTCCGGAAGAACTTGACGCGAAGCAAGAACTACAATCGCAGGGGGTTCGGCCGCAAGGAGGAGACTCTCGAGCTCATGAACCAAGAGTACACCAGTAATTTTCTCTCCCGGAGCTTTTCCGCTTTTCCGGTCGAGAAAATTTTCCGGTTCTTGTTAGTTTTTGCTGATCGTCGTCTGAACTTGCTGCAGGTGATATCATCAAGACTTTGAAGGAGAACGGAAACGAGTACACCTGGGGAAACGTGACGGTGAAATTGGCCGAGTCGTATGGATTCTGCTGGGGAGTTGAGCGCGCTGTGCAGATCGCTTACGAGGCGAGAAAACAGTTTCCCGAAGACAAAATCTGGATCACCAACGAAATTATCCACAATCCGACAGTCAACAAGGTTCTAATTTTGCTTTTCACTGATTTTCTGAACAAAATTTGGTCTTTTTTTTTTTTTTTTTCCTGAATTTTGTTCGGCGAATTTCATCAGAGGTTGGAGGAAATGGAGGTCGCGAATATTCCGATCGAGGAAGGGAAGAAACAGTTCGAGGTTGTGAACAAAGGCGACGTTGTGATTTTGCCGGCGTTCGGAGCTGCCGTGGACGAGATGTTGACTCTGAGCGACAAAAACGTTCAGATTGTTGATACTACTTGCCCATGGGTTTCCAAGGTAACTTGAACTTTTTGCCTCTTTTAATTTTCTATTTTGCAAGGCGGAAAATCTGGAGTTCTGTTCAATTGATTGATGTTTGATTGTGTTTGTGTGAAGGTGTGGAATTCTGTAGAGAAGCACAAGAAAGGTGATTACACTTCGATTATCCACGGAAAATATGCCCATGAGGAGACTATAGCAACTGCGTCTTTTGCTGGGACTTATATTATTGTCAAGAACATGGCAGAGGTGGGCGTGGTTTCTCTTTCTTATATATATATACATATACATATATGTGTTTGTGTCTGTAGCTTAGATGTTGTGGTTCCTTTGATAAAAATAATCTCTATGTTTTTTTTATTGAGTGTTTCTGCAATCTTGATTTGATCCAGGCAAACTATGTGTGTGATTATATTCTTGGTGGTGAGCTCGATGGATCTAGCTCAACGAAAGAGGCGTTTCTGGAGGTTCAATTATTGAATTTGCTCGTTTGTTTTCATTATTCTTGAACAACTTATAGGAAAATGTATATGGGTTTGGTGATTTGGTAAGTAATTTTCCTGCAGAAATTTAAGTATGCGGTTTCTGAGGGGTTTGATCCCGATAGGGACCTCGTGAAGGTTGGCATTGCTAACCAGACTACCATGCTCAAGGGAGAAACTGAAGAGATGGGTTAGTTTTTTGCTTGGTTATGTTCCTTGTCTCTCAAGGAAACGCTGCTGTTTGTATCGAATGTTACTTATGTGTTTTTGGTTTGTTGTTCTCAGGGAAATTGGTTGAGAGAACTATAATGCGGAAATTCGGAGTGGAGAATGTCAATGACCATTTTATAAGCTTCAACACAATTTGCGACGCCACTCAAGTAAGTCCCTTTTCTTTTCATGAATCATTGTCTGGTTTATCACATGTGAGATTCCCTGGAAGAAAAACATTCCACAGCACAAATGGCCCTTTTTTCTGTTTTCATTATTCCCTGGAAGAAAAACAATCCACAGCACAAATGGCCCTTTTTTCTGTTTTCATTCTTTGTTCATGGTTGATGATATTCATAAATGCCGGCGGCCACCCACCTGCTGCTGTTTTGAGGCTAAATCAGTTTTTCTGCTTCACACCAGATTGCTAATCAGTCTAGTTATGTTGAGGATTCTTGAATCTTCCGCGAGATTCAAAGCAAGTAATTTCATATGTTTCTTTTTCAGGAGCGACAAGATGCAATGTACAAGATGGTAGAGGAAGATCTAGACCTTATCCTAGTCGTCGGTGGTTGGAACTCTAGTAACACCTCTCATCTACAAGAGATTGCAGAGGAACGGGGAATCCCCTCGTACTGGATCGACAGTGAGCAGAGAATAGGTCCCGGGAACAAAATAGCATACAAGCTAAACGTAAGTTCGAAACTAAAGGAGTTTCACCGCAATCAGTTCATTCCCAGTTTGTTGCCCATGTACCAATTTAAATCACATACTTATCTTTGTTTTTTTTTATTTTTTATATATCTATGGTGTTAGCATGGAGAATTGGTTGAGAAGGAGAACTGGTTACCCAAGGGTCCCATCACGATCGGTATAACATCAGGTGCTTCTACTCCAGATAAGGTAAATTCCTAGTGGTTTGAACTTGAATCAGATAACAATTTCTTTAATCAAGCTAAAATTCTTAGTTATTTATCCGACATTGATTTTGATCTGACCATCTCGACTATTTTAACCAGGCTGTTGAAGACGTTCTCTCCAAGGTGTTCGACCTCAAACGGGAAGAACTGTTGCAAGTGGCGTAATTTCGAGATTGATTTATGGTCATACTTCACCATAGCACCGAGCTTAGTTATAGAGCTTCATTGTTGTATAATAAGATACGAAAGAATATGCTGAATCTATGTTGTAGAACAGACTCCATGTAACCCATAATTTGCATTGCCGTATAGTTTTAGAGTTTCTTTCTTTTTTTTTTTTTTTTTTTAAATATTATTATTGCTCAAATGGTCAAGTTCTTGGACTCTGAAGAGGTGCCTTACTCCGCAAATAGCAGCCAGATTGGAAATTGAAATCCTTGACCCAAATTATAAAATTGCCACCTCTTGAAAACGTCAAAAAAGGAAGAACCAGTTATGAAGAATAATGCACTGTATTCAATTATATTATTGTATTTTCCACAAAAATAAATAAATAATAAAAAAATATATATTTGTTTGGTAATTGCGGTAGTAGGTGGATTTCCCTGGTGCGTTTGGTGACCATGATCCAAAATTTTCGTTTTACATTCAGAAAAGCAAATCAACTTGCTCAGCCAAATGTCCTTTGCTTTTTTCTATACTGCACAATCAAATTGAATTTTTGACATCGTTTGTGTTGTGACTTGTGACCCCAACTTCGAATGTGGTCGTTAGTACCCAACAAGAAGTGCTCTTTTGTTGCATATAAATGACTCCCGGGCTCGGGTGATAATGCCGCTAAATTACTTGGGAGAAGAAGATTCGACGATTTCCGGAAGCTGGTCGAGCAAGCGATTCAGCTCGTCCGGAAACTCGGCTTTTGCTCGATTAGTCTTTCCTCCAACCACCACGGCTGTTCCATCTTGTAAAGCCCATATCTTTTGATTGTGCAGAGAAGAAGAGTGCATGAAAATAAGAACATAATTAATAATCTGTTTGAATAAAAGAATCAACAATGGCAAAACAAGCACTGCTTTTTATCAGGAAAAACAATATTAAAACAGTCGAATTTGCGCTCATAAAGTTGGTACAATTTTGGCACAAAGACCAATGCATTTTGTTTGGAATGGATCAAAAGTGGAAGGAAAGAAAATGTTGGAGAACATTGCGTTAGAAATTAATAATTTGAGGTGTCTTGTAGGAAACATGGATGAAAAGAAAAACTGAGTAGAAATACTAGAAGGTGGATCCCGTCATATTTTGTCTTTTCACAAGTGGGCAGATTTTGTTATGGAGAATTTTGACATCAACATAAAAGAAGTAAAATTACTAAATTGCCCTTATGAATCTAATCAAAAGAATTTTGAACATAAAAAAAATGATTTATAATATTTGGGAAGAATGGTAATTTTACTAACAATAATTTTTTGGATCCTTTAGTTTCTTTTACAATACCAAATAAGAGATGGTAATCATTTTCTTTTCTCCTTTTCTTAAACTAAACAACTAAAGAGAAAATCAAATCTTTTTTCGTGCCTGTAATTTTCATTCCTTTTTAATTTTTCTTTCCCTCTTGATTTACTTTCCTTCACAACAAACCGATAAAGCATTTTTGAAAAGCTAGCAATGAGTATCATTTGGATTACGTTTGAGACAAAAACCAATAAAAAAACAATTTACAAAAGCAAAATCAATCTCAAACTCACCCTATATAGAAATTCAATAGCAGAAATCTGCCCCATTATTAAACTAAACTGAAATCTCACCTGTGCATGAGACAAATAGCTGATGCAAGTGGTGAGCATCAAAGCACCAAATCCAGCATATACAATTGGCACTCCTGGGTCAGTCTACAAAAGAAAATATTGTTATTCAAAGTGAATACAGAATTGAAGATTTTCATTTTGTGTAGTATAACGATGTTTTTTCAGCCTTTACCTTCAAGTCAAGGCCACTGCTCCCTATCGCATCTTCGATAACAATCTTAGTTCCGTTAATCTCGATTGGAAGTTTAGAGTTCGGCCGCCGGACACCAACAAATTTTCCTTCTTGATCATACAAGACGATGGATTGTAGATCACGAGCAAGCATCGATCTATTTTACAAAGAAAATTGATATGCCAATAAGATTTCAGTAACTCAAACTAGTTGTCAGTACTAGTAGTATTGAAAGAGGTATTACTCGAGAAGAAAAAACAGAGAGAGAGAAGCACATACATTCCCTTGACATTCTCCGAATTCATGTCACCAATTGGCAAGAAGGTCCCAAAAAGCTTCTTATCACCGTTTATCTTAAGAGGGGCCACCGCCAAATTAAAAGGCCCCTCATCATCCTTGAGTATTTGTAGCGCCGAAAAACTCCAATCCGTCTGGTAAATGGTTATCCCTCCGTATCGTAAGGGGTCATTCACACTAATTGTTTTCCTCAGCACCTCCTTACCATTAAGGTCGTATAGTGAAAGGTCAGTGTGAAACTGGGCCACCTATTGCATAAAACGTGCGGGAAAAGTGATGTTAAACTATCTGATTCTCCAGACACAACAAGCAAGTAAACTAACAGAGAGACGTGAATATCTACCTCCCCACTATCATAGTAATCCATGTAGAATCTGTTGACATGTACTTCTGTGTTAAAAGCTTCAGTTGGAGAAGAGAGAAACCCAGTGGGGCCTAATACATCTCCGACGACAAAATTCAGCCCCTGTGGCACCGTGACTGAACCTCTGAAGCTCCCTGTTGCACTAAGCGTTCCACCTGCCATTATGAGCAGCATTGCTAAATGTACTCCAATAGGAGCAAACCGACCAGCGAGCCCCTTAAACGCATATAGGGATGGTCCCTTCAAGAATACCTATAACAACAGAAACCATCATTGTCAAAACGCAACCACAGATACAAGGAAATGAGGCAACCAAATAGTAAGGAAGAAAAAGTTGTACCAAGATTTCTATGCTGATTTATAGCTGCCAAAATCAAGTTGATACACATTTCCAATAAGCTTTAACGTGAAAAATCTCCATTATATTAATGCCATACAAATAAATATCAATTCAGGTATTATGAAGACATCATTTCCTACTCAGAAACGTGCTCTTTAACATCCTAACTGAGCAGATGAGATCCAAGAGCATCTAACTTGACAAGAATATATTACGCTGTCCGGTTAAAGTTTGTCATATCGTTTACTACAAATTACAATAGGGATTAACGTATCAATCCTGAAATTTAAATCATGTAAATTGCACAAAAACAGAAGAAAAGAACAGAAACCATATTAAAATAAAATATGAAAGTAAAAAATAAAAGTGAGAAAGGATAACCTCGTATCCGGATCCCATCAGAATAACGCCTAAATCTTTCACTGATGCTCTTGGCAGAGTGTCAGAAAACTCCTGCTTGCGGATGGTGTCAGAAGAATGCATAAAATTCCATCTGATTTTACCAGCAAATCTCTTGGTTAATTCAAAGTTACCTGAGTAATTTCAAGCTATAAACATTAGGGCGAAGATAACAATATGCAAGGTAATCAAACCTTCTAGCAACTTTGACAAGTGGAATCTGTGTCGTGTAAGTGCATGCCATGAGTGATGTACCAAGTAGAGCCAGAATTCCGAGGAAAATGGGAGAGGAGTACACATGATCAAAACCGAGGGTGAGAACCCATCTCCAAGTGAAGAACCCCAAAAATGGATTGTCTTCTGGGTATTTCTGGAAATAGAAATCGGGCGCCTCACCTTGGTCAATGACAGTTCCTGCAAAAGCATTTGAAGCACACAAGGCCTACTTACTTACAGTCACAAAATATCACGTAGATCTTGTAAAAATGGAATATATTCACATAAAGTTTATGAAGAAGCTAAAACAGCTGGAAGAGAAGAGAACTAGTTATAAAATATATATATATATATATAAATATATATATTTCTTTCGAGTGTCAATAAGAGATTTAGACAAATCAAAGCAATAAATCAAGACTACTTCCTCAGCTTCTAAGCTCAACAGCACAAACAGATCACAAATTCTAAACCACTAAGCACTTCAACTATCAAGTGAGGATAAGAACACAACCACAGAACATATGAAGAGGCTGCTATGAGATCAGATATGATGATATCGATTTTAGCCCCGACTTTCTGATACCAATTGTCGTGGCATAATATCACGTCAATAAATATTCATTTACCAGTTAAAACATGACAACTTACCACCGCTTGATTCGGTATCTAGAAGTTGGATTGCTATCACTTCTCATTCTAATGACTTCTTTGAATTTAATCAACGTATGAAATGAAGCTAGAAATAGCAGGATTCTCTCAAACATCAACATAAAATCTACACAAACCAAAGCAAATTAAGCACACTTCCCCACTTCTAAGCTCAACAGCACAAAACCCAGATTCACAAAATCTAAAAGCTACAAAGCATTTGAACACTGTTAACATACGAAGAACCAAAGAGCAAAAATGATAAATATTCTCACAACCTCTTTGAATTTTATCAACACATGAAATTCTATGCAAATAAAGCTAAAAAAGAGCTGGATAAGAAGTTCCTTGAAGTCATGTCAACATAAAATCCAGACAAATTAAGCAAATTAAGCACATTTCCTCAGTTCTAAGATCAACACCACAAAACCCAATTCACAAATTAAGCCAAAAAACACAGTAACATTATACCAAGAGCCATTAGAGCAGCAACAGCGAACATCTCTCCAATGGCCAAAGGGAGATTAGACAAAACGGCCAAAACCTTTCTGGGCAATCTCTTCACTAACCCCATAACTCCTCCACTCCCATTACTCCCTGCCTTGCCCCCAACTTCCTCATTCCCACCCTCCTCCGCCAGCGGCGGCGGCACTACTTCCGAGAGAAGAATCTTGTTGGTTAAGTTAGTCTGGTTCTTCTTTCTATCTTGGGGGCTCTTTAGCTTACAAGTGGTGGTGAAAAATGGGAAACTTCTCTTGCTATGGGAAATGAATGTGGGTTTGGAGTAGTTGTAGTGAAAAAGGGAAGCTTTGAGGAAAAGGGCTTTGTGGAAAGATGGTTTGGAAGTTATGGTGTGGTTTAGAGACGCCATTGATGGGGGAGTTTGGAGATGGGTCTTACTCTTTTCCCGTTGCAGAGCAGGATGTAACGACCGAATGTGTTGTTGGTTTATCCTATTTCCCACGCTTTTGGTATCCCACGTGGGCAAAGAAAAAGATTTTAGACATTTGGAGAAGAAGCTTTACCCATGTATTTTCAAAACTACTTGAAATCATGTGCAAAAAATAAAGTGCATACCTATCAAAATTATTAAATATTTAATTTATAAATATAAATATTAAATTTTTAATGATATAATATTTATTGATATATATAATGGGCTATCATAAAAAAAAAAAAGTAAATACAAATTTAAAAAAAAATATTTTTTTATATATAAATTTGATTAAGAAAATAAATCTATTAATAATATATTTTTATGGTAATTAAAAATAAGAGAGTAACAAAAGCCAAATTTAGAACAAGTTAAAGAAAAAAAAAAAAAAAGAAGAAGAAAGAAGAAAGAATAGAAGAAAGTAACAAGTGAATAAAAAGTTTTAAAAAAAAAACAAATACATCATCATAAAAAGACAAAATAACTTAATCAAATTTTTGAATATTATTTTTAGAACACTTCACTCTTTTAATATAGTTATAGATATAACATTCATTCCACCAAACGAATGTTAGCATTAAAAAAAAATCATTTTGTTAAAATTATTAACAGAAAGTCCACATGACACACAAATAGTGATTGTTTTCAAATGTTTTGAAGACAAAGTATTACAAGAGTCATCGTTCACGAAAATTTTTTGTAGTTAATTATAATTTCTAAATAGGAATGATCGTTAAAAACGCCCTACATTATTTAATAGGCAAACTTTACAGTTAATAAGCCTAACAAAAGGAGAATTTTCATTGACAAAATATAAATTAGAGGACTCGATATCCATTTTAAAATTTGGAGGACAGAATGCTATAAGGATCATAATTTGAGTTAATTTTTATAATTAATCTTATTTAATACTGATGGTGTGTTTAAACATTTTTCTTGAGGATGATTTAAGTAAATGAATTGAGAATAATAGAAGGTAAATCTCATTTTTGATGATGCATATATGAGATTTACTTTTTGTAATAGCTGTATTTAATATCATTGATATCCGGTAGCACTTGAAAGTTAAAAATAGAAACATTTTTTTAATGGAAAATGGGTTAAAAATGTTGTTGTTGTTGGCTTTTTTTTTTTTTTAATTTTTTTAAAGCAATGGGTAAAATGGTGTTAGTTAACTGTAATTACATTAAATTCCTTAAACGAAAATTTCATAAAATTTTCAACATTGGAGAGCTTTACTAACATATTTATGTTTTAACAAATTACAGAGATATTAAAATCTATATTTTAGGTCAAAACTTCTTCACCTTAACTTCGTTAAATTACATTTTTTTTTTTAATCAAGGAGTGTCTTTGTAACTTTAGAACTCAGCATAAAAAGCCTTTAATAAGTTAAAGTTCTAAATTGAATTCTATTTTTTTCTAATCTTAGTATTAAAAAAACACTAAAACAGATAAGTTTAAGACTTTATGCCGTTTTGTACAAGAATAAAGAACTTTCAACTGGTTAAAAAAATAGCAATGATCCTGTTGTTTAACATCTCATGACGAATTGCATTAAACTGTTATGTTATCAAGTAATTTTTTTTTTTTTGGTATTCCAGAAAAAAAAAAATCTTTAGGAAATGTTGTTCTTTTAATATGTTTACTTAACCATATAATAGCAAAGTGCTTTTTTTTTTGTTTTGGTGAAGAAAGGAAAGTTATTTGTACTTCTGTTCAACGACTTTCTTTCTTCCGCTTATAAAATTTAAAAAAAAAAAAAAAAAAAAAAAGGCAATAAGCTAGTGATAGACTTGGATATCTTGCATTGGCAATGGTGGCTGGACCCTCAGTTAAGTACCTTGACGGGTGGCGGTTGATCAGCAAGGTGACGGCCACCGGCGATAGTGGTTGTAATGCTGGTTGAGACTAATAGATTGTTTGGTGTATCATTCCGGATCTAAAACTTTCATATCAGTTTTTTGTGTTTTTATTTTTGTTTTTGTTTTGATTTTTTTTTTCTTAAAAAATCAATAAAAATTATAATTAGTTTATAAAAAATCAACAAATTCTAATTTAAAAATTATATTCCAAACCGGTATATCATATGCACCCTAAACCTCAATTTGGTCCTATTTAGAACGGGACAAGGCTTGCTTGCCCATGCACACGCCTTGTTAGCAAGGAAACTCCCACAACAATGCAATTACCAAAAAAAAAAAAAAAAAAAGGAAAGGAAAAGAAAAAGAGTCGATTAAATCTCTAACTCACCGTTGATAAGAGGGAAAGAAGAGGAAGGAAATAAAACATACAAGGGAGAGAGAACAAGGAGGGGAAAAACGAAGTTGGTTTTCTTTTAATCCTATTTGGTATGATAGGAGGAAAGAAAGTTGGTGATAAACAATAAATAACTATTTTATCTATTATCTAATACTAATTTAATTAAAAAAAAAAAGAATAAAAAGTAATTTAAGCACACATACAAGCTATAAGTTTTCCCTCTCAAAATTTTTCTATTTTTAGAGAGATAAAATATGATGGGACCCATAGGTTATATTTTATCTTTACTTTTCTCTTCTATCCATTTTTCTCTCCTATCAAATAATCTGCAATATTCCTATTATAATTATCCCTTCAAAACTCCGTCCAATATTTTGTTCCCTCCCACTTTTCATCTCTACCAAACCTAGAATACCAATCAATGTCATGAGTAGCAACATTACTATTGTCTTCTTAATCTTCATTATCCGAATCGCATGTCTTTCATCTCTATTGTCATCTTCATCGTCAGAATCATCGTCGTTGAATTCATCATCGTCATCCATCCCTTCCCCAAGACACCATAACGCAGCCAAACAGCACGCTAAAGTTGAATTAGGACAAAAAAGGAAACTAATAATGTAGCAGCTTAAGGAAGCGAGAGAAGCACCTAGTGGAGGAAAGTCCTTCCATAGAAAACACAAGACGTCATGTATGTTGACAAGAAAGGCGTAAAGCGTAAAAAGCCTAAGTGAATTGGGAATGTCGTTTGGCGAATTTGGACGTTCTAGGGATCTTCCTCTTCCGTGAATGGAGATCAATTTACCGTCGTTTAAATGACCGTTGCAAACGGGGCACTGTTTGGATCGTGAGAAAGAGTGAAGCCATTCGCGAATACAAGGCTGGCAGAAGAGATGGCCACAGAGAGAGTTACAATTGGATCTTTCGGTACTTCATAGCATATGTAACAACCGAATTCGGCGCTAGTAATGTCACAACTTGTTTCAATTGGACATGTTTTGGATTCAAGAGTGCTTTCTCCAACGTCTGAGTCCATGAAGCAGATTCAAAGGCAGTTCAAAATCCTGCAAAAGAATCTAGGGTTGTGATGATTTAGTTAATAAATGTCAATGTCACTTAGAACTACACTATGAAAAATGGTGATATATATATTAAGCACCCCTCAACTTTTGTTTTTCTACAAAAATAACATAATTTTCAATAAATTTTCATGACAGTCCCCTCTACAAATAAAAACTTGCTCATTAAGATCTCTGAGTATTCATTATACAATAATTAGCTACTCCTAATATATATATATATATATATATTTTTTTTTTTTTTTGATTTCGTCATTGGTTATGATGCTTATCACAAATAATATTTTCAGAGAAGAAAAACATATTATAAGACAAATTTTGTAAATTGTTTGATTTCTACTTTTTAATAAAGTTTTACCAAATATTAGCCCGTACTAATTACTATACAAATATTTTTTTAACAATCTTAGTTTAAATAAAATAACAAAAAACATTAAAGGTTACCCATATACATTGATATGTATGCCCTATAGTAATACAACACTCAGTTTGAATACCAACTATTAAACATCTAAATTTATAGACTCCACAAGATTGAAAAATAAATAAATAAATAAATAAAAAGAAATTCAATAACCGTCAAACCTGACTCCTTATTCAGGAACTAAATTTACACAAAGTTAAAAGTTCAAAGACTAACCTAGCAATTTACACATTTTTTTTAATAGAAGGACTATTGTCAGTTATGTTTCTTTATTTAATGTCAGATATAATAAATTAATAGTAACGTTATAAGATCTCCTATATTATATTAGTTAAGAATGACAATCATGAATATAACAAATTAATATAAAAGAAAATAAGAAAAATTGATCGAGGAACGAATTTAAGTAAAAACAATTAAAGATTAAGATACTATTTCTTCTCTTTTTAAAATCTTCAAAAGAACTTTTTTGAGAGAGAGTATGATATTTAAAGACTAAGTTGAAAAGAAAATATTTAATCGCCTATGTTTAATATACAATTGTAGCAGTAAGTAAAATTTTTCTTTCTTTTTACTTTTTACTTTTTTTTTTAATTTTATTATTTTTTAAACAATAGGATTACAAAACGTTTGGAAAGAAATATATAAATGGCATAGTTTCTCAAACCTGACATACAGTTGAAGCTCTGAGTTTCAATGGAAGATTTTGTGCTTATGGGTTCTCGACTAGTCTTGCAATTACCTATTGTAGTGCTTCCCTCTCTGCTTCGTGTGTGTATAAATATATATATATATATATGATGTTTAATATAAATAGATTCGAACTCTATACTTTATATTAGAGTTATTAATATAATATAAATTTACCGTTAGAGTTTATCTACAATCAATATTTTTGTGTTCAAATTCTATTATAGAATTATTTACTTTGAGCAAAATTTTATTTTTGAAAATTATGCCTTTTTTCCTAGAAGCTTAATGTTAGTGTTTATTTTATTTTAATTTTTTTAAGATAAAATTCATTCAACTAAAAAGTCTTACATATACTAAACATAATGCGGATAATTCTGTGATACATATTTAAAAAAAAAAAAAAAGAAGTTGGTTTTATTTAACTTTCCCAAATTTGATGCAAGAGTCGGATTTATCTTATTTGCATTAAAAAAAAAAAACCAAATAAAAGGACAGAGAGGGGAGATTATCGTGATTTATTAAATTCATTATGATTACCGCTAAAGATAGATTTGTTCTAAATATGACCTGCGATGGGTTTTTTTTTTTTTGGGTAATTAATACGACCTGCAATAATATCACAATTACCATAATACCATGTTATTATTACATCAAATTAAATGTAATTTGTTAAAGTAACGTCTATAATAACATTATGATAATAGACAGTGAGATAAATAAGTTTTAGTCAATCACTAATTGATTAATTAAAAAAATTGACTTGATTATTTTAGATTAAAAAAAAGAGGTCTTTTAACAAATTTTTAATACTAATGTAGGGATGGGGTCCATGGGAATCCACCCCGAATGGGGTGGAAATGGGGAATAAAATTCGGGGACATAGATGCATTTATTCCCGAAAGTTGGCTAGACGGGAACGGGGAAAGCTAGTTAAAATTTCAAAAATTGGTTTCATGACGAATCATAAACAAAATTTAACTAATTTAGGGTAAACAAATAAATAACAAAACATTGAATTTATTTATTTATTTTGAAACAATTACAACATCAACAACTTCAATAATGGATCACATTCTTCCTTTAATATTTGGAAAAAAAAAAAAAAAAAAACCCTACAAATTATCATCATGAGCAAATAACCTAAACCAATAATCTTGACAGAGAAAGCACATATTTCTAAGCAATCTCTTCACCCGAATGTCCAAACACATCACAAGAACCGCTGCAACGACACCGCCCACGGCATAGCCAGCACCGAACATCTGAGAACCAATCATCGCGCTCGCCCCCGCTCCTAATGACTCGGCTGAAGAAGATGGCGACAACATGGTTTCGGAGCCAAGAAAGTAATAAATCGAGAGGGCCAACAAGGCAACCAATAAAATACCAATTAGGGCATGAATACGTGCTAATCGACGAGTAGTTGACATCGATTGCCTTGTGATAATTGTGTAGAAGCCCGAGTTTTGATTTGTTGTCCGTGAAGAAGCTCTAGTTTTTGCAAAGGCTATCGGACGGCTGGGAATGTCACTAGAATAATTCGCCGATGATGATCTTGCTCTTCCTTTGCCGAAAATAGGAACCAAGCTGATTTCTTCAATGTGATTTTTGCAAATAGGGCATTGATTGGATTGTGAGAATGTGTGGAGCCATTTGTAAAGACAAGGCCAGCAAAACAGATGGCCGCAAGGAGTTACTACTGGATCAAGCGGCACTTGATAGCAGATCGAGCAATCGAAATCGTGATCACTAACGTTGTCGACACAACTTACGTCAATCGGGCAAGTTTTCGATTCAAGACCGACTTCTTCAAGATTTGTGTCCGCAATGGAGCGTGTTGAAACCATACTAATTATGCAATATTAATACTTCAAAAACCCTGCAGAGGAATACGGTGCGAACGATATTTAATACTACTACACAATATTAGCATGAAAATTTTATGAACAATACAATATATAGAATATATTTCGGAATTAGCACATCTAAACATATAGGGAGATATGGTTTGTGAGCAAAAACATGAAATCAAGAGTCGAGTAATAAAGGAAAAGAACAACGTAGAAAAAAGCTATACAAAAGCATAGAGAGATAACCTGGGGAAAAAAAAAAAATAGCGGTCTTTCATACCTGATACACTGTCAACGTTGTTCGCAATTTTCTTTAAGGGGGTTATACATACATATATATATATACACACACACACTGAATGTCGTAGTTTGTATAGGTCAAATTCATTGAATCCTTCTCCAATTATGTTATAATTTTGAATCCTAATAGGAATTCTTTTTTCCTTTTATTCTTCAGATTTCTGCCAAACTCCTAGGCATAATATATTTTTCTTTTTCATAGTGTTGGTTTTTTTTTTTTTTTTCCCTTTCATATATGATTAATGTAAGGTTATCATCGTAAAGATGTTAGATTGAATATCATCCTATTGTCAATATCAATGTTACATAGAAGATTAAAATTCGCGTGCCTTTTAAAATTAACAATGCTTGTGTTGTAAAATTTTTCCCCTTTATTTTTACTGTATAAATCACGTTAAACACAAAATAAAATTTTCATAATAACGCTTCTGTTTTTCTTCTCATTTCACAATTATCATAATGCTGTGAAATTATTAGTTTTGGATAATAAATTGAATATAATTAACAACATTATCGGAATTACAGACACCAAGAAGAAATAAAAATATATATATATCCTGAAAGACCTCATGGGCAAATTGGGAAAATAATATTATTTTACCGTGGTTGCAAAATGTACATTAAGTAGTTTTTAATTGTTTATTTTAAAAGTTTAAGAGTGTGTTTAGTTGGATGGAGGGAAAGGAAAGGGAAGAAGTCTAATCTATTCAATCCTTCTAAATTGAAGTCCCTCTTTACGTCCATCAAACTGATCCTTCCACTTAGAGGAAGGATTTAAACAATCAAACAAATTCAAATTCAAATTCAAATTGTAAAAAACTACTTTGCTCTCCAAAATATTTATTAACAAGTTTTATTAATGGGCAATAGTATAATTAGAAATAACACCATATATCCTTTCAACTTTTTCTTACCAATCAACATAAAGATTACTATAATCCTCTTCATTCTTCATATTCCTACTCCCTTAAACTCTCTCCACCCATAATTTTAGGGAAATTAAAGCAAATAGCATATGTTATAGTACCTTTGAAGGTTTTTTTTTTTTTTTTTTTAGGGTAAGTAAGTTTGAAGTTTATAGTATGTTTTTTCAAAAAATGATAAATTATAGCATATACTTTTGATAAATCCTTAGATTTTCTTGGATTCTAACAAATTTCATATTTAGGGTTAATTTTTACAATAAATTTATGTGCTTAGTTTAATATTAGAGAGAGAAAAGGAAGGATAAGGGATTTTGTTTTCGTATTATATGATCATAAATTTGATTATACTATTTATTATTTTGTTTAAAATTTTATGCAATAATTTACTATTACTCTCATAAAAAAAATGTTTTTTTTTTGCTCTTTCTCCCTTTTTTTAATTTAATAAAAATGATAAGGTAAACATTATGGTTTTGATTTTTATAACAATTCTACATTCTTATTTTTTACATCAAATTTTACTAAGATATGAATTTTAGTTCCAATTTTTATATCCAATATATATATATATATATATCCGAATGTTTATTTAAGCCAAATATATATATACACACACAACTGTACAAAAGCCGAATGTTTTTTAATATATTGTGCTATTTGTTAAGAATTTTGAAAATTTTGCTTTTTTTTTTTTTTTTTTTTTTTTTTACCGTTTGAGGTGATTCAAACTCTATATCTTTTAAGATTCACCATTAGATTATATCGACAATCATGAAAATTTTGCATTTTCAATAAGAAAACATTTTAAAAAGTTGTATTTTCATTTGTGACACTTCAAAAAGAAGATGGATATAACAAACTATAAATCGTCAACGCTTGTTCCTCGTGCCATTTTTTTTTTTTTGAATTAAAATGTTTTCTTATATATATATATATATATATATATATGTATATAAAAGTAGAAATATATATATAAGAAAACATTTTAATTAAAAAAAATTACTTCCACCTAAAACATTTTATATATATAAGAAAACATTTTATATATGTATATAAAAGTAGAAATTCTCTTATTAAAAATGATGAACTTATTGGTTGAAGGATTTACTTCGACCTAAAAATGTTATTGTATCAGACACATTCTGTTTATAACAACATATTCTATTCTCAAAAAAAAAAAAAAAAAAAGGGCGATCAACACTTTGAGTCGGGGGGGAAAAAAAATCTCTGGTGTAGTATCTTGTCAGTAATCACAAATATCTCCCTCTTATCCTTTCCTAAGCCCAAAATAACAGCCACCCAAATAAACAAAAAAATGTTTCGGTTTCGGTTTGAGTTACGGTTTGAGTTTCAGTTACATTTCCATGCAGCTTCACACTCTGTCCCTCCATTCCTTGTCTTCCTCAATTCCGCACTTCTCCTCTTCTCCTCCTCCTTCTTTCACTCCTTCCCGCTTCATCAAGTTCCGCACTTCCCACCGCGAAAGCCTCCGGTACCTTAAAACTCTCGGCATTGTCGACGCCGACGCCAAACCCCGGAACCTCCCCCTCCCCGACGACGTCGACCGCATCCTCGCTGCGGTCGACTTCTTCAAGTCCAAGGGCTTCTCCAATGCCGACTTCCCCCGCCTCGCCTTCCTCGCCCCTTACCTCTTCTCCCCTCAATTCGACCCTGCCGCTGTCGACCCCGTCTTCGACTTCCTCGCCACTGATGTTTCCGCCTCGCCGGAGGAATCCTCCCGCCTGATTCTCCGCTGCCCCGCCCTCCTCTTCTCCAACGTCCAGTACTTCCTCCGTCCGACGCTTGATTACCTCCGTCATTTGGGACTGGAGAGGCTCAACTCGCCGACGACCCTCAACGCATACCTTCTCAACACTCGCGTTGACAAGCTTCAGAAGAAGATGGCGTTTTTGAGGTGTATCGGATTGTCGTACGAGCAGTCGGCGAGGGTTTGCGCAAGGATGCCGGCGATTTTCGGGTATAGTATCGAGGATAACTTGAGGCCTAAGTATGAGTATTTGGTTTGGGAGATGGAGAGGAGTTTGGATGAGCTGATGAAGTTTCCGCAGTACTTTGCGTTCAGTTTGAACAAGAGGATTGTGCCAAGGCATTTGCATTTGAAGCAAAGGAATGTTAGGATACCGTTGAATAGAATGTTGCTTTGGGGTGACCAAAAGTTCTATGCCAAATGGAAATAGTGAATACATATATATATATATATATATATAGTAACAAAATACTGCTTTTGGGCATCATGTTCGTGTAGAATCTTGGGTTCCATTGATTGAGTTGATTCTAAAGAAAGGGAAAGAAAACTGTTTAGAATTTTGCGAGTTTGAAGATGGACAATTGGGTATAAAAAACACCCCGTGCATCATCGGAGAGAGACAGGAGATAGCACAAGGGTGGTTCTACTGCACCCGTGCATCATCAGAGATTGGGCGAGGAGATAGCTCAAGGGAGTAGTAGTCAGGTACTGATTGTACGATTACTTAATCTCGACAAGATTTTAGATTTGAATAAGTTCTGTCGGGATGATAATGTACCACATACCAAACGGATTTTGTATACCCGGGATTATATGAGTATGTCACCTTTTTTATTTCTATTACGCTTAATTCTCACCCCCCCCCCCCCCCCCCCCCACAACACCAAAAAAAAAAAGAAAAAAAAAAAGCGTTGTCCACTTCTCATACTCATCAAGGAGTAGAAATATAGATCAAGAGAGGTGGAACAGAAACAGATTGCAATCCGAGATACATGTGGAGCCACTTTATTTCCTTCTTAGACAGGTTCCCATTTTCAGAAATGGTAGTAAATAGCTAGGTTAGTAGATAATTTACTACGAAAATAGCTAATTTACTTCTAGCAAATATATTTTACATTATAAATTTGCCACTTCAATTATTTTTAAAAACCTACTATTTAATTCAATTATTTATTCCAAAATGCTATTTACTTTCCCCTGTTAATTTGTGTCATATGGATATCAAAAGAGAATGGTGTTTCTCAGCACCAATGGATTTTTTTTTTTTTTTTTAAATCATTCGGTGGCTGTCCCAGTAAAACTAAATACAAATTGTTTTGTTTTTTTGTTTTTGTTTTTGTGCAAGTAAACAAATTTGTTATCGTCTCTACTAAATCTTTCTACACTGCCTTTTCATAATCCCTGGCAGAATCTTCAACCAATGAAAAACCTTTTCAGTTATCCAGTTCTTGTTGGCCTGTATAAGATCATAAAAAAAAATTAAAAAAAAAACCCAAGTTCTTGTCGCACTCATTGAAGTAACCAGCATTGATTTCCCGCAATCTCGCTTCTCTCTGTTGAACATTGTGCAAAAACCTGTAGAAAGAGAGAGTAAGCGATATGTACACAGAATACACCAGAATAAGACCTAGAAAATCCGAAATCACTTGGCCTAAGAAATCCCAATTTCCCAAAGTACACCCATAATTTAAACTAACAAACATCAAAATACAGACGTTTGAGCTAAATAACGTGGTTATATAATAGTGGAAGGTTTTCCATTTGAACTTTGTCTCTCCCTCTCACCGACGCACACGAACTCGCTAGAGTGGACGAATTATGCACGTTATGACAATTGGAGGGATAACTACTTACCAGCATATTCAACTTGTTTTAGTTAAGAGTTCAATGTCAGCTCCGACTTCAGAAACCTTGGTGTCTTTGGAACTCTTTGCTGCTTTAGCGATGTTCGCTACATCAAAATCTAAGGCTATTCTTTTCACGAGACCATCAAGCATCTGTTAAAAGAAAATAAGAACATTAATGATAACGGCCAGTTCGTAGTTTTTGAATGGATAGGAGGCAATACAAAATTCTAGCACAAATCATTAAGCACTTCTTTCACCAAAGCTTAGAAAATGAAATATACCAGTGATCCAATCGCAACTAAAGCCCGGAATTTTGTGTCAGCTTCTAGATTTTCCTCCTCTGCAGTCTGCAGGAACCAAAATGGTGTCATGTCAAATAAGATCCAATGTAAAGTGAAAAATATGCAATAAAGAGGCCACATCGGGAACAATAAAGACACAAAATTAGAATATTTACAAGGCAAAAATGTAACAGAGTAAGTCATACCTCGAGAGCAGCTGAAAGAATATGAGACTGACCTTCTTGATCCTTTTTTTCAATCAATAGCACGGTATAGCTGTCAAAGGCCCGAAAGAGAAAAACAAACATCAGAACAAATTATAGCAAAAACACTTTCAGCAGCACCACAAAAACAACAGTTCAGAAAATACGAAACTAATAAGGAAAAAAAAAATGTAAAAGTAAAACAATCCGCTGGAAAAATAAATACATGGGGAGATATTCTTTTGTCCTCGTGATTCTGCCTAAAGATAAATATCCTCTAGTATTGTAGAGTTAACACAAGATAAATATCCTCTAGTATTGTAGAGTTAACACAGTACTTTTCCTGATCGGGACACTCGACAATGAACTTACTTCAGTATCAAGGTTGAATATGATAATTGTAAATTCTTATTTGTAGATGAATAAGAACTGGAGAATGCATCAAGAACCTGCACGATTAAAGTTAAAATGAAGTCAATACATAGAGTTGTGGTTATATATTACTAGCCCAAATGTTACTTTATGCTAGTTGATGTTATTCTTCGTCAACAACCTCGTAAAGAATCCAAACATTTGTGGCCACTTCCCATTAACCATTTTTATAAGGTAAGTATTTCAAATTGAGAAAATGATAAAACAGAAGTATGATGACCTCAACGCGATGTCTTTGCAACCAGTTGAAGTAGCAAGAATTCTTGAACAGATTGGAAACAAGACGAATGCTTGTCAAGAGATTTGCAGGAAGTGAAGGGTTCTCGGTGACCTTATTAATTATTTCCAATAAAATATCTGGTAAGAGGAGAAAAAATCAGTAGAAACTATAAACAGAAAAAATAAAAATAAATAAATCACAACAGCAAGTTCTTGCAGAAAAAAGAATTTATCATGGTATTCAACCAAACTTTCGGGTGACTCTAGATTTCTAACTTCAGTACCATTTTCAGCTTCGACATGCTGGAGAAGTACGTTAGCCCCATCAGGGTGCAGGACGACCATTCTAAGAGTATCAATAACTGCAAATAGAAGACACAATCTAGCATAATTATCTTCTTTGGAACTATAAGAGTTGAAATCAAACTATGCGGCTCGATTTCCATCCAAAATATAACCATCACGAAGGCTAGCACTCCTACCTGGAAATATCATTGCAATTGGCCATGATTTTTGTAATCTCAGCAAAACAGCAACATCTGTATCTGTAAATTTACTAGAGTGATAATGTGATGTGTCCTTCAAAACTTTAACTAAAGCACCCAGTCTGGAAACCTCAAGGTCCGATAAAGCCAAGTGCTTCTTTTCCTTCAAAAGAACAGAATCATTATACACTAAACAATATCTAAATAATATGACAGTTTTGAAACAGAAAACCATACAGATTCGCAAACTTTAAAGAAACGGACAACAACAGAATATTTGCTAATACTATAGATTCAAAAAATTGTTTTTTAAAAAAAAAAAAAAAAAAACTTAAGGGAAAAAGAAAGAATTATCAGACCTTTAGCCCCAAAAAGAAAAAGAAAAGGAAAAAAGAATTATTGGACAGAAATCCTATATGTTAACACAATTAGATCATGTTTTCTTACAATTTAAGGGAGTTCATCATCTTTAAAACGTCTTCTACTGACTACCATTTTTAATTTGAAATCCTCAAGTAAAATATTCACGTTTATAACCGTTACAATTTGTTATTTGATAGCCTGAATTGAAAATTTATAAATTGTGACCCACCACATTGATCATAATTACAAGGCAACCTAACATTCGCCACTTTTTCCCCCCCTTGAGTAGCCTACCACTGTAATAACCGAAATAAAGAGCCTACCTGATCAGAGAGCAGGGTATTGTTAAACTCTGTAATCTTCTTGAGGATGCCATCAAACTGAGCCGCATCAAAAACAAGCATTCCTTTCTGAAAAGATGAGAAGAAAATAGATTATTAAATGACAAAAATAATTTCCTAAGAGATGTATTCTCTATTTTAGACAAAATCCTTGAGACGAAAACAAAATCAGTCCACGCATTTTCAAGCCATCCAACTCCAAGAACTCAAGCAGGAATTTATCTCAGGATTCTCTAAATTATCCCAACCTTCATGAGTTACTCATTATCAACGGAATATAACAGAGTTTTGGCAATTTGGTTTAAACCGTATAGTTACTAACACTTACAACAAAGTAGTTTTGGATACAATTGACTATGGATAATTTAGCAATCCTAACAAGCAGTTAAAAGCATACCTTAGGAATATGCTTGAAAGTTGGTTTTGCAGCAGTGGCTGTTGAATATCATACATTAGATAAGAGTTACATGTTGGTTTTCTTACATTAGAAAGGCAACCAATCTGCTATAGATAGAATCATTAATATTACCAGACGCGTTGGAATATTCTCCAGGAACATAAGCGCTGGCTGAAATGAAACACACAAGTACTTAAAGTCAAGACAAAGGCAAAGGATAACAAGACAGATCAAGAATTTCTTATCTTTATGTCAAAGGGCCATACGAAAAATGGCATGATACTCACAGCCAGTAAACGGATCACGAAAAGATGGATCAAGTGCGAAGTTCTTTTGTCCAGTATTTTGGAGAATGAACTCCACAATTTGTTGCCGGTAGGCAAGAGGTAGATTCTCCTTCAGAAGCCACTTGTCAGCAGCATCATATGCATTATCTGAAACAAAACATTTGTAATGCTACTTATTTTTTTGAGTCAACGATTGAATGCACTATTCATCAAATCTAAGAGCCATGTTCATCCAGATCCATGTCCTTAGGATCCAGGGAACATTAATATAATTCCCAGTTCCACGAAAAAATTGCAATATACACATTCTTCACTCTAAGTTTGTAACACAAAAAGAAACATCATCCTTTTAAGAAACTTATATCTGTTTACAAGAAACGTTTTACGGATGAGCATATTCAATAAAAGTACATGCCAGCAAAAAATTTCAACATTTACAGTGTACTTTTTCACGTTATCCTATATCTATTTTCTTAAAAAGTGAACAAAGATTATTACACAAGTTGAAAAACAACAGAACCCCAAAACTAGAGGGGAAAACATAAAAGAATGAGAGAAGTACCTGATCTGTTGCAGGGCAACTTACGAATGGGCTCACCATCTCCAATGTCAACATCAAAAACTGAAAAGAAGAATATAAACAATTCTAAAACCAAACCAGAAAAGATAAATCAGATTACAACTTCCACAGAGATAAGATGCTGACCATAATCATATTCAATTCCATCAAGAACAGGACGCTTCATGCCATCATCTGGTCCATCCACAACTTCACCAATCTAAATAAAAAATACCAGTAGTCAACATGAAAATTATTCTGTTGG
The DNA here is from genome assembly GCA_038430175.1 of Ficus hirta. Classification (NCBI taxonomy): domain Eukaryota; kingdom Viridiplantae; phylum Streptophyta; class Magnoliopsida; order Rosales; family Moraceae; genus Ficus; species Ficus hirta. The sequence goes on from CM076596.1 coordinate 11,019,781, forward strand.
GAATGAGTGAAAATACCAAGTAAATAAAGAAGAAACAGAACTGAATTTGAACAAGTACTACAACTAGAAAAGTGAAATTCGACCTGTTTCATTTTAGTTACCGACCAGAGTCAAACCAAAATAAGATAGTAGGAAAAGTATCTCTTGTGTTAATAGTAAAAACAAACAAAACTGAGTCACCAAAATAAACCATGAAATGAAATGACATGACATTAAATTAAATTAACCAACTACGCTGCCCATAAAAGCTTCAGGCCCCTAACAGTGATCTTAAACGAAATGAACAAGACGTCATGGACCAACGAAGCATTCAAATGATTAAATCCTTCATTACATACTGAAAAAGCAGTAGCCGTATCTAAACAAAGAGGATGAGGCAAATGCCCAAGTAGGTACTATCACAAGAAAGTAGATTACCTTGTCCCACTTATGTTCTCTCAAATTCCATGAATATGCTACACCATTATCACCTTCTCTAACAACTTTAGTCTGGCCATCACTGGTTCCTGATGCAATATACGAACAATGTATTAGTTGACAAAATATGGCAAAGAATTAAGAAGTTATAAATACATACAAATAATAAAATGATGAACTTTGTCAACAGAAGCTGGTAGGTGAACAGACTCATCCCAACTTGTTTTTTACTATCAAAAAGATTATTCATTGGCTCACCCAGCAAAACTGTGATCATAAACTTAAAATTCTAAGATCTTATCAATCAAACCGGTACACCAATGCAGCTGAATATCTCTAGAGAATTGAAATGCTTGTACCACACCTGGAATCTGTAACGTCTCCAACCCTGGTAAATCTTCTAGTTTGAGTCCTCCAACTGTCTTCCTAAAATAAACAGGTCATAAAATGTAAATCAGGAGAGATTCCAACATAAAGGCAAAGAGTCAAGAGAAAGTCATCCTTATTAGATCCAAGAATAGAAAAGCAATGAAAAGAAAATTTCAAAAATCAGAGGAATTTAGCAATAAAATAATACAGCCAAGCTTCATACCTGCTTAACTTGTATTGAGAAAGTTGGGATGCATATGACTCAAGATCAAGTGGATCAGCAATCTTATCTTGATGCACTGTCCAAATACGTGCAACTCCATCCGAACATGCCGTCACAATATCTCCATTTTCCAAGAATTTGGCATCCCAAACACAACCAGGATGTTCTATGCTCTGAACACAAACCCCGTCTGGAACATGAAATTATTTTTCTGTTAAATTAATATTTCGAGAAAGCATGACAGAATATGATGCAAGAACCAGAACTTTATGAGTTAAGCCTTAATGAACCAAGAGTGATGCCAACGCACCCAGAACTGATAGCAAAAATGTCAATTAGCATTGCAGGCACTTCAAGATATAAATCTAGTGGGCATAGATTGAAAAAAAGGGGGGGGAAATCACTATATTTCAAGGGGAAAAGAATTGATATCAATTATTTCTTCTGGCCTGTACCCACTCAAAACATAGATTGAAAAAAAAAAAAAAATTTAAAAATAAAAAAAAAATAAAGGGAAAACAAGAACTTTTTCATTTAAAAAATGCTTAGCAAAGTGTACCCTATCCAAAATTTTCTTGATATTAAGCATTCCCAATACAGAATAATATAAGGCGTAGGACCAAAAGCACAAAAAATTACTTAAGCATCCTCAAAGTGGAATTGGACAGCAATACTCACTTACCAATTTAAATTAAAAAAAAAAAAGTGAGACCAAAGCCAGACGATCTAACTGGCTTACAAATTCCACTGAGCTGATTTGAAGATATTAGGATTAACTTTATATTTAGATATGGTATGGTATAATTAACTTTATATTCAATATCCCAACTTTAAGTCAAATTGTAAAATCGGCATCAAAGAATTGTTCATGAACAATGCAAAGCATGCGAAATCCAAAGAAAAAAACATAGAAACTAGGAGCAATCTATAGGTTCAGTTGAGATCATTCACCTTTCCATATCTTTGCAAAACGATCTTCACTACCACTGACTATAAGCCCAGACACATGTGAATCCACTGAATAAACAATAGAAGTATGACCAACCATCTCCATTAATACTTCACCAGTTAAAGCCCATAATCTAACGGAACTGCATCACGGTAAACAAAATAGAATTTGAGACACCAAAACTCAGAACAATAAGAGAAAACATCGCCTATATATACATACATACATACATATATATATATATATGCGTACATAAAAATGGATTTATAGAAAACGAGAATTTTATTTTTTAATGCAAAATTACAAAGCTATCACTTATCCTCTAAAGAACTAATGCTATTACAATGAAAGCAACCCTGAAACTAATAAATCATCAAACAAAGAAGCAAAGATATATGCATGGGCTAAGACACCAAGACCAATAAATTGGAATTTGACAACCAAGACCATAGGTAAAACATGATCTTTTTACAAGATCCTAAAATAAAAGAGGTCTTAGTCACTGGTCCTATAGAAAACATGGTGTATTAAAGAATGGATATTAATTAAGTAAAAAGAAATAGAGAAAGCTAGCAGCAGGATTCCAAAAAAAAAAAAAAATCTTTCTGTTAAGATAAGACATGCTTACGTTCTCTTTGCCCTTAATTTAGTAAACAAAATCCTAATCCTAACACAACTCATAATGATCTAAAATTCAAATATGTCCGCCCTGTTCCTCCTATAACGAGTGGAAATCTTTTTGTATAGTTTAGTTCTCGTCCAAATGTTTCTTCATTTTTTGGATCACATAACGCTAGAGCCTACACTTCACAATGAAGTACCTTAAGAGTAAGTTTTCAAATCAAATCCCTGAATGGAAAACATAAATAAATAAATAAATAAATAAGGAGAAAAGCATAGCAAAAGTGGGGGTGACAGGCAATGATGGAGCCAGATTTTTTTTCTTTTTTTTTTTTTTTTTTGGGGCATGAATTAAACAAAATTTTGAACTAAAAGAATATTTGACTTTATATCTTTCTTTTCTTCTTACATAAACTTTGTAATCTAATTTAACCAATGTGAAGAAGTCCAAAAAATACGAGTTTGAAATTTCGAATAGTAGCGTAAATTGTAATTGACTTTTGGTTAATTTGGGGTTAAGTTTGAAATAATGTATTTTTAGCAATTGAACTAGGAGATAATTTGGAAAAAATCTAGTGGTTGGGGTAAAAATTAATGTCCACAAAATGGAACACCAATTCAGTGAAAATAAAAAAAAATAAAAAAAAAATAAAAAAGAGGGTCTCACCCATCATGTGATGCAGAAAGAATTCCCAAATCAGACATCGCAGCCAAGCCTCGGACAGTATCTGAAAAACCCACAGCGTCCAAGTGTACATTTAGATTTATAAATCCATTTGACATAACAAAAGGAAAATATTTGAGCAGACTACACAGTGCAGTGCAACAATAGTCCTTATTTATTAGGGAGCAAAAGAAAAAAACAAAACAAAAAAACAAACTACACTCCATTATCTAATCCAGTTTCAGTCACCAGACTCACACATCTCTTTCTGCAAATGCAATTCATTGGAACAAACAAACCTTACTTCCTATTTCCAGCACCTTCCAACATCTAATTGAAATGTTATCGTTATAAATCAAAATTCGGTATCTTCTGAATTGTAATCAGGATTTTAGCACAGTTAGCTAGACGACAATTGGGTTTTATACCAAATATATATCATCTTCAACAATCTTGATCAACAAGAGAAACGTCGACCAAAATAACATCACAGTTACTTATAAACCTAAGATGTGTTATTTTCCAAACTGAAATATGCAGTAAATGTTCAATAAATTACTGAAAACCAAAAAGCAAACCTGTATGCCCAGCTAAAGTTTGTGAGCACGTCTTTCCTTTCCAAAGTTTAATTGTTGTATCAGTTGAACCTAGATTGGGGCAAAAAAAGCAGAGTTGACACAAATTCAAATCAAAACTAGATCAAAGTGCGTTAACCTAATCCAGACCACAATTACACAGGTGCACTGTCAATAAACTAGTGATATACCCGTAGCAAGCTCGCCTGAGGGCAGCTTTACAACTGTTTGGATTGCTGCCTTGTGAGCTTCCCAGGACTCCACAGGCTGGCCTTTTCTCCACCGTCTTAAAGTGCTGTAGAAAACAATACGAAATTACAAAAATATTCATAAAATAGGTACAATAGCCGTAACAAAAATACCAATATGGTAGAATATTAATGTGGTATTTTCTCAACAAAAATGCCAATATGGTAGAATATTAATGTGGTATTTTCTCAAATTTAGCACGTGAGACATGAATTCCTTCTATTCGTCCAAGCAAAGCTCTTTGCATCTCAATATCCTATTATCAGTGCAAATTAAAGGATTCGTGCCAAGATTTCGTAAAATACCAATTTAATCCAGCAAGAAAAGTCAATTAACTATTTCGGACAGAAACTCCAATAATTAGAAAAATTAAAAATTAAAAGATAAACAAGATTGTTATGGCATAAAGATCAACTCTGCAACAGCCAGCACTTCCAAAACAACTTGAACATACCACAAGGAAAAAAACTCACCAATCAACGGACGACGACACAATGTCGCCATTATCCAAGGCGATTCCGGTGATCTGCAACTTGTGACCCTTCAGAGTCTGCACATTCTCTCCAGTTCTCAAGTCCCATACCAAGACCTGTGTGTCCATTCCTCCCGACACAATTCCGCCATCCGGAAACTCGTCATTGGGGGGAATCCAAGACAAAGGGCCCACAAAGCTCGTGTGGCCTAGTAGAATCTTGGCCGCCGAGTACCTGCGCTCGTTGGACGGGTCCAACTCCCACAACCTCACAGTCCGGTCCCGAGATGACGTGGCGATTCGCGCATTGCCACAAACACTAATCCCTCGAACCTAGAAAGCAGAAACATCTCATGACCATCGAGTGAATTAACCCACTAATGCCTAAAAACAAATCCTTTGACAAGAATTTCATGAGATTTTTCGTAAATACACACAAAATTACATCGAAATTCAGAGAGAACAACGTGATTAAACATTCGAAAAGAATCAAAATCCGACATTGCCACAAACAGACACGAAAACAAATTTTTACCGTCAATTCAATTTCTGATGAAAGAAACAGAACCGAGTTCTCCGGTGAGGTTTTGGTGGAGTTTTAGCTTCGAATGTATGGATACATATATAGATACAGGCATTGAAACATGATTCGAAAGCAAATTCAAAATTCAACGAAATTCGAAGGAATCAAAGGGGAATCGAAGATACTCACGTCGTCCACGTGGCCGCGAAGCTCGCAGCGCAGTTGGTATTCCTTGAAATCAATCTCCATGAGAGAGAGTTTTCTTTTTTTTTTTTTTTTTTTTTAAGTTGAAGAGGGAGAGTTAAGAGAGGCGTTTTTTCTCTGAAACTCCAAGAAGAAGAAGAAGAAGAAGAAGAAGAAGAAGAGAAGCAAAAGAGAGTGGACTTGAGGACTTCGGGAGCAAAATGGAATATGAGTATTTAAGTTATTTATAAATTAATCGAGAAATTAAGGACGGAAGATGAAGCTAGAAGACTAACACCCCGAACATGGCTTGATTCCCAAGTTCTCCTTTCCATAATGTTCAAGGAAACACCACCCCCAAAAAAAAAAAAAATAATAATAATAATAATAAGATAAATTGCTACAATGATCCCTGAATTTTTAATAAAGGGGTCGTTTGATCCACTAAATTTTTTTTATTGAGTAAAATGTCGAACTTTGCAAAATTGGGTAAAACCCTAACGCCAGTTAACGTGCCTGACATGATTCATATTTTGTTGTCAAATTTACTAAAATAACCCTTTAAAAAAAGAGAGAAAAAAATATATATACAATTTTTCGGTAATGTTCATCTTCTTCCCCTTCCATCCACTGCCAGTGTGCCACCCACCGCCCACCATCCACCCGCGACCGCATTGCAACGAGCCTCCAACACCCATTGCCTCCCTCCTCCGTAGCGAACCCAACAAGCCCAGCCTCACAAGCAAGCCACCGCGAAACCAAACCGTGGCATGCCGCCGTGCCGCCGCCGCGAACCCAGCAGTCCCAGCCTCACGACCGAGCCACCACGAACGCAGCCCAGCCACCACGAGCCTCTGCGAACCCATGGCCAATGTCAGTAAACTCAAAAACAGCGTAGCCATCGTCGACGAGCCCCCACCATCGTGAGAACCCAGCCTGCGCGCGCACTAGCCGTCGTCGGATCTGGTGCGCCTAGGCCAACCTCATCACCCACCCCCACCTCCACCAATCTCCCATGGCGAGATCTGCTCAAGTCTCCGACTACCTGCAAATGTAGATTTTTTTTTTGTTATAGTTTTTTTTTTCCTTTTTTTAGTTAATTTTTGTTTTTTTTATTAGAACTGAAATTGTTTTCAATCATTTTAATGTTATTTTTACCAAAATACCCCTTTAATTATGCTCATGTGCAACTCACATGATGTAGAACCGTGAGTTTTTAAACGGTGGTTAGTGTTAGATCCCAATTTGCACCCTTTTTTAAAATTTAGAGACTATTTAATCAAAGAAAAAAAGATTAGGGACAAACGGCAATTTCACTAAAAGTTCAGGGACCATTATAGCTATATATTCTAAAATTAAAACAATTAAAAAAAACTAAATGGATAAATTACGCATTTAGTCCCTAAAACTTTAATCTTGTACAACTTTGATTCATAAACTTTTTTTCATAGTTAGAATATCCCTAAATTATTAAAATATTACTATAATAGTCCTTTGCGTTACTGTTAGACGGAATCTATTAGTAGTTTAGTCAAAAAGTAGTGCTAACTACGAATTCTGTCAAAAAAAAATAACGGAAAGGACAACTGAGCATCTTTATATGCAATGCTAAATTAGTGTGTCAATGGTAAATTTTGATATTTAGATAAAAAAAAAATATTTTCTAATATAGTGCTATCTTTCATGCTAAATTTGACATATACTGAGCTTTGTTACAAATTTGTCACAAGATATAATCAATACCAAAATTCACTTTTGAATTTATTAGTTATTATCCCATGTAATTATTACAACATTTTTATTTTTCATATTTAAATTTTAAAAGTTCACTTTTACAACATCCAAAATACAATAATAATGACAAAAAGTATAAATAACATTACAAATAACATAATACATTAGAGTATAAAGTAAAATAATGCAATTTTTCATACTATTTAGTAACAAATATAGCATTGACAGACACAAAAACATTGGAGATGGTCTAACAATATTTTTAATAGTTTATAATAATTCTAATTACGAAAAAAAAAGGTAAATGCTCTTAAACTATTAAATTGTTGTTACAATAATCATTTTCACTAATTTTTAGAGGAAATCATTAGTAATTTAGTCAAAAAAGTGATGATAATTAATAGATTCCATTAAAAAATTAACATAAAAGGAATATTGTATAATATTTTAATAGTTTAGATGCATTCCATCTACGAAAAATATTCAGGGATCAAAGTTACACAAAGTTAAAAATTCATATACTAACCTAATAATTTACCCAAATTAAAAAAGAGAAGAGAAATTATGATGAGTAAGGATAAGTTACTACGTTAATATCTAAACTTTTTAGTTTGTACACTTTTTGTTCATGTTCTTTTTTTCATAACTAAAATGATCATAAATTATTAAAAACGTTGCTACAGTAGTCTTTGAATGGAATTCACTAACTAGCATTACTTTTTGACCAAATTAATAATGGATTACGTCCAAAATTTAACAGAAAATACTGTTGTAACAACAATAACTTAGGGACACTCCAACTACTAAAAAAAGATCAAGAGCTAGAATTATACAAACTTAAAAGTTTAAGGATTAAATAAATAATTTACCAATAATACTAGTTTTTTTTTTTTTTTTCCCTACATGGTGTTTTAATTCTTGTAGTTAACCTTTTAGTATGTGTTGTCATTATTTGTTAGGGTTTTAATATGGAGAATTTGTGGTAGGACGTGAATAAAAAATGTCTAAGGATATGATAGAAAGTAAGTCTTGAATTTTATGTCGTGTAACTCACTTTTTTATTAGTGGGTTGGTGCACATTGCGTAATAATATTAGTGTCTTTTTTCATATTCTTAATCTTAGTATAAAATCTTTCTTTTAATCTTATTAATTAGGGAAATTCTGTGGTAGAACCTATTTTATACACCTTACTAGTAGAGTTCATTTTTAAACTATTTAGATGTAATAAAACGACTGAGATGTTATTTTGGTATAATAATTATAATGTACTTTACCTCATAATAGTATAGACTAACAAATTTAAAGAAAAAATAAATTAAAGAAATTGACGTCATTGGGGGGTGTCTCGAAGTTGGGGTAAGTTGCGGGGGGATCGTCGCCGGGTGGGGGTTTGTCGTTGGGGGAGGGGGGCTCCTAGGTAGTGGGGGGGCTCATTGTCCAGTAGGGGGGCCTCGCCGGTGGAATGTCGACGGTGTGGGTTGTCGGTTTTTTTTTTATTTTAGTTTTTTTTTTAATTTTTTAGTATATAATACTATGAACTAAGGTATATTATAATTTTCATATACAAACAATATCTAAGCTGTTAAAATTTATTGAACAATTTATAAAATGAGCTCTACCGATAGGGTTTCTAAACGAGACTCTACCACAGCTTACCCCATTAATAAATACCTATAATTTTTTTTTCTAATACCTTATCACATTGGCACAAAATTTTTCTTTTTATTCATTCTAATAAAATTAATAAGAACTTGGATATTTATGTACTTTTATGTAAAAAAAAATAATTAATAGGTCATCACCATTTATATATTTTAATATTTTTAGTTAAAAAATAAATTAAGAAAGAGATAATAATTTAATGTTATTAGAGAGTCACAATTTGATAGGAACATGAGACTTTCAATCTAATTTTATAGGACAAATTTCATTTTTGCTCCTTGAATTTTGGTGTTCTTGTAATTTTACTTCATGAACTTTTAAAAACTGATAGAAATACTTATTGGACTATGAAATTTTAGCATTTTTTTCTCCTCCTTTTAACTTAAAGGATAGAATTGATGACATGATAATAATTAAAGTATAATTTGATAAGGAAAAACCATTTTGTATATTTTTCTGATCACATTTCAAATTTTTGCATTATTTTTTATATTACAGTTCATTTTCGAAAGTCTTCGCACCAAACACATTTTTTCAACTCAATCTTCAAAAGTCTCCCCAAATGAGCTATAATACTCTTTTAACTTTGCCATCTGAACTTTGAAAAATAGTGTTTATATCATTCGAACTTTAATTGTTAGTAAAAATATAAAAGAAGGGATATTTTTGGCTAATGATTCAAAGTTTACGATACATTCTAACTAATTGTTTAAAGTTTGAGGGATATAAACACTATTTTTCAAAGTTCTGGGGGCAAATTACAAGAATGTTAAAGTTTAGTGGACAAAAATATAGTTTGTCTTTATTAAATTACACTTTAATTGTTGTCATGTCAGCAATTATATTAACTTAACGGAGACAAGTAATAAAAATGATAACATTTCATAATTCGAAGAGCATTTTTATATGTTTTTAAATTTCATAGAGCAAAATTACAAGAGCACTAAAGTTCAACTAGCAAAAATAAAATTTGTCTTTTAACCATTTGAATTAAAAAAAATACTAGAAATACCAACTCTAATCCCAATTTTTGAATACTAACTTATGCGGCATATGACTTGTCGTTTTTTTTATTAGTAAGTGTTTAAAATATTATCACATTAATTAATTACACTCACAAATAAAAGAAAAATACTATGGACACCAACTGTAATCACAATTTTTGAGTACCAATATATGTGGCATATAAGTTATTATTTTTTAATTGGTAAGTATTTAAATCATTGTCACATCAATTAATTATATTTACCAATAAAAATATGACATATAAATTGATACTAAAAAAATTAAAATTAAAGTTAGTGTTCCTAATATTACTCCAAATAAAAATATGACACATGAATTTATATTGAAAAAATTGACATTAAAATTAAACTTTGTTTAACATATTAATTTAACTCTAATTAAATTATATTTTTTTTATTAAAATTTTATATTATTTTAAAATTTTAATAAAAATTATAACTAATTTTAAAAAAATTAACCAACTCTAATTTAAAATTTTTAATTCTAACTAACTATCTAAACGCACATTTATAATTATGACACCACTCTTATGGATATCCTACGCCTGGTCAATGTGATGATGTATAGCATAGAAAACTTGTCGTCGGGTGAATATACTATGAAAAATTCTGCCAAGTGTTCGGTGGGCACAATTCGTAATTTAATGAAGTTGAGAGGCTCATTTCCTAATCTTCTTCCACTGACCTTCTGTAGCTCCCGAGTTCACAGTACAGACAAATTTCCGCCATTGTTTCTCCGTACCGCCAGATTATTTTCAAGGTTTAACCTTTTCTTCAACTTTTTTTTCTTTATTGCTATTGTTATTATCATTATTATTCGTATTTCTCACTTCATCTCCAAGTTTACTTTGGCTGCCCAGAAACCGCCATAAATCTGACGAACCTAGGAACTTTTGAATCTTATTATATGTAGCTCACTCGAAATTTCTATTTATCTTGTTTTTTTCATTGTTTTGGAAATAAAGGAAATACCCTTTATTTATTGTTCATTTTCCTTGTTGCCCATTTGACTTCTCTCCGTCTTCCCTGCAACCAAACGAGGTTTGTATTTGTTCTTGCATTTTCTCTTAGAGAACTGATGAGTTCACTTTTTTTTTTTTTTTTTTTTTTAGGATTCAGATCCAGGTTGATGTACGGAAAAATGTTTTTGTCTTCTTACTTTGTGACATTGTGATCCCATGATGTTTTAATCACTTGTTTAGTTAAATTCGTGACGGATCGATTTAGTATGAAAGTTATTTTAAGCACCCATTTTAGGAATCTGAACAATTTTGAGTTTTTTAGTGTATAGTTTTAATTATTTGCTTCATTTTATATTTGACTGTTGATGCAGTTAGAATATCAATATGAATGCTTTTAGACTACCTCGAGTTTTAGTTTGGAAGTATCAGTACTTCGGTAGGGAAAAAAAAAATGATTGTGGAATTGCAATGGTAAATGAATTAGATTGAGTTTAGTCTCAAGGACTTCTTTTTTCCGCTGCCTGCGTCAATGTATTGGCTTTTTGATTTGCAGTTGGATGTGATTCGAAAAGTTCTAAACCTGTTTTCGTTCTTTCACTCATGTAAGATGATGAATGAAATTGCTGAGTCTCTTCTCAACATCTTTTTCATATGCAGGGTATTTGTAACGCTGTCCCAACTTTGGCGTCCTTGAGGACTTATACAACATGAATTTCCCGCTATGATGTAGTTGTAAACATTGTGGTCTTTCTCTTTTTCCGATTAGGGCTTAGTTAGGGATTGCTGTGCTCTTTAAAGAAGCTCTACTTTTACTTGTAGCAAATGAGTGGTAGAAGTAGAAAGTGAAAGTTAAAAATCCTAGCTTCTCCAAATAACTGCAGAAGTGAATAGAAATTTGTGCAAAGTACTATTTGGGTACTTTTACCGGACACGTTACTTGCATCGTGTTATGTACAAAGGACTTTTGGGGCCACAATACTAAACCAGCACTCTATCTTGTAGTCTTTACTGCTGCTAGATCTTATCGGAGTCATTTCTCTCAAAGCCAAAACTGAGCTTCATTTTGTGAAACAAAAACCACACTATACTTCTATGAGCTTGTTCATCTGAACTTTTTTTTGTCATAACTCCTACATAGTGAATGTTTGGGGTTGGACCTGATCATTTCCTGAACCTCGTTGAGAAGCTGTGAAGCTACCATTAACACGCAGTTGCAGGTGGTTGAGCTTTTAGTTGAAATGGAAATTCAGAGGGCATCAAATGACGGAAAGGATCATTCTCCTTTAACTCCACTTAGAATGGTCAGGGGCGTCTTGTGTCTACTCGTGCTTCTTTTGACGGCGTTCATGATGTTAGTGTATATTGGGTTCACGAGTGCAGTGATAGTTCGGTTTTTGAGCATACATTACAGCAGAAAAGTGACGGCATTCTTCTTTGGTACTTGGCTAGCTTTGTGGCCTTTTCTTTTTGAAAAGATAAACAAGACTAGAGTCATTTTTTCAGGAGAAACACTTCCTCCAAGGGAACGCGTTGTGCTTATTGCAAACCATAGAACTGAAGTTGATTGGATGTACTTGTGGGACCTAGCATTGCGGAAGGGTAGAGTGGGTGACATAAAGTATATTCTTAAGAGCAGTTTGATGAAACTACCTTTATTTGGTTGGGCATTCCAGATATTGGAATTCATCCCCGTGGTGAGGAAGTGGGAGGTTGATGAATCTATTATGCACCAAATGCTTTCAACTTTTAAGGATCCCCAAGATCCGCTCTGGCTTGCTCTTTTCCCAGAAGGCACAGACTTCACGTAATTTCTTTAACTGAATAATCCCTCTATTTTTTTTTTTTTTTCTATGTAGATAAGGTGTACTTAGTTAGATCATAGATCATAGAAGCAGGTTTTTTCACACGACGAGCATGTTGTTGGCTGATCAAGCATACCCCTCCCGGTCTAGGAATTATTTTTGTGAAAAAATGGTAGTAACAATATACTAAAAGAAGACAATGAAAGTTAGACATTTGACTTTGCGAAATCTAATGTTAAATGATACTTGGATCCTATTTTCATCAAGTGTAGTGCATATGATACAAATTTTGCTTTCTCTAATCTATAAATCTGTTTGAAGTTTTTTTTTATTCACTGGACTCCTTTACGCAGTGAACAGAAGTGCATCCGTAGCCAGAAATATGCTGCGGAAAATGGCCTTCCTGTTCTAAATCATGTCTTACTTCCAAAAACAAAGGGCTTTTTTGCATGTTTGGACGGCTTGAGAGGATCTCTTGATGCAGGTATTTGTTTTCTTTTCGTAGGCTGTAGCTCAAGCCTTTTACTGCATGGTCTCCTTTTACATTCCATTTGGCTTTGGAAACGAACTTGTTCCGTTCTTGCATGTCTTGCAATAGCTTACTAGATTGTCGCGAGCTAGTACTAGTACTACGACTGGATTTGACCAAAATACAACTATTTATGCGTGCAACTATATTTTCCATGAACATCTTTAGTGATCAAAACAAAATCTTAAATCACAACAAAGTTCACTGATCATCTTCTTTGCGTTATGTAACATCTCCCAAGTCCTTGGATTTTTGTTATTTCCCACTTGGATCTCGTTTGGTAGGAGGGAAATTGGGAAGGAGATAGATGAGTTGGGGGATTGGTTAACGGATTTTAGCACCTATTGGTTGTTTGGTAGGAGAGAAAAGATGAAGAAGTGGATTGAGTGCGGGATTTCAAACCCTTAATTTTAATTAATTTTAATCTCTTCCAATGTGGAGAGATTAGGGGAGGGAATCCAAATCAAACACAATAAGAGAAAAGTACTCTCTTTCCTTTTAATTTTTTTCACCTAGGTTATACACCTTTATTTCCTTCCTTTTTTCTTTCCCTCTTACCAAACAAAGCCTTGGGGTTTTTGCACATCTTCTCCGCTACCATTATTAGAAATTTTGAACAACTTATAATGCATAATAGCCTATAACCTGCCTTTTTGTCATGTTAATCGAGCCTACAACAAGCCATATTGTGCTAGCTTATTAACTTTCCTACTTATTTCTTCAACATATTTGATTTCATTTCAAAGATTTTACAAGAAAGGTCGTTGTATTTTACCAGATCTCATAGTGTTATTTATTTTACTTATTGCAGTTTATGATATAACCATTGCTTACCAGCATCGCTGCCCAACTTTCATGGACAATGTATATGGGGTGGCTCCTTCCGAAGTTCACATCCATGTTCAACGCATACTCCTTGATAGTATTCCGACCTCCGAAGAAGAGGTCACTACATGGTTAATCAATAGATTCCATCTCAAAGACCAAATGCTCTCCGATTTTCGTTCTCTAGGCCATTTCCCCAGACAAGGAACAGAAAAAGAACTCTCTACTGCAAAGTGCCTCTTTAATTCTGGGGCAGTAATTTTCTTGACGGGTATATTCACGTACTGCACTTTTTTCTCATTCTGGTTTAATATCTATGCCTTTTTGGTGTGTGTTTATTTCACATCTGCTACCTATTTCAACATAAGACCAACACCCATTGTCGACCTTGTCAAAGCTCTCTCTAAAAGTAAACCATCCTAGATCTCTTGTATCTATGATTCCAATGTGGGTCTGAAGTCCATAATAGCGAAAAATTTTACTTGGTCACTCGTGATTGATTCTCGATCACACGGTTAACTCGCTTATACGTTGTTCTTTATTTGATCTATTTTGTGCAATAATATCGATCCATGTGATGACTATCTCAGGTTATGATTTTCTTTTTTCAGGAGAAGTGAGAAAGAATTTTTGTAGCTCAAAGCTTTATTTACATTAAACTTCCGACTTACGTTTTGTTTCTTTGAAACGAGAAAAACATGAACAAAGAACCAAACAGAATAGAGTTTTGTGAAAGGCATGATTTTATGACTCAAAACAACTTCCTTGCACCACCTGTCGCCTGCATACTTCTTATGGGTTTTTTTTTTTTTTTAATATTTTTAATTAGCCGTATCTTCTTGTGATGTTGCCACTTGGCATTACCCTTTTCATTGCTTGTCAAAAAAAAAAAAAAGAAAAAGAAAAAGAAAAAAAAATCAAACGAAATATCCCGTAAAAAATATATTATTATGATTCTTTGGTCCCATTTTATACAATTGTTTTGAATCATGAAGCATCAATTATTCTAATTATAAATATCATTTTTGGTTCCACGTACCAAATGGAATCTGTGTGGGAGATATTACACTTTTTTTTCGTAAATGGCTTATTAAGTCCTTAAAATTATAAATTTTTTTAATTTTGGTCTCTATTTTTTTCGTAACTTGAATGACCTTAAATTATTAAAATATTTCTATATTTGAGCAAATAAATAAATAAGTAAATGTTTTTATATGGTCATTTTCGATAATTTTTAGATGGAAGTCATCAATAATTTGGTCAAAAAATCATGTTAACTATTGGATCCTGTTCGACGATTAGTAGTAATGTTTTCAATAATTTATTATCATTCTAGCTAAGGAAGGAAAAAAAAAAAAAAGAATAGAGACGAAAATTGTACAAATTTAGAAATTTAGAAACCAAGTTAGGCTCTGAATTTCAAGTTTTGACATTTTTAGAACCTGAAGTTGGCAATCCTTGACGATTGTAAAAACGATGCCAATTAAGGTTCTAAAATGCCTAAATAAAAAAAATTTCAAATTCAAGGTATAACTTGTCAATCAAGGAAAAGTTCTGAAAACAGGCTAGAGGCGGAGAATATGTGTAATTTGTAAGAGGCTTGAATGAAAATGCAAAAAGCAAGCGCTAGCCACTATGTATTTATCTAATGACATCAAGTACCACATTGCGTAATTAGTGCCAATGGTGCAAAATTGGTTGTTGAGAAGTCGGAAGGAAAAATAAAATGTCTCAAAGTTAATTACAACTCTTCCGTCTTGTGTTTGTTCGCCTTTGCTTTTCTTTCTTCTCTTTTTTCTCTCTCTTTGCAATCTTTTAATAGTTCCCACAAAATTTTCCCTTTCTTTGAAATCACTTGGCGTAAAAGCTTTAACTTAAATTTCTCTCTCATTTGCCTTCTGTTTTCCTTTAATTTTACTTTGAATAACAAACTCCCTATTATCTCCCCTTTTCAGCCAATCATCGAGAATCTCTTCAATTAGTTCAATTATTTCATTACCCTTTTGGTCGTTCAAATCACACGCTTTTTTTGTGGTTGGGACTAAAAAAGAAAACGTCTTTAAGGCAACATTTTCTTTTTTTTTTTGAGTTAGTCTTATCCATGGCCAAGAAGAGCATTTGACAAAAAGATTCTCAACAAGACTTATTCTCTTGCGGGGATAGTCCGAAAGTAGTTTTTAACCGTCGATATGAATTTGATATAATCTGATGATTAAAAATGATATGAATAAATACATGTGAAAAGACAAAAACCGAACTCCGAAAGAGAGATTTTAGCAGAAAGGTCATGGACAATGATAGAGCAACCAGCTAAAGTTCAGTTGGATAGCAATTGTTCTATCCAATGTCGCAAATTGACAAAAGAAATAATTAGAAGTCCAAAAAACAGCATGTTTTCTTATCTTAAAGGACAAATGTCTATATCCCAATGTGCTTTTCACCTGTCTCTATTGACTATGATTATGAACTCCCAACTGTCCTACAATGAAGAAGGAATTAAAATCTTGTGCAACTTTTTGATTTTTTTAAAAAAATGCCTATAGTATTTTACTCTTTGTAGCTAAACAAATTGAAATATAAATGAACACGAGAAATAACATAAAATGTTGCCGATAATCTAGTTTTGAAAACTACAACTCTATTGACAAATCACAGAAAAATAAATGGGATATACAGATGCCAGTTTTACAGATTAATTCCTTGAAAAACATGATTCCAAACCGTCTGGATTTGCTGTTATATATTTATCTAAGAATCAACAAATCTCAGCCTCCATAAATTAGAACATATCAAAACAAGAAACATTTTAAGAATTGGACTAAAAGTATTTCAACAAATACCAGAGATTTCTGAACAAAGTTTTTTTCTTTTTGCTGATCAGTTTTTGTTGTTGGGATTCTTGATGATCCTCTGAAGAACAACGGTCCGAGCCCTGCGAATGTCGCGGCTACAGATATCAGCCTGCACGCCCAATTCTTCAACATTCTTCATAAACCCTCCCAACTTCTTCTTGATCTCTTCAATCCCCAAATTAACAGCTTCTTCGTCAACTGCGAATTCAGCATCTCGCAGAAGCGACTCGATGTCCAGCTGCAACCGCTCGATCAGAACCCGGATATTGTCCAAGTCTTTGATGGCAACATAAGTCCCGACCTGCATTGAGCTGACCACCTCCTTCTGCCCCTTCATCGTATCCTGATACTTCTTCCACAGCGAGTCAATCCACTTCCCCATCGAACCGACAGGGATCGACGTCGCGGCCGCCAATGCAGCAGCAACAGGCGGCGCAGCCATCGAGGCAGCCACGACCGAACATATCAAGACCGCGGCGAAAGTCGCGACGAATATCATGCTCGACACCTTCCTCCAGGCATGGATACGCTTGAGCTTCTTGTCAAGCTTGCTTTTCTTACTCTGCAGCTTCTCCAGCATCGCCATCTGCTGCTTGTAAACATCCTGAAACCGCTCAAAGAACTCCTCGGTGAAGGGGTCCCCGGCGGCCTTGAAATTCCGCAGCTCCTCCAGAGTTCTCACGTACCGGGACCCTCCCGCCGCAGCCTGGGACTCGTCATCGAACTGCTGAAGGGCAACCAAAAGGAGCAATTGGATGTCCCGGGCTCGCTTCAGACACTTCTCTAACGCCGTGCAGAAGTCAAGAGTGTGCAGACTGTTCTTGAAATACTCCTCGACAAGCTCGAACAGCTCCTGGCTCTTCCAAATGTCTTTCTTGCACTCCAAGATAACCTTCACAACTTCCTGGTTCATATCCAACAGACATTCTGTGACTTCCTTAAGCGAATCGAACGACAACGACCGGACTTCGACGCCGACCGCGAGGGTGTTGATCACCTGGTTGGTGCGGGCTTGGAGGGCCGAGTCGAACAATTGCAGGTCGGAGTCGAGTTTGCAAGCCGCTTCGTAAGAGCTCAACTCGGTGGTGTATTGCTGGGAATTGGAGGAACTGGCATTGTGGTGTTTCTTGCTCAAGCAGCCTCCCATGGCGGTCGGCTTTTGCTCAGATCTAATAAAACAACAGAATCAGAACAAGAGAACAGCAAAAATCGAAACTTTTTTATGCACCGGGAAAATCCCAGAAGCGAATTTTCTTGGCTAAACGGAAAACAATGAAAAATTTTCAGACTTATCAACGGAACTTCTTCACACCAAAACCATCACAATCAAACAAACGGAACCCGGCTTTTTTTTTTTTTTTTTTTTGGAATTTGAGAGAAATGATTGAGACCCAATAAGATTAAGAATGAATTCAGATCAGTGGATAAGAAATGAGGAGAAATTAGTTAAAGATATATGGTGGGTTTTTTTTTTCTTTAAATAAAAAAAAAAAAAAAAGAGGAAAGTTATATAAGAGGAGAAAAGAAACTTTAGGTGAATGAAGGAACTGCTGTAATGTGTTTGGTTTTTTAATTTTTTTTTGCCTTTTTTTTTTTCTGGGAGATTAATTAGGAATAGCTTGCACGCATGAGGAAATTGAGTGAAATGGTTATGGACATGTATAACCCGGGAAGCAATGTCTCTCACCCTCTCTATCTCTCTCTACTTTCTCTCTCCAAAAAAAAAAAAAGAAAAAAAAGGACTTTGATTACAGTTTTTTTGACGCGCAAATTCCAACCGTTAAACAGGAGAAAGGAAGGGAAGGTTGTTTTTTTTTTTTTGGGCAGAGAATGGTGAAAGGCGGTGAGAGAGCTTGAGGTTAAAGACTGGTTATGACTTTATGGACTCACTGAACGACAAATAATAAGATGGAAGAAACCAAAGTCTGTGAATTGGTTAAAGACAAAAGCCCTTTTGTCAAGTTTTGAAGATTAAAGATACAAAGACAAATGTTTCCAAAATATATATATATATATATATATATATATATATTTAGATACAAGGACAAAGGGGTAAATAAGGTGTCCACATATGAAATGACGAGAATACCCTTGTACAAAGGCAACTTTTTTTAAATAAAATAATTAAAAGGAAAAAAGGGGGGAAGTTGACAGTATGAACAATTAATGCTATTTTTTTTTTCCAAAACAAAATTGTCAGGAAAAAGGTTTTTGCAAATTTAATTCATAAAAAGAATTTAAAAATAGAAAAAGGAAATAAACAATTCAACAAATATACAAAATGTAAAAATATAAATGAGAGGGGAAAGGAACAAATTTTGTTAAAACACGAGAAATTCCATATTTTTTATGATTGATTATTATTATTATTATTATTATTATTACTATTATTTTTGAAAAAGAAATCAAAATTCGCTAATTTATTTTAAGAAATGAGAATCTCGAATAAAGCTAGATATTCACGTATTCATTTTCATAACAAATAGTCCACTTTCATACTAGACAATAGAAATTAGCAAAGGTTAATAGCCAACTTCCTAGTTTTTCCCCTTGAAATATCTCAAGCACCTCACAAGAAACTCAGAAGACAGTTTTATGATCTAATATTCATACACACACATATAATATATATATATATATATATATCTTAAATAATGCTTTTCCTTTCTCCCCAAGAATTCATAAACATCATCTGAAAGCACTCCCTTTTCACACTATATTAATACTATATCTATATGCGAGCTCAATGGCTACACAAACACAATATTATATAATCCATATATGCAGACAAAGATAAGTTTTTGAAACATGGGTGTAATAGTTCTGCAACCAAAAAAAAAAAAACAAAAACAAAAACAAAACAAAACCAGAACAAAAACAAAAACAAACCAAAACCAAAACCAAAACAAAAACAAAAACAAAAACAAAAACAAAACGAAACAAAACAAAAACGAAAAAGTAAAAGAAGAGAAGGGAAGTATACCTGTGTGCTGAAGTAGGAATTACTCTACTGAAAACTCAAGTTTGAATGAAGGCAGTGAAACTCTAGAGACCTAGAAGGGAAAATGGAGGTTGAATAATTAGCAGCACAGCCATATTATCTATTTATACTAATATCTCTTAAGAATGGGGACTTAAGGGTTAAGGAAAGTGAATTTTCCAAGTTTTTTCTACCTTTTATTTTTAAGATAATTCATGCACTCGTTAATCGTACGGAGCACACTTTATTTTGGAACCGTTCCAGAATAATGACCCGTGTTCTCAGTTATTTCAAAAGACAAGTTTAGTTGTGAAATTATGAATCCGTTAGAGCTTTTTACTTTCTTTCTTAAATAAGCTAAAATGATGCACACGTAGTTTTTTGAGATATTAGAGAACGAGAATATTGGATAGCTTTTATAAGATTACTCAAAATGGTCTCCACCTAGAATTCTTACTTTGACAATTAAAACTCTATCATATATGTCGGCAACAAAAGGATTCTAAGCTTGCGTTTGGTTCGTCGCTTGGAGATGAAATTTTTAAGTTGGAGTTGGTTAACTTTTTAAAAACGAGTTATAATTTTTATTGACTTTTCAAAAAAAGATAAAAACAAAAATGAAAACGTACAGTCTAGTTGGAGTTAAATTAAAATGTCAAACGAAACATAAGAAACTATTAATAGGCAAGTAAGAATTATAATAAGAGATGGAGATAAAAAATTGATGTTGCATTTCGAAAACATATTCATTACAATAAAATATGTATTTGAGTACCCCATATATTGCATTACAATACAAATTGTATTTGAACATGACACACACTCATTTACTATTCTCGTGCTTGTTCATTGTACAGAGTACACTTTATTTTAAAACTGTTTCAAAATAATAACAAGTGTGCACTTCAAAAGACAAGTATAATTACGAAATTCTGAATCAATTCTGTTAAACTTTTACTGTCTTTCATAAACAAGCTATAGTGATTTGCATAAAATTTTACAAGATAATAAATAATGAGAATACCTACTCATTTTACTATTTATGTGCTCGTTAATCGTACAGAGCACGCTTTGCTTTAGAATTGTTTCAAAATAATAACATGTGTACGTAGTTTTCAGAAGGCAAATTTAGCTATAAAATTTTGAATCAATTTCGTTAGACCTTTTACTGTCTTTCCTAAATAAACTAGAGTGATGCGCATGAAATTTTACGAGAAATTTTATGAGATAATAGAGAATGAGAATATCCAATAGTTTTTACAAGGTTACTCAAAATGGTTTTCATCATAGATTCCTACTTTTGACGGTTAAAACTCCATCTTATTAGTACGCAAAAAAGGATTCTAATAAACTGTTAGTAGCCAAGTAAGAATAATAAGAGATGGAAATATAAAATAGAGAATGTAACAAACAAAGCTTCGTCCTATTAAAGAAACATTTAATAAAGTTGTGTTTTTCTTTTACTTATTTAAAAATAAATAAAAATTAACCAATTTCATCAGCTAACTTCTTCTTCCTTAATCACTTGGAAGATTAAGTCCCCATTTGGACAATTAATCATGAGAGTAAGAACATCAAAATGTATTTCAGTCAACAATCATTAGATTGTGTACCTAATTGAAATAAATAAAATAAAAGACACCACCGCCGACGTTGAATAACACTCGATTGAAAAAAAAAAAAAAGAAAAGAAAGAAAGAAGAAAATCCTGTGCATTTGTAGATCCCATTCATAGATTTTCTTCCTCATTCCTATTCAAGGACTTTGACCCAAAAAAAAAAAAAAGAAAAAGAAAATTATACGCATCCCCAAGATAAATATAAAAAATAAAAAAAAGCAACAATAACGAAAATAAAAGAAAAGGGCAATTTGGGAATATTGAAAAAGAAACAAAAGTGCATTGTTATTTTCAAATCTAGTAGACAAAAAGAGCCTTCTCGTGGAACTAGGAAACCAGATATGTGAGTGCCTGTTCACAGACAGACAGCACCGTCCCTTCCGCGTTGCGGGCCAATCCTGGCCCACTCACTTTCTCCTGAATCTCTGTCTTTTTTTTTTTTTTTTTTTTTTTTTGTAATATAATCCAGTGTGAAAGCGGCGATATTTTTTTCACTTTCACGATTGAATAGCTGTCACCCATAAGAATCAGACACGTGGTGAATTCAACACGCGTCCGTACCGTACTGGACAGAGGGATTTCAAAACGATTCCACGCTACGTCAACAAATTCAGATGCTTCCCGTCACGTGCTCCGCAATGCCCCTCCACAATCCAAATTCGCCTTTTTTTTATTTTTTTATTTTTTAGTAATTGCTTTTGTTGCTTTTAGCAAGCGAGAGAATAATTTATATAGTTTTTGAATTTGAAATTAACTTTATCTCGTCCTTTTGTTGTCTTTGGCCACAAAAGATTAAAAGATTGAAATTACACCTATGATCTACCTCATCATCCTTCTCCTCACACAAACTCAATTCCCCCCATACTTGGCCAAAAATAATCTTAAATAAGAATCCAAATTTTTTTGTTGGTATTTAGCACAATATTATTAAAATTTATACAAAAATTCTCTCCTGCACTATAAATAAGCTAATTTGAAAGAAGATAAATAAATCTTAGATGAAGATTATATCAAATGATGATGGCATTTTTTTTCTTTCAAATTTTAAAGTCATCCGTCGATTCAAGAGTACTATACAATATTTTATCAAATTCAACGAGTAATTTTTCATAATTAAATATTTAACCTCCGTTTGGTATTCAAGTTTAACTCCAACTAAACTGTACTTTTACATCTCAATTTTTATCTTTTTCAAAAAAGTCAACAAAATTTATAATTAGTTTTTGAAAAGTCAACCAACTCCAACTTAAAAATTTCATCTCCAACTAACTTATCAAATAGAGACTTAATAGATAAATTGTCAATTAAGTCAAAGTTGAGGAAAACAAAAATGCCAAAAACTTCTCTCTCTCTCTCTCTCTCTCTCTCTCTCTCTCTTTTTTTAATAAATGATATCGTACCCCTAGTTTCGTTTCCTAATTAATTTCTTTCCTAAACATTTTATTTGGACGATTATTTTTGTGGTACTAAAAGTTATCATCATCACCTTTAGCATCTCAATCAACAAGCAAAAATCCACGATCTTCACACGGCAATGTTAATAGTGAGATATTTTTCTTTTTTATTCAGCCTTTTCGCCTCGTGCCTATTCGAGATGAGTTCAAAATTCATAATTATATTAAATAAATCATTGCAAGTATAAATCACTTTGTCATTAGAGAGAAGGCCTCATTATCTTTTAGCTGAGAGATGACCATTAGACTAGTAAAACAATTTGTGTTGAAATACTCTTTACATAATGATTATAGATATAATTTAACGATACATTTATATATAACTCCATCATAATATGTACATAATCCCTCGCAATTCTAAAAATAAATATGACAGCTCGAAAGGTAATTAACTAAAACCATAGTACTTAATAAAACAGATTAGATACTTTTATTGGAAAGGTAACATATTTTTATTTCTTTTTCTTTAAGAGGCAATTTTTAAGAAATAGCAAGTCAAAGTTTTATTTTATTTTTGGAAGTAAAATAGCAAGACAAAGTTCAAGATAACTTATTCTGCAATAATAGTTTTTTTTTTTCCAGTTAAATAAAGTAAGATTATTGTGAATCTTTGGTGTTTGAATTGAGTTTGAGTTGAGTTGAAATATTTAAGTTTGAATAGTAATTTTTGTTGACTTTTTAGAAAAGACAAAAAATTTTTTCAAAAAAGACAATAAACTTTTTCAGAAAAAGACAAAAATTTAAATTTAAACCTCAAGTTTGAATTGGAGAGCCAAACTCTCCCTTTATTTCTTTAATTTGGGGCAGGAGAAATGGTCCTATAAGTAGTAAGTGGTGAAAATGGGAGGAAAACCAACACAACTTTTTGAATTGAATTTTGAAACAGTCGAACAATGAGTCCTTTATCATAGTCCGAAAAAGAAAAGAAGAGAAAAAAAGCCAGGGCCTTTTTTTATTTTTTATTTTCTGGCATCGGAATATTAAAAAAAAAAAAAAAAAAAGATCAAATGTAAACACTTATTTAAAATAAAAGTCGATTTTTTTTTTCAAAAAAATAACTGATAACAATTAAAAAGTTGATTGTCCACAATTAATTGTGATCAACTGATTAAAAAATATATTTAATATTGATCAATCAATAATTAATTATTCATTAAAAAATAATTACTAATTGACATTTTTAAGAAGATGATTCAATAAAATTCGGGATAATTATGATATACGAAAACACACAAAAAAAAAAAAAAAAAGAGGAATTTTCTCACATGTACCTGAAAAAAAAAAAAAGTAAATAAAGCTTAATAATTGAGTTGCCTTGCTTTTGACGTTGGATAACCCAATCATTAGTAGAGTGATGGGATAGTTCCATAACTAATTGAAATGAGTAGGCTCTTATTTAGATATTATCCTCTTAATTAGTTTCTCACGTATTCATTAATCTGATAGTTTGTTATACTAACTTGGTAAACACACGTCATCTGTGACTAGGAATACTTATTGTCTTACTTTTGACCCAAATACCTTGCATTTCTAATAATCAGCATCCTTTTAGGCTTACTTTCTTCCTTTCTTCTTCTTCCTTTTTTTTTTTTTTTTTTTTTCTTCTTCTTCTTTTCTTTTTGGGATTTGTTCAAGGGATCTATTTTCAAATGGGACTGAGTCAAACACATGAAGATTTAAATATGACGTCTCTTTTCTTATAGGTCCAAAACACTCATGAAAACTATGGTCTCTAACAGTACTTGACCAATGCGGGAGTTTCTTTATATGGTTGTATTTTTTTTTAAATAAAAAATGTGATTAAAATCATATCAAAATAATAATAACAACAATACAATAATCAAAAACAAAATCTTATCTATCTACATTTTTTTCCCCATAGCTTATTCTTTGACCAATAAATGTGATTAAAAAAAACAAACTGTCAAAACTTGCCCCGTGCAAAAATTGTCCACCTTTGCCCCCACCAACTTTAATCTCGTAGACGGAAGCTTCATCCTAGACTATGTCCCTTAAAGTATCTTTTGTAAGGTTGCGGTCTTTAATTAGGATTGACTTTTTACCATCAGATCCTTTATTTATTAAAAAAAATTGAAACTTTTTAAGATTTAATTAATATTGTTATATATAATGTATGTTTCTAACTGTTAGATTTGATTATGATTACATAAAAATATATATATACAAATTTGATAGAATCTAATAGAGATTTGAGAAATTTTTTCAGACCCTACCGTATATTTTTTCTAAAAGAATTAGCATCTCTCTCTTCTAAATCTAAAATGCAATACTTTCCTGGTTGAGGCTTAATGTCCTCACTATTACGTCCATATAGTCAATATCCAACATTTAACTTTCTCTTCTATCAAAATAATAATAATAAATAAATAAATAAAGGAATGAAACATTGAACTTTCTAATAGCTTGGTGACAGCCTACAATAGGTCACGCCATATATTCGTATTACGAATAAGATTTCGTTGCAGATGTTAATTAAAGGTATTTCCTAAACCTTAACATAAAAACCCATAAGGTAAACTTGGGTGCTAGAATACTTTTCGTAGACAAGCTTACACTTTTTCATAAACTTCATTCAATCGATCTTACTCTTTTTTTATTTTTTATTTTTTATTTTGACTTGATATGAGAGATTCGAACTTTTTACCTTCTAAGTTATGTGTGAAATTACTGTTAAATTATGTCTGCAGTCTGCAACCACCAATCAATCTTACTCATTCATTACAAAGACACTTCTATTTGTTTAAAGGGATGTGTTAATAATTTATGATTTAAGACACTTTTTTTTTCTTTCTATTTTCCTTAAATAAGTGTCAATTTAAAATGGGTAGATTTTGAATAAAAAAATGTTATACATATGTTTCAATTGTAAATTATGAAACCGAGTCTACCCGTTTGTAGCATACATTCCAATTCAAGTTTTTCAAATGTTTTTATTATTATTATTACTTTTCTCCAGAAGTAAACTAATTTTATTATTTATATCACCAATTTATCTTAAAAACTCAGACTTTAAAAATCCATAACTTTCTTATTTCAATTCGAAACAAGATGATTTTTTTTTTCAGATTGCATTGGATGACAAAAAAAATAAAACAAGATCCATATTTTTATTTTTTTTCAAATACATTTCAAGTTTTTAAAATTTTTAATTATCACATTTCATTTTTAACCAAATCCACAACTTTGAACATTCACTTATTTCCAATTAAAATATTTTCAAAACTCCAGTTGTAGTGTATGCTCCAGACGTCCCGAATCCTTTTTTATTCCTAACCAAATATATGAGTCCAAATATAAGTCTCACGTGCACTACTTATCATACATAACCCAAAGTGGTTATTGTATATCAATTGGCTCAAATTGAGCATCTTCAAGCCTTGCTTCTCCTTCCAAACACAAACATAATAATCTAAAAGGAAATTAGATGCATTTGCACATTATTATAAAGGGTTCACATGCCAAACAAACAACTCATTCCCTTGGAACAATTATAGAAATTAGAATCAAAATCACACTTAGTGGTTGTTGATAAAATGTCCCCCACATAATACCAAATTCCTTTTGAAACCACCAATGCACTCCCGTGACAAACCCCTCCCCCCCCCCCCCCCCCCCCCCCCCCACAACAACAAAATAGCCCCACAGTAACGCCAATCTGCCAACTCTTCATGTATTCACGGGTCCTAACCCTAGTGCACATTTGTGGGCTCTTCCGGTGCTAACTCTCATGCACATTTTATTAATCCAAAAAATCTCAACACCCACCACCCACACCTCGAAAAATGACCAACCACACCCTTTACGCAATCCGACGTGTCACAAGACGATTGGAAGAGGAGAAAATTCACCAAGAAACCTCATCTAGGGCACTCTATGCTTCCCATCCCACTACCACACAAATGGATTGATGTGGTGGTAAAGATGGATTTTATCCCCTCTTTTAGGATATTTTTAAAGTTCGATACTTTATAATCTTATTTCAGAACACTCTTGCACAATGATATTAGGTGTTTTATGACAATAATATTGTAAATGAAAACCAAACTCAAGCAGAATTTGATCAATGGTTCGTTTAGATTACACATTCATTTGATATGGCATTTCAATGAAATGGATATCTTTTAATATATGTTTGGATATGTTCCCTTTAATTATTGTATTCTAATGAATGTGCGTTAGCTTGTGTATATTTGAATAGTCATTTTAGTATGTATTGGTGAGAGAAAGAGAGAGAATATGTGATGTGATTGATAAAAGTATATAGAAAAAAGAGAATGAGTAAATAGTTAAATAAGTGAATATTCTATTCAAATGGATATGTATTCAAATATAATATATAGAGAAATTGAAGGAATCTTAGGTTACATTAGAGTTGAATGTGTGATCGAAACGAAATACAAGTCTTTTCCACTATCTAGTTGCGGACTTCAGGAATTTCAGATTGGTAAAAGATAAATACGAGAAGGAGATAACATCGATAATTGTCTTGCAAAAGAGTAATTAAAAAAAAAAAAAAACTGTCCATTGCACTGAAGCCACATGTTGTTCCTCTATAAAAGGCCAGCCATTCTATTCCACTTCTCCATCCAAAACTAGTCTACATAGTTCTATAATTCAGGGGAGATATATAAATATACATATATAGATATAGAGGGAGAGAGAGAGAGAGAGATCACATTATATCAAACATGGCAACACAAAGCAAGAAGCTTGTCCTCGTAGCATTGGCCGTCATGGCATTAGCAATACTAGGGACCAAGGGAGAAACGACATTTTCATTGTGTCGTATGACGAAAGAGGGGTTCAAGTCGTGCCAGCCGTCGGTGGACGTCACGAGCCCTGAGCAGCAGCCGTCGGAGGCGTGTTGCGCCGCCATCTCCGGCGCAGACTTTCAGTGCCTTTGCAACTTCAAAAACTCCACTTTCTTGAAGTTTTACAGAGTCGACCCTGCACTCGCCATGACCCTCCCTCGTCGTTGCAACCTCGACGGCCCCTCTTTCCACTGCCAATAATTGAGAGAGAACAAACTGAAGATGACCATCCTAATAAACGACGTGGTCTTTTTTGTCGTTTTTCTGTTTTTGGTTATTTATTTTTTCTGAGTTTTAAATGCTTGCTTGTACTGTTCTTGTAACAAGTTTATTTTATGTTGTGTGTGTTTTTATTGTGTGTTGAAGTTGTTCTTTGGTTTTTCCTCTATTGTTACTTGTTTGTATTCCGGGTGTTTGTTGATCAATTTAGTTTCAAGTTAAATATTATCGAGCAGTGTTCTTCAATCATGCATAATATTGTAAAATCAGTCACAATATCTACATTTTTAAGTTTAAAAACTAAATAAAAAGGTATAAAATGATTTTAACAAAATTGTTCTTGTTTTCTGAAAGAAATTAGATTTGAAATAAAAATAAGAATGTTTTGAAAAATATTTCGAGATGCTTTTAGAAATTGTCTTTGATTGTGTTTTTAGATAAATTAGTTTGAGTATCAGAAAAAGTAAAATTATGTATGAGTATGTTTCTGAAACCATTTGCTGAGTATATAAGCCTTAGAAAACGAAAATAGAAATGAGAAAACAAGTTTATTTCATTTTCTCATTCCTTAAAAAAAAATGAAAATGATTTATTATTTTCATTTTTGCTTTCTGATTTTCTGCAAAACAAATACTATTTCAGAATTATTTTCAAAACAACCAAATTATAAAGAGAAAATTATCTAAATAGTCACTTTTTTTTCAATTTATTAATCAACATGACACAAATTCCTCATTTTTTAACCAACATGACACAAATTTTTGAAAACTTTAGTTTAATTTTGTGTCATATTGATATAGTGTTAATTTTTCACGTCATGTTGATGTAATGATTTTTAAATTTGTATCATTCAAGTGCTTTCCCCTTATTAGATACCATATGATTATTTTTCAAAAACCTTTTCAAAACAATACTAAACGGACCCAAAGCACCCGACCATATGCCACTAGACCAGGTGCTCATTATAAAGGCTACTAACCTTACAACGGGCTATAGATTTGTTGGAATTGATTCTGATCGAGGTAGTGTATGGGGATGCATCTAAATCCGCGTATGGAACCACAATCTCTGCCGCTAGCTTCGCACTCGGAGGATCTGAAAATGGCTCTACCAAATAATGAAGCAGTATTTCCCTTAGCAGCATTTCCAGTTTATTTCAAACTAACATGTCTTTTTTCTCCTGAACCAAAGGATTCTTTTAATCCTGCGGATTCCGCTTCTTCCGAATCAACATCTAATTTAAGCTAGGTCAGTCATAGGATTATTTCCAATCTAGTCTAGAAATATCAACACCAAACAAAGCAAAACCTTAACTACATACAGGATACCTATGAAAGCCCTAGAACCATGGTGAACGCATGCACCCGCAACAACAAAGGTCAAGCGAAAGATGCCTGTGGAGAATCCTGCCGACTGCCCCAATGTACTGTTTTGGGCCTGTACTAAATCCATGAGCCTCAGGCCCAGCCCGAACGAGGCTCTAGGGTTTCCCGGTCATCCTCTTTTGTCAATTTCTCCACTGCTCTGTATATTTTATGAGCATCTATATATATACACACACACACACAGCACATTCACACACCTATACAAGGAGCAAAGTCCCTCTAGTCAGAAGAGCTGCTGCCCAGAGCAAGTCCATCTTTTTCATTCTTTTTCTTTCTCTCTTCTTTTTTTTTTTTTTTTTTAATTTATATATATATATATATTTTATATTCGTTTTTATATCTTTTACTCTTAGAAATGTTTTTGTAGAGCAAAAGAGAATAGAAAGTGCCTTCATAATCCCAGATAAGCTGAAGCTTGGTGCTTATCTGATTCATGGGAGGCCAATATCAAACAATATATTTATTTCATATATTTATATTTCTCGGAGGTTTCGCTGATAAATGCCTATTTTCCCTCTTCATTTTATAGGCGTTTACTAGTAACTTTTCCGTACAAATCCCCCACCCCCCCCCCCCCCCCCCCCCCCCAATTTCCCATCTATTAAAATCTCACGCCCAGATTTTTGTTTCCTTTCTTTCTTTCTTTCTTTAAATTTTTCGAAGATATATATTTTTTTAAATGCATTTGGAACGTGATATTAATTGAATCCAAGTAAATATTCAACTTTGTGAATCTTAATTTGGGGTGTCCCTTTTTTTGCCAATGAATCCAGTTTTTCGGATTTGTAGGTCGGGTTTTGTTTTTCAATGATTTAAAGGAAGTGATTTGCAACTTTTAGTTGGCTTCTTTGCCTTCAAGTCAGCAGTTCTTCAAATATTTATTTACTTATTTTTTTTTTTATAACTCAATGCTTCTATTGGATTTGCAGACTCAATTTCTGTTTTATAGCCCATCTTAATTACTAGGATAATAATAATAATAATAATAATAATAATAAGTTTCTAGTGTAAAACTTCCTATTTTGCATTCGATAAGAGCACTATTTTAGTCGTCGGTTTCACATAAAATTGAAGTAATTTTGTTGCCCGTGATGAATTTTTAATTTGGACATTTACGAACCAAATTGTTATAGATTAATTTATATCGATGACATAAAATAAAAAATCTTATTATATAAGCTTACAAAGAAAAATAAATAAATATTGATTGGACTAAACCAATAAGATAAATGCAAAATTTAATGTGCTCTTAGCCTAACTATATATTGTGATTCTAACTTTTTGATTAATCTATAAGTGTACATATTAAATTTAGAATATGATATACATAATTGTTTCTAGTTATTGATAGGATTGTTGTAAAGTTAATCCAATAATTAAATGGTTATATGTAAAAATATTATAAATTTGACACCTATTTATATTTATACCCACCATAGTATTACAATTAATAATTTTATCATTTTATAACACTAAAATTATCAACGTTCATATTAGAGTGGATAAAATTATAAGAAGCTACTCAAAATATAACTCTCTACCTAATTTTCTCGTAACTAAATAAACATTTCCTATCAATAGATTAAAAAAAACAATTCATAATGTAAGTTTTTCTTGAGGACAAATTTCATTTTTGTTCCCTAAACCTTGGTGCTCTTGCAATTTTACTTCCTAAACTTTGAAAACTGATAGAACTCCTCAATGAATTATAAAAATGTTATCATTTTTATTCATTCTGTCAGTTAAATGAATGAAAAAATGTAACTTAACATGGACAAATCTTATTTTTGGCCCCTTAACTTTAATACTCTTGTAATTTTGTCCCCGAAACTTTGAAAACCAGTGTTAATACCCCTCAAACTTTAAATCATTAGTAAAAATAACCTTTGTTTCATATTTTTATCATATATATAAGACTTGGAAAAACTTAAGTTTTGTTCCCTAAATTTTAGTATATTTGTAATTTACCTCTGAATATTGAAAAACTTGTGCATATAACTCTCGACCTTTAAACTGTTAGTAAAATCACTTATTATTCGTATCGTTAAAACTGATGTAACACTTGTATGACAAAATGTTAATTTAAGTTAAAATCTTTATTATTACAAAATAACCTTAAAAGCTATAAAAATTCAAGGGATCTAAATATACAAGTTCCTTTTATTTTATTTTATTTTTTTGTAATGACCAGTTTTAAAATAAATCTTTATAACTTTAATGTTGTATTTGGTATGGTGGAAAAGTGGAAGGAAAGTTATAAACACCAATTTAATGCTATAAAAATTCTTGCAAACTATTTAAAGTTTGAGAGGTATATATACCAGTTCTCAAAATTCAAGAGACAAAATTATAAGAATATTAAAGTTTAGGGGGTAAAAAAATAAAGTTTATCCTAATTAAATTACCCTTTTTTGTCATGTCAGTAATTTTATCTACTTATTAACTGACTGAAGGAGCAAAGATGATAACATTTTATAATCCATGGAGCATTTTGACCAGTTGTTAATGTTCAAGGAGCAAAGTTACAAAAATATTAAAGTTTAGGGGGTAAAAATAAAGTTTATCTTAATTAAATTACACTTTTTTTTATTGTCATGTCAGTAATTTCATCTGCTTAGCTGACGAAATGAGCAAATATAATAACATTTCACAATTCATGGAGTATTTTTACTAGTTTTCAAAATTTAGATAGCAAAGTTGCAAGAGCACTAAAGTTCAAGGAACAAAAATGAAATTTGTCCATTTCTTGGATACGGAAAAATTATTTGCGAGTCACCCTTGAGGTCGTATCTGTTTGAGATAATCTTGAAGAAGAAGAAGAAGAAGAAGAAGAAGAACTAAGTGTCATGCCACTAAACAGCTTCGGTATGGACTATGTGAGTGAGGATTTAGAAAACCAAGTTTTGTGTAAATTGTTAGATTGTTCTCTAAATTTTTAAGTTTGTGTAATTTTGATTCATGTTATTTTTTCTTAATTGGAGTAACCTTAAATTAATTTTAAAAAAAAAAATTGTTATAATAGTCATTTCTGTTAATTTTTTGACAGAAATCGTTAGTGATATTCACTTTTTGACTAAATTACAGACGAATTCTATCTAAAAATTAATGGAAAAAACTAATACAATAACAATTTAATAATTTATGATCATTCAAACTACGAAAAAAAAGAACATAAACCAAAATTTTACAAATTTAAAAGTTTAAAAAACTAAACGAGCAATTTACCCCCTCCTCCCTCTCTTCAAGTTTTATAAAACAAAAACATGAAAATGTCCTCTGGTTTATTAATTTCTTATTCTTTGATGATATAAAATTAAAGGTAAATACGTCTTTCCTTGGGGCTAACTTAGTGAATGGAAGGGGAAAATTTTGGGTATGAGTTATTATATTTAAAATTTGAGAGTGTTTTTATTTATTTTTTAATAAATGAAAGTCGTTATAAACTTCATACTGTAAAATAATTATAAAAAAAAAAAAAAAAGATTGAAATCAAAATTTCAAATTACTCATATAAAAGTGAAGGGAACGAATAGTTACACTTTATAAATAATTCTTGGACTCTCATTCACAGCAAGGAGATTGAACAGAAAAGCTCAAAGGATCTATTATTCTTGAAACGCCTCTGCTTTTTAGGTAGTTTGGAAGGTTGAAAATGCTGTAAAATATTCCAATTTTAATCTCTTATAAATTAGAGATATTATTAAAATGATTGCATTACTAAACATCATAAATAGTGCTCCATTGGCATGGAAAAGCGAGGGGCACGATGTTTGAAATTAAAGAAGTTTGAGAACACAATTCAAAAGAAAAGAAAGTTTGAAAACAAAAGTGGGACTAATCTAACAGACTTATAGTAAAGTATAGTGTGAATAAATAAAAGTATTTTTGACATTGCCTTCAGAAATTGCTTTCCGCTTTCTGAATTTAAAAACTGCTTTTGAGAATGTGTTGATGATTTTTAAGAATATTTAAAATAATTTTTGGTCAACATTATAAATAGTAAGTCCTCCATATAATAATAATAATAATAATAATAAAAGACTTCAAAACTTGTAAACGAGTTTTAATAAGAACTTTTATTTATTGCAAAAATTATCATCATTTTTTGCTCTATAGAGCATCTTTTTTTTTTTTTTTTTTAAATGATTACTAACAACAACTTAAAACGAAATAAACATTCTTTTTTCTATTGCTCAAAAACATTTGTAAATAAAATTATTGTTTTTATGCTATTATATTTCCAACCTGCCCAATATGATTTGGAAACAACTTAAACCAAAAATCATAAAAATGTATCAACATTCAAGATTCATGTAGCTTGCTTATGACAAAACAAAAGGACGTATAACTTATAAAATAAAATTAAAGAACCACCTTGTATTACATAAAATATTCATTCTCATCACCCAACCAATGAAATAAAATAAAACAAAAATTTACAAACACACCCCCAAAATAAATAAATATTTATAATAATAGATCCCTTGGCCATATTGCGATCAACCGGGAACAAACTAAAAAAAAAAGCCCTCTTGGCTCTTACATCACATTAAACAAATAGCTACAATTATAATTATAATTATACTTATAATTATAATCATTATTAAATATTTGCCTATACCATATGGGGGTGTATCTATATTTGTTGTTGCACTTATAAAAACTTTGTAAACAGCCAACTGATCTTCATCAACCAATATCCTTTTCACAGAACAAAAATGGGAGAAGAGCTCCGAAACTGTTTCTTATAATTAATATTCTCCTCATTTTTCATCTTCTTCTCCTCCTTATCTTCATCAGAACTCATCATTTGCTCTTCCTTGAAAAACTCTCCGACAATCTTCAAGCTCGGCTTCAGCACAAACTCCTCCCACGCCGCCTCCTTCTCCGCCGCGACGCTGCGCCTCTCGAGCACCGCAGTCGGGTCGATTCGGTGAATCTTCCAGCCGAGCTCGTCCCGCAGCCGCCGAATCTTCTCCAATTGGCGACGGACAAGTGCCTGCGTGTTGAGCTTAGTCTCCTCTATGGCAGCCCTAAGCAAACCCTCCTTGTCCACTCCGTCGCCGCCGTCTTCGACAAGTTGCTTCTCCGCCAGGAAATACTTCTCCATCTCTGCAACCCCGATGGCGCGGTGTATCCCGCGGGAGTAGTCGAGCCCCGGCGCGAAGAATTGGCGGATTTCGTCCACTAGGCCGGCCTTCACCATCTGATCGACCCGCTCGTCGACGTAGTCGAATAGGACCGAGATCTCGACGTCGAGCCAGATGAAGCAGGAGCTGAATTTGGAGCGGAAATCGGCGTCGACGAGGGCCTCGAGATAGGAATTTGAGCCGCCGACGATGACCGGGGTGTGTCCCCGCTCGGTGATGCTGGTAATCGAGTGGTTTACCTGGCAGCAAAAGTCCTCGGCGCTGAATTCGGCGTCTGGATTGGAGATAAATCCTAGGAGGTGGTGCGGGACACCACCGCGCTCCGACTCGTGGAGCTTGTTCGTGACAATGTCGAGGCCC
This sequence comes from Ficus hirta, assembly GCA_038430175.1. NCBI lineage: Eukaryota > Viridiplantae > Streptophyta > Magnoliopsida > Rosales > Moraceae > Ficus > Ficus hirta. The sequence continues at coordinate 11,054,416 of CM076596.1, forward strand.
TCGTAGAATTGGATCTTGTCGGAGTTGATGATCTCGGCAGGAAATCGGGTGGCGATGTCGACGGAGAGCTTCGATTTCCCCGTGCCGGTCGCCCCCATGATGAACACGATTTTCGGCTTCTTGTCCATGGGAATATTGGTGATAATTTGCTTGAGATTGTCAACTAAACATCAAACCAAAAAAATTAAATAAAATTTTAAATAAAAAAAAAAAACAGATGAAATTTTATGTGAAATCAGTAAGTAATTAAAATTACAAGAACAATAGGTAAGCAATTGAAAGAATGTTTGAGACGTTGATTGGTATAGATTTATATACATATATACACATATATTGATTCTAAATTGTGTAAATTTCAAAATTAAAATGTGTCTCTCTACAGTTGACTTTGAAGAGAAAGCAGAGCAAGACATCTACACATATATTCACACACATGTTTATGTATATACTCAAATATATATACACACAATGACACACGAGAAATTATAAAAATTCTCTTTTTTTCGCTTGCATTTGTCATATTTCTTATGATCTTTTCTGTTTAGGTGAAGTTTTTTTTTTTTTTTTTTTAATTCTTTTTAATTTTTATTTGCTTTATAAGATTGATTCAAACGCATGACACATCGCAAAAAAAATCAGCATCAAGGCCAAGAAGTAGAATACAAAAGAGAAAAGGCCTAGATTGAATAGTAGTTGCTAACAAAAATGAAAAAACAAAAGCAGAAATCGAGTTTTTAAAAGTCACGTTCCTTTATAATCATCGATGATTATCGTTCAGATTATAAAAGTAAGTGCATACCATACAGATTGAAGAAATTAATCACCAGAAATGTAAGAGTAAAAATGTTGTACCTTGAAAAAAAAAAAAAAAAATCTCTGGCTAGAATTTTAGTACTTTTGCTATGGAAAGGAGAGCTCTAGGTTAGCTAGAAGCAAAGAGCATGAGTTTCAAACACTAGAACACACACACACACACACACACATATACATGCGCACATATATACACACATATTTTATATGCAACAAATATATAACCCTTTACACATGGGGATTTTTGCCCTATAACACCATAAGTTGAAAAATAAAATAATTAATTACTAGATCATAATTCTTGGATACTATCTGTTGAGTTTCCATTTATATCCAATATTTTAATTGTAATAATTACAGTAATAAATAACAATATTTACTAGTATTGTATACTAGTATTGTACTTTTTTAGGGTTTTATTCTAAACGGTGAAGTGGTAGTTCTTGCTTCAGATGCTGATGGTGGTAGCATGTGTATTTTATGTTCTGCTATTTGAAGGCATCTCGTTGGCTTCGCCGCTTGTCCCCCAAAGCCTTCCTCCTACTTTGATGGTCCTCTTGTCGACTGTACTTTCTTTGAAGACTTGCACGATAGTGCTTTAGTCTTTAGTTTTTAATATTTTAGTCTAATAAAGGCGTTGAAATTTCTATCATATAGTTTTAGTATTTTCATTATAATAATAGAGGTGACTCTCCCACCGTTTGAGTTTGTTTTTAGTCTGTCAGATTTAGGACTTGGTGAGTTAGAAGTTCCGCTAGCTATGAGTTTTAGCAGAGATATTTATGGCCTTGGTACTACATGTTATATACTCTCGATGGATCGAAACCTTTTATCGATTGTAGTGGTTTCAAAAAGAGTCTTATGCATATTCAAATTACTGTATCGAGGAATTTTTCTGATATCGGGTCTCGTCTTGCATCGTTTTCCCTATGCTTCATTAGATTTTACTGATGGAACTAGTTTTTATCGAGTGCTATGTATTGTGTATCCTAGGGTCATCCGCATTATGTTTAATGTCTATAAGACCTTTTAGTTAAATGAATTTTACCTTAAAAAAATAATAAGAATTCTCTCCCTCGAGTATAACAAGAAATTTATTTCCCTGAAATTGATTTTACATTTATGGAGCCCTATGAGCATATATTTATTGTTGTAATAAAATAAAATTAAAAAAAAAAACACACACACACACACACACGTCTTAATTTTTGAATTTGACACAAGATTATGAATATATCTTCTCTACCACTAACTAGCGTTCACACTTGCATATATATTACCAAAGAAAATAGAAGATCAAAAAGGAAATGGACTTTAACTTCAATAATTTGATGCACTTGCCGTAATCTATAAATATTGTGTTCAATAAGAATTTGTTTGCTTCATATGATTGACTTTTAACTATATGTAGACACTTTTCCTACAATATTGTAGGATATCGGTGATCGCTTACTAATAAAAAGATATATCTATGTATGAAATTCACCTTTTTTGATAGTTGACTTAAAACAAAAAAAAAAAAACTTTGAAATATCAATGATAATAAACATGACAATTAATAAAAGGTAGGTCCCATTCGTGAGTATTATATTACGAGACTCACCTCACATTATCAGACTCATATTTTATTAGTGTGCGTTATTCAACATTATTAATATTTTCTAGTATTGTTCTTATTTTTTTGGTTATAATATATTAACCTTCTTGAATTGCACTTCTAAATTTTTCCTTCCTAATAATAAGATCTCCTCTTAGAGAGTGTAAAGAGAGATGGAGACGGGAGACTTATAGTATACTAACCCAGTAATTTTTTATTTTTATTTCTTTATTTTGAGGGAACACTTTTGCTGTTGTATCAAATATGATTTTTAAAAACCCTTAAAAAATGAGCTTTTCAAATGCATTTTTAAGTGAATTTTGCTTTCGAAATAACAAATAATTTCGGTTACATTCCACTAACAAGCATTTATATACATATATATATATATATATTTAGGTAAATAAATTGAGAATGCATTTATACCACGCTTAAAACTGTTAGATTTAACATAAGACCCATAAACTTGAGCAATACATCCAACAAAATAATAGTAACAAAACTTAAAATAGCATAACAAGCAAGAAAATATCATCACTCTGTTCTTGAAACACAATCACGATGAATGTCCTCAATGGTTCTACCCATCGTCGAGAAGGTATATTTATATATATATATATATATATATATATATTTTTTTTTTTCCAGTAAACAACACAATTGTGAGGTTTTGGAGCTAATAAATATTTATGTTTTTGATGAATGAGAATATATTATAAGTACGCAATATCTTTGACACTAAGACGTACATTCTGTCTACTATTATGGCGATATGATTGACTTATGTAAATAATAATAATAAATACGAGAAGAGATTTAACAGATATTCTTCATATAAATTAACCTAAATCGCCATTTAATTGTCTCCTATATTAGACCCTTTTTTAAAGTTATATAGCATATATTACTATAAATTACTCGCTCAAATCTTGTGCCATAGTAATTGGTATCAAATTTCAATCAATTATCAGTTTCTTTAGGCAATTACCAGCTTTTTATATTGCCAAAAAAAAAAAAATTTAATCGTTATTTTATCTAAGCCAATCTATAATATAACATTTAATTACCAAAAAATATAAAGTCTATAATATAACATTTAATGGCTCTTCCCTTGGAAGGCTTTCCAAAGAATGATTCTCCACTTAATTGTCTCCTATAGTAGACCCTTTTTTAAAGTTATGTAGCATATATTACTATAAATTACTCGCTCAAATCTTGCGCCATAGTAATTGGTATAAAATTTCGGTCAATTATCAATTATTTTCAGTCAATTATCAGTTTTTTTTAATCAATTATCAGTTTCTTTAGGCAATTATTATCAGCTTTTTATATTGCCAAAAAAAAAACACAAAAAAAAAAAAAAAAATTTAATCGTTATTTTATCTAAGCCAGTCTATAATATAACATTTAATTACCAAAAAATATAAAGTCTATAATATAACATTTAATGGCTCTTCCCTTGGAAGGCTTTCCAGAGAATCATTCTCGGAAAAAGTCAAATATAATTACCCCAAACAAAAAAACAAAACAAAACATTTTCCATTTCAAGATCACTTCTCTCATCAACATTATTTCTTCATTTAATTCCCTATAGTGCGCTCTTTGATCAAGAAATATTGATAAGAGCTTTACTACCAATTGTATCAGGATTCAATCGCTAATGATCTTTTTTGTATAACTATTAATAATTGATTATCACCGATAAGATCTTGGTTTTGATTGTGTACATATAAATAAATTGACATAATTTACGAATATTGGTGATGAAAATAGAAAGATTGCGAACATAATTTAACAATAATTTCACACTTGACTCTATTATAAAGTGAAGAGTGTGAATCCTCTCACCTTAAATTAAAAAAAAAAAAAAAAGGAAAAGTACTACAGGTAATTTCTTGGCTCAAACCTTTAAGGGGATACTCTTTAATTTCAACCAAACACAAAGGTACAGTATTGGTCCTCCCTTTTGTTAAAAAAAAAAAAAAAAAAAAAAAAGTCGAACTTAACGTGAGAAAGCACATAACTAACCTCTGTAAATGAGTGAAAATTTTCTTAAAAATAGAAAATTCAAAGGAAAATAAAATAAAATAAAAACTTATCCAACGACCCAAGGTTGGGAAGGGATTGACATCTCATGTCCAAATTTTTGTGTCTCAAATGATATTTAACCAATTATATTTTGACACATTCAGTGAATAAAGTTAGTTCTCAAAATATAAAAAAATCAGTTATAAAATATTTTTAACTTTTTACGATGACGTGACATAATATTATTAGTTAGATACTATATAGAACACTAAAAAGTCGACAAAAGATTTGAGTCCGTCGAAAAGGGATCGGGACCCACACAAGTGCAAATCATTGCGATCCCCTTAGCATGAGTCGTTGGGTGGTGATCACCGTCACATGATGTTTTTGCCAAGATATGTTAGTTGATTTTTTGAATATTAATTCTATTATTAAATTTAAGAATGTAAAGTCAAGTGTAAAATTATTATTAGGCCACACATGCAACCTTTATATCTTTTGTATTTTTCATGAATTTTTTTTTCCATGATTTTAAAAAGAATAGCTAAGGGGGTAACGTAGTGTGTGTGTGTGCGTGTTTTTTTTTTTTTTTTTAAATGCTTTTAGTCAAGGAATGTTTTTATATGATTACCCACATTTATAATTCGTTTGTAATCCATGAGTTTAAATCTTCTTGACAAAGACTGATAACTCGTTCAATTTATTATTTCTACTTGGCATGTGAGGATTAAGGGTTCGTTTGGTTCGTCAGTTTGAGTTGAGATTTTTAAGTTAAAATAGTAAATTTTGTTGACTTTTCAGAAAAGACAAAAAATTTTTTGGGAAAAAGACAAAGACTTTTGAAGAAAAAGACAAAAAAACTTTTTGAGATGGTAAGTTCAAACTTACCATCCAAACACACTCTAAGTAATCAAAGTAAGTAGCATGTTTCCTCTCTTTTAGAGAGAAATATAAGATGGATTTAGAGAGAAATATATGGGTGTTTGGTGAATGAGTTTAGTTTAAGATTTTTAAGTTTCAATTGTAATTTTTCAGAAAAGACAAAAAACTTTTTCAGAAAAAAACAAAAATCATGATAAAAAAAATACAATTTAATTTAAACTAAACTTGCTCATAGATTTCGAAAGAAAGCAAGCCAAGATATACCAAGGACACAACATGATACGATATCATAGAAAATCGCTTTTCAATTAATTAATATAGCCCCTCTAAAGCTTTGTTTGGTTGGTAAGTTCAAATTTACCATTTCAAAATTTTTTTTGTCTTTTTCTCAAAAAGTTTTTATCTTTTTCTCAAAAAGTTTTTTATCTTTTTTGAAAATTCAAAAAATTTACTATTGAAATTTAAAAATTTCAACTCAAACTCATACACCAAACGGACCTTAAGCCACTGAAATGAAATGTCCATTTTACGTTAACTCAAATATGGATGACATCCCACCCCTCATAGGGCCCACCCCTCATAGGGCGGGTATGATGGCTATCATGCGAGGGTAAGGGCGGTCACGTTCAAATTTACAAGGAATGTGAAAGGGGAAACAAAATTAATTGAAATTTAGATTTGGTTTTACGATTTGAATTTCTTTATTAGTTACATTAGTACTATATTGCTAAATTTTGTAAAAACTTCAATAGAATTTTCTCTGAGGTTTTTTTTTGTTTTAATTTTTTTTAATCTTAAGAGGGAAATTGATAGAATATGAATATAATACCCTCATTGTAGATTATCAGTTTCCGACTCCGCCTCAAATTAGATGGGTATGAGAATAAAACGGGGGTAGGGTATGGGGTAGGGGAAGCACCACCCCTCCCCGCTTGGCCCTGTTGTATTGCCATCATGAAACTAAATGGAATATGAGTAACACATGATCTATTACGTCTAGGTTTAAACATGGAGGTAGGAAAGGATTAATAATATGTTTGGAACAAAGGTTTGAGATGAAATTTTTAAGTTGAATAATACTAGATCCACCACCCTGCCAACCTAAAGTGTAGCCAAGGTTTTATGGACAATTTCTCTTCCACGGCAGCGGATATCAAAAAGGTGGATTCAACCCTGTCAGGTTGAATCTCGGATACCCGGTCGAGGTGCCATTACTCTTTTATATATATACTATTATGCGTGCGGAATATACCAAGAAAGCAAAGCAAAAGTTTAAAAAAAAAAAAAAAAAAAAAGTATAGTTTGCAAGTTGTTTTTTTTTTTTTAAATTATTTCTTACTAAAAAATTGTTGTAAGAAATGGTAAAATAAAAAATAAAACTAAATGACAGTAAAAGGTCAAAAAGAAAGGAAGAAAGAAAAAGCACAAGAGGACAAAATTGTTGAACCAAAATTTTGAATAGTGAAAAAAAGATAACTCTTCTTTATATAATAGTTATATATATTATATATATAAATATATATATAAAAGTTATACCCTTGGCAAAATGCCATGCCAGTACCAGACAGCACATGTTCTTGCTTGTCACAACATGCATGCGTAGCTAATGGCTAACAAACTTATATCTTGATGTGTACTTACGGTCTATTACTTTGGAAAACTCAACACATTAAATGATGTTGGCAATATGAAACCAGATAAACAGAACATGAAAACACAGATTATAGGATATGGAGAAACATTCACCTGCACCTAATTCTCAGTCTAATCAAAATTTTCCAACCGAGCACTGGAACCTTGTACCGTCGTCTCACCTCCACGTCCAATGGTTCCAAAGCTACTTGCTATATAGGTGAACAGCTGTGAAAATGAAGAAACCGACCATCTGCAATGCAATCGAAGCGTTATGTCACTCATAGCTTGTAAAGATCTGTCCCGAGTTAATTATCAGATGCTAAATTAAACTTAACACACCATGTTAATGTAGCTTATGACATCCGCAATTTAGAGGTTCTAAACCATGTCCACATGTGACACACAGATGCGGCGTTTCCAAAACACACAAGGGAAAAATCTCATATTGAAGTTATGCGGAAGTTGGGAAAGAGGTAACTCTAAAGGCAGCCCAGAAGTGAAGTACAAGAGAAAAGAAAATAGGGAAACTAAAACTTAGTAGAGCAATTTCGAGAATGTAAAATAAGGCACTGTAAAGAGAAAAGGAAAGATGATGATACCATAGAGAAAGCTGCTCCATAATAGGGATAAGCTGCTGGTATGAATCTTTCGTATTCGTTGTGTCTATATGGCCGGACTGGAATCTGCAAATTTGAAGTCCAAGGGGTTTTAACACACGCATATCACGAGTATGATTATTGCAAGTGCTTGCAAGTGCTACGTTTCCAAGGTTTTAACTCTTACTCCCGTTGTTTCGTGAATTCCAAGGGAGCGAAAAAAATTAAATAAGCATATCACAGTACTTATCCAATATGGCAAACTCAAATTCAAATCTTTTACCAATTAGATAATTTGGTTTGATCCTGATTATTACCAACTTAACACTGGGATTTTTCCCAAGCATGTACAGATTTTAACTAATGAAGCTCCAAGTTTTAATTTATGGATGTCTTGCTGGATCAGTTCCTGTTAAATAGAGCATAAAGTTTTTTTCTTTCTTCTTTCTTCTTTCTTTCTTTCTTTTCTTTTTTCTTTTTTTTTTTTTTTTTTGAGTAAGAAATTTTTTTCCTTTAAGAGTTACAAGACAAACAAAAACATCAAATACCTGCTTTGATAGAGATAAGCTCGTGTATCCAAGCCTGTTGTACTCAACCTTGAACTGGAAAACTCCATAAACATCAGGAACTTTAAATGAAGTAAAATAATAACCCTGCAACAGAATATTAATTATAAGAAAGGCGTTCAGATTATAGAGAGATGCATGCAAGGAAGACCAAATGAACTGAAACAGTACCTTCTGGTCCGTTGATAAGGCCTTCAAGACATAGGGACTCATCATGTAAAACTGAACTTGGACATCGTCCGCGACATATGGTTCCCAACTTGATCCAGACCATTCATAAATCTCAACCGAGTATTCCTTCAATTATGATTATAGCCTGAGTTGGTTTCAAATGTTTTCGTTTCTAATTTTTTTTGTTATTATCTAGAATTGGAAACCTGTCTAATTACAATCAAACTTACAAGTTCATCGTTGATCCTGTAGACTGCAGGTTCATTTGCTTCGCCAACTTTGTGGTGTCTTACACTCACAGCCTACAAATTAAAACAGTCGTTATATCTTGATCATTCATGCGATAAAAAACATATAATATAAATGAATACCAGAATTGATGCTACAAGTCCATTTCATATATCCACTTTCGTTTTTTTTTTTTTTTTTTTGTTCCAAATCATTTTTTCTCATATAGTCAAAGTCCTAATAAGAAACAATGAAACCACGACCAAACAGCTTTTTTGCCTCACCTTAAGATGCCCTCTTTCATGGAAAATCCATTTGCTAAGTTCAGTCAAAAACTGCTCATTGCCCGATTTCTCATATCTGTTTCCAGAAAACAACTAATTTTGATTAATTTTTTTCCAATCAAAAAACTGAAGCATGTCTTACCGATTTTAGAAACTGATGCATACAAAGTACGAAAATAAGAAAACAACTAATCTTCTCTTTAATGGATTGGGTGAACAATAACAGTCTCCTTTTTTTTTTTTTTCACTTTATGTCTAAACATAAGATATAAAGAAATCTAACCATGTTGGTAACTAATCTTTCCGTTAGGGGACTCGTACACTATGAACTAGTTTGATATTAAATCAACATGGCATGAACAGCAAAGAATATTTGAATAGTAGGAGCATCACTCACTTAATAGAGCTCCCAGCCTTCTGCACCGCGGACCTGAAAAATCTAGAGAAAAAATATAGATAGCTTGTTAATAGGAATGAACATAAAACAAAAGAACCTAGTTTGGCCTGAAAGTATTACATACCTATTGCTGAACATACTCAAAGAACCAGAGATCAAAACACGAGCATTGTTTCTTGCCTGCAACGCCAATTAATGTAGTAGGATGAATTTTTATATGTATTAATTAGGAGAAAAAAAATATCAACAAACACTGCATAAAATCATAATCAAACCCCGGTTGATTTTGTAGATAATAACAATTCTCACTCCTAAAACAACTCTTTGGCCCCCAATATTTTCTTTGCATAAATGATCTAGATGAGTGATTTCAAACGGCACTCAAATTCTTTTACAGAGTGAGAGGAAGCTATAAAGTATGTGAAAAGTCATTAACACAAGAAATAAGTCCAGACAGAGACAAACCTGCACAACTGAGACTAAAGATATAGCAGATCCAGTGAGTGATGGAGGATTTGACAGCTTGGCCTTCGGATTAGCAGAATATGCTGAAGGTGACGCTGAGAGAACTTTGAGCACCTAAACAATGGATAATTTTCATAAGCAGAAATACATATGAAACCACACTAAAGACAACCAATTGTTTTAAAAAATGTCAAGTTTCTAAAACCAAAGAACAATCAGAGCTGAATAAGTTCAATGCCTGTATAGTCGGGAAATCTCACCAGGTTATTAGAAGGAGTAACCGTATGGCCGACCCCCTGAAAAAGAACAGGAGCCTGCAGCAGAGTAGCATACAAACATTGTAATTCCTTCAAACAGTCCCAAACAAGATAACTGCAATACCTATTTTCATGAATAGTAATTTCTTCGTTTCTTTATTCTTTTGGATGCTTGATCAAAATATCTTATGTTTCTTGTGATATATAAAATAAATAAAATAGAAGAAAATTATATTTCCCCCACTAGAACAAATAAAATAGCACGAAACTTTAGAACACTTTAATACAGAGATTGCTTATGAACCATAAACAATGTGCTTAAAAACGTCAAAGAACAGTTGCCAGTACAACTTATTAGAACAAAACAATTAACAGTGTCAAGATCCGAACTTGCCTCAATTTTCTTGCTCCCTAAAATCACATCAGAGTTAATTAAATCGTCACTGGCAATCAAAGTGTGGTCTCCTTCAGTGCTTGAAACTGCATAGCTGGTGTGATCAATGACCAGAGCAGCAGAATCCTGTACAAGAAATAAGAAATTGTTACAAAATATTGACCCGTCAATGAAATCTCAATATATGCAGAGAGCGGTAATTGCAGACTCAGCCTAACGGTAAATCCACACCCCCCCCCAACCACCCCCGTCTTCAATATTGAGGTTTCGAGTTCAAATCTCACCCGCTTAAAAAAAGAGCTAAAATAGCATATTGTTTAGAAATACTAATACCGAATAGCACATTATCTATCTTTAGCATATAATTAAACAAAATTGTAAAGAAAATTGAAACAAAAAACTAGAACCTCATCAAAATCAACTCCACACTCAATAGCAATTTCTCGGATTAAGTCAGATGCATTAACATCGGACGCAATTATCAAATCACGACCCGAATCCACAAAATCCAGTATGGCAGCCACATCAATAGATCCTCCAAAACCTACGGGAAAAAAAAAAAAAAAAAAAAACACCCAAAATTATGAGCTACTGAACTAAACAATTAACTAATTTTTTTCTCAATTTCCAAGCTTTCACAAAGCAATTACGTACAATCAAAATGCAAAATTCAATATCGGGAAATTGAAGTAAAAAAATAAATATAAATAAATAAAAAATGAACCTACGATCAACAGTGGGAGAAAACAGAATCAAGGCGTCGTATAAATACTGTCCGTATCTCTGCAGGCCGATTTTGGGATCGTCGGCGAGCTTGAAATCGAGGTCGAAGCCGCGAGATTGCAGGGACTCGAAGAAGAGGGAGTGAGAGGATTTGAGGGCGAGATCGTCGAGCAGAACGAGGACTCGGTGGTCGGTGGGCCTATCGGGAGAGAAGGAGTTGCAGAGAAATGGAAGAATTAGGGTTAGGGTTAGGAGCGAGATGAGCTTCGCCATTGTTGGTGGAGGGAAAGGTTTAGGGGAGAGCCACGGCGAACGTCGAGCTCGGGAGAGCTTGTTTGAGAAGAAAAAGTATCACTGAGAATTAGAAGTAATTTTAGTGGTTTTTAGGGGCTTATGTTAAAATATATATATATTTTTTAATTCTCGTTTTAATAAACATCGTGTATTTTGTTAAGAGCTCGTTTGGGGTAACGTTTGAAGTCAATGTTTTGAAGGTTACAGATAATTTGAGTTTTGAAATTATGCGTTTGGTAAAAATGAACTGTTTGGAGTAAAAAAGTGTAAAACTTGAAATGTGTTTGGAAAAAAATTAGTAATATGAATATTGTTTTATTACTCTCAAAATTCTATGTAATTTGAAAAAGAGAATTATCTCATTTCGATTTAAAATGATAAACTTATGGACTTTTAAAATTTTCGTTTGGTGCAAGGATTTAGATTGTAGAATTTAGGTTTGAATTGAATTGTATGTTTAGTGTGGCGTTTAAATTGCTTGAGTTAAAAAGTGTTAAAATTTGAAATGTGTTCGTAAAAAAATCAATATGGAGCTTGTTTCGTTCATATCGAAATTCAATGTAATTAAAAAAATCATCTCATTTGGATTTGTATATGAAAAGTTATGAACTTTTAAAATTTGAATTAAAAAACTATAAATAGTAACTATGAATAGTAAAATGAATGGAAAAAGATAAAAATTGGATTGTAACTTTAGGATCCAAACCATAGTACCAAACATGGGCCGAGTTTTTTTAAAATGCTTGGAAAAATTAATAGTAAAATTTGAGGAAAATGACAAAAAAAAAATTTAGAAACATTGTTTCCAAATATGACCCCAAACACTCCATAGTTTGAAAAATGACCTTTTAAAAAAAATGATTAACCATTAATCATGATATTATCGATTAACATGGTTGTCATCAATATTTCACTATTTAGCGTGGTTGCAGATAGAATCTAACGATAATTTCCATCCAATTATATTTAAAGGTGTAGAGTTTAAATTTTCACATTCCAAAGTAAAATATCTATATTTTACTACTTAGCTCGCAGTGGTCAGTTAATAAATGATTTACTATGAATGACAAAATATCATTCTATTAATAACAAAAAAAAAAAAAAAAACAAATGAGTATATATGATTTCAATCAATATTTCCTTCTCTCTTTTCTATTTCATTAGTTGAAATGCACACGTAGACAACAAAGCAAAGAAAAACAAAAGAAAAGTATTAAAAAATTCAATTTTTTTATTTGAAATTATCACATAACAGGTTTAGAACCCTAGTGGAATAGACAAATAAAACAAAGTAAAACAAAACAAAAAGTAAAAAAAAATTATTAAAAATTATTTTTAAATTTTTTTAAATTTTTTTAAATTATTATTTATTTAAAAATACCATATGACAGATTCAGGACTCGCCAATAACAACATGGGAGGTTCGTCATTTTAAATAAGGGTAATAGACTAATTATAATACACGCTCTGCATATATGAAGTAAGTATGAAATCTCATCACGGTATGTATATTTTGTTAATTATATAACAATAATTAATAAATAAATAAACATAATCTAATATTTAAGATTCTTATTAAAAAAAAGTGTAAAGATAAGAATATAAGAAGGTTAAAAAAAAATATCATAAATAGGAAACAACAGGAGCAAAAGAAAAGAATAGAGAAGCAAGGATATTTTTGAGAAAAATATGTTAATAGGGACAAATCGAAAGGGAGAATGACGAGACGAAAATAAATTAACAAAATATTTAAACAGAAAACAAACGGAACTCTTGTTTAGAATTTGAGCCAAAAAAAAAAAAAAAACTGTTGTATAGAAAATTAACTAAGGCGCACATGTGGAAGAAAATATATTTAAACAGGAGCACATTTGGCAAAAAAAGTTTCAGTAGAAAAATTATAAAAGAAAATTAGTTATAAAAAAATCACATGATAAAACAATATTTCTAAGGATGGAAGAAAAATGAGCATATGTTTGGGGGAAAAAATTATTACAACAAAAGGATAAAATAGAAAGAAAATATGTTTTATGGTATTAAAAGAAGGTTAAAAATAACAGAAGAAGATTGAATGGTCTTATTATTATTTGGTAAATCTACTATTTATTCTATATATTTTAAAAACATGTTATTTCCTTTAATTATTTTCTCAAACCTGTTATTTACTTTTTTTTCTCTATGTTTTATCTATTATAAAAAATAGATTATAGATGTCTATAAATTTATATTTGAAAAATTGGGCTGGATGGTTTTTTTTTTAATCACCTAGTCTAATAGATGACCTGACTTTTTTTTTTATTTAGGAAAATGACCATTTATCATTTTTCAGATTTGGTTAATCATTGATTGACTATGAAATTTAATGATTTATGTTATGATTAATCAGTGATTGACCATAAGTCAATCACTAATTAATTATTATGTGGTCAATTACTAATTGACTATTTAAGAAATTTGATTAATCATTTTAGAACAAAGTGCTTTTTAATTTATTTTAAAAAATTTCGACCATTTATTAAAAAACTTCTTAAAAAAGGTTATTTAATTATAAATCACATTATATTTTTACAGCTCCAAACAGAAATTAAATAAAAGGAATTAAAGGATAAAAGAACAATTATGGCTAATTATGTGTAGTTTATCTAGAAATAAAAACTCGAAAAATCTATAATACACTTTTCAATTACCGATTTAAAATTTTTAATTTTAGAATAAAAATATTTGAACGACCTTGAACTTTTGTTTGCAATCTACATTTTCCAAATGAGAATCCAACGATAAAATACGACATATATGTACATAAAAGAGAAACGTGAACCACCTTGAACTTTTTGTTCCCATTCTATGTTCTCCAAATGAGAATTCTATGAGTTAAGCAAAAAAAAAAAAAAAAAAAAAAGAATTTTATGATAAAGTAACATCTATCAAATTGACAAGATTTTATTTTAAACTAGTAAATTTGTATTTTGTTGAATCAATTTTGTATAATTTTTTTTAATTTTTGATGTAGTTTTAGTCAAATTTAACTTTTTTTGGAGGTATTTTAATTAAATTTAACATTGAAAATCTTGCGTTATATTATCACCAAAAAATAAATAAAAAAATAGTGTGACGATATTTTTAGCAAATATATATATATATATTTAGTCTAATAATAATCTCATATTTGATTCTATTAAAAGACGAAGAGTTTAAATTTTTCACATTTAAATGAAAGAAAAAAAAGAGAGAAAATCTTCTTCCCTATGTTAAAAAAAAAATCTTATTACTTAATATTTAAAATCCAAAAAGAAAAAGTAGTTGCAGGTATATTAATGATATTATCACATCTGATTTTATCTAAAAATATAAAATTCGATCTCCTGTCTCAAAGCTCCAGGAAAAAAAAAATAAAAAAATAAGAAAAGAAAAGCTAAAAAGTGAAGGGAGATTGTATGGTAGGGTAAAGTTACTTTTCGTTATTGATAGGGTAAGATCTAAAGGATCTTAAAGGGGTACACCGTACACATGCTCCTTAGCACACTAAAACAAAACCTAGAGATACTAAATATTAGTACAAAACAACTTGTATATTTTATGAAACTCTGACTTTTTACCCCAAATTCTTAATATTTATAAAAATATCCTTTCTTTTAAATCCGCTTTATGGTAATTTGATTTTGGTTTTACTTTATTTTTTATTAGCTGGTCTCCCAAAATTTTTTTTTTTTTTTTTTCACGACTTAAGTTTGCATGTTGTTTGTTTCAGCATTGATTCTATACTTTAATTCTCTTCTTAATTTACCTTTTTTAATTAACTCTTGAATTTTTTAGGTCTTTGATTTTTTTTAAGGCATGATTTTATTATATGTAATCATATTTTTGAATTTTTCATGTCTCTCAATAATACGGTGAAATCTTTTTTTTTAGATGATGAAATCTATGCCTATAATTATTTCTTTGAATTCCTCATGAACTTTGTCATTTGTGTCAATATACCGCCTGATTTATGAAATGTACCTATTGTACTCAATGAATTTTAACATTTGTATCAATTTACTCTCTCAATTAGTTACCATTAGTTTTTCCATTATCTTTAATGTCAAAATACCCTTTGAACTTTACATTTGTGTCAAAATATCCAATTATTAAATATTTGTATCAAATTACCCCATTGTTCTTATTTTAATTATCTAAAATTATATAATTACCTAATAATTATTAACTTTTAGAACAGATAAAAATGTATATTTTTATTATAATAAAGTAATATGTATCTTTTTTTAACACACTTTTTTCTTCTTCTTATTTTACTTATTTTAATTCAAGTTTATTTGGGTTATGGGTTTACTTATACGTAACCATAGTTAGTAAAACTCAGATGCATGATTTAGATTTTAAATACACTGTTTACTTGGCCTACATAATTTGAAATCATAATTATAACGAATTTCATTTATATGTTTGCTTAAACCCATAACGAGAATAACTATTGTAAATTTACTCTAATACCCATTCTTAGTTATATTTTTTAATTTAAAAAAATGATTAGTTTGCATATTTTGGTATAATATTATTAATTGTAATTAAACTAACAATTGTAATATTAGGATAATAAAATAATGAACATAAGTTGTGTAGTTATTTTTATTTAAGAAAATCAAAATGTATGTAAATTTTAATTAAAAAAGCAAAAAACAAAAAAAAAAGTGGGTAAAAAAAATAATACATTTTGTTTTAGTAGAAAAAATAATTTTTTTTACCTAGTCAAAAAAATTTAGATAATTATACAATATTAGATAAATAAAATAAGATAAATGTGACAGTTTGACATAAATATTAAAGACCAGAAGGCAGTTTGATACACATATTAAAGATGAAGGGGGTATTTTAACACAAATACAAAAGTTTAGGGGGTATTTTAACACCAAAATAAAATTCATTGGGCATTTTGACATTAAAGATAATGAAAAAACTAATTGTAATTAATTGAGGGGGTAAATTGATACAATGTTAAAATTTATGGGGTACATAGATAAATTTTATAATTCAGGGGACTAATTGACACTAATGAGAAAATTAATAGGGAATTTATGACATTTTCCCACTATTATTTCAAAAAAAAAAAAAACACAAACTAATTTACACGAAGAATAATTAAAGAAAAAAAAAAGACAAAAAATAACTTTTAATTTCACAAATCAACTAATTTTACAAAATAAAATTTCAATTTAAAAAAACCAAGATTTTGGCGTGCATTCTCCGATGTGACTCACGATGGTGGGTCTCGGTCTCACCACTGTATTCTCCGGTGGGTTCTGAGATCCACTGAGTGGGTTTCGCCACCGACCACTTGCAGCTGGCTGCCATGTCCATAGAATTCCCCAAAAGTGAAAACAGTTCAAGATACGACAAAGTACGCTAAACAACACCATGTACTGGTCGCCGAGACTGTCGAATCCTGTGTTTTGTCGTAGTTTCCTTCCCATGTACATGCATCCACTACATCACACCTGTCCACTACACTAGAACAGACAATACTATAATAATTCATAGTATCAAAAATACCCCTCACGTCAACATTATATTACCGATTTTGTCCCTGGATATTGCGTGGCAATACTTGACTTGCTAGTTCCACAGAGTAAGAAATGCGAGCGTCGTAGGAGACTAAAAGGCAGTTTCTTGCTCGAAAGCCAAACAGTGGTGGCCAGTGGATTGACAAGAAGATATACACATCGACGCCCTACAAGACAGCGACTTTTTGCTTAAATTAAGTTTAAAAAAAAAAGGTGGACTTTAAAGTTTTAATTATTAAATAAAATAATTAAAACAAAAAATTGTTAAATTGAATTTTAACTCTGCCTGGATTACATCTGTGGGTTGGAAGATAAGAAAGAATTTCAAGACTCAAAATTTAAGAATTTTCATTTACTTTAATTAATAAATGAGAATAACAAGTTTTATATTAGAAAAATATTGGGATTTATAATTAAATAATATTTTTTTAAAAGAAGTTTTTTTAATAAATAGTCGAAATTTTTAAAAATTAATTAAAATATAATTTTTCTTAAAATAATTAATTAATTTTCTTAAATGTTCAATCACTAATTAAGCACATAGTAGTCAATCATTAAATTTTATCGTCAATCATCAATTTTCATAGTCAATCATTAATTGACCAAATCTGAAAAATGACAATAAGTTATTTTCCTAAATAAAAAAAAGTTAGATTATCTATTAAATTAGGTGATTAAAAAAGACCACCCAACTTAATTTTTTAAAAATATTTAAATTAAGGGTTTGTTTGGTTCTCCATTTCATTTTCAACTAAACTGTACTTTTTTTTGTTAGATTTTTATCTTTTTTGAAAAGTAAAAAAAAATTAAATTAGTTTTTGAAAAGTCAACTAACTCCAACTTAAAATTTTCAACTCAAATCGGCGATCAAAAGGTAAGCAAACTAAACTTTAATGGTCTTTCTATTATGTATCATCATATTATATTTAAGACAAATACTTATAATTTCATAAATCTGATCGTTCAAGTTAATCAAATGAATTTAAGATTACTATTTATCATTTCATAAATCAGATTGTTCAAGTTAATCAAATAATTACAAAATCTTGTTCCATCAAGACCACAAAATAACATGGTCTAGTAGAATGTTTTATTATAAGAGAGTTATTCTTTTTAAAATGCATACTAATGAATGTAAAATTAAGTTATACCGAAATATATGTATGCAAAATGAATATTTGAAAACACAAATTTAAATTTAAATAAAAGATTTTTATAATAGGAAAATATTTTTTTTCAATATTGATAGAAATTATTATTTTAATTAATATATTAACTTTTTGACTATTTGAATTATAAATCAGAATAATTTTATGACATATTATCATAAATTTTAATTATATACAATTAAAGACTTTATTTAACGTTCAAATTTAACTCTAATTAAATTATATTTTTTTATTTGAGTTTTTATTTTTATTTTAAAAATTAATAAAATTAATAATTTATTTTTAAAAAATTAAGTAATTCTAATTTAAAAATTTTATCTCTAACTGATAAATCAAACTCAAGTAAAAAGTTAATCTAATGTAGTTTAAAAAAAAAGTACTCTTCTTTTTTTTTTTAATTCCAATGCATAAAATTCTCAAAAGTACTTAAATTTACTGTTTGTTTGATGGAATAGTTCGAGTTGAGATTTTTAAATTTTAATAGTAAATTTTTTAAAATTTTTAGAAAATATAAAAAAATTTTTGAAAAAAAAACAAAAATTTTTTAAGAAAAAGATAAAAAAAAAATTGAATAGAATGATTTGAGTTGATAAATCAAACTCACCCTTAGCAATTAAATTCGGAGAGAGAAGTTCGAAAAATATAGAGAGAGAGAGATAAAAAAATAAAAAACCTCTCCGATCACAAACACATAACGAAAACAAAAAGCAAACTGTCGCACGCTTTCAGATTGACAGATTCCTTCTTAGCCATCGCTCTCTCTCTCTCTCTCTCTCCTCTCTCTCTCTCTCTAAAAGTCCCTTTTTTGCTTCATTTCATCAGGTACTCTTTCGTTTCCTCTCTCTCTCTCTCTCTCTCTCTCTCAGAATTCAGCTACGCAATCCCCTCGATTTTCCCATCGATTTGCTTAAACCAAACGCTCTGTATTGAATACTAATCCAGGTTTTTCGGGCTTCACTGATTCAATATAAGTATCTCTCTATATATATATATATCTATGTGTGTGTGTATGTTTAGTTATCATGGATATTGGTATAGTTCTAATTGGTTCGTTTTGAGGTCTTTAGTATGATCACGTAATTTGACTTGAACGATTGCTTATTTTTGAGTTGTTCGAGCTTTATTTATTTACTTTTTTTTTTTTTATGATCAGAATTTTTTTTACGGAAATTTTCAGATTTCTTTTTTGGATTATTTTTGTATTATGATTCTGGAGGTTGTTTTCGTTATGCATGACTATGTATTATCATGATTTGTTTGTTTGTTTTCTGTGAAAATAGGTAATGAAGTTCTATAGATTTTTTTGACTTTTCAGATATTGTCCTTTTACTTTGTAGCTCTATTTTTGCAGGTTAAGCAAAGCATTTTTTTTCTTTTTGGGGTGATGTTGTATATAAATAATGGAATGAGTAACAAGTTATCTTGTTGGATTTGAAGGTCTTTGGTGTGGAATTTTTATTGATTTTCTTTTAGTAGGAAAGGAGTTGTATTATCTCTATAGTTTTGATTTCTGACCCATTTGTAAAGCAAGTACGAAGGACTTTGCGCTGTACTCCGGGGAGTTTAAGGTGTGTTTACTTCGCATGAAAGGGAAAGGGGAGAATAGGAATGTTTCCTTTTCGCATTTAATTATGTGTTTATTTGCAAAATTATGAATAGTAGTTTGGTGCGCCCATATGTTGTATGAAGAAATGGAATGCCAATCCTTGACGAGTTATCACGTAATCAATGATTCTTTAGTTACGCAGAAGGATAATTTAGTTGTTACATAAATAACTTTAGTAAACACTGGAACGGAAAATGGATTGTTTCCCATTTCACTTTCTAATAGTAAACATATAGTAGAAAGGGAATCAATTATTCTTTTACTTTTCTTTCTAAATTCATTACCTTTCCCGTTACATTCCATTACGGTTTGATAAACCCAAACTTAGTGTATTGTGGATTTGAATTTGAAATGAATTTTTGGAATTTTTGTTTATCATGTTGGGACGACTTTTTCTTTTCCTTAATGTACTCCGGTGTCCTGCATATTTTATTTTTCTTGAATATGGGTTCTTTTGGGTTGACCTTTATACTAATTTTTTGATGTTGTGCTGTAGGAAAAAATGATTAAGCTATTCAAAGTGAAGGAAAGGCAGAGAGAGATTGCAGAAAATGCCAACGGAAAGCCACCTGTCAAGAAGCAAACTGCTGGAGAATTGCGTCTTCACAGGGGTATGTCAAGACTTTAATGTTGCTGCATTTTGATTTTCACTTCCAAATGAATGTGAAAACTGAAAATAGTTGCCATGCATGCTTCAGTTGATGTTTGGCCAGCTGTCTTGAGATGTGGACAAGACTGGGCAGCAAACATGGATTGACATTAGTTTTTCTCATTTCTACTATTTTTATGGACAGCCAACGGGCTATTTAGGAGACTTGAGTGTGTTAATGTTTTGAATCCGGCATAAGGAGCATTAGATTTTCTCTGCATTGATATAAACAGCGGAAAAACATGGAGAAAACTCATATCAGCTTCTTTTCGGTGGTTGGTTTAATTGTACCATTCAACGATTATGTGACATCAAAGTTAGTTAATTGCTATAGTCTCAATTTTGAAAATGGCTATTGCGGAGAATTCGCTTGACCCCTGTAACATTGCCCTTTTTTCTTAATCTCTATTTTGAAAATGGCTATTGCCGTCATTATTATTAACATATACACTAGTTTGTATGCTATATTTTCAGCTTAATATTAAAGGTGTTTTAATGTGGTGCAATGTTGTAATTTTTCGGTTTTCAAGTGCAAATGTGAGGACTGATCTTAAGAGCAGCCTCCTCCAGATAAGTGCTGAAGTAGCCTTTTGTCTATGCTAGGGCAGATTATATATATATACACGTATATACAAAAGCACTTGCTCATATCATATACATTTTACTTGCTACCAAAATTTCAGAGCCTAAGTTTCAATAAAATTGTTAACTTATTTCTCTACCTTTTACTTCTTGTAGATATCAGCGAGTTGAACCTTCCCAAAACATGTACCATAGCATTCCCCAATGGCAAGGACGATTTGATGAACTTTGAGGTTACAATCCGGCCCGATGAAGGATATTATGCGTGAGTAATATTTTCCTCAAGCCTTTTTGCTATTTAACATGAGTATCTAGTACTATGGGAAGCGTGAACCTCTTTTATCCCATGGAAGAAGATCCTGCCTGTAAACCGCTCACCTAAGCTTGGGTTTGTATACAATCATTAGAGACTACTAAGTACCCAATCTCGAACTGTAAGGGGTAATTCTGGTTAGCAACCCACATGGTATGGAGATGAAGAAAGCGAATGCCAATTCTAAGTTAATCTTGTTGCTCAAAAGTTATGTCTTCTTAGTATTGTTGTTGTTTAGAGTCAGTTCGGTGATGCCAGAACAATCTATGCACTAACAATGGCATAACTAAAATAAAATAGCTTGGCTTGAAAGGCAAATTCTTTGCATATCTTTTGCTGTTTGAGTGAACATTTAATATTTACTTCCCTAAGTTCTGCTCTTGGTTGCTTTGGACTTATTGATTTCTCAATGTGTACTACCTGTGTACACAGGTGGCATTGCCTTGGCGCTTTCTGAATTTAAGTAGAGAACGGTTATCTCTTACTGCACGAAATCAAGAGTTGTCTCCTGAGATCTTCATGCTTGGGTTTGAGATATTCATATGACTCCATAATCCAAAGAGCCAAAACAATAGCTGTTATTGTGTAGTCAGTTAATCTAGAATCCTGCTCTTCGTAATCTTTTGACTGCTAGATCTTCACTCTCTCCCATGCTCTTTTATTTATAGCAATGGCTCGTTTAGTTTATGAGATTCTAGCATGAATCTGGTGCTTCCACCCCATTCTTTTCATTTGGTTGGGCGTGGGAGTTTCGTCGTTTCAAGTGCTTAACTTGGTTGTTTTGCTGCAGAGGCGGTTCGTTTTTGTTCTCCTTCCAAGTTCCTTCTGTCTACCCTTACGAGGCACCAAAGGTCAAGAGTAAGACAAAGGTAAGTAAACACCCAAAAAAAAAAAACATGCTCAGTATTGCTCATTGTATGCAGTAGTAGTTTAGTAGTAATCTCATTTCTAACTTGCAGGTGTACCATCCTAATATTGATTTGGAAGGAAATGTCTGTCTCAACATTCTAAGGGAAGACTGGAAACCTGTTTTGAACGTAAACACCATAATATACGGACTGTTTCATCTGTTTACGGTATTGATCACTCTTTCGCAAGCGCATCCTTTGTCCTGTCTACTCATCATGTGTCCATATCCATCACAACTTGTTTCCTTGTTTGCAGCAACCCAATCATGAAGATCCCCTCAATCATGATGCAGCTGCAGTTTTAAGAGATAACCCTAAGTTGTTCGAAACCAACGTGAGGAGGGCAATGGCTGGCGGATATGTGGGGCAGAACTCTTTCACGCGCTGCATGCATTAGTGTTATTTGTTTAAGCACCACATCCATCAGTTGAAGGTTCACGCCTGTACATTTTGGTCACCACGCTTCTTTCCAGTGTGGCTGCAAGGCTTTGGTACTTTGTAATCAGGCAAGGCTGGCCGACCAGCCGGAAGGCCCATCTACATGCTCGTGCGACTTGGTGACATGCGTGTGGTATGGCCAGGGACTTCATATCTTTTTGTTGTTTAATGTCAATCATTGGATGGTGCTGGATTCTGAACTTAGTAATGTTACCTTGTGAACTTGTTTCTTTTACCATTCCGAGGGAAGAACGTATTTCGTGTCACCGTGTCTATAGGGTCAATTGTGTCTGTTTTATAAACTGTATGTTCTCCTGACAATCATTTTGCAGTGAAATATTATCCTAAAACGTTTGTTAGCATCAAAAGCCAATTAGGGAAAAAGATTTCATGATCAAAAGCCATGAAAAATATCGCTCTTATCTTGTGCTTGAGCATGAAACAGGAGATACGGATTGCATGAAAGCATTTCGCTGAGCCTAAGACCATTTGTTCTCGTGGCACCCGAGGGTTTGGGCGGGTTAAAGCTCTGGGAGGAGGTTACAGTTTTGATTCTGCCTTGTATATTGAAAAAAGCAGCACGAGTCTCTCAAGTTTAGCGACTTTTTTAACGTGAAAAGTAATTAGGTGCAGTGTTTAAGGTAACCCAATCTTGTGGCTTAGAATGTCATGTGATAATTCAGTTCCATATGTTACATGTCGGATAAGTCCTTCCTGAAATACCGTAAATTATGTAATCTTTTTCGTTTATTTGTTGGTTATGTGAACAACCCTGCGAAAACTTCGGGGGGGAGGGGGAACCAAAATGTGAAGTACAGATCTTAAATTATATTTATGTAAAAGTGAAACAATGTTACAATTAAACTGAAAAATGTTTCACACCATATACATACTGATATTTTGAGCAAACCATTAAATCCAAATGAATAAAAAATGAATGAGAAGACGTAATTATACTCCTGTCTTCAACAAAAAATTTTGAAAACGCAAGAACTCTTTCCTAACCTATCTAAAATCTATCGACATTGAAGAAGACTCGAGAAACAGAGCGATAGTTGTGGAAGGATATATATATATATATATATATATATATATATATATATATTATATGTAGATGCACAAGAATGTGGATGTCCCTGACCTTGTTTACTTGCTAAGGGATCGTGAAAACCTTTTGACTAGAGCAGCCATGTATTTGCCTTGATGCTCGGCAAGAGCCAGCTCAGTTTCACTTGGCTCCCTTGTGCCGTCGCCGGAGAAGACTCCGGCACCGTAAGGAGAGCCGCCTCTAATGGAGTCCATTTTGAACATTCCAGCACCAAAGGTGTAGCCAATAGGAACATAGATCATGCCGTGGTGTGCCAACTGAGTGATTGCTGTCAAACTGAAGCAAACGTATCTCGGCATTATTCTTGGGGTAAAAGATTCACTAAACACACGACTCTTCTTTAAAAATAAAAAATAAAAAATAAAAAAAATTAATAAACTAGCTGTTTTATGCAAAAATGTTATGGGACACCGTAGGAGATACAATGGATGGATCTCACAGAGGTGGTTCTCAATGTTGAGAACTGATTTGCATCTCTTTGTGGAGCTGAATAGAATTGCATTGACAGTCACAATTTTTCATACGCCACCGTTGAGCTTGATGGGTGCGGGTCATGGGTGTCCCGCACCCATCACAGGTGGAAAACGGGTCTCATCAACTGTCTTAATAAAGCTAATTATTTATGTATACTATACTATACCCCACTCACCAAACAGAAGAAATTCTAATTTGGAATCTTAAGTTGAAGTACAGACTGGACTGGCCAAAAGGATGATAGAATTATTGTGATTCAAGTATATATTCTTTCTTTGTCGGAAAAACCCTTTAGTTAAGATTAATTTTGTCATATTATAGAGCACAAAATTTTTGAAAATTTAAACAACTTTCAAAATTGAAATCTAAAACATAAAAATGATAAAATTAATGACCAAGGTAATTACAATCGAATTTGTAACAATATTTTAAAAAGATCGACTATTATAAGATAAATTAATAGTTCATGATTCTAAGATGTTTTAAACTTTGAGCACTGGGTGTTTACTAATGAGCAATTCAATTTGTAAAAAAAGAATTAAATTTCTGATTTAAATCTCATTGTTTACTTTTGTATTTAAGAATTAAATGACGTGCATTCCATCTAAAAATAAGGAATTAATTTCCTTGATAATAGAGAACTTGTCTCCCACCTATTACATATAAAATTAAATTACTTATCTTAAAAAATAAGAAATAACTAACTCTATACTAAATATACATTTATTCTTATTTAATTATTTTTTTTTATTGAAAGTTAATTTCGTAACTATAATAATAATATTCTCAATCTTTCTAATTTTTTAGAAAGTAAACAGCATAATAAAAATTTAATTTTTCAATTAAATAAATTTCTTGATAAATAATACACACTTTGATGTAATTCAGAAATTTAATTCTATGGCCTCGTTTGGTTCGCCGTTCCGAACCCAAAATTTTCATATCAGTTTTTGTCTTTTTCTGAAAAAGTTTTTTATCTTTTCTGAAAAAGTTTTTTGTCTTTTCTGAAAAGTCAACAAAAATTACTATTTAAACTTAAAATTTTCAACTCAAACCGTTTCACCAAACGGACCCTATATAATTTTAGGTTCTTTTTTCTTAGAATTAATTTTTTATTTTTAGAATTTAAAAGTGAAATTATTTTATTAATTCAGTGATAAAATATTGAATCAATCCATTTAAAATCACCTTAAAAGCAAAATAAAAAAGAAGAACGTGGCAGTCAAGTAAAAGAGATAAGGACTTACGCCGTGGTCTCCTGTCCACCGCCCTGCGTGCCGGTGCTGACGAAGAATCCGGCGGGGACGCCGGCGAGCCTCTGGAGCCGCCAGAGCTCCGCCGTGGAATCAAAGAACGCCTTCATCTGCGCTGCCATGGCCCCATACCTTGTCGGGAAGCCGAACAGCAGCCCGTCTGCCTCCGCCAGCTCCTCCGCCGCCGCCGAAATCTCCGTCACGTCGCCGTCCCTGCGCGGCGGCGGGACCCTCATCTGCGCCAAGACCTCCTCGGGAAGAGTCTCGGGGACTCTGTAGAGAAGCCCCTCCACGCCGTCGATGGAGTCCACGCCCTTCTTCACCCTCCTCGCCAGTATCTCCACGTGGCCGTACATGGAGTAGAACACGATCAAGATCTTCAGCTTCCTCGGCTGTTGTTGTTGTCGTTCTTCTTGGTCGGTGTTGTTTTCAACTGGGTCCGTCGTTTCTGGGTCTCGGAGATCTTGATGATCGGGAACGCCTAATGGCGGCCTCGTTTTGCTCAGGACACATCCTCCTCCTTTGCCCATTAATGGATTCCGATAAGGGTTTTTTTATGTTCTTCGTTTTTCCCTTCTGGTTATTGGGGTTTTGACTTTAGTCTTTGGATCTGTCTGTCTGAGCATCAATCATGGTTGGCATGTTTAAAAGAGTGTATACATATATATATATGTGTGTGTGTGTGTGTATGTGGAAACGACCTTATGTCAGTGGTTGACTGCTTAACTGTTAACCAAAAGAGGAGAGAGAAAGAGAGAGTTTTAGTGCGAGAGAGGCCATTTGAGAGTAAGTGTTAAAACCATGGCAATACAAAATGAAAATTATGAAAAATATGTGGCCGGACAATAAGAGATGGAGTTTTGAAAATATTTTAATTAAAATTTGAAAAAGTTTACGGACAGTAAAATACCGTCGGAAACATCCCAAACACCCTCCTAAGAATCCATATAATGTTTAGAAGATTCACTGTTAAGAGGAGACGAAACAACGAGAAAATGAAGACAGGAACTTTGTAGTGGTTTTTTAAAAAATGTGAAAATGCGTTCCTCTACATTTCCCTGTTACAAACTCAGCAATCCCTCACTCCCTTTGGGTGTGTCGAGTCAACTTTGATGCCGCTTTCAGGGGCAGCGCTGCTATGGCAGTGGTGGCGAGAGATGGTGGGCGGTCTACTCAGGCGAGCATTGTCTTTTAAGGTGATGCAAAGATCGTTATAGGCTCGTTGGGGTCAACAAGAATGTAGCTTATTGGAAGTTGGGAGTGTAATTTGGAAGACGTTTTGGAGGCCTCTAGACATTCCCAGTCATGCTCATTTTCATGGACTAGGAGGATCGGCAATGTCATCACTCATCAGGTATGTCGTCGGGCTCTAGTATCTCCCTTTCGCTCTATTGGGGTACCATTGGCTATCTCAAATAGCCATTTTGTTGAATGTTTGTAGCTTTTCTGCTTTGATTTCGTGGTCTGCTGACTTTTGTCTTGATCTCCCTATTCGGGATTTCTACGAGTCAGTTTTAACCGAAAAAAAAGAGTAAGATATAGCAACTCTGGAGATTTTTCCTCTTCTTTTCTTTGCTTGCAGTTTGGATCTTTTGTTCTTTTTTGGTTTTTACGGTATGTTTTTCTTCACAGCAAACGACAGGAACAAATCAATAACCTCAAAAGATTCACATTTCAATCTTAGAGAGAAAACAAACAACCTTCACAAACCTCTTAGCACGGATGAGAAAGTTCAATGCTTTTTACACAGTCAAAACAACAGCATATGTTTTTTTTTTTTCATCCTAGAGATTCGTGGGATACGAAAGCAACATTCCCCAACGGCTAAAACGCTGTGGAAAAACGGGGTTTGGTGCTCTTTCGTCTAGGAAACCAATGATGATGGGATAAGCAAGGTTCTCACTCATCACCCTTCCTTCAAGGAGCGATTTCTAGACCTTTTCAGCTCCCATGGTGGTAAGCAGCCCTTATAGTGGGAATGTAGAAACAAGGACGACATTGATACTTCTTTCTGGTTCATTGAGATCGATGAGAAGCAACTGAATGCAGTTCGTAGCCTCTTCTTCTCGTTGTCGTATCCTTGGGAATTGGGTTCGTGTCGCACCGTGGAAGCCTTGAGAGCCTCCGGGAGTATGCAGTTGCAGAAGGAACCTAAAAGGAATACAAGAATATGAACGAAGAATGAGTTACTTTAGCATTAAGATTACCAAATATGCTTTTTGTAGAATAAAATAGCAAACAGATTAACGGGAGATGGAAATGTTAGTCACGGGTGACTCTTGATGGATGTTAAAATGGATGTAGAACGAACGAAATTTAGCATAAAACTAAACCATAAACTTTTTGAGTCCTGACAGTTGATCACAGTCAAAAATAGCATTTGGAGCTGAAAATCCTAGACTCAAAGATGAACAGATCCAAGCAAAGACAAACCAACAAAGGGTGTGGAAGAGAGACAAATGTCACTTACCTATTCTTGCAAGTCGATTTACCCATTTGGGTACTCGTTTTCCTGTCAGCTTGTGACAGATATCCGCACAGAAATGGTTACAGTTCTTGACAATCAAGTGATATGTGTCACCATTGTAGTTTGCAGATTGGCGTTCCATAAACTCCCTAACCTGGAAAGGATCCAGGCATGTTGTGCCCATGAAAATGGACTTCCTAAACTTGAATCCAGGACATTGTCGAGGGTCAACTTCAAAGACACCACTTGTTGGGTAGTCGTGGGCTCCGAAGGCATATTCGACACCGTGAACTGTAAGCATACAAAGGATTATAAAAAGTCATTTGCTAAAGAGACATCACTTCATGGATACATATGCACGTTTTACGAGCTTTGACACTAACACCATCATTTGAAGTCCGGGAGACGAGGCAAACTAACAATGGTGTAGTGCTAATATATACAATCCCAGAGAAATGGTTACTATTATAACGCACTTAATTTGCCATTCGTCGTCAAGAAATATGTTCAGAAAAGATTTACAAGCCGAACCTTCAACCCCAGAATGAAAGATACCAATGCCTGCCCAGTAGACATAGCCATTTATAGGTGTCAAGTCATACACATTTAGATAGACAGGTGCATTCCCGGGACCATAGCCTGCCGACTTTACTTTCGGAAACATGCAAAAATGGGCAGCCGTTTTGCTTCTCAGACAAAGAGGCACGATAGAGTGCCAGCCATTCTTCGGTCCTGATTTCATGCTGAAGGCGAAACCAGGAATCAACGAGTGCCTAGTTCCGACCTGCTAATGTGACAGAAAATAAGAAACTGGGATGAGAAACATTTCGTACAATAGTTCAAACAAAAAGATTTTGGTCTTATGGCTCTGTTAGGAAGTCAAGTGATCTCTGTGTTTATCACTTCTATATCATGTCATGTAATATTTGGACACAAAAAATAGTTTTTCTGCCATTCCCTGGAAGTCGTATTTGACATACCACGATAGCACATGATTTTGGGACATAGAACATTCCTCCCATGATTTTAAACTTCTTCGAGAAGCTTAACTACACACAAAATCGACAATATTTAAAATGGTGGAAATGATTTTTCTTCAACATGATTAAGAGTTATGACCAGTGAACCATCAACATTTATATGATATTATTTTTTTTTTCTATTAACTCGAGTACCATGCAACACTGGCCGTAAGTAAAGTTCATAATGAATTCCAAACTCGCAGTCGGAAAACTTTAACATTCCGTGCATCTTTTCTAGCAATGAAAAACCTTATATTATCACATTTCACTCACTAGAAGTTTCCCAACACTCTTAAACCTCTGTTTTTGACAAAGCAGACTTTCTCATTGAAACTAGACGGTATTCCGATATTTACATTTGCTACCATTTACAGAACTGAATTCAATAAAAATCATTAAGTCAAGTGCCAAGATCAACACCCAAACCAGTGACATATCTATAGAAGATCATGAATTTCAATAATAATCTTTGTAGACAAAGAAGTCTACATGGGATCACATCTATAATAAACATTTTACTAGCCCTGAGGTAATGCATCCCTGGTTAGCATATGGATCCCTCATCAAGTGGATTGCCATTGTACCCCGCTCACCATGGCGAGATTGATCCGAATCCAAGAACTTATCGAGGAGAACGAGCAGCCTTACCACCTCACAAAACGACTGGCGGTAAACAATTTGGCATCTTGTTATCCACTTGCATTCCACTATACCAATTCCATGTTAAAAATCACAAGGAATCACCAGTCAACCATTGCGATTAGGCCGTCTTTAACTTAAATCCCGGATAAATTATTGGTGGTAACCTATGAATCAGATTTGGACAATTTCATATCTCACCAATTAGGCCCCGAGATGCCTATATTTTCAAGTATTCTATTTTTAACACATCCTAAAACAGTAGTAAAAGGAAGAAAAAGAACAGATGCACTCTTTCTAGTAGGAAAGAGAAGTAAAATGACGGTTAAAGTATGAAATCCACTAAGTGGGTAAGCTACATTTGCATAATAAAAAGAAACAAAATCTAGTCTACAAAAAAAAATAAATAAAAAAAAATAAAAAAAGCTGCTGAAAACCATTATGAAATAGTTATAAATATTTCAGAAGCAAGATATCAGATTTAACAAATAACCCAACAACAAAAAAGTAAGAAAAAGAAAGAAAGAGCTAAATGAGTTCTTTGCTGAGCCAAAAACAAATCTAGAAAACACCAAAACTAGAGAAAATAATCCGAACCCATTAGAGAAAAATGAAAAAGCTTTGAGACCCACTGACCTTTCCGGGAAAAAATGGCAAATGAGACCCATCAGAGAATGAAGAAAATGCATTGACCCAGATGCAAAGTAGCCATTTTCAGACTCAGGGAGAGCTTGAAAATGGAGTCTTTTTTGCGGTTTTATTAAGGGGTGGCAGAGCCAGAAACCCACACGTTGGTTTTGGTTGTCTTGTTTTTCTGACAAAAATGAAAGCTGGCGAAGAACAGAACAGAAGAGAAGTTACTGTCCTTTTTTCAAGCCCAATGAAGAAGAAAGAGAGTGAGAATAAAAATGGCAGAAAAAAGAAATAATAAAATATTCTGGAATTTTAGATAAAGCGAAAGCATGGAAAAGAAATCCTGTCTCTTGTTGTGACTCTTTTGACTGCCCTTTCCTTCTTATTTTCTTTTAAAGATTTTTGTAAATATTCATATGTTTTTAGCACATTTCTGTCACAAGGTTTGGTTGTAATTTACTCTTCTCAAGTAATGCAATAATGTTTGCTATTTATTTCTTGAAAATTTATATATATATATGTATATATAAATAAAGACACATATGGGGTTCTTACTTTAAGTCTTATTGGCGTTAATTAGAAGAGAAAAGTTATTACTTGGAAAAAGGCATGAGAAAATTGTAAGGTTTGTTAATATCTTTCTATAAAAAAACTTTAATTTTAGTTCTTAAATTAACTTTTTAATATTCTGATTAGTTATTAATTATTAGATTAATTATTTACGGAGCTACTTAAAGCAGAGTAGGGGAGGACACTCTTACTATTTTTTTTATTCTAAAGAAGCACTAAAAATTCATTATTATTTTTGTTTTGCCCCACTGACATGAAATATTTACATATATACTCTATTGAACTTTGCATTTTTATTTTTATTTCTCTAACTTCAAAACTAAATTAATATGTGTCCTGTTAAAGTAAAAGATTGATTTCGTCGCTAATAACATACAATATAAAACTACTATCTTATATGAAATAGATTGTTAAAAAATTAATCTATCAGCTCAAATTATTATTTTTTATTTTATTGTTATTTTATCTTGTATCTTATGGGTTTTCAAAACTTTGCAATTATTACAAGAGTAGGGGCTCGACCATATGTGTCTGATAAACTTAAAGTAAAGTTTTATCATGGAATCTAGAGAATTGTGAGAATGCTTCTGAAAATCCACATTACTTTCTAAAAACTTAAAAAAAAAAAAAAAAAAAAAAGTTCTCGAAATCCTAATAGAGGATTGCCATGTTGGCATAAGATGCCACCACCTACAAATATCTTTCGTTTTATTTCTTTCAGAGATTTGGACACAACATATTTAACAATGTGTGTTTTGATTTGTTTTGTCTCTTCCAACAAATACTAATTGTTTGTTTATGGCTTAAAAAATAACAAAAATACAAAAGCAACAACAAAATACTAGTTGTTTGTTCATTGGATGACGTGTGCTTGGATTTTGTGTAGTTAGGATGAAGTTTGACTAATTAATTATTGCTTATCAAATCAATAATTGCTACTGGTAATGAGAATGACACTTTAGCTCAAAAATAAAAAAATAAAAAAATAAAAACGAAATTGGCATTTGAATTTTGCACACAATCACACAATGGCATGAAACTTTTATTTTATTTTATTTCATTTTTTTTTGGCTGAAAACTCAAAACGGTATGAATCAAAATCCAAAAAAAAAAAAGTATGGTTTAAAAAAAAATCATCTTATTTAAATTTATCTATATAAAATTATATATTTTTAAAAATTAAATTATAAAACTGTATGAATAATAAAATTAAAAAAAAGATAAAAATTAAATTATAATTATAAGATTTAAATTTTAACACAAAATAAATCCTTAGACAAATATCAACCCTTCTATAGTGATGTAGTCCTTATATTTAAATATACATATAATATATTTACTAAAAAATAGTCACATCAATTTGATTTACAATATTTGCTGTAAATGATTTGTCTGTCTTTTTGGCTGGATATTCTTTGTCTGGAAAATAATTGGTTTATTCTAAAAAAAAAATTTAATTAATTAATTTATTTACTCTATACTTTTTCCGTATAAATTGTAAGCAATATGAATAGGTTTCTAAAAAGTAATATTAAGAAACGAAACGAAGAGGTAAGTTGGGATAGTTGTATAAAGAATGATTATATTTTTATCCGTTGAATATATAAAATGTGTTCATTAAACTTAATTTTTTAATCCTTATTACAATTTAATCCTTTTTTAAAATTATGGTAAATTCATTAAAAAAGGACACCCATATCTTATTAATCTTAATTTTCACAATTATGAATCCTAAATTTTCCTCAACCAAATTATCTCCCAAAACATATTTTTGAAAATTAAATGGGGGTATTTATCAATTTGATTGGTGCAAATATATGCACTCACTCTTATATTAACATACATAATTAACTTATGGTATTCTGTCAATTCATGATCAACATTTTTTTTTTAAATTTTTGAAATGATGTAAAAAATAAAAAAATAAAAAAGCTATGAAAACTTATCAAATAACTTAATCTAATGCCATTTTAATATCATGTGCCACAGCAAGACCATGTGCCCTCACATGCTTGTTATTACATAATACTTTGTTTAATCTTTTCATGGAAATTTCCCAGAACATAACTTATTCTCTAGTCTCTGCATATACTTTGATACTTTTGACATGACTTGATATGAACAAAATTAAATCATAGTTTAGAAAGAGTATCGTTGTTGCAAATATAATCTAACTGTATATCACATTCGATTTCATCACAAATTTTTATTCTCATACTTCTAGGCTTATTAAAAAAAAAATTTGAAGTATTGTTTTGCTACTTATTAACCTCATTCATAAATCCATACATATATATAAATATAATATATGATCAAATATCAAGGGAAAAGGGAAAGGATTTAAATGTCATAAATGTATATCATGGACCAAGACACTAAAGATCACCAAAGCACCACAGAAACACATGAGACATATCCGTACTTTATTCTTCTAGCCATAATTTGA
The DNA here is from genome assembly GCA_038430175.1 of Ficus hirta. NCBI lineage: Eukaryota > Viridiplantae > Streptophyta > Magnoliopsida > Rosales > Moraceae > Ficus > Ficus hirta. The sequence continues at coordinate 11,087,578 of CM076596.1, forward strand.
AATGGTTTTGAGCTAGCCAATAATGTATTTTAAATGTGTAAGCTTATTCTCTCCATGACTGTGTACATAAATATGTAAATTTCTTTTTTACATAAGTTAAATTATGAAAAAAGATAGTTCCTTTTTTCTAAGTGTTGAAAATAATCTTCACATCTCAAAACCCAAAAAAAAAAAAATATATATATATATTATGTTGTGTTTTTTTGTCGATCAAATATACAGTTATATTTGATCAAATCAAATATAACCGTGATAGAAAATTTAAAAAATTAAAAAACTAACTGTGGTAGAACCTTTTGACCCTCCCCATAATTGATACTTTCTTTATTTACCTGCTCAATTATTGCCAACTTTTGTGATGTTTTCCTCTTTTTCTTTTTCTTTTCTAGATTTAACTATGTATAATAGAAAATTCTTAAAAAAAAAAAGGCTTTCCAGTAATGTATTTATCTTGAATAATTTACATGTCAGTCCTTGAATTATTAATATTTTATCACTTTAATTCTTAAATTTTTAATTTTGATAAATTAATACCTAAACTTTTGTGTTTTTGGAAGTTCGGTTTCTTGACACTAAAAATTAATGAAGGGTCTAAGATTTAACAAATGTAATCATGTGTCAATTATTTGATAACATGAAATTTTACAAAAAATAGTTACACTTAGTACAAAAGGCCCTCTTTATAAATGTTAAAAATTAACAATTAAAAAAAAAACTTAAAACTAGATCTTTAATGTGATAAATTTTTAAAATTTTCTGTCTATAATGAGACATGTTTGTGATTATCTCCACTAAATGTTAAAAAAATCATTCGTTAATTTCGTGTTAGGGATCAAAACTATCAATAAATGCAAGTTCAACAATTAATTCATCAAAATAAAAATTTAAGGATCAAAATGACTAAATATTAGTAGTTCAGGAATTAGTAGAATTAATTAATTACCCAATATCTAAAATAATTTTCTTCTGGAACATGAAGAAAAGTTTGGAGTTTGGACCATTTGGTTAATAAAACATGTTCAATTAATTGAATACTTGCTTTCTTACCCAAAGGAAAAATAAAAAATAAAAAAATTAAACATGTTTAATGACAAATCGTTTTAGTTAGAAGCAATATAGATGGTTGAGATCGATTGTCCTTTGAAGACGTCTATTGTGAGTTGGCTTCACCTGATTTCTCTCTCTCTCTCTCTCTCACTAATTTGTTTTTATTATACTTATGTAATTAACCCTAATGTTTTACTTGTTTAATTAACATAGATAAATACATTACTTTTGTTACCGAAAGATAAGTCGATAATTAGTTCTATTAGATCCTAAACTATCCATAAATTATTTTAGTCTATAAAGTTTCAATTTTGACAAATTGGTCTTGAAATTTTATTTATTTATAATTTTCGTCCCTTATCTTTTAATAGTTCAAAATGTCTACAATATTTTTAAAATTTACGGAGATGATCACATTCCTGTGGCATTACAATAAAAAATTTTAAAGTAATTATTACATAAAGTTTAAAATGTTTAGTATTTAGTAGTTTTTAACATTAATAAAGAGGACTTTTTGCTGTTTTTTTTTTCTTTTTGAAATTGACTTTTTTGCAGTTAGTGTCATTATTTTTGTTAAATTTCATGTTATCATGTACATAAATTCAAGTAGATGAGTTAGCTTAAGGGACGAGACTATTACCAGATTCTTTTTTCAGTGAAAAAAAAAAAGAAAGAAAAAAAGAAACCTTTAGTTAATTTTAATATAAGTGATCGAAACTACTAAAATAAAATAAAAATTGAGGGACAAAATTAAGAATATAAGAAATTGGACTAATAATGCAAAAATTACCCATATAGAGAATATTTAACGGAAACCTACGTATTCTCACAGTACAGTGTACACCTCGGTTTCTGCGGGACCTCGACTTTCTTTCTTTTTGGCGCCAGAAAACACAGGTCTCTCTCTCTCTCTCTAGAATTTTCTTCAAAACTTCCGATTTCGGCCATTGATTTCTTGCGCTTTCCTAGTTATGGCTTTCAATCTGTTTGCTTTCCTTAGCTGTTTCAATTTTCATTTTACGAATTCGATAATCTTTCTGTAGTCTCTGCCGTTCTTGTGTTCTAAAAAAAAAAGGAATTGTTCTTTTCTTTTTGTAAATGAATTTGCCCCCAAATCTTTTTTTTTTTTTTGTTTAATAACATAATTTGTAATTCCAAAGCCGTCTTTTATAATCCTCTTGAAATCTTTGGCATTGGTTCGTATCTGAGAAATTTTTTTTTTCTGGGTTTCCAAATTGATCTAAATTTAGTTCAATATCTACTAATTAAAACTTAGCAGTCTGCTGATAGTGTAATTTTGTAATTTCACCTTTTCTTGTTATAGAAACCAATTTTTACACTACTTTTTCATTTTCTTTTCTTTTTTTTTTTGAATTTTTTGTTGGAACAATTTGTGCCCATCTCTCTCTTCTTGTAAAGTGAGTTCAAATTGGTGATGAACATTGATCAATACGACATATTTTTCTATATCTATATGTCTATATATAAATATATATATGTATATGTATATGCATATTTATATGTTTATGTATGCAAAAATCTAATTGGGTTTGTTTTTGGTCATAGTTATTGGGTTCAAGAAAAACAAGGTTGAGTTCATATGCCATTTCAGCTTAATGGCGACCCAAGAAGTAACTACAATGGATAATCCTTCCAAGCTAATGGCAGCTAAGGAAGCCAATGCACACGCGAACACTTTCAAATCGCGTGTTTTACCTCAGGTCTCTCTTTCTCTCTAAGATGTGTTTGTCTTTCTATAATCACTTGTCTGCTGACATATTTACATTGAGCTGTTTCCGGGGGTTAAGGTATCCAATTGTATTTTGGGTTTTTGTTTATAGTTAGTCAGGCTAAATTTTGACTAATGAGGTAATTTTTGGTCTTTCTAACAGGGTTCTCATCGTCTCAAGGCTGCTCCTGCTCAGTCTTCATCTTTTCCGTCCCGTGATGTTGTTTCTTCAAATTTGTATCCTTGGATGACAGGAGACAAGGTGATTTTTTACCTTACTATATGCGAGTTAATCCATTGATTTTCTTGCTTTATGTTGTGACAAATGTAAACTGAACCGCTTTCTCCTTTGGTGATTTTTTCATGAACAGTTGATGCAAGCATATGAAGAGGTGCCAACTGAATCTCTGGCACCATGTGATCAGGTGCAGCTCGATCGGTCTCTTGATGTTAGTATCGGAGCATAACTCATTTCCTTATTCTCGTTTACAGTCATTTGCTTTTCGCTTTTTTATGTTCGACACTAGATGTTGTTCCAAATACAGAGATTGTCTTAATTAGCAACAGAAATTTATCGTAATCTCATTTCTAAATCCTCAAAAATGGGCAGGGTTTCACTATTCCAGAAAAAGATGACAAAATTCTCAGAGAAAAGGACTTGGAGTCGGTGAAAAAATGCAAGGAAAGCCCGGGGAATGAAGAAGTTGTTGATAGTAGGCTGAGAAATGCTGATGATGTTGCTTCACCAAGGTCCTTGTTTTTATTATTCTCTTCTATGTTTTAACCCTTTTCTTTGTATAATAGTGTATTTTGCTAATCAGTTTGGCGAATTTCTTCAATCAGTGGTTCGAGGGGAATTGAGGGCTCATTTTCTGAAACTACTTATGCTAACCAAGTAATCCTCCAATTAATTTCCGTCGCTAATTAACCAACTGTCAACTGATATGTTATCCATATTTCACAAATATTATGAGTATCTTACCGTCTGCAGGACTTTTCTGCTAAGAGGCAAAGACTTGACCCAGCACTCTTAGATGGTCTGTCTCGAATCTCTCGTGTTTATTCGTTTATGTACCCAAATTCTACTATTTCATGACATAGTCTTTTGATGCTTCAACAGGTGCTGTTGCACAGAACGGTGAGTCTTTACATGATCCTGGTTTAAATACAGATATCCCCTTACAGGACCCTGAGACTAACATGCTTGAAACCAAGAACCTGAGATCGACCCTCGGTCGACATGGCACTAAATCGATAACAAAGGTAAATGCATTTGGAGCTTATAACTAGACAGTTTCTTACATGTATAATACAGTTCCTGTTCAATGACTTTCAACCGTAAAAACTTTTGCATGTTTCCTTTTTATAGTTCGTAGATATATCAACAACTTGCATGCACGATATGACCATTTTCTTTTGATCTCCTGATCCAATAGGAAAAATGTGGGGAGAAAAAAGAAAGGACCCTTGAGGAGAAAAAAGAAAGGATAAGGAAGTCTAAAAGGGAATCTGCTTTGAGAGCAAAACTGCGCAAACAGGTAAAATTTGGACATTTCTGAATCAATTGCTTAAAAGCAAAATTTAGGTTCCACACTTGAACAAGTTTAGGGCTTGAAATGGTTATGTTTTTGAAGTATACAAGGGAATATTTTTTTAGCAGCATGGAATTTTTCCCCGTTTCACTTTGTGACTGTAGAGTTGGGCGATAAAATTGGATGTGTTTACTTAAATGACTGGCTAAGATTAGTTGTTTTCATTGATGGTTTTCTTTTAATTTTTCTTGATTACTTTTGTTGTTTGCATGATATGGATTTTGGATTTCTTCTTGCCTTGACAGGAAGAAAACGAATCGCTCCAAGAAAGTGTGGCAGAGCTGAAGAGGGAGAATTCGAGGCTCTTGAAGCAGTTCAAGCGGATTCCCAAGGAATGTGAGAAAATCAGCAAAGAAAATAATTCCTTAATGGTAACCTACTAATTATGCTATCATTTCTATTAATCTGGTTTATGCTGTAAGTTTTTCATTTTTGTTATTTTTTTTGCCTTCATGTTTGTGTTCTGTGAAGAAGCTAAATTTACAAAATTGATTTGGCAATTGAACAGAAAGAGATAGAGGAGACACACGGTCCAGATGCAATTTCGGATCTAAGAGCTAGAAATCCTAATCAGCAAAGCAACGGCGACGGGGAAGGAACTTCAAGTGATAACTCTACTGAGGATCAGAACAGAGAGATGCATCAATAAGCCTCTCTGACAGTAATCTAAACGTCTTTCTACGAGAGCCGTTTTGCTCTATTTGCAGGATTTTCTTGTTAATTCCATGAGATGTTTGAAAGATACAGGATTATACCAACCAATAACGAGAAATAAAAGGCAGGCTGCCATTTTCAAAGCTTTACATACTAGAATAAAATGTTAATATCTTGATAATTTCGATGCATCAGTAGAAAGATTAGTTTGGAAAAGATTAGCAGAAGAGCAAAATGGCATGAAATTTTTCTGTAGTACAGAACAGTGTTTATCAGACAACTTAAAGTACATGTATTCTTTGGTATGTTTCTCGTGAATCGAAATGCTTCCAGTCAACACAAACAAGCCTTACCAATCTGAACCGACGGGGAAAGGTTTCAGAGCATCCTGATTCCCATTGACATAGTATTCCACGACTGCTCTCATTCGTGGAAGCTTATCAGGGTGGTAATTCACATGAACGATCACCGGCTTGAGCTTGCTCAGTCGAGCATCTTGTCTCACAGTCTTGAAGAGCACCTTGCTGTTCATAAAAAGATAGAAATCCATGGTTCTCCGCGAAGCATGAAGCCCTTCATAGCCGTTGTGCGAAGGAAAAAACAGCTCCTCATTGAAAACTGCCTGGTCCCAAGAGTTTGCTTCCCTCGAAAGGCGACCACCCACACGATCCAAAAGTTCGATAGAAGGAATTGTTGGCCTGATGTAGAAGAAACCAGAGTTAAAAACCCACATTCGCATAGTATGAGCAAAACGAGCCCATCCCATAGCAGGATCATTAAAGACATCATCAAATCCGTAAGCTGTTCTATTATCATGACCATCGGTCATGGATTCCACATCCGAATCACGATGAAGATGGTCAAATGGGTTCTGCAAGTAAACAATGTCAACATCCGAGAGAAGAACACTATATCCTAGTTGCAAAAACTCCCTCAGAACACGAAACTTCAAACCCGAGACCGCGTGGTTTCCTCCAGTTCTCGCAACTGTATCGATGCCTTCGTCTGGATCTCTCTCGTAGAATGGAACGTTCTTCGACTTGCATAACTTGGCGATTTCGTGATCCAAAGCAACAACCAGATAATTGGGTATGCCCACTCTCTTAATATTGGAAAACCAAACCTCCAACATCTCCTTTACGTTCGAGTTTGCTAATGCAACTATGAGCTCTCCATTAACAGCAACTTTTTCCAAGATCTTTGCCAATCTCGGATTTACAGACTCATCGGGGACGACAGTTGGGTTAGTTCTTAAGCCCTTGACAGTGCCAAATGCCCCCACTTTCTTCTGAACATCCAATATTTGAACCTGCTTCTGAACCTGATCCTTCTCTTGCTCCACCAACCGAAGCTTTTCGGTCAATTCCCTAACCTGCACTTTTAAATCCTTGTTCTTCTCAAACGCTACCATGTACTCTGTCTTCAACATATTTATCCTCCCCGATGATTCACACGGGGTCGAACCAACCTATCGTACAAACAACTCAAAATTTAAGTACCATCTTTTTGTTAACCTCAAATTAGTCCTTAATCTCAAAAATTGTTCTCTCAAAGTCATTGTGAACACCCAAAAGATCCAACAAATATTTCAACTTGTAAGATTATTAATCAGAAAGTTGAAGAATTTTGGGATCGGAGTCTTGGACTCGTGTCAAATTAAGAAAAGTAGGACAATGTAACAGAAACCGATGAAAATTTGACGGTTCATAACTATGTTATATTGGTAGAGTACTTCTTTTGTACCATTAGATAAAATACTTCCTAACTGTTCTATGTATCCAATTCAATAAATAACAAGAAACAAGGAATCAAATGAGATTATATGAATCTCTGAAAAAACCAGACATAATCTTTAACTAAACTGCATAAGCATGAAAAGCAGACAAACCAGTAGAGTACAAAACCATTAAATAGAAGGTATCAAATTTAAACTCACTTTGGAATTAAAGAACCAAAATCAAAACCATATTCATCTTAGTGAAAGAAAATAAACAGATCAAACTTCAGATTCAGAGTCAACCCACCAAAAGAAAAAGTCAACAGACATACTTTCTACATAAAAAAATTTCATTTTTTAAGAAACTGGGTCATAAATAACAAATTCAAAACACCAAAAAAAGGAAAAAAAAAAAGAAAAAAGAAAAAAGAAAAGAATGGAACCTGGGAAAGGGCGTTGGAGAGGCGGCGATTGAGGGAGGGAGAGAAGGAAGAGGAGAGGAAGTGGCCATTGGGGAAGAAGAAGGTGAGGACGCAGCCGAAGAAGACTCCGATGGCCATGGCGATTATGATCCTCGATTTATACACAGACTGCGAATTCTCCCTCATCAGCGCTCCTTCTCTCCGTCCCGCCATGGCTTCTCTCGCTTCTCCTCCGTCCTCTTCACCTTCGCATTCACACGTTACACCACACCCCACCTAGAGAGAGAGAGATTGGGAAGAAGATAATACTGGGTTCGATTCTTTGCTTCTCCGCTCTTTTTGCACTTTGGGTATCAGCAGATTTTAGAGAGAGAGAGAGAGAGAGAGAGAGAGAGATGGAAAGTTTGGCTAGTTCAGACTTTTTCTTTTTCCCGGTTTGAAGAAGAGTTCTCGCCTCTGGTCAGTAGTAATTAGTGCAGGAAAGATAAACGAGTGTCTGTCTGAAAAATTTACAACCAACACACGATGTAAAATTAATTATCACGAATCGGACGGGTAAAAATATAATCAAAATCATTTAGATCATCGCTTTTACTGATAGGATAAATATATATATATATATATATATATAATGTCATTGTTATTTAAACTTTATCTTTTAACAACTTACATCTTATGCTACGTTTGGTAATAAAATTTAATTCAAACTAAATTATACTTTTTCATCTTAATTTTTATCTTTTTTTGAAAAGTCAACAAAGTTTATAACTTATTTTTAAAAAGTCAACTCAACTCAAATTTAAAAATTTCAACTCAACTCAAACTCAATTCATTCACCAAACGGACACATAGAATTTTAATTTTTACAAATTAACTCTGAATTTTCTAAATGTGTTACATTTTATTTTTGCATTACATTAAAAATTTAAATTTGGACTTTCAAAACAAAAAAAAAAAAATTTATTTGGTAGAATTGCATTAAAGTTTACATTAGATTTAGAAATGAAGTTTTTTATTTTCACACGAGATGTACGTAGACTTTTCATGACAAATTTAACATGAAGTTTAGTGAAATGAGGTACATTATAATAATTTAGAAAGTTTGAGAAGTAAACTACTAAAATTTAATAAAAATTTGAAAAAAAAGTTGTTAAAAGATAACAGTTTTGAAAAGTAACAATACTAAACGTCTTTATAAAAATAAGAGATTCTACCGTAACACTTTTCTTATTTTATTAAGGGGATTTAAGATATTAAAGATGCTTAATTACACACCATGGTACCTATTTACTAATAAAATAATGTTAATCATTCTTCATTAGTTAGCATATTCCCTAGCATAGTTCAGAACGGACATCTCAATTGTAATAACTTCTTGCTAGGACACCAACCGGTTCAGATCCAACAATGTCAATGAATGAGAGGGAAAATAATTCAGTAGAAAACAAAGTTTTTTCTTAAAAAAAAAAAGATGTTTTCGAAAGAGAAAAATAAATTAAAGCAGTAGGTAAACAATCGACCTTTTTTTTTCATAGGGAAAAAAATAAAGATAGAAAACGCTGAAGTACCTTGGATCCCATTTAAGCCACATTTGACTTGGTAAATTAGAGAGAAGAATAATAACTCAAGTTAGGTATAATTATGGCTATTATTGAGTACCTAAAATAATTAGATTCAATTATTTCGTAATTATTATTATTATTATTATTTTGCTCCTAGTGAATACGAACCTCAACAATTAAAAAAAAAAATAGTGGGGTCATTGTTACATAAAAATAGAAAATTATGTGAAAAGCTATGTTTTGAATATCTCCTTATAATTTTGTACACTTTAATATTAAAATCGATAATGTTGGTATAATAAAATGATAAAATTATCAACTTTAATATTATACTAGGTATAAATATAAGAATGTGTCAAATTTATACATTTTTGCATATAACCGGCATAAAAAGGGCTTGGCTCAACGCATTTTTAATATTTTTTAGCCAAAAAAAAAAGAAAAAAATAAATTTGCGTCATTGTTTAAAACTTTTGCACCTCAAAATTCAGAATGGAAAAGTGTATGCAATTAGCTCGTCATATTATAAGAACAGATAATGATTTGAAGTTGGTTACCCGTTAGAATTAGCTTAACGGGTGAGGAAAAAAGTGGGAATCCTCATATTCAAAATCCGAAAAAGTTTTTTTCTTGAAAAGCTGGAAGCATCAATATATATATAAAAAAAAAAAATTCAAGTTGTTCTATGTCAATGCCTATGAGTTGTAGCAGGCATCAAACGACATAAAAATAGCATACTCTCTCACCACTGTATCTGATCTGAATAAGTGAAAAATAAGCATCAAAACCAAACAACGTGAAGAAACATCAACAACTTTGTATATGATATATGCGTGTTTGTTACATGGGATTAGGACTAGGACTAGGATTATTTATCCTAGTCTTATGTTTGGTGGCAAAATTGGATTGGATAACTCATCCAAAAGTTAAAAAATAATCCCACTCCCTTGGGATAAGCCCTCGAAAAACCATTGGTTTATCAATCCCGTGAATTGGATTATAATAAAATATTGTACAACCGGTGTCCCTTCATCCAAACCCACACACACCTAGACGCTGCCTCCACCGAGATCCTCCATTGCTGCAGCCTCAATCTTCTTCTTCTTCTTCTTCTTTTCTTTCTTTTTTTTTTATTTCTTTTATTTTTTTTATAAGAATGGTAATATATACATTTTTTTGAGATAATATTGGATTTAAGTTTTAATCTTGTTATAAACGTTATTATTAGGATGAATTAATATATAAAATTAACTCAATCAAAATAATTTTATAATAATATTGAATTTAGTCAAGTTTGATGATTTATCAAATATTAGATTGCTTTTCCAATTATCTTATCCGATAGTTTATCAAACACAGGATAGAATTGAACATACTCCAATCCAGTCCTATCCAAATCTCTTAGTCCAATCCGGTGTACCAAACATGGCCTCATGCTCTATATATATGTACAGACCCTTAAGCTATTAAAATACCTATACCATAAGGAAGAAAAAGAAAAAGAAAAAGAAATAAAGGGCTAAAACTATCCAATTGCAATCTTTGAAAACACAGTTCTAGGGAGAAAGCATCAGTCTTCTTTATCTGATTCCGAGTTCTGAGTTTGTCTCGAGGGCCCGTCCATGGCACCGTTTGCTTGCCGTTGCACCGGGTGTATAAAATCCTTAACCACTCCGTTTGCTGATTAAGAAGACAGGAAAATAATAGATTAAGTACTCATGAGAAAATAAACTAATAATGCGTTAACGCTCTGAATGCCTAGCATTGTGATTTAGAATCACGATGAAGAGTAAATTGAACTCTTAAATCATGATTAGTAAGGAGTGTTACACCTAGAGCAGAGTCCAAATGGGTCCTAAAGCATACCGTAATCGAGAGTCTTCGTTAAAACAGTCTTTGCAAACTGTAGTTCTGCTCCGTATGCGCTGACAAAATTACTCTGTAGAGTTCAGAAATGATTCAGGCCTCTAAAACTTGCACCACGTGAAGGTTTAGTTTCAAGCAAAAGGGGAAATAAAATGTTAAATTTAAGTCTTCGGATCTCAACAGTGTAGGAGTAGAGCTCAATAAATGAGAATTTCATCCTACCAATGACTTTTCCAACTCACATAGTTCAAGAAAAAGATGACCACAATTGACTAAAAAATTTAAATAAAACGATAGACTTGTTTACCGTTTCGCGATATATAAACTCCACAATTTGATCCAATCTTGCTTGACGTCTCATTAAGAATGGACGCAAATGGCTCATATACAAATGCCTTGCCCCCTGTTCAACAGCAGGCAAATCATCATCGGAGCTACTTTTTTATTGGACTTGGTGTTTATTTTTCAATTGTATTTGTTATTCCTCTTCTTTTCAACTAATTGTAGTAACTAATAATACTTGAAAAACCTTATCAAATATAGAATGAGAGATCTTGAGTGCACTAGAGTAGTTCTCGTAAAAACTAAAAGGATCGATTATAGACACAAGTAATAATGAATAAACTCCTAAAAAAGCAATGTAAAAGCTTACATTGGTTGATGGAAGTTGTAACCAAACAAGAAATGCAAACTTCGCATGATAGTAGAGTGGAAACCTGATGAAAATATGTTCTTCGTTAGATTGCGAAACCTCATTGGTAAAGCAGAAAAAGTAAACTTCCATAGGTGTACTGCTAGTCAATGATTAAAAGTAGCCATGATGTCATTAGAACCGCGTGGACATGGAAATGGTACCAGGAGAGAATTTTGTCTGTAAACACTTCCGCAAGACTGAAAGATCCAAAAGCTGCAAGTTACACGAGAGGTCAAGAGAAAACAGGAACTAGACATGGAAATGAAAAATGGTGAACCAATGGGCCACAACAACTAAAACTAATTTCTTGGAAGAGAAAAATGACCGTGTGGGCATGCATCTCCGTACATGATTGCAAATCCATTCGAATACTTATGCATTTCTATCTGGTATATTCAGTTTGCTTTACTTATGCTCTTGAAATAATCAACTTTTTCCTTCGTCTACAGTCATGACATCATGAGCTTACGGCTAATTATAAGATGAATTAATACAACTGGAAATAATCGAAACTTATCAACAATGTAGCCGTGTTTAATTTTCTTGGCAGGGAAAACTTACGAGATGAATCATCAAGGTGTTAAACTACCAAGAGCATCACTGACCTGCCCAATAAATGAGCCATCGTTGTTCCTCATTTTGATCTTTCTTCTCAATAGCTTTGAACGTTGAGTAAACAGGTAAAGCAATTCCCACAGAACAACTGCAACAAAATCACTAATTTAACATCCCATGTAAAATGAAGTACCTAGTTTTACCTTGACATTTCTGGATAAGATAAAAAGTAATTAGAAAAAGACTTTACATTGCAATTGAGACATTATAGAATGGGTTATCACAAATAGCCCCTGAATTATACTCTTAACATTAGAGTTGGTCCCTAATTTTTAGTTTTATACATCATACTACCTCGAACTTTTATATTTAAAAAAAAAAAAAAAAGAGGGTAAAAAACTTAACAAAATTAAACACTTTCGGATTCGATTCAGGTACAATTTCCTTCCAAAATATATTTGATAATGATTTTACTTATAAATAAATCTCACGTGATCATAACGCATTCAATGTCTGGATAATTTTTTACAGAACTTTGACAAAGGTAACCTTTGACGTAACAAAAGAAAAGTTCAGGGGAGTGTGATAAGTTAGAGACTAACATAAGACAAGGTGAATAATTCAAAGGCTATTGATGAAAAACCATTATAGAATATAAGCTAAACCCATCTTTATATCCTTCTGAACAGAGCTAAAATGTCAACAAAAAGTAATGTTACTATACCAAGAAAAGCTATTATATTCCTTATCACAAATCAAAAGGCAAGCTACCCCATAGCATGGAGCAAAAGGTCATCTTGGCCACTACTCTACTACTTCATTATCTTCAAACTTCAAAGCTATCAATCAACTCATATCTTATGTCGGGTGTGTGGCGCCTAATTATCGTCCTAATGCATAATTAACACGTGGACTGAATTGAGTCTAAGAGGCATGAGGCGTGTGATTCTCTTGTAATCTGCTTACGGCGTGAACCATTACAGCGGTACTTTCACGTGGAAGGTGAACCATTATAAATTTTGCGCGTGCTTGCTAGCATTTCTTTTTATATTATTGATCTTATTAATAAAGATTAAGGTGTTTGATCTATAACACTCTTCTTCTGCGATTTTTACACCTATTAATTATTAGTAAGCATCCATATGTAGCAAAACAGGCCAAAGGTAACACAAATAATCTTTCAGATAAGCTAAACCTACGTGGCCAAAAATTAAAATTGAAAAAAAAAAAAAAAAAAACAGAGAAAAGATAAATTAGGAATTTTTGTTTTTTTTGAATGAAAAACTTACCAAGCTGTACGGACAACAATGTTGGAATTAAGAGGGCTAAGCAGCAATTGCAATCCCATCTGAATTTACCACCAAAAAATAAAAAGGAAAAAGGAAAAAGAGGGAAAAATCAGTAATCTGCTTACCATTGATCCATCCAGAAATAAAAAGTTAGAGAGAGAGAGAGAGAGAGAGAGAGAGACCTCAGTTGGGACAGCCATGAAAACGAAAACGAAGGAAAAATCAGGGGTTGAAACTTGGGGGGGGGGGGGGGGGGGGGGGGGTGTTGTTAGATTTCTGGAATTTCACTGAAGATTTTGATTTGTGAAGCGGACTTTGAATGCGTTTTCATTGTTCTACAGAGTGGGAACGAAAAAGGAAAAAGAATTTGGCCTAATAAAATCAAACGAATAATATAGTATTCTTTTTCCAAATTTAATTTCCACATCATTTTCATTTAGTTAAAAAGTGTGTCAGAGTTTTTCATTAATAAAAACAAGGGCCTTCTACTTTTCTAAATTGTGTTTTCGGAGACGAAAATAAAACAAATCTTATTTTCAGAGAACATATGTATACTGTTTAACAATTGTTTTATAAAATAGTTTTATACAAAATTTTAAAAAAAATATGATGGAGTTTTTAAAACATTTTTTTAATGATTATTAAGGTTTCACTTGGCGTTTCAGTTTAATTAGAGTTAAACTGTAATTTTTTATATTAATTTTTACATTTTTATGAAAAGTTAACAAAATTTATAATTAAATTTTGAAAAATCAACAAATTTCAACTGAAAAATTTCATCTCTAACTGACGAACCAAACACAAACTGAATCTCAAAAGCCAATTTCAATCCTAACATTCAAATATGACCTCAACCTTAGTCTCAAAATCTGATCCCGGAATTGGTCCTGATCCTAGTCCATTCTCGAATCTCAACCCCTATCTCGGTTCCATATCAAGTATTTGTCTATGCATAAAATCTACATCTATATATACTTTTATTAAAAAGAAAAGTCATAATAAAAATTGTTTTTAAAAAACAATGAAATTGCCTTTTGAAATAAAATCATAAAAATTTATACTTGTAAAAGCAGGAAACTGTTTTGAAATGCATGGTCAAATAGGACAAAAAATAAATAAGAGTTTTCTGAATTTTAATTTCATTGGCCAAAATAAAATTCTTTACTTTAAAAATTATTGATGTCACCTAATTTTTTTTTTTTCTTTCTTAGAGCCTCTCCAACCCTTCACTAAAATAGAGTTTTTCACCATTTTAAAGTATGGGAAGCTCTCCAACCCATACTCTAAATGGAACTCTAAATATAGAGTATGAATAGTATACTTCATATTTGAAGTATCACTATTCATACTCTAAATTACTTTTTCTTTTTTTTTTAATTAAATTTTAAATTAATATTTAGATAAAAATAAAAATTATAAAGTTACCCTTAACTTAATATTTAGATAAAAAAAATGTGTTACATGATATAATGACTGCATGTATCATTATGCATAACATGATCGTAGAGGATGAACGTGGTTTAGATGCACCAATTAAAGATGCAAATGAAGCACCTACTCCACTTGTTGAAATGGTTGTTGATGAAAATACTCAATTTCAACAATTTCTGGCTCGACATAGACAGATCAAGGATAAACAAGCTTATATCGCGCTTCGAAATGCATTGATCGATCATTTATGGGAAATATATACTAATTCAGAAGCCTAGGGACAAATGTCATGTAATTTTAAGTTTTTTTTTTTTAAATATTGAATGTCAGTTTGTTTCCTTTTTTTTTTTTTTGTGTGGAATTAAGAAAATCATGTAGTTTTTTTTTCACTCAATATTAAGTTGTTTTTTATAATCGCACTAAATTTATAGTGTTTTGGTTATTTGATATAACTTTCTATTTTTAAAGATTATTCTAAAAAATAAAAATAATCAACGGATTAATAAGTTAAAAAGATTGTATGGGGGCATAATTTGTAAAATACAAAGATTATAGGGAATAAATATAAAATAATATCTAAATGATTATAAAAAAGAATATAAATAGAATATTCCTTTTAGAGTATGATATAGAGTAAATGGGTTGGAGATGAAATAGTATTTGAAGTGACAGATACTCTATTTTAGAGTTTCTGTACTCTAAAATAGAGTAAATGGGTTGGAGATGGCCTTAAGTAGAGGATTTGAACTCTTCACTTTATGATAGAATTAAGTATATAATTACCGCTAAAATTTTTTAATGCCTTGGTTAAATGTATCTTATAATATTTTAAAATTAGTAGTTTTGGAGATAACAATACCAATTATATATATATTTTTTTTCCAAAATGTGCAAATATAGTATTACAGGTATTACTTTACAATAATTCTGAGTTCACTGTATTGAGTTTGTTCTTAGTTATAGGAAAAGTGTGAAATTCCCGGACAATTTTAAGGTAAAATGATGATGATTATTACCCAGAGACGTTAGCATTTCTCTCCCTAACATTAATACAAAGTATACCAAGTACATTAAAAACCCAAAAAAAAAAACCCAAAAAAAAAACCCAAAAAACAAACAGGCCAATTTTTTGCGTTCTCAATGTGACATATTAAAACAATTTCTATATCGTTCTAAAGAACATGATTTCTTGGATCTAGGATGAAAGCAATCTGAACTTATAGCAGTTTTGAACAGCTGAACTTTGTAAAATTCAGAGTACTGATTCATGGCACACCACTTTTGCTGCGGAGTAAACCAATCTTGCATCATCTGCAAAAAAAAGAATGAACGTCAATAGCGATTTCGAAGTGTTTACGTCAGATCATAGAGTCTCTATTTTTCTTATAGCCCAAAGAGAGCCGGTTAGTTCGGCTGCTTAAATGAAAATTTACAAGAAAAAGAAAAAAGTCGAAGTTCATCCACCGCAATTTAACTACTGCTTTGAGATGTTTGTTTTAACTATTTAACACCTCAAGAATCGAACTAGTTTTATTTACAATAACACGAGTTCATAGAAATAAACATGGTGGAGATGATCTTAAACCAGACTCAAGTCCCATTAGTTTTACCCTCCCTCCCAAAAGCTTAAGCCGTTGGCAGATGGGACAACATTGGCTTTATATTCAAAAAGTTCCTCTCTAAGAAAAGGTGTTATTTATGGAGCAAGGGCGAGTTGACATAAATCTTCGAAAAAATATTACTTCAAACTCATACCTGCAATTGTAGCAAAATCGAAAACATGAGGGACATTAGTCTCTGCCTCAACAGCAGCTTTTGAAGCTGCAATACCAACTGCCACACCTTGCATAATGTCCAGACCGGCACAAATAGAAGAAAGTGTCACACCAACTAAGCAATCACCGGCTCCTGTAAGCCTCACAACAGTTGCAGGAAGAGCGGGAAAATGCATGGCAAATAGAAGAGAATTGAACTCGAACTTGGTAGAATTGGGGCCCCAATATGACGGACAGGCTGCAGTCACAGTTTTGTATAACTGTCTATTCAAATAATTTCTTTTGATTCCTTCATCAATGGTTCTCAATGATCTTGGACCTCCTTTAGAGCATAAGAACACTCCGTTTGATCCAAGGGTCACAATAACGATTTTGATACCATTTTCGAGCAGAACCTGGATTGCAGGTTTTAGCATTTGGAACAAAGATTCGATTGAACACTTATCCTTTTGACTTGGAGAATAGGAAAACGAGTTTCCGGCGGATAAAGCATTTGCCATAGCAATAAGCTCATCTTCATTAGGAGAAGCAAATGTCACCTGTTTGGAAAGACACCGAGAGCCATTTTCTCCATTATATCCGTAAAATGCAAATAACTGTTTCACGACTACCATATCCTCGAGAGTCAAGAATACTATATAGAAACAGTGCAACTGTGAAAATTGTAACACTCACATACTTGGCAACTGACACAATTCTTCTAGATTTTGCAACTGAAACAGGTTCGAACCACACTGGAATCTTAGACACTGCCGCAACTGAAAATTGAGAAGAACCAAGAATAGCATATAAATAAGAGAAAAGTGAACAAAAACTGCGGCTGAAACTAAAGAAAGACTATTGAAGAGAAACCGCAGAAGTACTCTGGCAAGAAGCTTCGAGAGCTTGAAGGGTCAGATTTGCATCAACCATCAACACAGAGGCAGAATGTATATTCCTCTTGAATTTCTGGATCCACTTGGGTGTAAGAAATTTTTCCTAATGCCAGTTTCACCATATAAAAATTAAAGTATGCGGCAAGTTAAGCCAATCCCGTGAAGAAAGAACTTGATCTACCAAAATAGCAACTTACAATAGCTTCCACACTCGCAACTCCAGCTGCCAACTCCCCATTGTCATCAAATATATTGCTTACAACGGCAGTGTTGATATCTTGCTGCCGCAGAATTCCTACTCAAAAAACCATTCTTCCAAATAAATAGACTAGTACATGTTGTAATACCGACTTGCGGAAAAAATTGCAGATTCTAGTGTCACAGCCGAGTCAAATTTAGTACTAACAAATAAAGGGTCATCAAAATGGCTCAAATTTCTCAAGTAGAGATGAAAATACTTTTCATTGCGAGAAAATTTTAGAACTTGGAGTATTAAAGTTGGCGTTATCAACAGATAAAAGTCTCAATAGTCAAAAGGTACATTTGCAAACCTTCTGTAGATAGCTCAGCAGATTTCCAGTGTTCTAACAATAAATTTCCTGGGCAAGGAGAAAATATATTGTCAGTTTCGGTGGCACCAAGAAACTCTACTTGGTTATGCAACTCTGATAACGTCCACCAGGAGAATTTGGTGTGAATAACAGTATAAACGCATATCAGCTCCTCATAAACATTAAATAATAATATCAACAACTGATTTGGGCTACGAAACTTCCCTATTTTGGGAGAATTGATCCTGAAATGATAAACTCAAATCCTTGCACTTAAAAAATACTCTGAACCAAGTATTTAAATATTTCTTTCAGGTACAAGTACCTTGTTTGTTAACTAGAATCCTAATATGATAGTACGCACAATTTTGGAAACTACCAAAATTCATAGAGACGAAAATTACCTGCCATGTCAAGACCCACAGCACTAATCATGAAAGGTTTTGTTCCAAGCTTTGACATGCACTCGGCAACATTTCTTGCCACACCACCTAGTACATAATTTACCTGAACAAGTCTCCTAATGTAAGCATAGGCAAAATCTCTAACAAAGCAAGTACTTTACGGGTTTTCTCATTTAACTCCCTCAGGCCTCTAGCACTAGACCTAAAGGAAGTTCCACATCAATTCATGCAAAAACTTGAAGCTACAATCAAGAGAAGTCAGCTGCTTGTGGGCTAATGGAAACTCTACAAAATGTGAAAAATACTTATCACACTCAAAGGATTTTCAGCCAGCTAAAAAAGTTACGGCACAGTTACAAAAATCCACATATGTTTTTATCAAAATGTTGCATCCCAATGATGTCCTCACCTTTTAAAAATCGTGTTAATGCTAAATTTGAGACATCTACGGGATTGGGTTTCCATCTTAAAAGGTCAACATGTTAAGTGGATTGGCCCAATATCCTTATGTGTCTATTATTGTCGTTGTGTTTTTACGATATAGTACTCGGGTTTCTTTATACCCTTAACACTTAAAACCTTCTAGAGGGGATTTTTCTTAACAAAATTTCTCAAGGAGGTCGTTAACACCGATTTATAAAATATGGGGGATAGGTGTAGCATTTCAATAATACACAAAGGGAGGTTTTTGTTATTAACTTTTCCATTAATAAACTAAAATTATCCAAATGGGCAATTGTCAAATCATTCCAATAATGAAAAATATAAAGCCACAACTAACTTTCCCATTGGCTTGGACTTCTTTAACAAAATTGGGCTAATCTCGCCATGTTTGTAGGCTGTAGAATCACAAACTACATTAAAGAAACAAGAACAAATGTTGCATTTATAACTAAAAAAATATGAAAAACAAAAACGAAAATAATGGGAAATTGAAAAGGGTGAGAAAAGAAGATACTTTGCCAGGAGTAGTGGATCGAGAAGTTGGGGAGATTGAAGGAGTAGCATGAATGTCCAACACCATACCCCCTATTATCACAGCCTCTGATTCCAAATTTCTCAACTGCTCACCTCTTACTAACTCCTTTCATACAACATAAGTTTCCCAAATACATAGAATCAGCACAATATATACACATACATATACATATATACATTACATATATCCCAGCAAACTGAAAATTGTTTTTATTAAAATAAGCTCACCGGTTGAAGAAGAAGATGGTGGGGGTTGTTATGTGGCAGAGAAAGGTGGCGAGAGATACAAGCCAATCTTCTCCGAGCACTGCTCTGACTCTCCTCCATTGTCGCTTTGTTTCTTCCCGACATTAACGACGATGAAACTCTCAAGCTTTTTTAGTTCCAAAAAAAAAATAAATAAATAAATAAATCCATAATATTTCTTGGGCTGCTGAGCTCACAGGACCAGAAGCTTTGAGCTGTTGCAAGTCCAGATTGGTCAAGTGGCTCTAGCCCACTAATGAGAAAACCTGGGCTGAAAACTCTGTAGCAAAGCTGAAAAGTGTGTAGCAAGTATTGGGCTAACCAGAAGGACGACATCAACATGAAGTAAAAAGAAGAGTAATTTGTTGGTTTTCTTCTTAAATTACGAGTATTTTGTCATTTTGGTTACTCTCTTTTTTTTTTTTTTTTTGTCAATTTAGTCTCTAAATTTTTAATTTTTGACAGTTTTGATTCCTCACATTAAAATTGACAAAGTAATTTTTTTTTTAATTTATTGTATATAACTATGTTTTAACTCCATGTCAACATGAAATTTTACAAAAATCATTGCACTAAGTTAACAAAATTTCCTCCTTATTATATGATAAGGATACAATTATCTTTGTTTAATTTCAAAAATCGTCTACCAATCTTAATGTGAGGGATCAAAACTATCAAATATTAAAAGTTCAAGAACTAAATTGACCAAAATAAAAAAAATTTAGGAGCCAAAATGACAAGACACTCATAGTTCAGGGACCAAACAGACAAGTTACACAAAAAAGAAAGAAAGGAAGAATTACCCAATAGTCATTTTTTTATTGATTGACCAACATGACACAAATTCTTTCATATTAACCAACATGACATAGATTTTAGGATCCGTTTGGGAGAACCATCTCAAATTGCAATATTTTAGATGGAAATGTTCAAATGGAGACATTTGAATTGAAGCATTTGAGTCATCTAAATTGGTGTTTGGATGTCAACGTTTTGAACAAAAATATTTAAATGTGTGTTTGGATAGTTGTTGAAGGGAAGAGAGAGATAGAGAGAGTATGGAATCAGTTCTCAAATTTTTAAGGCACAGTACTCATATCTAGATGAGCCAAATGGATCATTTCACTTAATCTCAGCAAACACAATTTTTTTTTTTCTTTTGAAAAAAACAACAAATTCAAATTTAAATGTCATTGAAATGAAATTATCTAAATAGAAAGAAATGGTTCCCTCAACGGATGTTTTGTTTTATTTTTGTGTTATATTAGTCTTGTGCCAAATATTTTTTTCACATTAGTACAATGATTTTTAAATTTGTGTGTTATTCAGGTGTTTTTTCCCGATGAGAAATTATATCAAATAAGTCATTTTCTAAAAAATATTTAAAAGAAATAGTATATTTTAGAAAATATTTGAGGTAAATAATATATTTATGGTAAATTTATTATTTACAAAAAATTTAAGGTAATTTTATCATTTATATGCTTCATAAACAAAATATTATCATAAATATGATATTTACCGCAAACATCTATTTACAATAATATTTTCAAGATAATTTTTATCGTTAATATGTTCTGTAAATACGCTATATATTTATTATACATATATATGTTATTTATCATCCCCAAAAAGTTTTCTGTTGTTTATTTTAGTATTAAATTTGGAATATTTATAGAGAAAGTTATGGAAACATCCTCCTTAAATAGACACATGTATGTTTTTTCCTTTTTTTTTATACTTGTTTGGATTTTTGACTATTTATATTTATCTAATTGGAGATTAAAAAAAATGAAACAATTATTAACTGAAATAAAAATGCAGAGACGTATTTTTAAGTGGCAATCCTATAAATCACCAAAAAATTATACTTCATGATATGTTTAGAAATGTGGAATTGAAATGTAGAAATTTTAAAATTTTTTTTAATAAAAATTTAATTACACAATAGTCATTAAAATGAGGTAAATCATGAGCTAGCTACTTATATCATCATTAATAGCAACAGCTAACCTTCTACTTCAGTGGAGACAAACGTTAATCTTTTTTTTTTTTTTTTTTGAAGAAATAAATAACACGAAAATAAATAAAAATATTAGATAAAGACTATTGAGTGAAGTTTTTAGCTGGGGATCTACAGGAATGTTGAATGGAGACTTATACATAGATAACTAAATTTAAGTTTAACCAAAATTTGATAATCATGAGAACCTTAAAATGATTAAAACAAAAAACAGTGGAGCGACAGCCTCCACTCGGTCTTATATAATGTAGCTCGATTAATCATTAAAGGCACGTTATAAACGATCGAGTTGGGTGCATGAGTGGTTCCAAGTCTCAAATAATTTCTTCTTTATTTTGATGACGTGTAGCTTTTTTTTCCGTACTAGTTGGAGGGTCTTTGCACCTTTTCTATAGCCTCTTGTTTTAGTTGTTGATAAAGTTAAGCTAAATAAATAAAAAGAGACTTCATACTTTCTCTTTTATGAGGCGTTTGAATATATTAATTAATGGCGCACTATCTTTCTTTTTAACAATTATTATTAAGTGGACGAACATTAGCACTTATATCTCATATATATATATATATATATATATACACACACACACACACATATATATGTATATTCCACCACATAATGTGCACATGATGATTTTAACAATAATTTGTAAAAGGAAAGCAAAAAGAATAGGGGTAATGCTTATCCAATCGTCTGCCGCCTCAATATTGCTATTTTATTGAGAGCACGAGTTTTTAACAGTAATTTGCTCTTTGAATATAAATATTTAAAATTTTTGATAAAACATCATCTTACTTTTCTGGTATAGCGTTCTTTCTTTAACCTAGAAAATTATCCACAAAGCTGGCAATATTTAGAAATAATTTCTCTTCTAATTAGTTTCAATTGTCAATATGTTATTTATTAGGACGGGCTACCTATCTCTATATAAATATAAATGACAAAAAGAAACAAATTAATATTAAAGAGAGTTCCGAACTAAAAATTTTTAGGGTTATCGAATTATTATTATAATCATTGTTATTTTGACGATGGATATCTAACTTTAGTTTGTGTCCTCAAAAAAAATAACAAGATCAAGCTTGTTAGCTAATTAATTTTGGACCACATACTAACAATGTACTAAATTTGGTGAAGATTTGGTGAGAATTTGGATGCAGATGTATGCATGTATATATATATATATATATATATATATATCTGTGTGTGTGTGTTTGATAATCATGTCTAAAGTGATTCAAAACTTTGATGATGGTGATATCTAACACTTATTGCTCCATAAAATTTGACAACCAATACAACAATAGTTCAGAAAAATTGAAAGCATGTCAACCATATTTTCTGCGCTAGCGATGTTACTTATTTGTTGGGCCATGCTCTTATTGACTTATATGCGTGTGTGTAGGGAGAGAGAGAGAAATTTGTAAATGGCCAAACCAAATTTCATTGATAGTGATGATTATAATAGATGCATATTTAACCTTTACATAAGGGAAAAGAAAAATATAGACTATATACAAATCTCCTAACTAAAACAAAAGATAATAGATCAATTAATTATAATTCCTTAAATTATATGAAAAAAGAACTAAATTTAAGAAATCAATTAATATATATTCTTATAATTATATCTTAATAATGATTACAAGCATAGTATAATCGTAAATCTAGACTTTTATATATTAACGTTTTCACATTGGAATCAACCATTCTAAATTTGAAAATAAAAATAAAAATAAAATCATATAGGAGAAGGGAAATAATATGTGATGATTCTATAATGATGGCTGTCAACAGAAGAAATGTTGGAGTGAGTAATATGTTAGACTTATACAAGTCAAATGGAGTAGTAATTAAGTAAAGCACAAGCCACGTATGTTAGGCAACTATTTGGACTATATATGAAGTAAAAACCAAATAGAGTTCATTAATTCCACGAAACTTTTTGAAGAAATCAGCATTCTTAAGTCTCTAACATTTAAATATATAATTAATTAATTTTTCGTTAATTTTGGTTAAGCTATCTTGAATAAATGTGGTCGGCTTCAATTTATAGGGTAATTAAATCGTTTTGAATTTATGCTTGCTTTTTAAGTACAAAAGTGGATACAACTAAATTGACTTTCGTATACCATTATCTAAATAGAAAATTAAGTATACATTTATCCAATAAAATGGTAAGGCCAAAAAGTGATAAATGATAATCTATTTAATTTACACTGGTGCATTTATAATCTAGTGGCTATATCTCCTAAAAGGTTTTCAATTACTTATCAAAAGTTGGCCAAATTCATGTCACATAATATACTCGCAGAATAATTAATGTAAGGTTGATACTAGAGCATAGCGGTGAAAAGCATTAATTATCACTTTATGGCTTTATTTTATATGTTTGTTTCTTCTGCACTTTAATTCTGTAAAGCAGTAAAAATTATATAGTTTGATCTATATAAATTTCTAGAGTTAGCTAACGAAGGTGTGGTCTGATTTTCTTAAATTTTAAAAGTAATCTTGAATAAGAACGCATATACATCATTTATTTCATTTTTTCAGTAATAATTCTTTTCTTTCCTTATTTATTATTATTTAAAAAAAAAAATCATCCTTTAGAGCCAAACAATGGCTTACATAAGTCCAACCCCCATTTCCACCATAACCTAAGCCTTATATGCCACACCTACAACATGTGGGAGTAATTGACTAACGAAAACACTAAAGAATATAAAATAAAATTGAAGAAATATTCCATACGATTCCCAACTCTTGATACATTAGAAAAGACCAAGAGAGAAGCCACTACACAATCTCACGGC